>CM056827.1:13139697-13739697 GCA_029853015.1 Chelidonichthys spinosus
ATGCATTAAAACTAACGTCATGAGCCAGTAAAAGGCGGTCTTAATATTCAAGTAAAGTACATACACCTGAACATTCTACTTAAGTACATTTGTACCGGTATTCATCCTTTGTTAGCATGTAGCCTATACAGGACATACTTCGTTGAGACTATTTGATACACTGCGATACATTTTGTTTCCTTCCTTCATAGTTGTCAGTGAAAATATTATGATGAGCTAAAGACAAGTATAGTTTACTAAAGTAGAGTTTTGAATATAATGAGTCAGAATCGACCTAATTGGAAAAAAGATAGAAGATAGAAGATAGATTTGGTCCCAGCAGCAAAAAATACACAAAGTACAACCATTGAGACAATTCATATGTACTTCATATATCAATAAAGTTGCATACAGAAAATATGCAAAGCATAAACCACAGCACATAAATATACTATAACGGTTGAAAAGCAACCACAATAAACTTAATTCTAAAGTAAGTTAAGTACTTAAGTCACTTTTTTCATTATATAATACATTTAGAGTAAGTTATATTTTAAAACCAGCAAATCCACTTTCACTTCTTAATTATTTTTAATTAAGTAGTATATTCAAGTGTAAAAAAAAAGAGAGAGACACACTTGGCCTAAATTTACAGTGTTATTATTATTGTTCTCTGGGAAATCTGTCTTGTAAAGAAAAGTTGATTTGAAAACCTGAGGAGGGGTTGGTTGTCAGTGCATTCATACTGAAATAACTACCATGGTTTAATACACTATTGACCATATATCTAACTGGTCATCTGAGCATTTCAAGTAAAAAAAAAAAAAAAAAAAGCAATTCTACTTAAGTAAGAAGTTATTCTGGCATTCTCATCACACATCAGTATAATCAAATTCTGTACACAGTCAGAACTCTTTGCAGCCTTATTCAGTCTCATAATACGGCAACACTTTGTCCACACTAGGCTAAAGTAAAAGCCACCATCATCTCACTTCATGCAAAGCAGCAGCACGGAGAGAGGCAGCAGGCGGCTTGCTCTTCATCAGTCTGGTATCTTCCAGACTCTGGCTGGTCCCTGCACTCTGCTATGAAAGCCTGCAGCTGGGACACTGGCACGCTGTCTAGCTGGTGATGCTGGTAAAAAAAACAGTGTACAGCATTAGGGCACTCAAGTGGAAGAATACATCAAAAACTCTGAGCTGTAAAACAGCTGTCTGACCTTGATGGTCTCGTAGGTGTCAGTGATGAGAGCGATGAACAGGCTGAGCACCATGTAGATGAAGAGGGAGATGAAGGAGTAGAGGTAAAGTCTGCTGAAAAGCCACACCATGTAGCCCTTGTGTCTCATCTTCAGGAAGGTGGCGTACATGTCGTCCCCGTTGATGAGAGAAAACAGGCACTCTGTCACCTTGTCCAGCGTCCGGAACTGGAAAACAATTGTTTTGCTATTAGTTCAGTGTCACCAGAACAGAGCTCCCCGATGCGTGGGAGGATTTATTAGGCTGACACTAGAAAAAGATGCATTATGATAGTCATACTTTGTCGTGGTAAGGCCCAAGGACAATCCAGCCACAGAAACAGTACCCGAGGTAGATCATGGCTGCACAGCAGCAGAACCGGATCACATTTGGGAACGCAGCCCTTAGGGTTAAGATTAGAATCTAGAGAGGAATAAAGGTTGTCAGTTCCAGGTTGGCTGATGCATTACATGCAACAAAAACAAACACAAACGCATAAAAAGCGCTTACATTGTATTTCCTGAAGAAACCAAGGTAACGAATCACGCCGACCCAGACGAGCATTGTGGCTGTTCCCAGCAGGATACTGCAGATGTCATAGTTTGTCAAGTACTGCAAGAGGAAGTAAAGTAGGTCAACTAGATATCAAATTAGTGCAAGTTAAGGGTTTAATCATTAGCTTTAGCTCTAGTCCAGCGAGAATTATCTAAACTAAAAAATAGAGCAAATGAAGCTCAGTCAAAAGACAAACCTTTGTTTGTATTCCTATTTTGAGTGCTGATCCAGCGATGGTCAACGTGTCGCTGACGACGATGAGGATGTACCAGCCGTTCACAAACTCCATGCGGTCGGACCAAGACACAATTTTATTGTAGTAGGCATGAAAGAATATGTTGAACTCCTGCAGGAGAGAAAATGCCGATATTGTAAGATAAATGCACAACACACGCAGGATTCCTACCCACACATGGCACTTGGATCGCGCAACTTCCACATGAAATGATTACAAGTTTTTTGCTGATGAGAGTTTACTTTTTATTAAGTGAGGAGCACTTATATCATCTGATCAGTATAAAACACTGGCTATAACCCTGACACGTCAATAATTCTGAGGTTATGAGTCAAATCCTCTCAAAAAATGAATATTTTGTCATTTTTTGTCAACATATATGTCTGAATACATCGTGACAGGATTCAAATTTGGGATCCTTTATTAAATGTTCATTTAGTTATATATTGTTGGCTTAAAGGTAGTAACATCTAGTCTAAAACACTGTTATTTTTCTTAAATATCCACAATTTGTGAGGTCTGGGCGATAACTCAATATGATGATTTATCATACTTCAATGGGATGATATTGTGACAAAATCATATATTGACATGTCATGATACACAGTTACATCAACTAAATTGATAATAAATTGCTTAAATTTCTCATGAAATCTGATGTGACATATTGAGGGAATATCATTTGAAGCTGTTATGTTAATTTTACATGAAAGTACTTTATAAAATGAGAAAATACTTTTCATTTGTCAAGTATTTAAGTCTGTATAAACTACCCAAAAGTTTTTAATTCCTAGAGAAAATACAGAGGACATGACCTCAGTGTCCAGCTTCTGGTTTGCATATTATATGTAGTGCTGATTAGAATAGTCATGTATTAGGCTATAGCGAATGACCTCATGACTCAACTAAGAGTAAATAAATGTTATTTATGCGAGCGTCCTGTGCATTCATCAGTGGTGGTGATGATGATTGATTTGTTGCTTGCGACTTACAAACTGGAGTTGGACGCCATTGATGACAGATCGCATGCAGAGGATGAGCGAGGTGAAGCAGGCGAGGATGACCACAGAATCAAACGTCAGGAGGAGGTAATCGTTCTTACCAGCTAGAAATCAAGACCACACATTTCAGGCTGCTGTCACCAGCTTGTGTTTGTTAGTGCTGCTTCTACAAAGTTAGTCTTTTAACTTTAAGTTAATACCATGGCTGCCCTCACAAAGTACGTTCTGTTGCAGGCAGTATGTATTTAATTGGTAGCGTTGCACCTTGAACTTTGACCCTCTTAATCTGATTGTGGGTCAGAATTCTGCAAAACCCTGGTGTTTTTGGCACGATGCATTTGACATACTTAATATTTTTCTGGCATACTAGATAGTATAGTATGTTTTTTTGTAATCGTCAGGTCAGCAATCTTACAGAGATAGATCATACAGGTGTCAAGGGTAGCACACTGCCCCCTGCTGGCCTCTGAAGCAATAACCAGAGGTTTTTGTTACACAATATGTTCAATGGTTGGGATGAAATTTGAGTTGTTAAAACTTACAAGTGCCTTCCACGTTCCAGTCTTTGCATTCAAAAATCCTCACATCATTTTCCACATGGACCTTTATCTTTCCGCTGTGTGCGCGGTTGTCAAACATGATCTGTGCAAACACAAAAGATTTCATTCATGAGTGAGTTCATGTCAAAACATCCTCAAAGCTGAGGTGAAGGTGTGTTGTCACCGACCATTACATGGAAGTCATAACAGTCTGGAAGCTCATGGTGCCGCACAGTCTGCAGGTTGATTGTTTTCAGAGTGAGGTAGACGTTCACCGATAGCAGCCTGGACACACACACACACACACACACACACACACACACACACGGATTACCAGTCTGACCACCTGAATGCACGACACCAGCACTTTCAGCTCGGTCACCTTTTGAAATCCAAAGAGAGGTTCACATGTGGGGCCAAACCTCCGTCAGCAAACGCCTGCACAGGATTTATGGGAATACAATCTGTGAGGGGGAAATATGGGCAACAATGTCAAAAAAGAGCAGTTGAATTTCATATTTCATACAGAGGAATTACTCACTGCCCGTTCCTACTTCCTCTTCTCAGGGAGTCGCAATTAAATCCACATTGTGTGGAATTTCCATAACATGAATCAGCTACCATAAATACACACACTCTGCTGTTAGACACCAACAAGCAGCTGCTCCTCCATTTTATGATTACATTGACTTTGTTTTGTACCTTTATCAATATGTGGGTCAATATCAAAGGTCTCATTTCCAGGATCCATGCTGCTGTTTCTGTAAAACTCTTGACAGACAATCAGAGGCGTGTACTCGCCGCCGTCCCTCTCATATGCGAGATTACCAACCGTCAGGTTTTGGAGATTTATGTACTGGAAGAAAAAGAGACAGAAGAGTGAAGCAGTTTTCTTGTCATACATGAAATCCCTGTGTGATCCATCTGTTCAGTACCCTGTTGATGATGTAGTGGATGTGATCGTACACGTCTGCCTTCGTGTACAGCGCATAGCTTCCCAGCCGGTGATCATTGTATCCTTTTAGAAACAGGTGTCTGAAGGTCACCAGGTTCTCCTCTTTGAAGGTCACCATCATTTCATTGCTCAGGCCGAAAGACACCAACTGAAGCACGTTAGGGGGGGGAAACATCCATTTAAGACTTTTCCACATTCATGCCTGATGATAAACAAATAGTGAGGTTTGTCGGTGGTACCTGGACTGTGATGATGGCTATTTTTAATATTTGTAACATCAGTTTCCATGGTTTGCGACCCCTGGCTCTGTATTTCTCACACGGGTTCATGAAGAAGTACTTGAGCCTCCGTCTGAAGTCCTCCACCACCTTGGACTGCAGGGTCCGAGTGCTCCATCGGCAGCCGTTCAGCCTCCTCTCCTCCGACGGCTCACAGTCCTCCATTCCACTCTGAGACCGAACATACACGCGACATGGCTTCATCCATTCCAGTCATTCTGATGTGTATCAAACTGGTTCTCCGACATGTGCTCAATGTCTTTCTCTAAACTCTCTTTACAATCTTACCGTAGAGTGAAGAGCAATTCTGCTAAAAATAAAAGGAGCTAAGGTCTAAAAACATGCATAAAATCACATTTTAAGCATTATTTAAACTTTTGTTTTTTAGCTCAACCATAGCTTAATAAATGCAGACTTCAATACTTGTTTGGCACATAACATATTACATGTTTTAAATTAAAAAAATGTCACGATTACTATAAATTCTCTAATAATATAAAACAACGAAAGCAAACATGAATTTAAAAGGCTTTGTAGATATCTTTATAGTGTATGTTTTATACAATATTCTTACAACTCCTTGCTGGGATGTAATTTAGTACAGAGAGTAAAAACAGCACATTTGAGGAAAAAGACAACATACATATTTATATAAAAAGTGAAATAGATGAATTACCTGTGCACCAGAGAGCCACAGCGACTAGTCTAACACTCTCAGCTTGTCCCTCGTCTTTGAAGACCAGACGGTGCAGTCACAACAGCAGCCTTCACCACAATGACATGTCATGGCATTCCTCTGCGTCATATTAAGATTTTCCAGAACAGATACAGAATCTCTGCACATTGTTAGTGTCTGTAGGCGTCTGCAAGAGCATGAGCTGTCAATCCTCTTGTTCCAAGATCATATTTCTAGAAAGCAGACAAACGAATGAACAACTGCATTGTTTCCCCCAAAACCAGCATCCCCAAAGAAAGGAAACATTAGTTGAATTCATCTAGTAAAACCTTTACTGAGATTATTGTACATGACCAAGGAAACGAGTAATAAACGGGACATTGTTTGTTGTTCCATAACAGGTTTTGTGATTCAGGACTTTTGTAGTGATGAACTAGAAATCATCATTGCTCCGGTCAAATGCAGCGTCTTATGAGATCACACCGGCTCATTATAAACATATAATATAGAACTCATTAACACTAGTCATTAGAAAACGCTCTTGTGGCACTTCAACTGTAGCTGCCCACGGTTTCACACTCAGCGGTTCATCAGGGAATCACCCCTTTGGTAAAAGAAAAGGAGCAGAAAAGGTTGAGAGGAGGTGAGTCACGGGAACCGAACCTCAAACCTCTCTGCGGGCCAAAACGTGTTTGAAGCACGAGCATCGGAAGCAATTATAGGTACTGAAAGGTGGCATTAAGTGTTTGTTAAAAAAAAAAATCATAATTTTGCCAATTTGAACCGTTTTATTTAGGTCATGTTATTGTACACCTGCTTATATTCAAAGAACATTTAACATTTGCGAATCGTGGCTCATTTTGTTTTGTTAAAAAAAGGATTTGTAGAAGATTCTGTATATTCTGCAAACCTGTGGTACTATTTTGTACCAAAACTTAGGGAATGAACTGGCAAAAACTTAAAAACCAATACTGCAGCCCAAGTGACAAATTGTCCCCATTATCTTCTGTAAAAGCTGATTGGTATAGTAGTATATCCCCTGTACAACAACTTCCACCTAATCAAAGACAACGATGAGAGTGTTTTTCTAGGAGTTGAGTGGTTGAGGTTTTGTCCCTTTAACTGCATGGAAAAGTGTCTTAATGAGATGTGGAATTAAAAGATGCTCCTGTGTGTCGTCGGGGTGAGAGAGCGTGAGCGGAGGGGCTGGAAGTTTGGGTCCCCGCCGCTGCTGGTGCAACCCGGGACCCCGCCATCTGAGGGGGGTTGGACCATCACCTCCTCTGGCAGCGGAGGCGCCCCCGGGTCTCCCGGCCTCGGGAGGCTGGAGGAGGTGGTGGAGGAAGCCACGCCGATGCTAGCGGTAACCACGGTGGGCGAGTCTCCGCCTCTCTTTAACGAAGGCGGATTGAGTGAGCCTGCAACGTCTGAAGTGGACGGACTCCGTTCTCCGTCCGGGTGGAGGAGCAGGGTGGAGTTGCTGGAAAACGAGGGGACGTCGCTGGTGGCGCTCGGGGGGCTGAGGCTGCTGTCAAACGAGGAACTGGAGGCCTCTGCTGTGGAGCGGCGGGTGAAGAAGGGGAAAATGGAAAGGAAAGTTATAATAAAGCATGAAGAAGAACAACAGACTGGAGACACACAACTAGATTTCATTGGGACTTTGGTCTATTAACCTCTGAGGGACTCGAGCTTCTCGTTTTTGGTCCTTTGCACCTCGTCTGTGATTTTGGTGATGATGAAGTTCTGCGAGCGCATCTCCCTGATGGAGTCGATCAGGGCATCCAGGCCCCGGGGGTTCTCGGCCAGCGTGTCCAACAGTGTGGCCGTCCTCTTGGTCTGCGTGGACCTGCAGCTGATTTCCTCTGCGTCGTCCCGGGTCAGGATCCGGCGGGAGCGCAGGTAGTCCAGGTGGCGCTCAGCTCTGATCTTGTCGCAGAGGTAGTGGCGCATTCTGGTCAGCACCTGGAAATCCCCCAGCACACACAGTGTGTAGGAGAGGGGCAAAAAGGGGAACAAGTTGAACTGTAGAGGCCCTGAACAGGTGGGAGGGGGCACTTTTCACCATAGGATCACTCAAACAAGGACTGCAGTGGGTAATGTTCACTATAATATTCACTGGAGAATTGGGCTTGTAAGTAAGTTTTATAAACACAAATACAGTGTGTGAACAGCCTATAACAAATGTGTATAGTGTGGTGTGTTCACAGTGAATAGGAGATGTGCATGCTGAGTCTCTGGGTGTGCTCTCCATGCACTAGTTCCAGTTTTAGCTCCTGGATCAGGTGTTTATGTGGGCACAGAAAAGGTGTGGTGAGGTATTTCCTCCTTTTTAAACAGGCCTTTAACGCCAAACAGGCTACAACTTAAGAAGTGCCGACAGAGCAATAACTCTGTCTATATCCCTCCTCTTCCAGCACCTTATAAAAATGGGGGGTTTATCCGGAAGTCAGATTTGACTGAATGATCGTACTCACGTCTTTTTTAATCTCTGCCATTTCATCTTCGGTGAGTTGAGGAACCTCCATCCCTCTCACCCGCAAAGTGAAAATCCAAGTGTTCCGGGTGCCGACGGGCCGATAAGCTAATAAAACTGTAACAATGACGTGAACCACGTCCACGCACTGATTGTGAGCGTTAACAAACGCCGTTCTTCATTGTTTAGCGGTTAAAAGGCGGCGTGTCCACTGTCCATTCTACTTTTATGTTGCTAAAGATCCCCGGACTTCCTGATTGTGTGTCGAGGTTCAGGTTCCGTCGTGACGAGAAGAAGTAGACGACGAGCTCGAACCTGCTGTAAAAGTCGGATTTATGTATTTTGGTATTAGTTAAAAAGTCTTCAATTAAAATAAAAAAAACGTCTCTTACAACAGCGGACTACGTTGTCGAACTTTCCTCGAGTTGATCCGAGTCTGCTGCTTTCAAGTGCTATTTAATGTTTCTGATGCAGGTGGAGCGCATGTCCGACTTAGTCCACTGGGGGGCGCTGTTGGATCTCTCTCAAACCAGTTATTTTTACACACCTCCTCATACAATTTTGAGGGACTGTAGTATTTCAGTATAATACTACTTTTTATCTGACAGCTACACGTACTTTGGAGATTATGATTTTACATAGACAACATCAAGTATTATCTTATAAAATGTGATTGAAATGTGATTAAATTGCTCAACGGGATGCAAAATAGTTTAAATGAACAGTGTTAATGTAGTAGCAGTTCATCAAATTAGGATTGTAGGTTATAATTAGTACTACACCCAGTCAGACTCTTTCTTTTTGATACTCATATTAGATTTGTTTTTTTTATATATCACATAAGCATGCACTAGTTAGTTTTTTAACACGAATAGGGAACATAATTTTATAAGGTAGTCCCTTAAATGAAAGAATCTTATAAAATAATTGTGACATGTAGCGAGTGGGACGTGTCTTCTAGCTTTGTGTTGAAATCCACTTAGACTGGTTTGTTTTGATTTGCATTAAAAGGTGTGGCTTACCAAAAGGTGAATAGAGGTTAAATCCCACACGCACCAACATAGTGTTGACTGACCATGAATCCAAACAGAATTTAATTGTTGTGGATACTAACTGTGTTTGTGACGTGTGTGTGTGTGTGTGTGTGTGTGTGTGCTCTGTTTAACTGTCTGTTTTATTTATTCTAGTCTTTTTAAATTGTTTTATGTCTCTGTACAGCACTTTGTTTTCAACGGTTGTTGTAAAGTGCTATATAAATAAAGTTGAGTTGAGTTGAATGTGTGTGTGTGTGTGTGTGTGACGTGTGTGTGTGTGTGTGTGTGTGTGTGTGTGTGTGTGTGTGACTGTGTGTGTGTGTGTGTGTGTGTGTGTGTGTGTGTGTGTGTGTGTGTGACTGTGTGTGTGTGTGTGTGTGTGTGACGTGTGTGTGTGTGTGTGTGTGTGTGACGTGTGTGTGTGTGTGTGTGTGTGTGTGTGTGTGACGTGTGTGTCATCAGGCCCAATTTTCACAAAGAAATCCTCATGTGAGCTTGAGGAGCTGGAAGAACACAAACTTGTGTAGAAGTCAAGGTGACCTGCTGCTGCTGCTGGTGAGAAAAACGAGAGTTGGGGATTATGTCAGCACACACACATCCCTGTATTTCTCATCTTACCCGCCATTAATTATGAATACCACTGCTGTGTTAAATAAAGGGGATTTGCTATAATTCCTCAGCAGCTGTAATTTCCTGCTTTCTCCACTCGTACCACCGACTTTGACTCTCTTTCACACATCCACTGACAGCTTCCAATCCAGGTTAAATTTCTACTTCCAGTCTTTGTCGCCATCTACTCGCTGAACTCACTTTCTCGCAGCCAATAACTCTCTAAATTTACACCCACCCTGACATCACTCCTTCATTTTTCCATCTCCACTTCAATTCACTTTTCCTCCTTCCCCTCCCTCCTTTGGTTAGCCTCATTCAGAAGAAGGCTTTTGTGATTGGCCAGTATTTATATCAACTAGGTCCCAGTGCCACCTGGGACAATAGTCTCTAGTCAGATCCAGGTCACGCCAAGCAGAACCACTCTGTTGGCTTTGCATGGATCAGTCCAGTCCAGTCCAGTCCAGTCCGTCTGCCGCACGAGCCAGCTTCCCAGACAGACATAGGGACTGCACCGTCTCACCCACTGGCATCACACACAGGTAGGTAGGTAGGCACGCTCGCATACAACAGCAGGTGCTGCATCACTGCTGTCAGACACACACACACACACAGGTTGGCAGTGTGAGATCTGGCTGACTGCACTAACCTGCATCATGCACACAGGTGAATATTCACACCAAGCTTACCTCTGAACCCAGCAGACTCTGTCAGAGTGTCTGTTTTCACAGCAGATGGCAATGCTGGCTGTGATGCCGAAAGACAGGTAACGGTAAGTGCATGAAAGCTGCATGTTTAATAGTAGTGTAAGTGTGCATGTACAGTGTATGATGACAGAAAATGTTAATTAGTGGCTATTATGGAGAGAAACACAATGGTGATAAAAGCAGTATTTATTATGACATCACTCCTATATCAGCCTTCACACTTAGTAGAAATTGTCATTTAACACAATGGCAACATGTTTAACAAGCTGAAGTGACCACATATGTTAAGACTTCCTGCTGTGGGTGAATACATGACGGGGCACAAGAAGTAGGCTAACTTGCCCCGGTGCTGGTACCCGCTCCCCGTCCGTGTTTCGCAGATACTGGAGTAGTTTACACAGGATTAGCGGAGGATAATCCATTTACAACATTTAGAGACATGAGTCGCCATCTGTCTGCATTTATCACAGCGAGGGAGCCGTCGGCGCCGACCGGCTGCAGACAAACACGTCTACGGTAAGAGGAAGCTGTCGGCGGTGATGTATTAATGTGTTACACCGCTAGCACAGGTGTACGCTGGCTAATTATTCAGTTAAATTGCCGGGTTTGTTGCCTTGTCGCGACCTTTAAACTGCGCGCGCGCTACAGCCAGGTTAGTTGAGATTTGCTAACTTCACATCCGTCGTAAACCCCGGCACTCCCGTCGTCGCCCGTTCGTGTGACATGTTCTAATACTCGTTTTATGTTGTGATGCGCTGTAGGGTCAGAGAGAGGAGAGGACAACACACACCAGCCATCAAAGTGACGTCAAGTAACGCTGATTAACTGGTTGACGAAACAACACTGAGTCCTCGCTTCGTTTCTTTGTGTGACCCACAATGAAAACTCAAGATATTAAAAGCAAAACAAGGTTAATCACAGCGAATGTTATTTAATTCGTATACCCCCCCCCCCCCCTCCCTCCGAGATATTCACCACGTGTCTGTGTAGCTACTGTGTAACTTAATTTTCCGACCGCACGCGAAGGCAGCGTCCGTCCAAAGAGCACTTCATCGCTGCGCCAAAGTCCAACCAAGTTTGTCACAAGTCGCCCGTCGGCTACCTAATGCGCGTTTTAAAGTGCTCACGTCGTTAACCTTCCAACTTCGCAGTGTGTGTGTGTGAGTACCGAGTCTTAACACTGTTGATTTTAATTCTACCACTGATTGTTCCAACTTTGATAATAATACGCATAATAATTGTCTTCATGCTTATCAGTGCCGTTTCACCTCAGTGATTGTGTTCTACTCTACCTTTTCTCCAACCACTCTTCCAGGAGACCCTTGCTGTGGTGATGGCGAATGGATATCTAGGGATTAGCTGACGACAATGGCGTTTCCAGACCAAGAGCCTGTCTTTATCACCTGCTGGCATCAAACATACGCAGTATAACCTCTCAAAGCACACTTATCGCACGCTATCCAGCATATTCTGGCTTTATTGCTACCATTCCAGTGTTCCAGCAAATCCTCAAACATTTTCCACCTGCTCAACAGTTGCCCAGGTTATCAAGCTCCTCCAGTGGTTTTTTCTCACTTCAGAGAACCTCTATTCCCTGATGATGCGGACAGACAGCAAAGGCCGAAGTGCCTCCCCTCACAGGATAACGTATAAGTCTGACTTCCATGCCATCAAATGTTCTTTTGACACTGCGACCAGTCTACAACAAGGGACCAAAGCTGCTTCTGCCCAGCACTCCACCAGGCTGCTCTCCAATCCGTCTGATCCCGTAATGTCCCACACCAGCACCGCCGCCAACACAGGCAGCAGAGGGAGAGTCCACAGCACCAGGGGGACCAAGATCAGAGAAAACATATTCTTGCAAATGGACAACCAGCAGCTGAAACAAGATGGTGGCCCAGTGCAGAGTCCTGGCTCCACACCCCTCCTTTCTCCCCACGACCCCACGCTACAGCTCCAAACTTCACCTTACTCTCCATCCAGACGCTCCGTCGTTGCATCCTCGTCGTCCGTTCTGAGCACCGTGGCCAACATTTCTGCTGCGGGATCTTCTCTGCAGGACAAATCTTCCAGATCAGAGGAAAGAGTGGATATTGACAGAGCGGCTCTGGCTCAGAAGTTCTCTGTGACCCGGAGGTTGTTTGAGACCAAGGTGGTGGAGGTTGGGGGGCAGGTTTTAAAAAGTATTGCTGGCAGCGGAAACCAGGGGAAGGCGGGTGGGCAAGTAGAAAGAGAAGGGGAAGAGGGGATAGGAGGAGTCAGTCAGATGGAGGAAGAGGAGGAAGAAAGCGGGGAAAGGAATCCCACAGAGGAGGATAGCTTTGATAATGACAAATCCATAAACCCACCCACCATAAATATTGCTTCACCAGAGCCTCCTGCACAGGCCTTGCTGACAAAACCCCCCAAATATCCTGTGTTGGATGGGCCTATTGAATCATCCATCAAATCACCTGACTATCTTGACAAATATGATGGAACTACAGGCTCACAAACAGATGAAAAATGCATCTCTTGACCTCTGCTTGACCTCTGAGGAGCCAGTGAGGGCAGAGCTAGTTGATGTGAAGAACGGGTCATCAGAAAGTGATGAGAACGACGAAGAAAAGGAGCAGAAAGATGACAAAAAATGTCTTCAGAATGACGGGGGGAAGTACATGGCTAGAGAAACCGTGCAGGAGCTAGTGGACGACGTTTTCGAAGAACCCAGCATGGAAACACCTGTGTTGGAAAACAGGGGGGGGCTGAGAGCGAGAGATGTTGGACAAGTTGTTGCCTCAGAAGAGCACCAGAAGGAGTTATCAGCCAGCATGTCGTGTAAAAAAGAGACTCGGGATGACGGGGAACGTGGAAGAGACAAGTATCGGCAGGTGAATGAGGAATGGGAGGGTGGAAGGGAGGAGCAGCACGCACAGTTCTTTGGACGGGCTGAGACGTCAACAGAAAACGGGGACGAGAGGGAGAAAAAGACTGTTGCAGGAGTGGGAGAAAGCGCTGGAAGGGCCGAAAGAGGCATGATGCAAGAGGAGGACAATGATAAGAAACTTGAGACATACAGTGTGGGAGAGAGGAAAGGTGGAGACGAAGAACACAAACAAAGTGCAGAGAAGGACAGAACTGAGACAAAAGACTCGACACCTGAGTGCAGAGAAGGCAGTGATGGAAAAGAAGATGGTGTAGGAGGAGAAATGGACGCCCAGACGGGACTTCCAGTTGTCTGTGGGATTGAGAACGATGCTTTTCACGCATGAGCAGGAAGCCCATTCAGGACAGGAATGGGAGAACTCTATAGATGGAAATCTGCTTTTATTGCAATATGAGGAAATTCCCGGTGTGCCTGAACTAACCGATCAGGAGGAGGAAGATGAGGATGCAGCAGAAGATGCAAAGAGAAAGGTCAGGTTCACCTCGGCACCAATAAAGGTAAGCTGCACTTTTTTTTTTTTTTAAATAAAATGAATCCAGTTTCTGTTCCAGCGGGTGTTTGACTCCACGTTAGAGAAGTGCTAGCCCCAAAGTCATGTTTCTCCTCCAGTAGAGGAGGTGGAAAGGCAAGATCCCACATGCTTCGTTCCGTCAGCACTCGGGTCAGAGTTGCCTCCATATAAAAGCACGGGAAACATTCCTGTGGCTGCGTATGCCATTGATCTGGCTCAGCTCATCACAAACAATAGGAGGGGCAGTCGGTGTAGTAACAGCACCTGGAAGGTGTGAGTGTGTGTATATTGTGTGTTTTTCTGTAATCCTGCTTGTAGAGTTTGATGAAGTCTCGCCTGCACTGGTTCTCTCTCTCTCTCACAATCTGACTGATCTGCCAACATAAACAGTCTGGTTGTGTCAACAGCTGCAGGTTGATCTCTTTCCAATCTGCTCTGTGGTGAACGCGTGTCCAAACGATGGGTGTGAACATGAGCCCCGAGGCCGCAGCGGCTGACTCAAACTGCATGTGGAACGCTGTCTTTCAGGTGTACAGCACTTATTCTAATGCAGATTATGACCGACGCAACGAGGACATCGACCCGGTGTCCGCCTCGGCTGAGTTTGAGCTGGAGAAGAGGGTGGACCGGATGGATGTCTTTGCAGTGGACATAGAGAAGGGTGTGTAGCTGCTCTTTCTGTCTTCCCTTTATTTTCTTTTAGCGTACATATGTGTTTCCACATCAGGACCAACAAAAACAAACATATCTAGTGCACAATTTATGATATCTTTTATGCATAGGAAATAATTTGTGTAAGTTAAACTATTCAATGCGACTGTATGTGAAACAATAATACAAGGCTGACCTACATTTGGTGAAATGGCGTAACAGTCTGCCCCTGAGTACTGTTGTTAATTTGAGGATAAATCCCTGATATGTTGTATTCTAGGAGAGGAGGGTCTGGGCATCAGTATAATTGGAATGGGTGTCGGAGCGGACCAGGGACTGGAAAAACTGGGGATCTTTGTCAAGACGGTCACTGAGGGAGGAGCCACACAGAAGGATGGAAGGTGCATTTCTATATCAGTCTCTTGTGTCCAGGTGAGTGTGGCTCTCATAACAGGAGATTTTCATGTGTGTGTGTGTGTGTGTGTGTGTGTGTTAGGATTCAGGTAAATGACCAGATAGTGGAGGTGGACCGGGTGAGTTTGGTGGGAGTCTCACAGCTGTTTGCAGCCACAGTCCTCAAGAACACGTCGGGCCTCGTCAAGTAAGTTGTGATGGTTCAGTATCTTTCTCACTATCGCTATACAATGCCTGTACTTTGGAGACAGTGGAGCACATGGTTGGTCCCACACTATGTATAACAGTGATTTTATTGGAGTTGTTCTTTTTAACTGTCCTTGTGATCGGTGGCAGTCAACTTCTAGATGTTTGTTACATAAGTGGAGTTATTTAAAGACAGTGGTGGCAGGATACATTTTTTTTTTTTTTTTAAAGGACCACACAAGTCCTCTAAAAACATCTGTTTAACAACGTGCTTTAACCCATCAACGACATGATGTATACATGACATCACTGCCAACCATCTTCCTAAAGGTTCCGACTGTTTGCCAGTCTTTCACATAATAGTGAAAATTCTCCATTAAGTGGCACTTTCTAAAATGCAGCCAGCAAAACTTTTAATCCCAGATTCAAGAACATCCTCTGCATGCTTCGTCTTTGTCCTCTGATTCCAACAACAAAACATGCAAATAGATGACTTTCATCTACAAAAATGTTTAACACACCAACTTTGAAAGAGTATAATGCTTGCATTGACAACATACTGCAACAACACAGGAGGCCCTTTTCACAGAAGACATTTGGTCACAGCAGGAAAAGCACAGGTATTAAATGAATGACTGATACTTCCGTTTCAGGTTGACGCTGCCATATCGTGCTATGCCATCATTAAAGGAATAACCAACACCTGAGCTTTACCCTGATGGGGTGATTGGTTACAGCTTTCACTGATTTCTCTGTTTGGCTGCAGGTTTTTGATTGGCCGAGAGAAGGAGGGCGTGGAGAGCGAGGTGGCACGGCTGATCAACGAAAGTCTGGAAATGGATAAAACACCCGGAAAGGTGTGTGTTTGTTCTGAAAGACAACTTTGAATCATGTCAACAATTCCATGTGGGGCGACTGTACGGTTTTCTGTGTGGTTGTGTTCTTGTTTTTTTATATGAAGAGTGGAAGAGCAAGCGATGATGTGGATTATGATGGTAGCATGTCGGAGAAGTCAGTGGCTGAGGAAGAGGAGGAGGAGGAGGAAGAGGAGGACATATCTGTTCTCTCCAGTCTGGACAACTACAGGCTTTGCCTCAAATACCAGCAGGTAGTTTATATTATGTCTAGTTTTTATAGTCAACATGAATTAATTGATTTACATTCTTAAACCATATAAATAAATACATTTTCTGTCTTCATAGCTTCAGTCACAACTACGAAGCAAAGCAGCCCAACTCCGCCACGCCAGAGGGAAGGTAGGTCACTCAGCTGGATTTGAGATGTCTTTCTCACACGCAGACCAAGAGACGTTACTCCCTTCGCTACCTTTGCATCCACATTTGGAACAGTCTGACCCATTTAACTGTGTACGAGGCGGCACGCTGTGGAGTTACTGGGACGCGGGCCGCGTTCCAACACTTTCTCTGCCTTTGCCTTGAAGTTATCACTGCTGTGACATAATTGCGAAAGTCTTTCTTCTACCCCGACGGTGGTAGATCAGTGAGTGCTTCGTTTGTTGTATGAAAACCCTTTGAAGTAAGAGGAGATAAGAAGTGGATAAGAATAGTTTTTGGCAAGCTGGACGTAATAACATAACAAAAGGGTCTTTTTTTTTTTTTTTTTTATACAGAATTTTTTCCCCTTGTGCATACAACAATCGTCAGACATTTATAAAACGTTGATAATCTGTTTTGTTGCTGTACGTCTGTCAAGTTAAAGGCATGGGAGGAGCTGCAGGCCGACTGGGAGGGCCAGAAGTTTGATCTGGAGCAAAGAGTGGAGGATGGAGAGGAGAAAGCTGACAAACTAGAGAAGTATGCTTCTATAATCTGTGCTTTTTACTTTATAGAATAAGTGTTCCTGCCATTGTAGACGTGATAATGACTCATTTGTAAGTGTAAAGCCTGCAAAATGATAATCACTTTCAGTAACATATTGAAGCTGATAATGATGGTTACGGTGTTGAACCCCCCCCCCCCCTCGCTCTATTTATCAGGTATTGGCAGGAGGCCCAGACGCTGTGCAGGGTTGTGAGCCAGAGACTGGCTGATGCCCAGAGCCAATCAGAAAGCTTGGAGATCAAATACAGCAAGGCCAAGAGACTGGTCAGGGAATACCAGGCCAGGTATTTATCTCATGCAGCCAATCCAGTTATTTCATTAACATGGAATAATATTCCTACTGGAAGTGTATCTTACTAAAATTGTGCTTTTCAAATATTTATTTGTTTCCAGAGACGAGGAGGCCGAGAAGAGAGAAGCTGATCTGAGACGTGAAATGGTGGAGAGGGAGAAGCTGCACAGAGAGACCGTTGAAAGACTGCAAATCCAGGTGAGAGGAGAATTCTCAGGCCTGTATGGATTTTTACTATACGGAGGCATTTGTCTGTAGTCATTGTTTCACTCTGCTTATCCCAGATAGCACAGCCAGAGAGAGACGAGGCTGCACCTGAACAACAGAACCAGACTCTGGACGTTTCACTCGCGGGTAAGCAGCAGAATTACTGTCACTCTCTTGATATCATAAATAAATGTTTGACATGTTTTTGATTGAGTTGAAAAAGGAGGGAAGTTGTTTTTATGGTTTTCATAATCTAATTCAAGTGAGAAAATGAAAAAAAAAAAAAAAGAACAAAAGGGATTGTGTTTGTGCTTCAGGTCCAGACTGGTGTATTCCAGTTCCTGATACAGGACGTCTAGACTCCAGTGCTCACAAAGCCAGAGCTCAGCTGGCCCAGAAATCCAAGCGCCACCCACCCTCTCGAGACAAACTCAGGGAGAGCTTCAGAAAATGGGTAGGACACGGAGCTGCAAAATGTGACACTGAATGATCTTGTTTTGTACTGTGTCTCTCTCTCTCACCTCCTCTGATGCTTTTAGCAAGATGAAGTTCAGAAAGCCGAGGAGAGCCAATCGCTGTCTGCTCCAGCTGCGATGCGACGGAGCAGCAGAAGTGACCTGTCCAGTACCTCGTCCATCTCAGCCCTCAGTCCTCAACCTCTGACCGGCTCCATCTTCACTCCTCCCATCTACATCACCGATGCGGTCAATCCCTCGTCCTGCACATCCTCCTCATCCAGAAAGTCCAAAAGGAAATTTCCCGACTTCAGGTACGGGGTCTCTGCCTCCCTTTCTTTTTGTCTTAGATGTGAGAGCATTAGATCAAATATTTGTCTGTTTCCTGGTTTAAAAGCCAGAGTGGTTTACAGATCCCCTTGTTCCTGATACTTATATCTATAGTCCGTTTGTTTTTCAGTGGCTTTCGCATGTCTCTCAGCAAAAGGAGAAGTGAGAAACACGGCAAAAGGCCCGTAAAGAACAGGTGAGATTCTCTCTAGCATTTAACTTTTTCTTTCTTTATGCGTGTGGCATTTTAATGGACATAACCGTTGTTTTCAAGCAGGTCGTCGTGCGGTGACCTGGTGGATGAGCCTGCTGCCGTCTCTCCGTCGGGTTCAATAACCTCCATGCCGTCTTGCCTGCCCTTCCCCTGGTTTGGAGAGCGAGGGAGAGAAAAAGAAGTGGACGGCGAGAGAGGCAGGGAGAGACTTCGGTCTGTGTCCAGCAGCAGCTTACCCTACCTGACCACCACAGGTAGAAGAGACCAGGTAGGAAAAGATGGCCAGCTTTCCCTGCATGCCACCCTCCGCTCTGTCTTCTGATTTCTTAATACGGCTATTAAATAAACGTACCTGCGTGGGTAAGCATGCAACAGATGTGAAGTAGAGTACACAGGCAGTGGAGGTGTTCTCTCTTGGTTGCAGAGTATTGGCTCTCCAGTGGGCTGCTCCAGCATGGTGGCTCATGTCTCTGAGCGCTCCCTCTCTGCACACTCTCACGCTTTCACCTTTTCCTCCACTGAGGTGAGCCTGTCCTTCCCTTTCTCTCCGTTTCTTCTTACTTCTCTCCCATCGAGCACACGCTGTCCAATCATTTTGTCTCCCCAAGCCTACTCTCCTCTTTTTTTTTTTTTAATGACATTTTCCTAATTTCTTTCATTCACGTCCCGTCACTCTGTCTGCGTACTGTCTCTGGTGTCCCGTCAGACACTGGACGATGACCCGGTTCCCACCAATAACAACAACCAGTGGCAAAGTCGACCGGTTTGGGAGTGGGACAACCAGCAGGTGTGTCTGTGGTTAATCGCCATGAACATGGATGAGTATGTGTCCGAGTTCGTCGCCAGAGGTGTGGATGGGCCCCAGCTGCTCAACCTGGACAGCGAGAAACTCAAGGTGAGTGGTGATGATGATGATGATGAGGGAAACGAAATTATTTATCATGTGGTGGATGCAGATGCACTGATTACATTCAATTATCCATTCTGGCAAATTATATTCTGGTATGTACTCTCATTGATTGATATTATTTAATTGTTTTTCTTTTTCAAATATTAGTTTTAGTAACTTGGCAGAACTTTTTTTTTTTTTCTTGCATCTGTTTGACATTTATTTAAAATCTGAATTGCAAACTATTTATCAATCTGTTAAATTCAATACATAAATTAGGAATTAACTGGTAAATGCAGACTAACTTAGGTTGTTTTTTTTTGAGGCAGATGCCAGAATCATTTTTAAAGAGGTTCACTCAAACTTACGTAACATTAACAAACATAAGGATCTCTTTAAAACTGGTTATTTAAATAATTGTTACCATATATGTCCTGAATGAGACATTTCACAGTTAAACATATGCTTGTCAATAACCTCAATCATATCTTTGGTATATAAATGTCTTATCAGTTCAATAAATGTTATTTTTAGTGTCATATCACAGCAGAAGTCATCTCAGGACACAGACACACATTGAGCAGGACTAGAATACACTCATGACACCCAGGAGCAAGTGTTCAGGAAAAAAACTGCCTCAATAGGCTTTTGGGCAGAAATCTCTTGCAGCCCAGGCCCTTGGGTTCCAACGGCATTTGGTGTTGGTAGTAGTATAGTAGTAGTAGCATTAGCAGTAGTGTTAGTATTAACAGAAGCAATAGTTTAATTGACATACAGTATATAGGATACTACTTTAAATGTGTATCAGCAAGCTGTCCCCTTTAAATTTTTTGCTGATTTGTGATTTGTGCTGATATTTGAGTGAAAGTTAAGAATGAAATGTGATTTTGTGAACCCTCCTTTGGTTTCTCTGTCAGGCTCTGGGGGTGTGCAGTCAAAGCGACAGGTCTGCCCTCAAGAGGAAGTTGAAGGAGATCAAGAAAAGTGAGGAAAAAGAACAGAAGAAAGGAGAGAAGAGGCTGAGAGAGCAAAAGGATAAAGGGAAGAACACCGTTGTGGACAAGGAGGGTGAAGACAAAGAGAAAGGGATGACCCAGGACAAGTCTGTAAAAGACTCCAAACGCAGCGGCAAAACCGTAAGAACCGAGTCACTCTTATGAACAGAAAGGGAGGTGATGTCAGAGAAGCACCACCAGCATGAGTTTACAGCCTGACACGCACCGAAATATACTTGAACCAGTTTCTATCTAGCCAATAGATGCACTGCACACATCCTCTGTTGGTCACGTCTTCAGAGCTTTCATTTAGGAGACGCCACTGGTTGGTTTGATGGAAATCTCTTTGGACCAGAGTAGAGGTCGACTCCAGCACCAAAGTTCACACTCGCAGCAAATATGTATCTCTGTATACGTCTGTAAACTGTAGGATAAACTACAGTTTTGTTTTTTTTACTTTTTATCGTGAACCTTAAATTATCCTAAGAATGATTTTAATATTTAACGATGGGATGCTTTAAGCACTCAGGTATTTGCTGTAAATGCTTTTTTTAATATGTTAATAAATAACACTTTAAAATGATTCCTTTTTGCCTTAAACTTGTTTATTTTACCTGGAATAATCACACATGACGCTCATACACGACTTATTTTAACATTTTATTCAAGAAACTCGCTCACTTTCTTTCTATTTTACAGCCAGTGAATAGAAGGTGAACTCTGTCCATAATGTACTGATGACTGACTGATCAACAGTTAAGGCAGATGCATAGAAATGCTTTAAAAATAAAAAATTAATGTGGTTTTGAATTGGGTAAATGAACACATTTTAGTTAAAAAATAGAAATAACAAAAAGATGCCTGTGTATGCATTGCATGACTCTTTGGCCTGTAGGGCACGTAACACAAAGTACTCCTTACGAAGAATAAATACCAACAAAAAAATCTAGAAATACTCCCTCAGTCAACACTGAATGTAGTAAATGTACAAAACAAGCTCCAAAGCTGTGACAGACAGTAGTTGTGCAGGACCATCAACTCTCCTTCCAGTGATTCATACAGTCTTTATCCAGGATCAGTCGAGCCCCTGAAGGATGAATTTTCTGTGTTTTTGTATTTTTTTTTTTTTTGTATTTTATTTTAAACAAATTGCCTTTCTTTCTTGATATTTACAGTCCAGGGTGTGCAAAGTTGAGGCAGGAAAAAAAAAGAAGAGTTCATCAGTAAGCAACAGGAAATCTGTGGAGTCAAATTCTCATTGGCTGTTAAGAAAAATGTTCATTGTCATGCCAGGTTGTCATCCAGGGCTTCTTTTCTAGGTTTTCCCAGTTCCCGTTCCCAGGGGTTATTGCTCTCTCCTGTTGTTTGATGCGAACAGCGCTGTAACTGGGAACCTTGTCTTCATATTTGACACGCTTAAAAAAGCCACACTGCAGAGAAGGGGAACAACAAAATCAATATTTTGTTTGGGGGGGGAGGAAGAAATGCTATTTAAAAAGTATTCAGAGAAAGACATTTAATGTCTGTTTGCCAAGATGCAGCGACTCCGTTAAGAGGCGGAGTCTGCACTGAAAGGAAACATGTTTGCCCCTGTTTAAATGTAAAGAGGAAAACCACCCTCAAGATCAAGTGACCGTATGTGCAATAGCAAAGAAAAGTAAGTCAATCTCAGCTCGCGATAGAATCAAGCAATACATCATACCAGCAATGCTCCTGGAATGCAAAGGAAAATGGAAATGGAGGAATTGGAGAAAATCAAAGAGATGCAGATCAGCCACCATGGTGTAGTTCCTCATTGCACATCAGCCATCACCTCCCCTGGCCATGCAGGCAATGATCCACACAGGATCATGTGTGAAAATCTATTTGACGACCAGTCTTCTTTTATGACAGCGTTCACGTTTATACTGTGAGAATAACCCACTGCCTACCTAACCCCAGGAAGCAATGTTTTATAGCAAGAAGGAGCGAGAGAGAAAGTGTCACTCATTCATGGCAGGCCGGGTCATTTTACCCTCTCGTTTTTTTTTCTATGCATTTGTCAGTCTCTCTTTTTCTGACGGGTCCTCTTTATTCTTTTTGTCAAAGACTCCACACTGAGGAGAGGAAAAGTGTTAGACATTGTGTGCAATTGCTGTTACGGATACCAACCGCTGCTCTGTAAATGCTTTTATAGGCTGCAAGGTCTTCAAAAATCATAACATAGGTGTTTTCTAGCTGGGTCCCGGCCCCTCATCCTTCAGACCTACCTTCCACAAGAGGAAAGCCAACAGGGCCAACAGTAGCAGCCCGAACAGGATGGAGAGCACGATGATCCACCACGGCACTCCTCCGTGCTGGGCTGCCTGCCTCTCCGGGAAGACCGTCAGTTTCACCTGGGGGACACAACACAGTGGACTACAGTGACATCTGCATTTAAGTCTTGTTGTATAAAACTTCCACGTCATGAAATAAATAATCATGTCTTGGGTCCAGAACTGTTGCATATACATCTTTTTCTGCATTGAATTACCTCCGTTTCCTCTTTTTCCAGCAATGTGTTCTTTGCTCCGCCATCAATGTGCAGAGAGGCCTTCGCCTTCACCACCAGAAAATTGAACTTGGAATATTTCTGTTGTCAAAGAGAGTAATCAAAGTAAAAATACACGTTACTTATTTGCTGCAGTATTCCTTTGCCCTTGAATTTACAAAAAGGATCAGTTCTAAGCTCCACAGAACTCCACATAGAGGTTTTCCAATACAGTAAGTGTGCTCATTTATAAAAGGGTAGAATACTATATGTGTTTAACCAATGAACTAAGTTTTGAATCAAGGACATCTGATGAAAACTAAATACTGCTCTATTATGAATGATATGATCATATTTGCTTTATGTAATACTTACATTTGTATTAAATACAGTGTTTGTGAATTTAGTTTCCCGGTTGTCCCGAAACCCAATTTTTGTTGCCATTTAACATCCCAAACAATTTTCTTTCCCACAATTTTAATTCTAAATATACAATTAATATTATAATTTCATTCTATCAGGAGAGTAAGGCTGATTCTCAATACCAAACATTTAGCAAAAACACTTAATTTTGTTTTGTTACCTCCGTGAAGGTGCTGTTCCATAGGCGAGAGTGGAAAGTGATGACTGCATTACTGTCGAGGCCCTGCAGAGGGCACTTTATCTTCACACATTTCGCCCCCTGCTCACAGGACTGTCAACGGAGAAGGAAGCAGAATGTTACCACTACAGGTTTCCAATGTACATCACATCTAGAAATATAAAACAAAAGAATACAACTTGGTAGCGTGGTCTTACCAGAGTTTCATGTTCCCTCTTCTTGTCAAGTAAACGTGAAATAGTGCCATCGTTAATTCCCTCGTTGATTTCTGCTGCTCTTCTCATCCTGTTACTATGTGCCTTGAAGCAGATAAGAATATGTACGTCATAACATTCAATCTAAATTGGTAACCACATACTTCTGCTGCTATTTAAAAAGAGATAGAGAAAGTGAAAAGGTATACATGCAGGCTGAGTGACCGCCACATCTTAATTTGATGTTTTCACTGACCACGTTGAGAGTGTTGATCACATCTTTACGAGAGCACTCCATCTGGTCCACTCCAGCGGAGCTGATCTTCATCAGGTAGAGCAGCCATTTCCCATCCGCCGTCTCCATTGGCCAGTCGATGTCGAGGGTGGCGGTGCCAAGGCCTTTCAGGCGCTTTCCCAGATTGCTTATCTGCCAATCAAGACAGAGTCAGGGTCAGGCATCAGATGGTATCGTGTGATTTAGCTCACCAACGCACATGTATGAGCAGAATGGTGGATAGCTAAACAATATGAGATCAATGAGATCAAAGGAGACATGAGGAGAGCTAGCAACCTCCGATCTGGTCCTGTACTCACTCTGAACTGGTGTGTGACGGCACTGCCGATGTCCATTTCAGTCTTCATGGCTGACTCACCTTTGACCTCTCCTGAAAAGTAGACCTGAGACGGCTTGACTTGTCTGAAGAGACGGAGAAGTGCAGGTGGTAGCATGAATATGTGAATGCTACTGTGTTTTTGGACATAAGATGTGTGTGTGTGTGTGTGTGTGTGTGCTTCTTACCCTGATACCGACAGCTTCAACGTGAAGGCCACCGTTGCCTTTGCTTTAACGAGGGATATATTTCCCTGGGCACTTGTCCTGTCGGATCAGAGGTCACACACGGATCAGAAACACCTCGTGTACTACAAAAGTTAACGCGCAATTAAGACAAGCGCATTATGGTCGAGGAGCGTTATTTGTAGGATTTCTTTTGCTTGATACTATTGCTTTCTATTGAAGTCTAACTTACGTGTATAGCTGAAGATCAATCTCCAGTTCAGTAGTGTTGAGAGAAATTTCCAATGTTCCCAGAAGAATGTAGAAGGTCATCTATATGTACAAATACAAAGATATCACTAAGAGCTAATAGTGAATCTCATGTAGAGGAGGTAGACGATGTCTAAAAGGGGATTCTGCTCTCACCTCTTTGTTACGTTTGAAGGGGTTTCCAAGTTGGCAGTTAGCCAGAGAACCGTTTTGATTGGCAGTACAGCTGGGATACTGCTTACCCTGAAATCAATAACAAGACAGAATCAGAACCGCATTGCAGCGTCTCTGTGTGTGTGTGTGTGTGGAAGAGAGAGAGAGTGACAGCGAAAGAGGCACTCACAATAGTTTGAGGGCGGTAAGTAGAGTAGGTAAGGGAGGGTGGGAAGGAGGCATTCAGGTAGGCTTCGTGTGCAGGGTCTCCATTTGTATTGGACACGGTGACCTCCAAGGCTAAGGAATTCTGCTCGCTGAACACGATCACCGGCAAGCCGCCAACTCTTTAGAAAGACGCAAGTTACACACCCATATGCCACGGAGGTAATACATTTTATGAACAGACGTGTGCGTCCTCTTACAGATTTAACGGCTCAAACGCGTCTTCGTCATTTGTCCTGCGGCCGTAGCGATACTTCACCTGCAAGTTGCTCTGACAAACGATGCCACACCCTTCCTTTTTAAAATTCACCTAAAACCACAGGAAAAAAAAAAAATATGACATGGATACAGTGGGAACGTCAAAATCTACTGCGTGCATATAAAACCTAACATGCATGCGCACCTCTGATCGAGTCGGCTCACTGGCCTCCAGGACCGGTACCATTTGAGAAGTTGAACTTTGTCTGCGTTTGCGGTTGGCGCCCTGGATTTCCACGGAAACCTCGATGGGAATCCCGCGTAGCTTGTCGCGAATACTTTCCTGTAGAATGACACGTTACTCACCATCCACGATGCGCTTTGACCCAAGGGAGGAGAAGGACATTTCTGGAGAGAGCCACTACCTTTATGACAAGATTCCGCTTAATGCACTGTTTCTTTCCTTTGGTGTCTATGGTGATGGTCCCTTTGGGGGGGTCAGTGAAGGTCGCCCGGGGAAGACCATTCTTCCTTTTTTCAGGGTCCACTATGAGGGAGTATGCCACCGCTACATAGGACGCAGACGTGAGAAAGAGGTGGGCAAAGAATTACACATAAAATGCTGCTGTGTGTGATTTGTTGCTGTTGAATTGCTGATAACGAGACTCAGACTTACTCAGACTGGGAGCGTAGCTCTTGGGTCTGGCGGTGTAGGTGAAGCATACATCAACTTCCAAGCTGGAGACACAAGACGCAGTTAATCCAGAATCAGTATTGATGTTGTGTTCAACAGCGTTTCCCCCAAAAGTGAATAGAAACACCTACGAGAAAACAAGACACGTACCAGAAGCCGCCTTCACAGTTCTTCTTGGAGAAGTCGATTTCCTTCGGCGAGAAACTGATTTCCCTCTTGATGTCAATAACCGGACGGGCTCTGGGGAGGACACAACTCAAGTGAGCAACTCTGACTGTATTTATGACCAGAGAGAGAAAACCGTGGGAAATAAAACATGCCAGTTCATTCACCTGAAGACGAACACGGCGTCAGACAGGGATCCGACAGCCAGGTCAGGGTAGGAGTTCCTGTCCAGGTCCATGTTTCCTGCCAAAGAGTATCCAAAGAGCTTCACTCCTAAAGTCTTGCCGTACAGAACCTAAAGCAAAAGAAATGGTATGCATTCATCCAGATTTAATGATGAGCAACTAACTGTCATAACTCGATTGTAAACGACAACCTCACAAAAGTAATATTATGCTATACAATATCCCACATTTGACCTAAATCTATGTTTAATGTTTATGGTCAAACTGATTTAATCACCCTTTTCATGATTGAAACAATACATTAATTTGGATTTTAGTTTCTTAGATGAAAACGTTACACATTTGGACAAAACATATTCTACCACTTTATGACATACCTGTTTTTCTTTCATTGGGCTGAGAATCTTGTCCGCTCCGTGATAGATGTAAACCGCCCCTGCTTCATCATCATCATAAGGAGCTCCCACTGCGAAATCTGACAGCAAAATACAGACAGTTCACTGATACCGATACATATCTCTCATTCAATGGAGGGGCATCTTAGAAGGAGCAGCTGACGGAAGCAATCACATTACAGCCTCACCATGGTAACCATCCTGGTTGATGTCTCCCAGGTTTTCCACAGCCAGGCCAAACATGGAGTTCTTGGGTCCGTCTATTCTGATGCGCTCGTCGTCGCTGAAGGTTCCAGCTTTGTTGACGTAGACGTAGACGGCTCCACCGATGTCCCTGTCCTTCTCAAAGTACTGTGGCGCTCCCACCACGATGTCCTGCCAACTAACAGACAAGGGCATCGCTTGTGAGTAAGTGTACAGTAACCCTTCTCAGAACAGACGTTTCAAGTCCTGCGCGTCACCCTGCGTAACTCACCCGTCCGCATTGAGATCCAGCACAGCCAAATCGTAGCCGAACGACGAGGCCAGCCCCTCCCCTTCCAGGATGAGCTCTCCTAACAGTATGTTGGTTGTACCTTTCTTCAGCAGCACCACTGCTCCACTGTGGTTCGCTCTGGGAGCTCCTGCCACCACTATAAGCTCGCCCTTCGTGGTCAGTTTCATCCCAGAGTCCAGAGAGAAGCCTGGGAGGCAGAGACGAAGGAATGTTTGCTTACAAAGTCAGGTGCTGAAGTACATTTCTTTGTGACAACGATGTCATGGTGTAAGATTGGCAATGAAGGGTCGGAGAAAGCAAGCTGCATTTTACCCATGTAGCTGTTGGCGGGAGAAGGGACCAGATCGGGGTCCTTGTTGGTCTCGTCTCCTGCCTCAAAAGGGCCGTCAGCCCAGATGTCCATTTCGAGGAAGGTTTCGTTCCTTTGCTCCAAGCGTACCACACCTGGAGGAGAGGACGGGTTAAGATGGGTGACTTCCAGTGAGCACAACAACAACAACAACAACGAAAAGAAACACAAGACAATAATCCTAATTAGCGATACATGACTGACAAAAAAAGTATCACT
Organism: Chelidonichthys spinosus; assembly: GCA_029853015.1. Lineage (NCBI taxonomy): Eukaryota > Metazoa > Chordata > Actinopteri > Perciformes > Triglidae > Chelidonichthys > Chelidonichthys spinosus. Next base: position 13,167,316 of record CM056827.1, read on the forward strand.
TGCAAATCCCTGAATGAAAAGTGAAGATCATAAATGATTATGTTCTCTTCAAGCAAACCTTTTTCATAGCTCACTTACTAAGTGCAAGCTGCAGGCACACACACACACACATTAGGCTACCTTTCCAGTTGTACGCTCCAGGAGCCCCAAATATGAGGTAGTGGTAGTCCTTGTCGAATATGGCAGAGAGGCCCTGCTGGCAGGAGCCGAACATCTCATGCCCTCTGGGCCGACTGTCACAGAAATGCCAGCTATCTCCCTCCTCCTGCGATCTGGGATCAATAGTCAAGGACTGACTCAGCACGTAGCAGCGGCCGATAATGTCACGGGTTTCGATGGCCGTGCCCACATTATTCCGCCGCTGGTAACGATGGGCACAGGTCTGCCACGGAAACAGAAACACAGTCAAATTGGTGTCATGTCCATTAAAAAGGAAAGAATCCCCTTAAGTAGCGTTAAAGCCAAATAAGGCAATTAAAGTACGTATATTTGACATACTACATGTTTTAAAGGGCTGAGTATTTAAGTAGATCTGCATTGTTTATGCCAGTTGCTGGAGCCATTTATCACGTAAAAATGCAATACGTTCTGCATTTCTCTATTTAATATATTTGCAAACGTACAAAAAACATTAGATTTGTACCTTACAAATTTCACCTTGGATGCTTAAAAATTGTAATGTCCTTCTTTTTTCCTATTTCAAGGACTCAACAATTAAGCAATCTAAAAATAACATTTTCAAATAACCTTAAAATCAACTGAAATAATATTTGTCACACTGATTCAGAGCTTCATTGCGCATCACTTATTTATTGCAACTGATTCAAATCCAATCAACTTTTATGGCTGTACCAATAATGGATTATTTTAATTGCAGGGCTAAAAATTGATGATCATAGTTGTTACAGATTAATCTAACAATTATTTTCTGATGGTTAAGCGTGTTTATACTACCATCATAAAATAGTGAAAAATGTCTTGTTTTATCGAAGAATTCAAAAGCTGATCAAAATCCTCACATTTGAAACACCAGAGATAAAGTGATTATGAAAATAATTGCTATTTAATTCTGTGTTGATTGACAAATCAATTAAGTCAACTAATTGACTCTACAAATTGAAATCAGTCATGGTCAGATATGAGGTCTCACCATTATCTTGCCTCCTGGCCCCTGACTGCTGACTGACACTCCCATCCACTGGTTCTCCTTGCTTTCTCTGCTTGTATCCTCTACACAGACACGGGGACAGAAATAGACACAAAGAGGATATTGTGACTCTTATACTGGGAGTGGAAAGTGTGCAAAATGGCTTCAAACACATGAGAGAAGTGCACAGGTGTCAGCAGATATCTCACCGTTGTTGTCGAATTCAACTCTGGTGCAACGACTCGAGGACGAGGTCATGTCACAGGTGTACAGTCCTCCTGTCACCCTAGATTTTTGTTTGGGCAGTGCTTTGGCTGTCGGCGCGCCAACCAGCAGCCTGCAACGGACACACAAGTTCATCTGTTGCTGCTCCATCAAATGCACATCGTGAAAGAGGCTTAAGCTGTGACACTCGTTTTTTCATCTGCATTCTGGCATTTCTTCGCCTCGCACATTATACGATCGCACATACAAGTCCACTGTGTCACACAGCAGCTGTATTCACACACACACACACACACACACACACACACACACACACACACACACACATCCGCCACCAAACTGATGTTCCATGTCCACACGGTCCGATTCATTCAAAGACCCCTTTCAAATGCCTGCTGTAGTTGATTGAACCAAGCTTTCTATCACACACACACACACACACACACACACACACACAGAGGCCACCATTGTGAACCAAGGACAAGAGCAAATGCCACACCCTAGTCTTGATGATGGGCATCGAGGGTTTCCTACCGAGTAAATCATACAACTCAAGCATGTCCTCTTATGAGCCGGTGCTTTGGTGAGGTTTACACTGTCAACACACCCACCCCTCTCTCTCTCTCTCTCTCTCTCTCTCTCTCTCTCTCTCTCTCTCAATCAGCATGTTCCAGGAGCTCACTCTGGCTTGCGTTGTCTGTTGACCTCCAAAGTTAATGTTGCACAGCACACTGTCTTCACCAGATGAGATTAAGCCGAGCCGTTTTCAGCCGGAGCATAAAGCAGATACGCACAGCATCTGGGAGGGAATCTACAGAGACACACTGTATAGTCGCTGAGGACTAATGCGATCAGCATGTTTTGCAGCGAAGGCCCTCACGAACTGCGACTGGAGAAAATGTCAAGTCATGCAGCGTAGCAGCGTAAATCATCGTGAATATTGCCTTCAGCAGGCGTGATGGGGATTAGCATATATCTCTTTTTTATATGACATGCAAAATTATGTCTGGTTGAAACTGTTCACAAAGTTGCCCACAGTCTTACAAAGCTGCCATTATGAAAGGGATTTAAATGGGTTTTACAGGATATATTGAGTAAAAGTATGAAGAAATGAGACATCACATATCATCACAATGGAATCAAACGCACACACTGTTTATTCAATTTGAACCACTGGATTGGTTTTGCCTTTCCATAACCCTAACTCAAAAACCAGAACACTGTTATTTGTGCTGATATATCACCCAGTAGGTGTCAGTGGCTTTTTTTTTTTTTTTTACTACTGGGGAGGATACGACACTCGCACAGAAGTCAAATCTCCACCTCTATTAAAGATGAGTCTGATTCAAAGCTGAGTGACTCACAGTGAATCCCAGGTGGGCACATCTCCGCTCCCATAATCCTCGGAGACACAGGAAGTCGGGAGAATGGACGGAAAGAGCTCTGCCAAGACACATTGGACTCTGGGTAACGGGGTCACTGGGTCTGCTGCCTTAATGGATACTGTAGTTCCTACTTCTACATACCTCACATTGTGATACTCATTCAGCGTTTCATTACGCTGTTTCCTAAATGCCACCAACAATAGTGCACAAACAGCATTATATCAAGATTATGTTACTGATTCATTAAATCATTTAGACAGCGGAACGTTTTTGAGAAGTTGGTGACTTTTGATGCAAATTATAAAAAAAGCTTTGTTTCTAAATTAATTTGAATTGGAGACTAATCTGAAGAGACACGTTCTCTTTATAACTACACATTATTATAGTGCTGACATGATGTGTCAGGCACCGACACTGTGATATGGTTGACCCGCTGCCTCACTGACAGCAACAGTTGTTTATCTAATCATTGACCACCAGCAGAGGAAGCCCCAACACATACGCTTAGTCTGCAGGAAGGACAAAGACAAGTCACTTGGTATTTTGCCAGTATTTACCCTCTCGTGGGACTCTGCATATGCTCTGTTGACGCCTCTGAAGCCTTTATTATAGTTATACCATCAGAAACTTGCAAAAACACAGTTTTATTGCCCTTAATGAGTTTTGACAAAGCCTCCCACATCATTGACCTGGTCAGATTACAGTATTGATCTGCTGCAAACAAAAGACAAACAAGGCTTGTCAAGCAGATTTCCCGCTGAATGAATAAATGTTAGTTTTCAAAACATTCCAACTTGAATATACTTGACAAGACAAATTAGATATAGAGCAGAGGTGTGGTACAGTGGGATGGTGTGTGTGTGTGTGTGTGTGTGTATGCTATACTGGCACACAGGCAGAGTGACCAGACATCGAGATTGAGGTGTGTTGTTGTTCTTTTTTCTTTCACTGGCTGCCGGCTAGGGCACAGATCATCGCTAAGCAACAGCCAGCGCCAACCAACCAACCAGACCTCCAAATGGGTTGCAGATTCAGAGGATGGTGTCATGTGTATCCATCCGTCTGCCAGGTTGGAAACCCACCGAGTCCAAATACCAGCTGATACTCGGCGTACAGATGTAAAACTGATTTATGTCTCTCTCAGCATTCTTCCAGCCATCGCCTCTTTATTTTGCTCAGTTATTTTCTCTCTCTTTGATGTTGGATATCCTCAGCTAACCTGAGGGCAAGGGGGTGTGTGTGTGTGGGGGGGGTGGGTGGGACTAAATCTGACTCTCATACTTGTACACAGACCACTCAGAGACAAAGTTCACTGAAATACTAAACTCTCCACTCTTCCCATCTCCTCCTCCACCATTTCTGGAATCTAGACACAGCATGACATTGACATTACTATTTCACATGCCGGCATCACTTTTTATTTTTCGGAAACACACACATGCATATACTTTCTCATAAACATCTCTCAGCCTGGATCCAAACCCCTTCAGACTTCCCTAAGTCTGTCCTCCTCTCCCCTCTCTTGATTTTGTTATACAGACAGCTCTAGCTGGCAATTATGACCGACCATGGAATGCAACACACACACTGACACACACATACAATCCCACTGGCTCCTGTCCTCTCCTGCAGGTACATGTAACACTCATCCCTGCAGGGCATGAACCATACTGGATACTTATATACTCACTATATAAGGCTGAATAAAAGTTGGCATTCATGGCTGGAAAATGATTTAGACTCACACATCCATCAGTGAGGAGATATGAGGGGGAAATAAACACATGCCCTTATTCCAGCACATATTGTTATGTGTGTGTCTGTCTGTCTCCTTTCTATTATCCCTACTTTCCCTTTTTTTTTCGCCTCAGGTTAGGAATGTATCAAGCAGCAGACTGAGCTCTCCAAGTGGCTGACAACAGGGCAACGCCTTGTGCTCAGCCACAGCATGCATCAGCACCATTACAGTAGAACACACCAAAACAGGCACTCACTCACTCACACACACATGAACACACATGCACTCCATAACAGCGGTATGAGCAAAACAAACATGGCCTCCTGCTCCAACATGCACGCACACATTCAAACCTGTGTCATAACGCGGCACGGACACCGTGCTGATGGTTCAAGCTCATCGGACAAGAGCACGATGCAAAAGCCTTGTTGCTTGTTCGATCTATTCAACTGCGTGGAATCTAACAACAAGCCCATCAAAAATTCCCAGAGACCAAATTGATGCATCAAAATAGCTCATTTTGTTTGATTAAGAGTCCAAAACTAAAGGCAATTGCCTTTACTATCATAGGCAATGAGGGAAATCAGAATATCTTCATATCTAATGAGCAAGAACAAGCAAGTGTTTGCTTTAAAATGACATAACAATAATGAGTGAATTATCAAAATTAATTTTCTGTCTCTATACTACTTGGTTACTGGAATCACCTACTTGCCTCCACTTGTCAGTCTACGTTATCTGATATCTGCTGCTTACCAGTACGCATGTTCTGCTTTCTTATGTTTAACTAGACACTCTGACTTTATGGAGGCTTTGGCCTTGTGCTGATCACCATGTGTCTTTCATACAGACACACCCTAAAACAAGGACACACACATGCAGTGGCAGTGTGTGTGCAGCGGGTGTAGAAGTGTGTAAATAAGTTCAAGAACCGCGTTTCACCTCTGTGGAGAAGGTTAAAGACTTGGCAATGCTTAATAACCCTGGGCCTTAATATACAGAATACCTCCCTGTTATACATTTATGGTGACATTTAGTCAAGTCAAGTAATTTCTATTTGTCCCAGCTTGGGCATTAGTTGCAGAAATACGATCTGCTATATATCTGCTGTATTTCACCTCATCCAATCACCAATGTTGCCAACCAATGATGAAAAAGTGATCTGTATTTGGGACAGCGATGGAATTTACTCAAGTACTGTATTTTAGGTAATTTCTATTAATTAAACAGCTATTACATTACTTCATTATATTGTATATTTTTACTTTTTATTTATTTGTAGTTCATCTTATTTTTACTTCTATTATCTTTTTAGATTTTGTTTTCTTTCACTTTTGATATTTTAAGTACATTTTTGATGGTTTCTTCACATGTTATACATGTTCAATCCCAGATATTTACAGTGGAGTATTTTAATCTGAGTACTTCCTACACCACTGATTATGGCCCAGCAGAACAATCTGAAATCCTTCAATCTGAAACACAGGTAAACTTGTATATTTCTGGCAACACTCAGACTCCCAGATAACAGAATTTGCCTGCTGTGATCTCTGCTCAGTTACTGTTCAGTTGCTATTCAAAACCAGTGAGCACTCGATGGCAGTTAATCCTTCTGAATCAATGGCCATAAAAATGCCAACAGTGATTCAATGAGATGTTTTGGCCATAAAAGCCGAAAACCACTGTGGGAGAAAGTCAGAGAGAGAGACAGAGAGAGAAGAGAGAGAGAGAGAGAGAGAGAGAGAGAGAGAGAGAGAGAGAGAGAGAGAGAGAGAGAGAGAGAGAGAGACTTGGGCGCGCGCCGTTATGTGCACGAGTGCAAAACTCTGCTTCGGAGGTCCAATATAAACTCACAAATAAGTAACCTGGAAGAACAGGCTCAACACAGATTAACAAGGGGCCGCGTGTGTGTGTGTGTGTGTGTGTGTGTGTGTGTGTGTGTGTGTGTAAAGTACAGTTCATTTTGTTACGACGCAGGAACATTTTAGTGGGAAAACGGATACAAACGGATACTGCTGCTGCGACACACCTGAGCTCACACCATCGCGGGGCACTCATGACCTTCCAACGGTGTCTGAAATGTGTGTGTGAATGTTTGGGAAGTTCTCACAACCCCAAATAAAAACGCACATTGCTCTTCAAAGCTGTGACTATTTAATTACATAGTTACAAAAAGTTATTTTCGTGATTACAACAGCGCGTTTCCAAGGCGAGGTTCGACGCAGAAGTAACGCGTGTTCCTTTAAAAAAAACACACGCACACACACACACACACACACACACACACACACAACTCACATTCTCTTATCCACCGGCTGGAGCTGCCAGTGCATGGCGAGAGAGAAGCCGAACAAACTGCCCGGATCCCCGTTCTTCCGAAGGACGTCGTCGGTGTCCAGGTTGAACGCCCACAGTCGCCCACATCCCCAGAGGAGGACGACGACCGTCCACGGTAGACAGGTGATCCCGGCCGCCATGACACACGGGAAGATTCCAAAAACTCCACTTGATGGGTGAAAGGTGGGTCCTCACTGAAGGTGCAGAGTGCGACTGACTGGCTGCTGTAGGGGATGAATGTTGTGCACTTTACTTGCAGCTGCCCCTCCCATCGGCCTCTCCTGACACACACACACACCACACACACACACTCCCACTGTACCACACCTCTGCTCTATATCTAATTTGTCTTGTCAAGTATATTCAAGTTGGAATGTTTTGAAATCTAACATTTATTCATTTTAGTGGGATATAGTGAAATCTGCTTGACAAGCCTTGTTTGTCTTTTGTTTGCAGCAGATCAATACTGTAATCTGACCAGGTCAATGATGTGAGAGGCTTTGTCAAAAGACATTAATGGCAATAAAACTGTGTTTTTGCAAGTTTCTGACAGTATAACTCTATAAAAAAGGCTTCAGAGGCGTTAACAGAGCATATGCAGAGTCCCACGAGAGGGTAAATACTGGCAAAATACCACGTGACATGAGAGTGGACACTTGCTCAACGCTGTCACAGTAAATTGTGTTGAGTGACTGTCTTGCCTTTAACAAGTGGAAGCTGAGACAATAGGCTGGGGGTGAGACCAGGGAGAAAGATCAGCACAGTCGTTGGCACAGTGCATTTATACAGAAATACCAGTGTTTCATTCGGGCTGTGGATGATCAGTCGAGACAACAATAGCAATATGACTCAGAGTGGGAGATGGAAACAGAGACTGAGATAAAGATGTGATTTTGGACCCAACAAAAATGAAAGAAATAGAGATACGCAGCAGTATAGCTGGCTTCCACAAACCAGATTAGCCCAAATATCCTTTCTGCGTTCTCCCTCACATCATTACATGCTATCGCCATAGGGCCCGTGTCTTCTGTTATGACTCAGTGGATGAGTCATAGAGCCAGAAGGACCCAGAGACCAGACCGGGCACAGACCAGCACATTAACAAACTCCCTCTGGGTTTCAAGGCATTCCATGAGACGCTGACCCAAAGGCCTGTCCCGCAACGCAACATTTCAGCAGACAACGCAGGCTTTGTCTGCACTTTGAGAAAGGGGGCAGACAGAAAGGGAGAGGGAGAAAGAAACTGCCCACTTACAGTATAAAAGGCTCAAATAATGGTGGAAGTGGGGAATGCAGAAAGGGAAAGGGGGGGGGGGGGCAAGGGAAGAATGTAGGTCCATATGCAGGTCTGTTATCTACTTAAGTCTCCAGAGAAGATCAGCTCTGTGAGTCAACATGATTTCACTGAAGTTTACTCTTGATCTTTTATCATTAGATTTCAATTAACAGATAGGAAAAATAACGTCTATTTGATCCCAAGGGCAGGCTAACTGAATCAGAGTTTCACAAGCTTTTCAGGTCAGTCACATGTTTGGCAGATGTCTTGATAAAAATGATCTCTTTACTCTTATAATAAAATCTCCCTCTTGGATGTAGTGGAATTCCTAAACCATGTGTCCGCCTGTCGACTCCATTTTTGTATCTGTTTTGTTGCGTTTCCTGTCTGACTCGGGCTGTTCCTGTTCCAGGTAAGGGAGGCAGCCAGCTGGACGATCACCAGTGATTTATGGTTGGAGCCGCCGAAGGTCAGACACAGGAATCAACCTTATCGCTGATAACAGCGGCGCTGTGCAACGTGAGGTCAGGTGTGTTACGAGTTCTTTCACAATAGAATATAGAGCTGCAGCGATGATGTGCTTTTGTAGCGGGAAGTTAGCATCGCATTGATTGACAGAAAGCCAACAGGATTGTTTTACAATTATTGTTGCTGAGAACAATCTCTGTGACAAATACAAGTTTATGATACTTATATAATCTTCACAAATGAATGGCACTTTTATGATTTTGTGTTAGATTATAAAGAAACTACACCACGGTCAAAGCCTTTGTTTCAGATGCTTCAGAATTCACCAGAGGGGTATTTGCTGATGTATTTATATTGTGTATGTACCGGTATTATAAAGTACAACACTTTACAATCTCTTAGGCCTGTGTTAAACACACATTACTTCAGGCTCCTAACCACAAACCCACTGACTTCAAGACAAGGGAAAGTGCAAAACTGCCAATTCATTTCCATAAACTTCCATACTCCAGTGTGCTTTATATTTACATCCAATTCGCTAACAGACATACTTCCTCTCTGTAACATTAACTACTGTTTAATGATCGACAAAAACGCCACAGCCCATCAACAGCATCATGCCCACTTTTCTTCTTCTCCTCTACTATTCTCCAGGGATATAAAGGTCACTCATGTTTGTCTACACAAGCAGAGCGAATGGCCCCACCAGCGACAGTCGAACATCCATTTATTGACGTTCAGTCAGGATTTTAGCATAAAAGCACATAACTGTGAATGAAGGAACAGCAAACAAGTTAAAATAATTACCGACTGTGAATAAATCCTTGAGGATAAACTGTTGAATGAACCAGTATATGTCTCAACTGGCTTCCTGATCACGTAATTAATGAATCACTGCTGATAAACTGCTGAGTCATGACCTGCTGGGCACATAATTAATCATTGTTTAAAAACATAGCTTAGTTATTTGAAAGGGTTTTATTTAATCACAAAAAAATCCTCATATATGCATGGAAGCACGGCAAATTATTTGAATGAACTCTACCCAGAATTAAGAATTGCATCATGTGCATGTGTGTATAGCATGTCCATGTGGAGAACAAACGTTGCCTTGGGGTGCTGAATTAGATGGATGATGGAGCAAAGTTCTCTGACACACATGTTAAAAATTTGGTGCCTGGACTCGCCCGAGCCACATCCCTGTAATTGTTCTTGTAGCTGTAGATTCAGCTACACTAAGGAAAAACAAACGCACACTCACCTGAGGGTGTGGCGCACTGAGCTGAGTGCTAGGGTGTGTGTGTGTCTGTGTGTGTCTTTATGACTGTAGAAACATAGCCTTGGGACACTGATAAATGCACACACACACACACAAAATCAGTTTCACAATCATATTGAACTCCAAACCCGGGATCTTTCACAACTGCAACACATTAAAGCACTCTCCCTGAGCGCTTGTGCAAGCCTGTAAATATGCCTACAGCAGATCATCTCTGATTGATTTATGGGTGATTCGGGATCAGATCCGAGTAATGTATGAAACCAACCAAGAATGGCTTTAACAGCAACGCAGGCCAGACAAATGGGATTAGTGAGCCAGTTGGGTTTGAGTATACGTGGTGTAAAGTAACTTAAAGGAATAGTTCAACATTTTTGGGAACTATACTTATTTGCTTTCTTTAGTGTGGTTAATACAAATCCATAACAAGTCTGGTGAGGATGGTGTGTGTGTGTGTGTGTGTGTGTGTGTGTGTGTGTGTGTGTGTGTGTGGAAGGAAAGCAAAGCTATCAGTTAGCAAGCAAGTGACATTGTGGGGACAAATGTCTAATTTACATTCCCCTTTGTGGTTTCTCTTATTCACAGTATTGATCCTATTTTTCAGTAGAACTTAAACTCATGGTTAAAACATAAAGATACACACACACACACACACACACACACACACACACACACACTGTATGCTGTAACAGATCCTTCACCTGATTTGATGAGTGTATTGATTACAGTCAATAGGAGTAATTGATGTCTTCTCTTGTCCAGCAGTGATGTAACACCCTCGGGGCGATTGCAACCCCCCTTTATACATATATCTCCTGAGTGTGTGTGTGTGTGTGTGTGTGTGTGTGTCCCAGGCCAGCCCTGGCCAGAGGATGTAATGTGAGATGTGAGATGAAAGTATAGGGACAGGTCCTCGTGTTGGTGGGTCCAGGTGTGCAACAAAAACAGTTCACCTGAGGGAGATGCACAGTGAGAAACGCTGTCTTCCATTTGTACGGATTCATGCTGGTGGAGGTTAATGTTTGTTTCAGCTCATAAAATAGTTCTCCTTTCATGCTGATCTGATCATCTAAATGCCCAAATCACCCACTCCTCCCAGTGAGGTCACACACACACACACACACACACACACACACACACACACAGTTAAAGGGTATTGCTCTGAGCTGCCTAACCAGTTTTCATCTGGTCCACACTGTAATATAGGGCATTGTGCAGGGCAGTGAGCTCCAGTGTGTGTGTGTGTGTGTGTGTGTGTTATCAGAGACCTTTTCGAGCTGCCTCTGGCAATGCACACAGTCTACTCACTCACACGAACACAACTGCACCCCTGCTCTTATTTTGGCAGTCTGCTGTAGTTGTTTAGAGTCAGGAAGGGTGTCAAGTGAACAAAGAGAAACACAAAAGCTACACCCAGGAATCAAGGACACAACGGGATGCGTGGCTAGCCTTCCTATCTGTGGTCCGGGAGCACCACGTCACTCCTCTTCAAATATTTCCACTGTGTTAAAAAGACAGAGAAACTTTCATGCGGTGAAAGAGTCAAGAGGTCAAACGAGAAAGTTTTCCGCCATGTAACTGCCAATCAAGAGGGATCCCGCCCTGCTGCAGTCTGGTGACATGAGTTTACAATCGTCTGCTCCTGCCACACGCATACACATACATTCTTGCAAATTAACTGTTGCATGTGACACACACAGCCTCTATGTGGCCTTTGACCCCAAAACACCCTTCATTTCAACGTCCCCAATGCGAATATACTCTTAATATGACACGTAAGGTGACCATTCAAAGAGTTTAATGTTCTCAGCAATGTTTTTCTTTATCTCCTTGAACCTGCACCCTGAAATTTGCAAGAAAGGTTCTTTAATTAAGACATTGATTAAGACCAGAGATCTTCAAAAGGGGGGCTGTGACCCCTAAGTGGGTCCACAGAGATACTGCTTGATCCCAAGCTTTATTTATTCCAAAAATGTAAATACGTCCAACAATACACATTAACATGAATACAAACTATAATAAGAAAATATAAATCTTCCTATTTATTCAAAGTTATGAGGTGGCTGCACTACACATTATTATTGACCGGTTTAATAAGCAACACAAGTGACATTAGCATTCAGCTACTTACAGCTTCACGGCTGTTTATAGACGTGTTACCCTCAGAGTTTGGAACCTAAGAAAGAGTGGAGAATGAAATAACAGCTGCTTTCTACGTAGCTGGGTTCAGACCATGATCTCAACCAAAGGAGAAACAGTGTGTTTCTGTTGTTCCGACAGTTTCTCTTCACCATGGCGATGTCCGTGGAGGTGTTTACTCCCTCGACACCATGTAGCTACGTGTCCCGGCACAGTGCTCGATGCCAGCTAACAAACTCAGCGTTATTTTCTTGGGCTTCAGGTGAGTCCAGAGAGGGTTACTCAGTCATATTCAGTACATGCCATCTGTGCATGTGTGTGTCAGACAGATCTGCCTCCACAAGTCTGAAAATCATGCCTCGCTTTGTTAACGCCACAGTTTCACAGCTCACCAAGGAAACCCAGCATTCCTGTGCAGCTCCTCGGTGAGATGCCAGGTAGGTGTGATATATCACAGTCTCAGTGTCACAGACATACTGTGATGCATACACCTGGTACGGGGAGAAACATAACACACACATCTACTCATCCAGCAGAGAACAACTTTACCTCAGCACACAGACAGAGAGAGAGACACAGAGAGAGAATGGAATGAATGAGGAATGCAGATGGCAGAAATTAACATCACATGAGACTGTAGAAACAGCAGACAAAGACCTCCAAAATGTACATTTTTTAATGGATTGATGGTGGGTTTCCACCGTGATTGCTGTATTTCATTTGAGGAGATCAATATCAGTAATATCTGTAATATCGCGTCTCTATCTAGGCTCTTAAAAAAGGCATCATAACAAAGAAGAAAGCACACACAACAGCTGATCTGATGCAAAGTTTTTAAGGCAGGATGAAATATTTGCCACTTTGGCCTTTAGAGAATGTTGCATCAACTTTAGTTAAATTATTTTAATAATATCAAAGGATTTGCTGAATTTATGAGTCGGACTAATGACCACTTACATCCATTTGAACTGATAATGCTGCTGAAAGAGCCACTTTCCAAGAAGTGGAAGTGTTATTTCAAGGATGGAATACCAAAGAACAGGCAAGGACTCACAGGAGAGCAGGAATGAGTCCCAACATGCAGGAGAAGAACGAGAGGCAGGAGGGAGAATTCATGACCACAATCCAACACCTCACCCCGCCACTCCCTGCTCCTCCCTAAAACCTACCCTCCTACCACCTCTAATCCCCCCTAATATCCACCTTCTGCTCTCTGCCTTCACTTTCTCTCCTTCTTGACAAACCTCTTATGTCTTGTCAGTGTTTATGTTTCTAATTTAACAAATCATATGTTGATGGGAGGCCATTAAGGATTGTTTTTCATGGAAGGAAACTCACACTCCCTCGGACACCCTCACACACACACACACCCTAAAATGAAATGGGGAGTCCTGCACTGCTTCAACATATAACACAAAATAAATAAAAAAATGTTTTTGTGCACTTCAGTTCAACATTTTAGGTCTGTCTTTAAGAATTTTCTGAATTCTGAATTTGTCCACCAAGTTTCGTCAAAGCTGAATACATATACAAGTACTTCCTTATCATCCTATGTCTTGCATCAAACAGAATTATAATACTGCATGTGAATCACTTCCTGCCTGGAAGACTGCTCATACCCATTCACCTTTATTTGTCTAATCCTTCCTGCCCCACCCACAAGCAGGTACTGACATGAGCACACATAAAGAGAGAGAGAGAGAGAGAGAGAGAGAGAGAGAGAGAGAGAGAGAGAGAGAGAGAGAGAGAGAGCACATTTCGACAGGAAGTGAAACATCAAGGAGGCTGGAATGCAGTTTGTTGACCTATTTTTGCATGTAAGTATAAAGTTAATCTGTGGGAATAGATATTCAACATTGATTCATTATTGATACTTTTGGATTTATCTTACTGCTCTTTCCATTGGATTTGATGGTCAGATGTGTTTGTTAGTGTGTGCTGCCACCTACTGGCTATAATGTGTCACTTCCAAGAGTCCTCACTGACTCGACACTGACCTGCCTTCCAAATAACGGGCTTCCTCTTTTGATTTTTAGTACTGCAGCCAGCTGCCTTCACAAAGTACGGACTGTTGCATGCAGTACGCATCCAACTTGGTCGTAACGTTGCACCTTGAACTCTGACCTCCTCCATCTGATGTGCAGAAAAAGGATTGTGGGTCAGAATCCTGCAAAATGCAACTGGATGCAGTAGGACATTTTTTAGCTTACTGCATTCGGCATGCTGTATATTGGGATATGCTAAATATTTTCTGCCATACTAAAGACACTGACGTCAGATCCAAGAATGCACAAAAAACATCAAGTATGCAGTTTGTATTTCATGAAGGAAGGAAAAATGTCTCAACCACAGGAGCAGAACGCCTGCTGAGCTCATATTCAGGGCCGATGCACCTATTGAGGTCATGTTCTCTAATGTTTTGTGTCTTTAAGGGTGATTCACATATTATTTTAACATTTAAAAATGATAATTAGTATTCCACAACATAATTGCTGTGTAGATTATGTCCTAAAAGTTCAGTCAATTATTAAGTATGTTAACAGCTGAGCCAATACAAGTCATTTCTTCAGTGGAGAGGCTTTGCTGAGGTGATTTAGACTCCTCATGTTGCACACATTTAACTGTCACGGCGGCCCAACAAAACTGGCTAAAATGCTCACCTACTGATGGGTTAGCAGACGGGAATCTATTATAATGACAATATAAACACTCATGTATACTACGATGGACCAGCAGCCACTTTTTCTCTACACATCAATGGCACAGCCTTCGGGAGCAGTTTGGGGTCCACATCAGCATGCAGATTGGAGGAGTCGGGGATCAAACCGCTGATCTTCTGAGCCACAGCCGCCATATTGACCTCAATCAAACTGAATATACAGATACTGTATGTGCAATCACTATTTAATAATTATAAACTTTACAGGTAGAAACAACTGACTTGTTTAAAATATGTCTACAGTGTTTTGATATCTCAGGTAGTTTGAGGTTAAGAGATTACAGTTCACGTGGTCGTCAGCAGTCAGACAGCAACAGATCGCTCTCTTCTGGCAGTTTGGTGAGAATATCCACTCCATCAGTTGTGACGACCACCGTGTGTTCAAACTGAGCCGACCTGCGTGGATGTGAAATTTAAAGAGAACACATGAACAATCGCAAAGGAATAGATCAAGTGGGGCGTTTTTTCTTATTAAAAGACTGATATCACTAGTGCAAGTATGGAACTGGAGCTAGGGAGCAATTAGCTTAGTTTAGCATAAAAGACTGGAACCAGGGGGAAACAGCTATCCTGGTAAGTGCAGATGCATCGACGTTCCATCTCATTTGGTTCAAATCCACAGACAAACAGTAATGTAAAACCAACTATTTCTGTTTTTATGGGCTTTTACATGCTCTAATGGTGCCAGCTGGGGAACCCTTTAGTCTGGAAAGTGTTTTGCTCGACATTTCTGGTCATCCACCACCACGTACCTTTTATCGTCTGCGGACACTGCGGTCCACTTGTCCCTCAGGATTTTAAACTCTACAGAGCCCTCCATCAGTATGGGCTCTACAAATGAACAAACGATATCAGCCCTACACTAACAGAGGAGCATCTTCATAAGCACACTGCAAATTAAAAAAGGTTTAAGACTTGCCTATTGTGAAAGACATCCCTTCATCCATAGTCATTCCATTGTCATTAGCTGAAAATAAAGAGAAAAGGATACTTTTCTTCATTAATCAAAAAAAGACTATGTCAGTATGCCATACATGATATCCAGAGACTCCGGAGGTGGAGGTGCATAGTATACATTCACACACACACACACACACATCAGGGGAAGGCTCACAGTCCCAAACTTACCATGGTGCCAGATCTCAGGATGGCAATGAAAGTAGGAACCAATTCCGTGTCCAATGAAATAAGGGCAAACTTGAAAGCCACTGGTGTGTGCAATGTCACTGCCAGAAGAACAACATTCATATTAGCATATTAGAAACAGTCAATGTGATCATATGTGTTGTATGTAATATGTTTATGTAATGTGTGTTTATTGTGTATCTCTGTGTGTGTCTGTGTGTGTGTACCTGATAGTGTTTCCTATAACACAGAGCCGTTCACCCGGCTTGCAGGCAGCGATGGCCTCATCTCGGCAGCGCCTGGCAGTTTCCACCAATCGCTGGCCGGCCTCATCCACCTGGCCAATCAAGAAGGTTTCTGAGGTGTCACCATGGTAACCATCTAGATACACCTATCGTGAATAGGCAAAAAATTAGTGATGGCAGCAGTGTCGCTGTGAGTGGTGATGTTTGGTGTAAAGTATTTGAGCTTGTTTAAGGAGTGGACTCACAGTGACATCGATGTTGATGATATCTCCTTCTTGAAGTTGCCGACTGCAGGACACAGGCATATGAAATATGAATGTTGCATACACAGAGAATCTCTTTTGTCATAATAGGGCACCACCATTGTAGCCCACCTTCTAAATATACAATATATATATCTAAATTCTGTATTTACCTAAGAAGACAAACTGTCCAATATTGAATTCTTACAATATAATATGGTTGTTTTGGATGATATGAAACAATTTTTCAAACTTCTCAACCAAGTTCAGCATGCAAAATTTCTATAAAAACTACATTTTAAAAGATTTAAGTTGCCAACATTAATTTGAATGTGGTTAAATGTTTCAGAATCACACTTTGGAAAGATTTGGTTTGGTATATTCAAAAAAGGTGTGTCATTAGGAGATCTTCATATATATGGCCATTAATAATTATATTTGCCTCGTTGACTGTTGACTTCAAATGCAGCTCCTATTGTGTGCAGCACAGGGCTTAAAACACTACTTACAATTTTAAAGTTTTCTCACCCATCATATAAACGTTGTCTCATGCCCATTTACCTGTCAGGTATGCCATGGCAGATCACGTTGTTTACAGACGTACAGACTGACTTGGGGAAACCCCCGTATCTGAGAGGGGAGGGATAGGCGTTGTGCTTTATCGTCTCCTGGTGCACGATGAAATCTATTTCATCTGTTGTCATGCCAACCTGGAAGCCAGATTATAAATTGTTCAGTTGTTTTTGATGACACACAGACACAAACTTTACTTGTGGTGCTTACCCTCAGACTGCGTCCAGCTAATAGGAGCACACGTCTGGCTAGCTGACATGCTCTAGCGAGGCCTTCGATCTGCTCCTGGTCTTTGATCTCGATGTAGTCTGGCCATTCTGGGACCAGTCTAGAGCCTACATAGTCAGGCCGCACAATGTGCTGCAGTCAGGGGAAATAGGAAAGACAAGACACAGAGTGCAGAGAGTAATGATTGGAGACCAAACTGCAATATAAAATGAGCTGGCTTACAAAAGCACGAGGGTACTGTACCTTGGGTACTGCATAGGCAGGCCTAACTGTAGCTGGGCGAACCACATTATGAGAACTTGTCCACTTCCTCCAGAAGAAGCGCCGATGTTGCGGACTCAGTGAGGCTGCGTGGGCGTCACAACAAACTCTCCGCAGGAGACCCCGCAGTCCTGGAGCAAAGGAAAGAGCAGAGTATCCTCTTTCACTAAGCTTTTCTGACACGAATACTTGGTAGAAATACACACGGACGGTAATGTCACAGGCACACACGCGTATGTAACCCAAAACAACTGTCCATAATAAGCGTACTAATGTTTTAGCACCGAGGTCATAGTTGGTGGTCGTGTTGTTAGTATTTCGAGGTCTTTCTAATGTTCTCCCCCTGCTGGGTCTGAAACCAGTCCGGTCGGTACACACAGATTATCTGAAAGTTAGTTTGAACCGAGGAGCCGCTAATTCTAGCTGTCTATCCGAGCGTGAACGGTGTTAGAGCAGCTCAGTACCTGCTGATCTGGTCGCGAGTCCAGCGGAGCAGGGCGCCGCCATTGATGCTCATTGATTGTCACGTGGTGCGGAAGCCACGTGACACGTGACTATGAATTCGTTTACATGACAACATACAAAATACTCTACAAGGCATATTAAGAACTATGTCATTTTCATTATATTGTATTTATGTATTTCCTTATCTATATTTTGATGTTGTTCTACTTTGTCCTTGGTTTCCTATGATTGTGTAACAAATCATTCTTTTGTCCAATAATGTTGGGAAAAAAATCAAAATCTTTTATTTTTAACTGCTTGTGTAGGTTTTCGTATACTATCGATCGTGGTCATTGTCCAGTATACTTAAGCAGCTCCATCATTTCTATAATGATGTGCTGTGTTTGTGCATTATTAAATGGGGGTCAAGTGGTAGAATTAGTTTGACGTTTCATTCAGTATTTAACTGAAGCAACATGTGTACTACCAGCAAAATATACACCCTGATGAAATAATAAGACACTGGCTGAAACTACTTGTGTTTTCGTATGGGTTATATACTAAAATTATACTGTCCTCGGTTTGGCTTGTTCAGGATACTGTCAAATTTGATCAGATGAGCTGTACAAGGTCAGACGGACAAAGTAACTGCATTACAATGACGATTAAATGACGATACAATGGCGATACGATGAAGTGGCACATCAAAAGTATTTTACATCACGTTATGACACGCAGGAATGAAACAGATTACATAACCTCTATTATTAATTTCTACAAAATGGTGGGTGAAACAGGTGTTTTGACTGTAAGCACTACTAGCGTGTCTTTGAAAGTTACAGATGGTTATATGCAGAAATAGCCCACAACCTTACCATCTATTGTTGAACAAAGTTATGTAACACATGACATGGTGCTCTAGTGCAGCAAGTGTACTGTCATAGGTCACACTGCCTTATCGGTGAAAACAAACACTGTTGACATCTCATATGGACACTTCACAGAGGTCAATGAGATACCAATTATGTGATTTTGTGCTGAGGAATGTTTGCACTTTTAATTATTACTATTTAATACTTTTTAGGATAACTAGATGTTGGAACAAAATCAAGTCGAGCTGAAATGAAAGATGCCCTTTTAACCCTTTCAGATCACATCCCCACACATACTGTCCATCTATTAAACAATATTGCAGAAAAAAAGAGTTACAAAAATCGATTTCTTCGTGTATTCATATCAAAATCTAATATTTTCTTTCTTCTTGGAAACTAACAAATATGACACATGCGTACATCAGCTGGTACAAACCAATTTCAACCAATATGACACCCATCAATCTAACTGCAACTTTGACCGGCACAGAGAGGGTCGCAAGCTTTTCAACGATCAAATGAAATTCCTCCCACGTTACGTCCTGCCTGCTTATACTACGTCACTCGGATATACGTCACGATGCGGAAGTTAGAACTGAAACGCTTCAGCTAAGTTTCAGCTCGAATTTTAGCACACTGTTGAGGTACTTGAGTACATTTTAATGCTAATAGGCATACTTGTACTTAAATAGGATTTGAATGCAGGACTTTTACTTTTAAATTGTGTCATTTCTGCGAGTCCACATCAGTGCAATATGAACACCCCTTGCATCATCCTGCGTCTCCCGCTGAGAGAGTACTACGAGTAGGTAGCCTATAGTTGGACACAGTCCCCCCGTGACGACAATAAAACCTATTGATATTGTTGCTCTATAGTAATTTGAGCATCGATTCAATGAGTGACTATGCCACTTAAAGGTTGACCCATGGCGCGGTTTATATTTCGGTTTTGTTTTCCATGCTCAGACTAGCATCACGCGACACGTCTGAGGGCGTACTACGCTGCCAAGCTCTCTCGCTCGCTCGCTCACTCACTCACTGTGCGTGTGTGACGTCAAACCAGCATGGCGGTCAAGGTGACTTCGGCATCGCTCTCTTGGCGATATTCAACCCTCTCCTTTAACATGTCTGCATGTCTTCTGCTCGTTTTGCCGTGTAGTAATGAGCGACACAAGACTCCCCGGTCCCTCCCGGGCTAGGGCGTCTCCGTCTCCCTGCGGCGGTAGCATCTCGGGGCTAGCTGCCGCCCGGCGGTGGCTGGCCTTGAACACACATCCACAACATCCGAGTTAGCGAGATAATGCTAAACAGCTTTCAGGTCGCTATCGCTGCAGTGGTTAAACCCCACAAACGCTAGCTGAAGTCGCATAGGGTCTCAGCAGTCGTCTCGTCGTTAAATTGCTCTCGTCCTTCTCGCGTTCAGCCGAGTTAAAGCTTAAACATGTCGTCTAAAACGGTGCGTTTCTGGTTCATGTCTCGTAACGGTTAGTTTGTGCTCGTCCGTAGACGTTGGGCTGGTCAAATGTTTAGCTAGCTGCATAACTTCATCAGAGAGAATAATAAGATGGTTAAGCGTTGATTGCCATGTCTGTCGCAAAAAGGGTTGTGTTTGTCCTTTACGGCAGTGGACGTTTCAAGGAGACATCAACCCGAAGCAGCTTGCTTGTCTTTATGCTTCATGTTATGTCCAGTAACAATATATCGGTAGTAGCTTTAAATATAAGCCTTCTTGTAGTTGAACTATTTCATAATGTTATTTAAACGTCTGTTGTTTTAGGTGCAATCAACCAAACGCGGGGACCCAAGTGAGCTGAAATTAATCTTCCAGAAGGTAAGGTTTGCACACATTTCATCCTGATAACGTCAGTCTCTAATGTCTGCGATAAGATATGTGTCCATCATGTACACATCCATGATATGTATTTGGAGAAACAGCTCTCTGTGTTGCAAACAGCTGACCTGGAACTGTTTTCACTTGCGAAATGAGCCTGTAGATTTGTCATGGGGTTTGCATTACTGCGTTAGCTGCAGTTAAAAGACCAGACGCTTGTTTTTGCACTAAATCATACTCAACTCTGACTGAATAGTGTGTGGTTATATTCATCAGTAGGCCTGACATTATTGTGTTTCCTGACAGAAGGTTAAAGAAGCTTACACATAAATAATTGTGGTTCGTAGTTGTCGAGTCAGCAGCTGTTGTGAGTGAAGTTCTGATCCTGCTTGAGAAGGGCTGCTTTTCACAATCTCAGTCTGCTTTGATTGTCATTATGACATAAAGGGAGTGTGTTTTATGGTTTTCCAGGCAGAGGTTGGTTTCCTTTAAACCCTGAGCAGCTCAGGCTGTAGAGCATTATACTCTTGAGGGTCCACGGTTAAAGTCCCTGTTCACTGGGGAATTTGCCAGTTTTTGTTTCACTTCTGCAGGTATAGCCCAAGCAAGCACCTGACTGGCCTTAATCAGAGATTACAGTGTCACACCTGGGCCTGTGGTGTGTAAAATCATTCAGTTACATAATTAGAGGATATGAAGGCAGACTGGTCTGTGTGTGACCATGAGTTGCCATGAGTGACTGTAATAAGAGTCGGCCTGAGTAACCTTCCTTTCCAGTCCTGCATGAATGTGTCACCCGCTGTGTGAGAGCCGTGAGGGTCAGCAGTTGTTGCGTGATATGTCAAATAGCTAAAAAGCTAAAAACACATCAGTGCATATATGTCGGCCCAAGTGAGTGGCAGGTGTAATTCTATCATGTCACATCAAGACTGAAGGATCAATGACCTTGGGTATTCAGGTGCAGCATGAATCACCGGCAAAGATTAACATGAAGGCCAATGACAGAGTCGATGTTTTTAATCACATTTTCACTTTAAAGCCGTGAATTTGTTATAAGTAACACGTGCGCCTGATAATGTTGTATGATGTTCATAGCTTGTGACACTAAAGTTGAATAAAGGAGAGCGTACAGTATATCACTGGTGACCTGCCTTAGGAATGTCATGCTCCACGTTTATTACCAATCAGGTGGTTACCAGGGCGCTGTGAAGCGTAACAAACTGTGACTCCTAATATAAAGTCATGCTACGGAGCTGGATCAACTCTAGGTCATGTTAATAGGGCACAATTTAAAAAGATTACTGAGGGTGAACCGCTCTGTTTGATCTGTAGATGAGAATAAAACCAACCATTGTGGTTATACATTTGTGTATAAGGAACAATTGTTGTAATAGTTTGTAATATTCAGTCACCGTTGGTTAGTTGATTTAGTGTAAAGGCATGTGAAGGGTTAGGTAGTCGTGGTGATGTTTTTTTGTTTGATTTGCTCTTAGTATGCTAGCGTTGCGGACAACGATGGAGAGAGGTTCATGACCTCAGGAGACTTTGTCCAGAGATATCTAGGACTCCACACCCAGATCCACCACAACCCCAAAACTGTACAGCTCATCGCTGCTGTTGCCGACACCACAAAGGACGGGTAGGTACTGACACACACACACACACACACACACACACACATGCACACCACTTATCATTACTAATTGACAATTTATTGAGCCATGTCTGGTCAGTACTTGTGATTTTTACCATTCACAGATAAGATAAAACTCCCTGACTGATTGTGTGCACAAATTACTCACACACTCTACTGATCAAAAGATGAGGATCAGTTCAGTTAATTTCAGTTAGTACAAAAAACAAACACAGTATATATTTGCACATGTAATCTTTTTATAAATGTCTTTGATGTGTGTTTAACGATATTTTTTTTTCTTCTCTTCCACCACATATACACCTTGAATGGCAGACTGATCTCGTTCCCGGAGTTTCTTGCCTTTGAGTCTGTGTTGTGTGCGCCAGACACTCTCTTCATAGTAGCCTTCCAGCTATTTGACAAGACTGGAACTGGAAACATTTCCTTCGGTATGCCTTGTTTTTTGTGTTTGCTTATGGGCTTTGAGTTCAGTTACAATATGATTATAGCAGAGTGTCCTGTGAAGAATATTTCCAGCTATCCATTTTTGAAGGAAATTCTCTTGTTTAATTGTGTTTCTGTGCTCCGACATCAGAGCGTTTTTCACATTTTCAAGCCGTGCAATGCGGAGAAGGAATTTTGTAACATGACTTTGTTAACCAGATTACTCCTCGGCCTAAGTGATTACACATGGATGGACTTACATAAGCAATCTCATGTATTGTTTGTTGTTTCCTTCCTACCTCGTCTTTCTTTATTATGTCACACACACAAGGCTTCATGACGTTATCGCACTGGAAGAAAATATTTGACTTGACAATTTATAAAAAAAAACGTGAGGACTTTCTGGATTTTTGGATTCCCTTTTTTTTAAATGTGCGTCTGTGTTGCAGAGAATGTGCGGGACATCTTCAGTCAAACCACAGTGCACCACCACATTCCATTCAACTGGGACTGTGAGTTCATCCGTCTGCACTTTGGGCACGACCGCAAGAAGCGCCTGAGCTACCTCGAATTCACACAGTTCCTGCAGGTATGCTGGTTTTACACACACACACACACACACACACACACACACACACACCTCAAGTGCAACCCTCACTCTGACTTGTTGCGTCATGCTTTTAGGAGCTGCAGTTGGAGCATGCACGCCAGGCGTTCGCCCAGAAGGACAAGGGGAAGAATGGAGTCATCTCTGCCATGGACTTCAGTGACATTATGGCCACCATCAGACACCACATGCTCACGCCCTTTGTGGAGGAGAACCTTGTCTCTGTGAGTGTTTTTTGTGTGCATGGAGAGCTTACGGACAGTAATTCATACATGATTGAGGATGAGTTTTATTTTCAGATAACCACTGCTCTGATTGTCGTACAATTTTAATATTTGGCAAACTTATTATACTATAGCACACAGGGATGTAGTTTTCTTTCTAGCCACCCTATGAAAACAATATTTGTGTTTTGATCACTGGCTAATGGCAATATAATCCACTCTGACCTGTGGCGTTGTAACAGCGGTAAATCCTCATCCTTTTATCATCTGAGTTTATTAGCCTGAAAGGATAATACTGAGAATTTTCAAATTGGGATTGGTGCGTCTCTAATTTTAATAATAAGCGTTGCTTAGGCTTTTCAGTGTTCTCCTGCAATAGGTGTTTCCATACATTCCTATAATCTTCACTTCTTGACGGGGCTAAATGTGGTGGTTAACATAGAGGCATTAACCTGATAACCATGAGATTAGTGTCGCATAAAATTTTACATCCTGCTAAGATTTGATCTTTTTCTCTTAACTGTCAAGAGCTTAATGATAAAGACAGAAGCCCAGGCTATAGTAAAAAAGTAAGACGGTACAATGTGACAATTACATTTAAGGAGTAGTTGCTCTTTAGCCCTAGCAATATAAATAATAAATAAGTGTAATTTGCATAAAGGTTGCAAATATTACTCAATACAGATTGAGTAATATTTACAACCTTGCATCTTGTCTTTCTCGTTAAGAGTTGAAATTTTTTTTTTTAAACAGATATGCTAATATATAGTGAAACCAGTACCTGATGTATGCTACCTTTCCTCTACCAGGCTGCAGGTGGCAGCACCTCTCACTTGGTCAGCTTCTCTTACTTCAATGCCTTCAACTCCCTCCTGAACAACATGGAGCTGATTCGCAAGATCTACAGCACGCTGGCTGGCACGCGGAAGGACACGCTCTTGACCAAAGGTGCACACATCGTTTACTGTGCTCATGGCGTTGCATCTTTGACTTTCAGCTCGAGATGCTTCATGAGTGTGTCAGGAATGTCCATGTTTTTATAAACGGTAATGTTCTTGTTTCCCTCTCCCTGCAGAGGAGTTTGTTCATGCTGCCAACAAGTTTGGTCAGATCACTCCCATGGAAATTGACATCCTGTATCAGCTGTCAGGCCTGCACTCCCCCTCTGGGTAAACACTGATATTCTTTTAAAGAATTTACTGACAACCACTGAAAAATGTTGTGATCTGTGTGGTGCCAGTGATGAAAATAATGATGTTTGTGTATTAGGCGCCTGAATCTAGCTGACATTGAGAGGATAGCTCCGTTAGAGGAAGGGTGTCTGCCCCACCACCTGGCTGAAACCCAAAAACAGGTAGGATGCTTGTGGCAGTATGTATGTGGAACTCCTTATTTGGGTTAAAATGGATGTCACTGACATAAAATCACATTAACGGTCTATCTGTAATATATCTTAAAACATCAATTAGTTACTTACTGTATCACTTATCACGTATTTAGTTGGTGCTGGTGTTATTGACATCATCACAAACAGTTTTCTTGATTTAAATTCATAATCCCATATGTGATTTTCCATCAGGCCCACGGGGAAGGGGCCAGGCCTGTGTGGCTCCAGGCTGCGGAGTCGGCCTATCGGTTCATGCTGGGCTCCATCGCTGGAGGTGAGTTATCCTGTGGCCAGAGGCAGATGGCTCTGTGATGTGCTTATGTGATCTGATGTGGATTATTGTCTACACTGGATATTATTAAATTGTGAGTTGGTTTGCGTCGCCACAGCTACGGGAGCTACGGCAGTGTACCCCATCGACTTGGTGAAGACTCGTATGCAGAACCAGCGTTCCACGGGATCCTTTGTTGGAGAGCTGATGTACAAGAATAGCTTTGACTGTGCTAAGAAGGTGCTTCGCTACGAGGGCTTCTTCGGCTTCTATAGAGGTAGGCCAGGAAAACACCTGGGATATCCCCGTCTGATGCACTCTTTTATCAAATCTAAGACTTTCTGGCTTCCTTTCTCTTCCCTTGCTCCTGCTTGTTCAGTAATACTAGTGAGTCCCGTCACTCAATGCCCTATGATGCTCCACAGGTCTGGTCCCTCAGCTCATAGGTGTAGCTCCCGAAAAGGCTATCAAACTCACAGTGAGTACCTCCCCCCACATACACAACACATCCACTCCATATTTACTTTGCATACACACTCATTACGTCACACGCGTAATAATCATTTATTTATTAGTAGCTTCTTTCAAAGTTTACTGCATGTTGACAGTAAAATCATACAATTCAATGAAGGCGTCCACAAAATGAAAGTTTGAATGAAAAGTTTACAAAGACAAGCTGACAATGATGGACTGAATTTTTGTTGTTGTTCCAATATTTGAGTTGCCTTTGTGTGTGATTGTGTCCCACAGGTGAATGACTTTGTGAGAGACAAGTTCACCGACAAGGACAACTCCATTCCTTTTTTCGCTGAGGTTATGTCTGGTGCTTGTGTAAGTACCGTGTCCCAAACACTTTGGTATTCCACTCCATCTGTTTCGTCAGCTATTCCATCTGTTTGTGAATTTGTGTAAATGAACACTAGATAAGAAGAAATGCTGGAAGTTACTCAAGGGCATGTACCTCCTTGGTTGTTAAAGCCATTAAAAAGTAGCTCATGCATGCAGTCTGTTCATATTTGTATTAACTTGCTTGCAGAGTTCCAAAAACAAATTACTAACAGCAAACTGCAATGCCGAGTGCGTCTGGAGTTATTGCCGTTGTCCAATGCAACGTGTTTGTTTTTCTGTTTTTGATAGCAGTGTTCATCCTTACACACATTGGCCCAGCACACCTTACCGTCCGGGGAAATGGCAAAGTAAATGATTGATCCCGATAACACATTTTTTTTTTTAAGTTTTGATACTTTTCATGAGCAAGACTTGGCTCCCATCCCTCAGCAGCGTACATGTGAGATGCAGAGGCATGAAGCGTTTTTATGTAATGTGTGAACACGCTCTTCTTCTCCTCATTCATCCAGGCTGGAGGCTCTCAGGTGATCTTTACCAACCCTCTGGAGATTGTGAAGATTCGCCTGCAGGTGGCAGGAGAGATCACCACTGGACCTCGAGTCAGCGCAGTCAGCGTCGTTCGTGACCTGGGCTTCTTCGGCCTCTACAAAGTAATGTGGCTTTGTCCTATTAATGTCTTTGAATAAGAAGAAACCTGTTCTGTCTGTTCTCTTTGCGTGTCTTTCGTAGTCTCGTCTCAAGCACAGTCCCATACATCTGTCTGTTCTCTGTGTTTCTCTTTAGGGTGCTAAAGCATGTTTCCTGAGAGACATCCCCTTCTCTGCCATCTATTTCCCCGCGTACGCCCACCTCAAGTCCCAATTTGCTGACGAGCAAGGCAGACTGGGACCACTGCAGCTTCTCACTGCTGGAGCAATTGCAGGTTAATTCAAATTATGACTTGGAACAGCAGAAGCAGCCATTCATCGCTGTTTTCTGCATTAATATTAGATCCTTACCATTCAATTGACACCTTAGCTGCAAACAGAATCAAGAAATGCTCATAAATTGTTGCTTGTTTAATTATTTGATTTAATCATGACTTAATTACTTCCGCTTAAATCAAGGAGATTTTCACAGGTTTGAAGAAATACTCGTCATCTGACTTCTTTCTTTCCCTTCTCTTTATTTCCCAGGTATCCCTGCAGCCTCCCTTGTGACTCCTGCTGATGTCGTCAAGACTCGTCTGCAAGTTGCAGCGAGGGCAGGACAGACCACGTACACAGGAGTCATCGATTGCTTCAGGAAGGTTTTAAGAGAGGAGGGGTTCAGGGCTTTGTGGAAGGGAGCTGGAGGTGCGTGTTTGTGTATATGCATAAATTCAGCGTATGTCCAAGATTGCCGGTGCACATGAACCGTGTTGAATTTTCTCTCTTTTCCCCAGCTCGTATGTGCCGCTCTTCTCCTCAGTTTGGTGTGACCCTGGTGACGTATGAGCTGCTGCAGCGGTGGTTCTACGTCGACTTTGGAGGACAGTAAGTTGACTTCATTTTCCTTCAAAGAAGACTCGGCAGGAAACATTTATAGCAAACATTTTAACCAACTTAGACAGGGATAAAGTAGACAGGGAGGGGGAAGCACATGTGAGGATGCATCAAGGACTTAGTAGTTAGTATGGAAATATAGAACACTTGTCTTAATAGGCAGAAATGTAAATCTTTCTGCCTTTTGATGCTTGATTGATTTTCTTTCTTACGACTGTTAAAAACATAATTTATAATGACCGTCATCATACCGGTCATACACTGCTTGATGGTTTACCAAATAAGATTTTTTGTTTTTTGTTTCCAGTTAGAGGAATCGCATTTACTTGATCGATGCTTACATGATTGGATGATGTCGTTTACACAAATATACCTGCAATACTTTGACCTTATTAGACCAACACAGCAGCAGTGTCTTTACAGGTTGACATCAGGATACACTACTGTTTTATTTTCCCATCATGCCTGAGAAAAGATGTACCTTTCACTTAACATACATACATGTAAATATAAATGCTAAAAACTTATTTTTACCTCTTCTTTTGTATCAGAAGTACAATTTACGTTTGTATAATGACCACTCCCCCTCTCTCCTCCTTGCAGTCGTCCGGCGGGATCTGATCCCACACCAAAGTCTCGCATCTCAGAGCTTCCTCCCATTAATGCCGACCACGTCGGAGGATACCGCCTGGCCGCAGCTACCTTTGCCGGGGTGGAGAACAAATTTGGCCTGCACCTTCCCAAATTCAAGTCCTCCGGCGTGGTTTCCATACATCACCCTGAGCCAGTCACTACTGCGCCAGCTCCGACCCCATAGAGGTCTAAATCTCCATATCACATTGCCATCCATCTCTTCCTCCACCGGGAGCCAGACACTTTGATAGATACACAAACAAAACATGCACAGTTGAAACACACTCCACGTATAGGGGGTCATTCATTTAGAAACAAACGCCACCAGGTGACGGTGTGCTCCACTGGTCCCCAGCCAGAGGTGGAGGGTCGGCTGCAGCTGTGGATGTAACGGAGCACACCAGCGACCAGAACGCCGACTGTGCTGTATCTTCAGTGGCTGTACGCTTCTGGCATCTCCATCTTTTTGTGTTCTTCTCTCCGGCATTGGTAGAAAACGGAGCCTCGGGCACTCCTCTCTCTTTCTCATGAGTAGCTGTTTTTTTGATTTTCATTCTGTTTTTTTTGTCTGATGCTCAGTGCGAGTAGGACTTCTCTTATTGGACAGCGGGCATAGGAAATACTAGATGGGTCAGCATGGTGCGTGGGGCTTCACTCTCGATTACTCCTCCCACAGGAAACTACTTACTGTACATATTGTATAAATGTACTGAGTCAGCACATTGATGGGAAGGAAAGTGTTATGGGCCTATAACATTCAGACAGCATCATTATACAGTAAGTGTAATGTTATGGTGGTGCGGGGCCTTTGGTCCTGGTCTCTGAGAATCACTCTTACTGATGTACAGAACTTTTCGATTTAGTGTTTTCTTGATAAAACAAGAATCATGAGAAGAGAGTTAGATATTAATAAATTAAATGTATCTCAACTCAGTCATTGTATTTTATTGAAATAAATCATCCATATGGTTTTAATTTTAACAATATGTCTTGAGTTTTATTCCAATGGAAAAGTGCAACCATTAACTGCGTCAGGAACAGTAACAGGAAAGAAGATGGTACAGTTAGTCTATGCAGAATACTGATCTTGTTCATGTCATCAAACATGGTTGCAACAGTGCATTTTTAGCTCATTTTCAACATTACAGAGATAGTATGGCAAGCTGAAATATATACCAGCCCGCTGAGGTTGGACTGCTGCATCCTGGACGGAATCAAATATTGGATGGAAAAAGAAAACAAGGAATTCATGTTCTGGGGTTAAAAATGAGTATCCGACCTCAGCTTTACACCATACATCTTAATGTAGTATATTTAGATCCTCATAAAGAGGACGAATCAGGAAACTGTTCTTCTACTCATTACATGGGTAGAGTATAAAACAATAACCTTTGGTACAGGAATCACTTTTAAACTGTACTAATGTCAATAAATTCAAGGCAAGTATACTAACAGATTTTTGCCTGGTAAAAAGCTTGTAGTGCTAATCTTAGGAATGTACTACTCAAGCTTTTAGTACAAAGCAGCATTTTCTTTGTTTTAAAACAAAACACAATATTTAAATAAATGCAACCACTAGAATAAATATTAAATATTGTAGTGGTTGAAATGTAGTTATGACACACTTATGCACAGGCCAGCGTGCATCTGTAAGCACATTAGCTGTTGTAGTCATCAAATTCAAGTGCTGCCAAGGATAAAGAGGATCTGATGGTGATATGCCAGCTTTTTTTCTTTTTTGCTGCACTGAAACACTTAGCCAGCCATGTGCATGTGTGCCAGGAAAATATTAAAACATGTAAAAACACTCAAATGGTAATAAAAAGGTGCAAGTACAAAGGTTTGCATATTTAAAAAAGGGAGTTGGAGTTGGTTGAGGAGAAGAGCAGTTTCTAGGGCCCTGAGGATGTTCTCAAAGCTAGAAGTCAAATCTATGCTGAAAATCACTTCCCTGTGTTCCTTTAGTCAGTTCAACTTTCAACCACTTCACAGTGGCTTCTGTACTACTACTGCTACACAGGACATCCATCGTCCCTACAGATGTACTCTAAAACTCACATTCAAAAACACTTCTAAAACTCTCTTTTCTAATCATTCTAGCTCTGCAAATCTCCTCAGACCAATTCCTGTAGTAGAAGGTGGAAAAGCTTGAAGCCAGAGAGGAGAGCGCAGCTCCTCTGGCAGTGTTGTGTAGTGTGCTATAGGTGGTGTGGTGTACTGGAGAGACATTTATGAGCAGTTGTCAGTTGTCAGGGTCTGTAACACTTAGACGTTGGCCAGTTCCTCGGCTTCGTCTCGGTTCTCGTTGATCTCATCCAGCGTCCTGACGAAGCGCGTCCACTCGTCGGCCTTAGGCACACAGATTTGCTGCGGGACGACAAACGGCAACACGTATACTCATGTCAAGGAAGCCAAAATGCATCAGAAGATGACTCAATCATAGTAACATCGGATGACATCTCACCTCCCCTACATCGTAGACCTGCACCTGTCCGTCCGAGTCCCCAGTAGCAATCTCTTTACCAGAGTGAGACCATCTCACACGGTTCAGAGCCGGAGCCCCATCCACACACATACTGGCAGTGGGAACCTAAAAAAAAAGAAAGAAAGAAAGAAAACACTCAAAAACAAGTTTCATGGATGGTCAGCAGTTCCCTATTCTAAGATAAACACGTGTTCAAGTTGCATCATGCATGAATAATGGAAAAGTTAAAAAGCTTGTTTCCGCAAAATATCAAAGTGTGAAATTAATGTCTTATAGTGTGTGTGTACACCCATACTTCTGTATCATTGTTGAGGTTCCACAGGTCCAGGCGTCCAGCCAGGTCCACACAAGCAAACAGAGCAGGGTGTGTTGGAGACCACATTGCATC
Source organism: Chelidonichthys spinosus (assembly GCA_029853015.1). Taxonomy (NCBI): domain Eukaryota; kingdom Metazoa; phylum Chordata; class Actinopteri; order Perciformes; family Triglidae; genus Chelidonichthys; species Chelidonichthys spinosus. Next base: position 13,198,297 of record CM056827.1, read on the forward strand.
ATAGACATAGTCACAACTGTCCTCGAACGAGTACAACGGACGGGTACTCTGCGCAGGAGGAAGGGAAGGGAAGAATGGAAACTTGACTCATAGTGGATCTAACAAACAGCTTGTGTGTGACTCTAAATATCTCACCTTAGTGCTCCAGAGTTTGACTGTCCAGTCAAAAGAGGCGGAGATGAAGAGATGAGAGAAGTCAACGGGTCCTCCAGCGCTGTGACAGCTCAGCCCTGTCACCGGACCGTGATGGCCCTCAAACACCTCAGTAATACCCGCCTTACTGTAAAACACACAGAAAAATAACTGAGTTCTACTAATTACCTTCTTTTCCCCCCCAAGGGCTTTTGTGGGATGTCAGGCATGCTTTCACATCCTGGTTGTAAACCCACCCCCCAAACAAACGTGTCCACCATCCACATTTGGTGCTAATGAGAACAGATGTTAAAGATCACACACCTCCCGTGGCGACAGGCTGTGTAGACTGAGCCGTCCTCGCTCCCCACCACAAAGTTGTTAACGTCGCCCAGAGGGAAGGCCATGGAGGTGACAGCCACCGGTTTGCTCTGTTTGAATACCAGCTCCAGACTGTCCTGCAGGGGAAACAACAAGCAGCCTCAGACTCTACCATCTGATATTTATGACACATTTGTGCATCATCCATATGAATTCGACGTACCTGTGGCTGGGAAAGCATGTCGAGGCTCCAGGAGCACATTTTGCCATCAGTGGAGATGCTGATCAGGTTGTTAGCATTTTGGGTTCCTACCACGTTCACACAGTAGACTGGGTGCTGAACGCAGCAGAGCACAGTTAGACAACATGCACCTACCAGGAAAAGGCAGCTAGATGTACAGATCCACAGAAAAAAACAGACTGGCTGGAAAAACTACTACAAAAAAAAAAACACAAAGATGTGTCGATCATATTAGAAGAACTTAAATTAAGCAGAGTGTGTGAAGGTGTGTGAGCTCCAGTGATTTACTGTGTGTGCAGCTGCAGACAGGGGAGTTCTCTGAACAGGGGTGCGCTTGTTGCTCCTGTTGTCCCATAAGACAATCTGTCCGGAGTAGGTCCCGCCCACCACCAGGTTGGGGTGGAACTTTGCAAACCCGGCTGACATCACCTCTGACTATTGGAAGAAAATAATACAATTTGAATCCATCTGCTTCTGCCTACGCATTTGGATGTGTATATTTTGCGATGTATTATTTTGCGGACATTTCTTTACCTGGCAGTGGAAGATGTACTCAGGCGTGTTCTTCTTGTACTTCAGGTTCCAGACCAGTGCCACTCCATCAGGCTCATGGGGAGCATCCTCGTTGTTGTTATACGAGGCCGCCAGCAACTCTGGATACTTAGAGGAACATGAATCAGAAGTTCAGTTTAGTATCAGAAACAGATCTGTCTGTTCTGAGTGAACCCCTGCTGAGGCTTAGTACATGTAATAGGATACATTTCTCTGCGGAGGTCAAGAACAATCATAACCAACCTGAGGTGACCAGTCGAGACAAGTGACCACTCTGTTTTTAGTCCAGCGCTCGTCTACAAACTGTCTGTTGAGAACCAGCTTTGCACCGGCTTGCAAGTCACTGCGAGGGACCAAAAATAAACGCTGATCAGCCATGCCTATCCATCCATCTGTCATTAAACACTCTCCACCATGTTCACAACACATTTTCTTTGTGCCTCACCCTTCCTTATCCTCAAGATCTCTGCCGCTGTAGTCGAAGCAGACGTCTACATGCTCAGCCAGAGCTCTCTCCACAATCCTGCTGCCCCGCTCGAAAAAGGTCAGGAAGTCCTCAGAATGCAGGACCTGCAGCTTCTCTTCTTCTGTCAGCTCTTTGGGAGTGTCTATATAAAGGAATTCAATGTAGCGATAAGGGGAAATAGAAAAGATATTGATTACTGGTAACACTGCTGGAGGGATAGAAATTAGCTCAAAATCAGACCTGGGAAGTAAGAATAAAAGGTAGTAACAGCATAACAGACTATTTTCCCATTAATCCCATTAAATGAACACTTTGAGAGTTTATAAGTCCTCACCATCCTCCTCCTCTTCACCACGTTCATCTTTCTCCTCCTGGGCATCCTCTGCTGCTGGGGGAGCAGTTATCTCCTCATCCTCTTCCTCATCTGGAACACATACAGATAAGATTTAGTTCTCATTCAATTTTGACTGAGCCATGATAAATTGTTGGTTAAACACATATTTGTTTACCTGCTTTTGGATCTGTGTGTGGCAGTGCTTCAGTGAGTGTCTGCGTTTCTTTGCAGTAAGACACGGTTTCCTTTGGGACAAAGTCCACCTGGGTCACCTTGGACATGCCCAGCCTCACGGCTCCACGTCTACACACACATATGCCATGTTGGAAATAAGCGCACACACATACACAGGTTTGCAAAACAAAGCAGAACTGAATGCACATTTTAAATGTGGAGATGTGGAGATATAAATAACGATGTACAGACATAATATCAACACATTTAGGCAAATCTAAGATGAAACCACAAACAAACTGAATAAAGTTGGAAGACAAGCTAAAGGAGAGAAGAGGAGCAGTACCCCATGAGCTCAGAGTCGGAGTGCAGTTGCAGAGTAGAGGGGTCAGGATCCCAATGCAATGTCCTAATACAGCCAAACCACCAGATGGTGTTAGTTAGAGTAAGACAAGACCGATAGAAAGAAAGAAAAAAAAAGGAAAGCAAGAGGATGAAAGCAAACGCAAGAGACAGGCAAACGATAAGTCAATTAAGAGATGAAAAAGATGGGAAAGACAGCAAACAGAAAAGAAGAAAGACAGAGAGAGAACCAGAACGAGTGTGTGTTAATTGAGCCAGTGTGCCGGTGAAAGGACAAAGAGGAGACAGGTCATCAGGTTTATTTACCATGTTAATACACACACACACACACACACGCACACAGACACACGCACACAGACACACACACACGCACACAGACACACACACACACACACACACACACAGACACACACACACACAGACACACTGACACACACACACACACACACACACACACTGACACACACACACACACAGACACAGACACACACACACACACACACACACACTGACACAGACACACGCACACACACACACACACACACACACACACAGACACACACACACAGACCTTGGTCCTGCGTTTCCGTCCCCAGAATCTTGGCTTCCTGCATCGCTGCCCACTGATTTGTTGGAGGGAGACATGGGGGCGGGGACTAAGTAGTGAAACAGACATGTATCTTCTGTTACTATCCTGAGGGGTTGGGCTGTGCGTGCATGTTTGTAAGTCAATGAATAAGTGAGTGAGGGAGAGAGAGTGAGTGAGGGAGCGAGTGAGGTATGGAAGAAGTGTGTGAATGAGTGAGTGAGTGGGTTTGCATGCAGTAAGGAGGACAAAAGACAAAAAGGACAGACAAAGGGGAGAGAAGAGAGAATGAAAATAAATGGCAGGCAGGTTTTAGGTGTCATGCACAAACAGTTAACAACATGTAAAATGTTCAGATACTGTGTGAGGGGGGGGAGAGGGAGTGTCAGTGACAGAAACCAAGCCAGACCACACAGTTAGAGGTGACTTTTATAAACACTGCAGTTCCACCGAGCAGACGAGGACATGATGGGAGATAAGTGAGGGTGAAAGGTCCAAACAGAAGCACGCATGCATTGTGCGTTTACCGTGGGATATGTCGGGGGTGATGCCGACACTCTGCAGCAGCGCCTCCGCCTCCCTCCTCTTCCTCTCCAGATCAGAGTCGTCATGGCCACCTGAGGACACGTGACCACCTGAGGACCCCTTTGAGTCTCCCTAAAGGGTACAGAACAGGCTAAAAACAAAGCAGCAGCACACCTTCAGTGACATATGGAATATTAGAGGTCTGTAAGTTATTTTTTAACACTTACATCCTTCTTTTTCTTCTCCTCTTCTTTTCTTTTCTTCTCCTCTCGAATCTGAGCGATCCGTTGCTTCTTCCTTTCCAGTTCAGCCTTCAGCTCGCTTTTGTCAGACATACTACAGGAGGAAAATAAATCATTCATTACTAGCTTTTGTTTGTTTTTTTCTCTTTGAATTCTTATGAGTTTAATTACTTAATTACTAAATTACAGTTGCTTTGCTCATAATAATCCCTGACCAGGATCCTGAACAAAATATCTGAATATACTAAGCATACAGGTTGTTTAACAAGGTCAGAAAATGGTGAAAATGCCCATCACAATTTCCAAGAGTCTAAAAACGCATATCCAAAACAAATGACAGTCAGATTACTAGTATTACAGTCAAGAAAAGGCAGCAAGTTTTACTAATTGAATCAGCTCGGAGCAAGGAGACTGTTTGGACCAAGATGGTCTAAATGTTTCAAAAGCACTCTGCAGATCTATTTTAGAGCTGACGTAATTTCTTGATAAATTGATAAATCCACTGACAGAAAATACATCAGCAACTAATTTGACAATCAATTAACTGGATTAGTAATTGTTCCAGTACAAATACCAAACATCTTAGATTTCAACTTCTCAAATCTGAAAATGTCCTGCGTTTCTTTGTCGTACATGCTAGAAAATAAAGTATATTTGGAGTGTTGAGAGTGTTTGTTGGATGAAACAAGCAATGACATTTTACAGACAAAATGATTAAAAAATGATTGTCACAGCACTCTATTTGATGCAAGTTTGACTCATAATATTCCATTACATACACTTGAATGTTAATCGTGTAGAAGGAAGCTTTTTCATTGGCTTGCTTTCTGAGGCAAAGCAGGTAAAACACTTAGAAAAAGGAGGTAATTCATGACATATTAGCACCAGTGCAAAAGCTGAATAAAGCAGTTCCAACTACACATATAAGTGCTGCAATATCCCTGTTCTGCTGTTTGGACCAGTACATTGTGCTGCATTGCACGGTAGCCCTGGGCCTGTCATACTGAGGACATGTGAATACTAGCCAGCTGTTGATAACAAAGCTCTCTTTATCCGTGTTCTCCAGAATGACACAGGGCTAATCATGAATGACTGGGAGGGTGTACTATTCCAAAAATATAACAAAAACGAAATCTATTAGTCGAGGTAATTATGAATCCGTGTGATATGTATTTATGTATATATTACAAGTTAGAACGTTGTAATGATGGGGTAGCCAGCTAGTCATGTCAGCGTATAACGTTACACACAAGCAGCCACAAACTGCTCATATTCACGACCAAACGATAATCCTGTTTGAACAGTTGGACATCCGAGATGCTCCGACACTACCTCAGACGCTGTCAATATATCTGCAGGTAAAAACATTTCATATTTTCTTTTGTTGTTTCGTTATAAACCGCTTAGTTAGCAAACTGTCTATGTTATGAACGCGTTCCAATAGGTCAATGGTTCGTCAAACATTTTAATAATCTTATTAACGGCTGCACTGTCTGCTCAGACAGCTTGTTTAGCTGTGTTAGCATGCTAATCTCCATGGCAGCCGGCGGGCCTGCTGTCACAATAAGCGACTAACGGAAACGTCGCAAACCAACGCCCGAACCTTTCCGTTTAACGTCCCCTTCACGGAGTACGAGAGAGACTAACGGCGTTATGGAGGCGTGATACAATACCTGGTTTCAGACGTTAAATACGCGCAGACAGACGACAATAGAACCCAGTTATTGTGTGCGTTACGCCCGAAGAGAAGTGATGGTGGACACCATGGATGAAGGTGGAGACTGGTGATGCTGGAAGAGAGAGGCAGTTCCGCAGCGGTCTTATTCTTCTTCGGCGGTTGTGGCACAACCGATAAAGTGGAGTTTTACCGCCCCCACTGGCAGAAGCTATATTTTCATAAGGGATTTCACTTGATGGGTTTTTTCCAACTATCCTTTCTTTTGGCAGCAGCGGTGTAGTATTCAGGTGATCAATACTACAAAAATAATACATTGCAAAGTAAAATTCCTCAAAAAGTAGAGGTAGAAGGACATACGTTATTTAGAGAGAAAATGAAGAGATAAGTATAGACTTAGTGCAGAATGTCCAATTCCAAAATGTTAAATTTAAACGTGTATTATATTACTGGATTATTGGTGTGAATGCTGGACGCAATGTTCTTATATGCATCAACATTCCATTTATTATTACTATTCCGTTTCTTTCTTTCTTTTTCAACAACTTAATTCAAACAATCAAAAACTATTACTATTACTTTTCTCATTCACACCTTTTTTACATTTAACGTTTCCAACAAAATGTTCCCCATGCAAATGAATGGTCAATGTTCAAATGACACAAATTCATGCATTTTATGTATTTTCAGGTTTTTTGTACATTTGTGTAGAAACTCCAATCAAACTTTAAAACTTTAAAAACTTCAAATTTTGCTGTTCATCCATAATTAATTGTTTAAAAAAAATATAGGTAAATGTGTATTTTTTCATAAAATGTCACTGTCAAATACATGTGAAAAAATAGTAGCAGGGAATGAGGTGCATTTAATTTTTTGTGTCCAAATGTGTGCAAATGTATAGAATAACATATCAATGAAATATAACATCACACATTTTTATTACGATTGGTAAATAACTTTTTTAATTGTTTTTTATTGTTTTTATTCCATACAAACGTTTTTGTGCATTTCTTATGAACACCCATACAAGATCAGCAATATAGGCCTACTATATGTAAACGCATTGTCAACATCCTGTCCAACATTTGATTTGACTTTTGGTCACAGTCTTGCCTTGTTTTGTCTTCTGATTTACTATTGTAGGCTTACCCTGCATATGAGGCTATCACCTCTCAAGCACTTTGTTTTTATTCTGGTTCGGGAGCTGGATTGGCGTAACGGAAGGGGTCATAAAGGTCACGTTTGAAATCATAAGGGTCAAAGTGAGGGTATTTCTGGGTGTCTGGTGCTTCAGGGACAGTTTCCTTTGGTACTTCTTCTTTCTCTACTTTCTGTTCAACGGGTGCCTCTGGTGCAGCCGTTTTCTGGATGGGGCGGGGAGGGTGATCAACGAGACAGTCAGGGTCCCAGTATGGATCACAGTCGTACTCCATGCCTTTAGCAGTGATAGCAGGAGGAGGGGGAGATTCAACGGCCTCTTTGGGTGCCTCTTTGGGTGCAGGAGGAGCAGCAGGAGCAGAGGGTGCCTGGGGAGGAGCAGCAGCCTTTATCTCTGCCTCTGTTTTGGGCTTGCAGGCGGGGTTGACTCGTGGGTCACACAGTACTGCAACAGCCCCTGTTGGCATGTAGACAATCTGAGGTTTGCACAGTGGGTCTTTGGCGTTACACAGATAGACCGTCGGAGCGTTCTCTAGAGGGTCTGGTGTAGGAGCAGGGGTGGTGGGAGGTGGAGGGGGCTGCGTGGTAGTAGTTGGAGCTGCGGTGCTCGTCAGCAAACCCATGACACTTTGGTAACTTGAGGCATCTGGGCCATAGGTCAACTCCAAGTGACGCATCTGCTGATACAGCATCCTGATCCTGTCGATCTCATAGAGCTGATTGAGAAACATACCAGAGAGGAAATTATCAGTGTTATTCAAGTAGAACCACATATAGAAGAATCTCCAATCAACCTCAACTTACTCCTTCAGTGTGTCCAATACTGTTGTAGAAGCGGTAGTAGGACTGGAAGTCAGGTGAACCTCGGTACCACTTTGGGTCAATGTTCCTCTTAGGTCGCGAATTAGTCAAGAAATCATGTGCATGAGCAGAGTCGATGTTCACTGGATTCCATGTGGAAGAACACACCATCAGAAATGATGGGGGAAAGCAATTGTAATTTAAATTTCATTTTGGAAAGTATATTGCAAAAGTGCATCTTTAGTTTTTTAGGATTGGCATAGGCATTTAAAATCCCTTAGAAATATAAATACATGTTATATTGATTATTGCACAGCTTACAGACCAGTTTTATTATTAATAAAAATAATAAAAGAAGAGTGCCAGTGTCTTTCTTACTACTTTTATAATGAGAAATACATTCACTTATACCCTCAACCCTTTATATTTAACTTCAGAAAACTACAATATGATAACAATCTGCAAGTAAGTGGTGAATTAAATACCTCCATTCTTCACTTTCATCAGAGATGTTGCATCTAGCAAAGCTGGAGGGAAGCAGAAAATTTATATTAGATTCCTCAAATAACACTTCACTCTGCAAGGCATTACACAACATCTAAGCTTTTTATTGGCATGGTTTTAACTCCTACAACAATGGCAGGTATTGTTTGCATTTTACTGAGACTTACCTGGCATTAACAGTCCATAGCAAAGCGCCCTCACCAGGGACACCTGGGAAATCATCCTTGATATCTGCAATTGCAAAATCATGCAAAACCTCAATAATTTTGCATTCTGTCTTTACTGCTGTAATTCACAAAAGCTTATTCAAGTATATGCTGGAAAATACACTTTAAAAGCATTAAAATATTTGTTTCAAATCATACAGGAACAATTAAATGCATCCACCACATGAAGATAATGTGTTGGTAAAGAAAATACACACCAGAATTTGACTATAAATGACCTTATATGGCCAGTTACTACACAACATAACCAACGGAAAGCAAAGGTTGCCTCATTTGAACATCTCTACATTGAAACTTGACTATTAGAATGAAAAAGAAAATGACTCACCTGTTGTTGCCTCTCCCCAGTCCTGGTCTAATCTTCTGCACAACATAACTGAACCTAAATACTGCTGTTAATACTGGGGCCTCTCCATTGGCCACTGAGCTGCAAGTAGGCCTAACTCCACCCCTCATGCGTTTTCTGTTGAGACGTGGAAGAGCTCATTAGCGCACTGAGAACGAACCAGCAATAAAAGAACAACTTCAAACAAAATAGGACTCCTTGTAAAGCCACAAGAAACAGTCCTGTAACCGCAGAGCACCTACTGGGTGCACAGGCAGTCCAGTTTCTTCACTTTCTATTCATGCATATTAAGAATCCATGCATTCAAAAATAACTACGTCTTCCGAAATCTATAGGTGCTACACGAACAGCATCCTCTGTTTGTTTTATGGAGTACATATACAGAAACATGGTGACATGCACCGTGCTACTGTAGCCTAATTATTGACAAAACATGCCTGGAAGGTAAAAATTAACCCTCTGCCCCAAAACAGCTGGATATGTCCTTTTAACTATGGTCTTAGCCAGTCAGAAAATAGGGGGCAAGCCGCCTCAACTGCTGTTTAGGTCCCCAAGAAATATGCAAGAATTATGGGCTAGCTTGTCAAAACACCAAGTCCCTGTAACACTGCATGGGAAAAACCTTTAAAATTTTTACTGGTTTCCACATTGATGCATATATTTAGCAAAAAATACACATAATAATAGGTAATAAACGTACTATTTGAAAACATGTTTAGAACATAGACAATTGTGAGTTTATTCCCCACCACAATTAGTTTTTTTTTCTTTTTTTTTTTGGTACTCTAAAGGTCGTTTTTACCTGTGTAAAAACCACATGGTTTAAACACAACAAGTGTGAAGAAGCTGCATTCAGCCATGATGATGCAACTATTAGAGCTCTCTGCGGGACACGAGAGGATCAAGACTGATGTTTTCAGCTCTGCAGCCTTCATTCCACAGCCATGCAACCTCTGTGCTTATGCCAGATCACCACTATGCATAGGGTGTGCTCAGTTTTCCTGAAAAAAAAAAAAAGTAACATTGCAAATATTTGAATGAAACTTCACTCTTTCTTGCTGCAGAAAGGTCAGGTGGTGGGAAAACTATTCAGATCCTTTACTTAAGTAAAAGTATTCATTACGCACTGTGCAAAACTTCACACCAAGAAAAAGCCCTGCATGCAAAACCTTACTTGATTAAAATGATGTAATTATTATGAGCTAAACTTACTTTGAATATCAGAAATACTCATGCTGCAGAAAAATGGTCAGAATATATGAATCAGTGATCAACGTAAAAGAAACTTGATATCAAAATTTAAAAAATAAAAAATAAAAAATTTGGAATTAAATGCTCGAGTAGTTTTTTCTTTGCACATTTGTTACCATCTCTTTTTGCTCTCAAAGCTAGTGTAGATCAATACCTGAACGGGTGTGCGAGTGTTGTTGATAAAGACGGATTTTTGCTGCCCACTAGTGGCCAAAGATTTGATTCTTGCAGGTTTCAAATCTACACATTTAGGCATTATTTACGGTGGCCCTGAAGGGCAAACGACAACCGCAAATAGAAAAACACAACAACATTACCAAAATCACAACAACATTAACAAAAACACAATCACATTAACAAAAACACAATCACAATCACAAAAACCAAATCACAACGACATTAACAAAAACACAATCACAAAAACAAAATCACAAAGACATTAACAAAAACACAATCACATTAACAAAAACACAATCACAAAAACAAAATCACAACGACATTAACAAAAACACAATCACATTAACAAAAAACACAACGACATTAACAAAAACACAATCACATTAACTTCTACCGGAAAAGGAAGGTACCTTCAACGACATGGACCAATGCTGATTGGACCAAAGAATGTCCGTCTTTTTAACAGGTGGGAAGGGCTGCTTTACGCCACACCAGGTAGTTTACGGCTCGAACGGCTTTCATTTAGCATCAGATGAAGAGTTGAGATGTGTTGCCCATCAAAGAAAATCAAAGAAAAAAAAACGAGACACCTTCAACCTTTTTCTTTGATAACTAGCAAACCTGGCCTTTCTACGTCTCAAGTTATCAAACAGAGATAAATGTCCCCCCTTCCTCCAAGTAAAGCCAGTATACTCCATGATATTCAATGTTACCGGCTATACACCAATGACGTGCCAGAATATATCGTTTTCAACACTATTCTTCATTTTATGCAGCCATGTAGCCTGCCTGCGGATCACCGGGTCTGAAGAGCCCATTCACTACTTCATTGGCCACAATTAACGTTTCATTAGTTTACAGTTTTTTTTGATTGCTTTGACGCAGTAGTCGACTCAAAATCCACATTCTTCAAAACTGTTAACGCAAAGGCCTAAACAGTGGCACCAATGGTCAAAATGACTAATTTTGCCTGCAAAAGGCTCTAACTCCACCAAAACATTTAAAATATGGACCAAAAGCAAATTTTGCCCTCAAACACCACAACTTGCACACAAGTGCATAAGCGCTTCCAATCAGTCATTAGACAAGGGGCATCAAAATACAAAATTCAGCTCTCAATGTGAATCAGTGCTGCATTACTGGTCAGCAGCTTACATATCAGTGCCAATTTGCTTTCTTGCAAAAAATAGATCCAGAATCATATACAATGATTTTTCAAATTTTATTGAATGCAGTATTCATTCTTTTTTTTTTTAGATTGTGGCTAAGAAATGAAATATTCCAACAGAAACCACATATATAGTATGAAAGAAAAAATACAGTAAAATCCATCACTGTGTAAGACATAAGGAAAATAAAAATAAAAAATTCTGTACAATAAAGAAAGAAATCTCTTCTAGTCAATTCTCTCTTGAGGAATAGGCCACATGGCCTCATCTACATCGCACTCAATATTTTCTCTTGCGATGCTCCTAGGGAAAAATCTTCTTGCATGCCTGATCCAGCCTTGGCATGCCTCTGCATCTATATCTTGGGCAGCAGCGGTCATTGCATCGATCAAGGGCATCTGGTCATAGGGGCGATGATCGTAAACCTTCCATCTCCATGCACTGAAGTATTCCTCTATAGGATTTAAAAATGGAGAGTATGGAGGAAGGAATTGTGTCATCATCCTCGGGTGCCCTGCAAACCACTCATTCACCACACGAGAGTGGTGGAATGCCACATTGTCCCAGATGATTACAAACAGAGGCATGCCAGGCCTCAACAGCCCTCTTTCCTGAGGAGGGATGAGCCTGTCATGCAGGATGTTCAAAAATGCAATGAGGCGCTCACTATTGTAGGGACCAATAGTTGGAATATGGCAGAGGACACCATCATTAGAAATAGCAGCACACATAGTAATGTTGGCGCCCCTCTGCCCTGGAACTGTAATAGTGGCCCTATGCCCAATGAGGTTCCTCCCACGTCGCCTTACTTTACAGAGGTTGAAGCCGGCTTCATCCACATAGATGAAAACATGATGTGCCCCCTCAGCTTCAAGCTCCATGATACGCTAAAGAAAAAAAGCAAAATTACAATTGCATACAGTAAAAGTACCTCCAGTTTACTGTAACTGCATGATATGCCAAGGCATAAGAGTATACGTAGTACTGTAATGTGTCCTTACCTCCACATATTGGCATCTGGCCTCCTTCACAGCATCTGAGTTCCTCTGGAAGGGAACTGTGTAGAGCTGTTTCATTGCCATATTGTTCCTTCTAAGCACACGGGTTATTGTGGTCTCACTCAAAGTATTTATATTTCTAAATACCCCCTGATCTGCAATCACTGCTGCCCTGATTTCCCGCAACCTAATGGCATTATTTGCCAGAACCATGTTGACAATGGCTGCCTCCTGCTCAGCATTCAAAAGTCTTCGTCTACCACCACCGACTGGTAGCCTTTCGATTCTATAAACAACACATGAAATGTGGAAAAAAATACATGAAATAATGTATATCACTACGGATATATCTGTATATACTGTATAAGTGACATTACCTGTTCTCCAGTCGAAAATTTCTGACAATGGATGCAACCGTGTTTCTATTGACAACAGGTTGGACTCTTTGTCCAGCCTCTCTAAATGAAAGACCATGATTTACCACATGATCAATCAAAGTTGCCCGAATTTCATCAGTAACTTGAGCCCTTCCAGCTACACCTCCACCTCGCACACGGACTCCTCTTCCTCGGACTCCTCTTCCCCTGAGCCCTCTACCTCTCACTCTCATCTGCCTTAGACCATCCATGCTTGCAAGTTACAACACACAACGTGGCACCTTTTAAGCCTGCAGACTGATTGCTAATTGAAAAGTTGTGTGCAGCAGTGTCAAACAGGTGCTTCAGTGCTAACCACTTAATAGCAGTGAATCACCTTATTGCACTCTGTTATTTATGTCAAGTCAAACCAATAATGTAGACCACAGGATAGCTGCATTGCCTACATACAGCAGCTCTTGTTGCACAACTTTACCACCACCTCCAGGGCAACAATTATCGGAACTTGTGCCCCTCTGATCTCCACGTGAAATTACACCTTGTCCTGGAGCTCTCTGCGGGACACGAGAGGATCAAGACTGATGTTTTCAGCTCTGCAGCCTTCATTCCACAGCCATGCAACCTCTGTGCTTATGCCAGATCACCACTATGCATAGGGTGTGCTCAGTTTTCCTGAAAAAAAAAAAAAGTAACATTGCCAATATTTGAATGAAACTTCACTCTTTCTTGCTGCAGAAAGGTCAGGTGGTGGGAAAACTATTCAGATCCTTTACTTAAGTAAAGGTATTCATTACGCACTGTGCAAAACTTCACACCAAGAAAAAGCCCTGCATGCAAAACCTTACTTGATTAAAATGATGTAATTATTATGAGCTAAACTTACTTTGAATATCAGAAATACTCATGCTGCAGAAAAATGGTCAGAATATATGAATCAGTGATCAACGTAAAAGAAACTTGATATCAAAATTTAAAAAATAAAAAATAAAAAATTTGGAATTAAATGCTCGAGTAGTTTTTTCTTTGCACATTTGTTACCATCTCTTTTTGCTCTCAAAGCTAGTGTAGATCAATACCTGAACGGGTGTGCGAGTGTTGTTGATACAGACGGATTTTTGCTGCCCACTAGTGGCCAAAGATTTGATTCTTGCAGGTTTCAAATCTACACATTTAGGCATTATTTACGGTGGCCCTGAAGGGCAAACGACAACCGCAAATAGAAAAACACAACAACATTACCAAAATCACAACAACATTAACAAAAACACAATCACAAAAACAAAATCACAATCACAAAAACAAAATCACAACGACATTAACAAAAACACAATCACAAAAACAAAATCACAAAGACATTAACAAAAACACAATCTCATTAACAAAAACACAATCACAAAAACAAAATCACAACGACATTAACAAAAACACAATCACATTAACAAAAAACACAACGACATTAACAAAAACACAATCACATTAACTTCTACCGGAAAAGGAAGGTACCTTCAACGACATGGACCAATGCTGATTGGACCAAAGAATGTCCGTCTTTTTAACAGGTGGGAAGGGCTGCTTTACGCCACACCAGGTAGTTTACGGCTCGAACGGCTTTCATTTAGCATCAGATGAAGAGTTGAGATGTGTTGCCCATCAAAGAAAATCAAAGAAAAAAAAACGAGACACCTTCAACCTTTTTCTTTGATAACTAGCAAACCTGGCCTTTCTACGTCTCAAGTTATCAAACAGAGATAAATGTCCCCCCTTCCTCCAAGTAAAGCCAGTATACTCCATGATATTCAATGTTACCGGCTATACACCAATGACGTGCCAGAATATATCGTTTTCAACACTATTCTTCATTTTATGCAGCCATGTAGCCTGCCTGCGGATCACCGGGTCTGAAGAGCCCATTCACTACTTCATTGGCCACAATTAACGTTTCATTAGTTTAACTTACCTGAAGGCGTAGGTGTGTCGGTGAGTTCATCGCCAAGCATTTCTTGAAGCCCCTTGCCACAATACCCACAAAAGTTAAGCCTTTCGACAAGGTTTTCAGGCACCTTTCTGCCACAGTGAGGGCAATACATCTCAACTCTTCATCTGATGCTAAATGAAAGCCGTTCGAGCCGTAAACTACCTGGTGTGGCGTAAAGCAGCCCTTCCCACCTGTTAAAAAGACGGACATTCTTTGGTCCAATCAGCATTGGTCCATGTCGTTGAAGGTACCTTCCTTTTCCGGTAGAAGTTAATGTGATTGTGTTTTTGTTAATGTCGTTGTGTTTTTGTTAATGTTGTTGTGATTTTGTTTTTGTGATTGTGTTTTTGTTAATGTGATTGTGTTTTTGTTAATGTTGTTGTGATTTTGTTTTTGTGATTGTGTTTTTGTTAATGTTGTTGTGATTTTGTTTTTGTGATTGTGTTTTTGTTAATGTGATTGTGTTTTTGTTAATGTTGTTGTGATTTTGTTTTTGTGATTGTGTTTTTGTTAATGTGATTGTGTTTTTGTTAATGTTGTTGTGATTTTGTTTTTGTGATTGTGTTTTTGTTAATGTGATTGTGTTTTTGTTAATGTTGTTGTGATTTTGTTTTTGTGATTGTGTTTTTGTTAATGTGATTGTGTTTTTGTTAATGTCGTTGTGATTTTGTTTTTGTGATTGTGTTTTTGTTAATGTGATTGTGTTTTTGTTAATGTCGTTGTGATTTTGTTTTTGTGATTGTGTTTTTGTTAATGTGATTGTGTTTTTGTTAATGTTGTTGTGATTTTGTTTTTGTGATTGTGTTTTTGTTAATGTGATTGTGTTTTTGTTAATGTGATTGTGTTTTTGTTAATGTTGTTGTGTTTTTGTTAATGTTGTTGTGATTTTGTTTTTGTGATTGTGTTTTTGTTAATGTTGTTGTGATTTTGTTTTTGTGATTGTGTTTTTGTTAATGTGATTGTGTTTTTGTTAATGTGATTGTGTTTTTGTTAATGTCGTTGTGATTTTGTTTTTGTGATTGTGTTTTTGTTAATGTTGTTGTGTTTTTGTTAATGTTGTTGTGATTTTGTTAATGTTGTTGTGTTTTTCTATTTGCGGTTGTCGTTTGCCCTTCAGGGCCACCGTAATTATTAGTACATTGAACATTGTCTGAATGAGATGGGGGCTGCACGGTGGTGTAGTGGGTAGCACTCTCGCCTCACAGCAAGAGGGTCCCGGGTTCGATCCCCGGGTCGGCCCCGGGTTCCTTCTGTGTGGAGTTTGCATGTTCTCCCCGTGTAAGCGTGGGTTCTCTCCGGGTTCTCCGGCTTCCCCCCACAGTCCAAAGACATGCAGGATGGGGATAGGTTAATTGGTGACTCTAAATTGCCCGTAGGTGTGAATGTGAGTTTGAATGGTTGTCTGTCTCTACATGTCGGCCCTGTGATAGACTGGCGTCCTGTCCAGGGTGTACCCTGCCTTCGCCCAATGACAGCTGGGATCGGCTCCAGCCCCCCCGCAACCCTGAATACAGGATAAGCGGTAGACAATGGATGGATGGATGGATGAATGAGATGGGCAGAATGCCAACCTGATTGTTCCAAAACATGCTTTCATTTGCCAGCTGAGGTTCACTATATGAAAAGTGACACCATAACCACAACTGCTAAATCTCAGCAATACCTCTATTTATTGTCCAGTACAGTCAGTAATAACACTTTTTACACAATTATCACAATTTTTCCCTTTTAATTCTAAACATGTTTTTTTTTTCTGGCCACTCTTCCATAAAGCTCAGCTCTTTAAACGTTCGGTTTCCAGCTCATTCAGGGTTTTCTTTGAGTTTTGGTTGGTCACCTCAATTCTCTTAGCAGGTTTGTTGTGGTCCAACTCTCTTTTTGGTTTTGTAACTGATTTAATGGTGCTCTGTGGGATGTTCAAAGTTTCTGATTGTTGTTTATAGCCAAGCCCTGAACTGCACTTCAAAGTTGTCCCAGACCTGACTGGAAGCTTCTTGGTCTTCATGGTGCTGTAGACTCTGGGGCTTTTCAGAACAGGTGTGTGTATATAATATACTGAGATCATGTGACAGATCAAGTGACACGTGATTAAAAATAAAACGTTTAATACATTTATAACAGATTTTGGATTATATTCTGTGCTGGGATAAATGGAAGGCCTAAAGTTAGATATTATGGAAATGCTGAAGCAAGGTACAAATATTGAGTAAATGTACATCCACCACTGCTTTCCGTACTAGGTTCCAGATTGAAGTTGTCTCAACATTTCATTACACAATATGATTATAACAGTCAAGCCTGTATAGTGTTATGTTATTTGAAAATAATAACTGGACTTAAGAGTGCAACGGTTACAGATTTCTAAAACGGTCGAGAATCTGAGAATCTCAAAATGCTTTAAATAAAGTTCAAAACTATACTACAGGAAGTGTCATGTCACAGTAGGAAAAGGTCTAAATAAAAAAATGAATGTGGAATAATGTGTGAATAATTAAATAAATGGTGCAAAAGCTCTGTTTACACCAAATACAACACAGATTAAACAACTTCTAAATTAAAATTACAACAGTGGCCTATTTAAATGTGTGAACATTCATACTCTACAAAATTGTTAGCAAATAGACACGAGATACTTGTATTATCCATAAACATGCATGTAATATTTCCCCCATACTTACCTTTGTAGCATCTATGGAAAGCATCTTTACTGAATAGATGCCACATACAATATCTCCACTAGGTGGCAGCACGATACAACACCGGAAATGTCCAGCTCGTTATGTCAGTTCCTTTAAGGGTAAGGATATCGAAGTTTTGTAGTTCCTAGATTGTTGACCTGTCAGCGTTGTAGTACAAGCTGTCACGGCTGATATTCGTGTGTCCTTCTGGTAGTTTCGGACAGCAGCGCAGCGGGCTCCAGGACCTCGAACTCAGGATTGTTCGTACCGTGGTTACCGTTGTTGCTACTGTCAGCCATCCAACGAGCTAACGGCTAAAGTTAGCTAACAAGCCAACCAGCTTTTCAGCTAGCTTGCTAACTACCACTCGACAGTAGTAGCGTTAGCAAGCTTTTAGCTTTTTTGATGTTAGCTAGCTAGCCTGCTGGCAGCACGAGATTAGGAAGCCACCCACACCTGCAAAGGCTTATTCCGGACAAAAAGAGTGAACTGTAAGTAGCTGTCAAACGTTAGCTAACATTCCTATCCGGGGTAGTTAGCAAAGAGCGTCCAGTTAGCCAGGGTTTGACAGTTGAGCTGTAAAACCAGTGACACCAGTACTCATATCAGTCAGCTGTTTTAGCCGCTGAAACTAACTTATGTAATCAGTCCAACGATGCGTGTGCACATTGTGCTAACTCCAATTAACTTTTGGCATGTTTATGTGACGTGTGTGAAGTGATATATTACAATAATCGAGAAAGCAGACATCGGGAACATTGTGTGAAATGCAGTTGAAGCCTTTGGTTCTCAAAGTGTGGTCCGACAGTCCTAAGGGGGACGTTTCATTTCTGTATTTCAACCTTACTTACCTTACTTACCATGTCTACATTATATCAATAGCAACTATTTCGATTAATCATTTGAGTTTCATCAAGTAAAAATGACAAACATGAAATGGTCCCAGCTTCTCAAACACAAATGGGCTTCTTTGCTTATTTCATGTGATTGTAGATAAGAACATGTTTGGGCTTTCGACTGTATGTTGGACTATAGAAGCAATTTGAAAACTCTTGGAAATATGACGGGCATTTTTCACTAGTTTCTGTATTATGTTGTATTCTTTATGTATGCATGTATGTATGTATGTATGTATGTGTGTATGTATGTATGGTATAACCCTACACACTAGTAGCTACTATAAATAGATGTCATATTCAGTCATATTCACTAAAACTTTCCCCAGTTTTCTTCTTTTTTGTGAGTGTCCTACTTTACTCAGATGAGGACCTAACACTTGTTTCTATTTTTTCGCTCTTACTTTATCGGCAATGATATGTTGTGTTTTTTTTTTTTCTTTCGAGAAAATGTACTTATTGTAAGTTGCTTTGGACAAAATGCCCTTAACGTAAATGTAATTGTCATACTCAATAAGGTTGCAGGGGCAGTCGTGGACCTCTGTGGTAAAGACCCGGCACTGTCCTTGTTGCGTTCTTATTATAGCAAGCCTGTTCAGCCATCATGACATGCTGGTCGTGTAAATCTCCACTGTCAAATTGTGAGAGCCCCGCAGTGTCTCACTCTCCTTCCTCAGCTGTGAGGCGAGGCAGAGGGTTGCTGGTTGCCAGTGCCCAGTGTTGGATCAGGGAGCTGTTACAACCAGGAACTGCTACGTCTGTCAATCATTGTACTGACTCACGCTTTCATAGCTAACACATCAGCAGTCCAGTAAAGGGTTTTAAAGATGTAATGGCAAGTTAAACAAGTAACATTTCAAAATAATGAACCCCTCCCTAAAGACCTGTGGCTTCATTTTTGGTAGCGTGATGGAATGTGTGGAATGGGAGCAGGGAGCCTCAACCTATTACGCAGGAATCCTTGTGATAAGCCATCAGCAGTGTTTTTTTATTGTTCCACCAAATATGGACAGATAGTGTGGATGTCAAATCAGCATTGTGGATGGGAACCCCTTAAACTGTTTGAAACTCAAATCAACGAATTTTAGGTCCCAGTCCTGCTCTACCAAGATACACAGGACAGACATAGACGCCGATCATTGAACTTAGACTCCTCTAGGTTTATATGGTTCTCCGTAGTCGCTGAATGGACAGAACATGAATCTGCAACTATTTTGATAATCGTTTAATCATTTATCTAGATTAGTAACAAGAAGTTACTGCTTTTCTTTGTTGTTGGTGTTGTTTGGACAAAACAAGATATTTCAAGATCTTGGGCTATGGGGAAAGTTTGATTTTCTAGAAAATAATTAGCATATTAAGCAATGATTATAGTGATTAGTTATTTTCAGCCCTACTTGATTATATCTAATACAGAATCCCAGAATGTTGACTTTGTTGAAATCCTATCCTATCTTTTGTTGAAGAAACAAGTGTTGTTATTTTAATTTCCAGTTGACCTTCATGGGTTTTAGTACCCCGTCCCTCCAAATGCTTCCTGGTGATTAATTGAGCCGAGGCACATACGGTCCTCCTCCTCTGTTACTGTGTCAAGGTTGGCTCGAGATGTGTCATCTGACATAACCTCGCTGCCATCTAGATTCATAGTCTGTGTTCTGTACGCTATGTAATGCTAACGACAACAAAGTTCATGTCCAGATCATCTTCACTTTATACAGAGTAAAACTGAGTGTCTGTGTCTTTTAATCATCATAATCACAGGATGGCAAAACACTGTCGGTATGTGAAGTATGCTGCTGTTGCTGTGTTGAATTGTGTTTGTTTTTGCATTTGACACAGATGGAGGCTCAAAGCTCCAGCGGGCTGCTGCTGTCCAGAAAGAGGAGAAGAGAGGGCTCCATTCGGGAGACTGAGGAGGGGGAGAGACTTGGTAAAATCCCCAGATGTACTGTGGTGAGTCAGCTGGGTTTTTTGGCTGTCATTGAACAGCGTGTTTGTACAGCAGTTTCTATATGCTCTGTGCATGTGCAAGGCACCCTGGCTGTTTATATAAAGAGGGGATTCATCACTTCGGTATTCAGCCATAACATTCTGTGTGAATAAATCCCTGATCAGTAAATCTTCCCCTTCTGTCTGTTGGGTTCTTTTAGGGATTGAAGCACCCTGCACCTTTCGCAGATGAACTGGTGCCAAATGATGGTAAACCCTATCAGAGAGTCAACATGGAGGAGGCTAAGAGGGGAACACAACGTGAGTCTGTTGATATGTCTTTCATTCTTTCTTAGTCTGAGTGATCGTTTTTGGTCGATGATACTTTTCACCTCATATTTCTAATACCCATTGTCCTTTCTTTTTTCCCCTCATATCAGCAAATTGCCTTTTAGTCATGAATACAGTTATACTGTACGTTCACTCTGTACAGAATAGATGAATAGTTCATCTCTGCATGTCTCGTCTCCCCGTCCAGCTGAGAGACCGGTGCGGGTGTATGCAGATGGCATCTTTGACGTTTTCCACTCGGGTCACGCCAGAGCACTCATGCAGGCTAAATGCCTTTTCCCAAATACACACCTCATTGTAGGAGGTGAGTCTGTGTCCATGTTGGTCTCCCCAGCAGCAAACCTCTAATGGACTGCTTCTTTCGTAACCATCATCTCTGTGTTTTTCTTGAAAGTGTGCAGTGATGACCTGACCCACAAATATAAGGGCTTCACAGTGATGAATGAGGATGAGCGTTACGATGCCATCAGACATTGCCGCTATGTGGATGAAGTGGTGCGAAATGCTCCCTGGACGTTATCGCCGGAGTTCCTTGCAAAACACCGTGTGAGTGGATGAAACTTAATTAACAGTTAATTTGAAATCTTGAGCTGGGACACGATGTTAAGAAAATATATATTCATCATCGCCTCATCCTCTGTAACCTTTTCTTTTGCCGTTTCTTTGTCTGTTTTTGTACAATTTGTAGATGTGCATCTACTGTGTTGATATGTGTTGTAATGACCTCTCCAGATTGACTTTGTGGCCCATGATGACATCCCATACTCCTCAGCAGGCAGTGATGACGTTTATAAGCACATCAAGGAAGCGGGTGAGTGGCGAAGTAACCAGGAGTGGTGATGTGGTTTGCAAGAAATGACAGCATACAGTTTAGTATTTACTACGGCATCTGATGCACATATGGTACTGTACGTTACAAACATCTTCAAATGGAGCATTTACATTTAAAGAAGTGCTAACTCCTCATACATTTGTATCTGGTGTCCGCTGACCTTTTCGTCGCCATCTAACCTCCAAAGGTATGTTCGCGCCCACCCAGCGGACCGAGGGCATCTCCACCTCTGACATCATCACACGCATAGTCCGTGACTACGATGTGTACGTTAGACGCAACCTGCAGAGAGGATACACGGCGAAGGAACTCAACGTCAGCTTCATTAATGTATGAGACAAAAGTTTTGGTTCAAATGTGTGAGTGGTGGCGACGGAGCTTGTCGTTTGTGTGTGTGTGTGGGGGCAGTTTATGTTTAATACGTGGCAGTTGCATCTTTTTTTGTAACCTTTGCTGTCCCTGCGCTTTACCAGGAGAAGAAGTACCACCTGCAGGAGCGTGTGGACAAGGTGAAGAGGAAGGTACGCGATGTGGAGGAGAAGAGCAAAGAGTTTGTCCAGAAGGTGGAGGAAAAGAGCATCGACCTCATCCAGAAATGGGAGGAGAAATCCAGGGAGTTCATTGGCAACTTCCTCCAGATGTTTGGCCCTGAGGGAGCTTTGGTGAGGATGTTGGTTTAGTTTGGTCTTTATTGACTTGTTTTTAATCAGGCAGCATGTTGGAGCAGTATGAATACTTTCTTCATTGTTGATGATCTATATGATATGCTGCACAGAGAAGGAAGAATTCATCATATATGACACGCCATTTGCATTATTCGTCTCAGTGACGCATGTAATCGCATGCTTACTTTTAAGGGGCAAAGCCAAAGTGTTATTAAAAGGTCATCATCACAAACCCAAAAACTTCTGACTGTTTTTAATCCTTATCTCGTCCCGTGTTCATGTCTTGTGCCTGCATTAAGTTGGTTGTACCATCAGCTGATCTAACGGGTGACCTCTTTGTGTTTCTGCTTTGCCTCCACAGAAGCACATGCTGAAGGAAGGGAAAGGCCGCATGCTTCAGGCCATCAGCCCACGGCAGAGCCCCGACAGCAGCCCCACCCGGGAGGAGCGCTCCCCCTCTCCCACCTTCCGTCTCCCCTTCTTCACCAAGACTTCCCCGCCCCCCTCGCCTCCGCCCCACCACAGCGGAGCCCGCGGGTACCTCATCAGCGAGGACGACGACGAAGAGGACGAAAACTAGAACAAGTTTGAATGCTTCACTGTTGTTGGGCTGCAGTCAGACGCTGCCGGTTAACTGAGCTGTCGAGTAACGTGGTTTTCTTGAGCTCCTGCTTCCATTTATTTTTTTTGTTGTTAGTTTATGATTTAACCTTTTTAAGCATTTCAGCGTCACATTCATTGTAACAGCCAGTTTCTCCGCAGCTTTTGTTTTTAACAGCCAATAAGTCCTCTTTTGTTTTCGTGTAACGGTCAGTAAAGGTTACCACTAGTCACCTGAGTTCTTTGAAACTAGTCTCGGTTATCTCAGTCACTTTTAGTGTTGAGTTTATTAGTCACTTACTGTCACTTGGGAATATTTGCAGGGGTTACAACCGGTGCACTCAAATCTATGACGGTGTTCTTAAGGTTGACGTTGTAATGAGGTAGGGGTATGTTTTCTTTTTGTGTTTGTCATGGCTTCAGTAGGAGGGCTTGCAGGTTTTTGGTCACTTTCTGGAACAGCACATCTGGTTTGGTGTGGGAGAGGTGAGCTGAGATTTCATGGAGAGACACTGTTGAATATCTCTTGGGGAAGAGCAGGTCTGAAAACTGGACATTTAAATGATCTGTTCATGTGTGGCATCTTCTGATCAAGTTAATCAGAACAAACCTAACTTTTTTTTTTTTTTAAATAACAGGGAATCTCCTATTAAGTCGAATCCGAGCGCGAGTCGAGTGTTGTATGTATACTAAACAGCAGTTCTGTTCCCTAAGTTCTCCTGCCTGCTTTCAGGTGTTGCGTCTGCGTGTGCATGTGATGTTTGTTCTTCCAAACTCTTATGTCAGCATGTCTCGAAGGTCTTCTGTTGAAAGATCTGAGGTTCAGCTTTGACCTTTTCCTGCATCTAGTGATAAATTTGCTTTTAAATGTTTTTTGTCTGCTGACAAGAATTAGTCTTTGGTTTCAAGCCAGGCGCCGTTATGGTGGCGTAAAAAGAGAGTCTTGCAAGGATGAACCATTTAAATGTTGATGTAGAAATACTTATTTTTGTAGATTTCATCTTTACTTTGTTTTTCCTCTGAACGGATACTGATTTTTATCATCTCTGGTTAGAAGTGCTTTGACTGTTCGAGCAGTGAATCAACATGAGCAAGGCTTGAATTATGTTTTATGTTATTTTTTAGTAATGCAGCTCCTGCATCATCTGGGCCTATAGGGAAGTAATCTCATCTGATACACATGTGATGGCAGTAGACAGTATTACGTTTATCAAATAAGACCAGAGAACTGTCTTAATGCCCTTCCTCTCATAACAAAATGTCATCTTTTCTTTAGTTGGAGTCATAAGCACATTTTCATGAATAAGGCCTCGTCATTAGTCGCACACATACATGGAGAAATATGCAAGGCAGTCTCATTTAAGACTTCGGGGTGTTAAACAAATCATGCACTGTTTGCATTAGTTTAAAGATGAGTATTTTGGTGGACTGGGCTGCGCTGTGTCACATAGTGGTGTGAAGGGTTTAGATTTATATATCGATAAAACTCCAGATCAACATTTAAATAGCTACCTCCTTCCCTGAACCAATTCTATTTCCTGAGATGAGCACAAAATATGAGCATTATTTTTTCCCTTTATGAACAGAGCCATTGTTGCAGCACTGAAACAAAGCGACTGGGTCAAATATTATGAGACTTTCCAGCCTTGGTGTGCGTGTGTGTGTCCTGCATTTTCAGTGAGTAAAGCATGTCTTGTGTCTCCTATATAACCAGAAAATGAAACATCACAGGTGATCTGAAGATGTAATGCAATACTGTTGTGATGACTAATATAAATGTTGACAGATGTCGGGATTGAACTGTTCTGGGCTCGGGTTTCCCAAAAATAACTTAAAATCGATCTTTGCTGCAGCAACAGACTGCCTCTATTCTTGTGGGCGTAATCAGATTTTAAGGTTGGGGAAATAACTCGAAAGGATTTCCAGTCATAAATTCCTTTCTGTGGTAAGTACAAAACCAGCATAATTTGCTGAGCAAATCCAGCCGTGATTTTGGTGCTAAGCTACTTTTGGGAGCCCTTGTCTTGATTCTTTTGGAATCCGTTGCTTTAATCGGTATCAGTGAGAGCATGTCCACTAGTTAAAGGTGGCAAAGACTCGAGTGGCAGGCCAATAACAGCCACTACTGCTAGATACAAATGTAAATGTTTTTAACTGTTTAAATCATGTATTATTTTACTGTTTGGGGTAGAGGACGGACAAGACAGGAAACATGTATTAAACATCTTGGCCAAAGCATTTCTTGACCATTTTTTTGTCTCCTGTTTTATGTAACTGTTGAGGGTTTCTCTGATTGAGTGTTTATTCTGAGTTCATTCAAGTCATCTTTGATTCCCTTCAAGATGTGAAAAATAAAAAGGGTTTTGAGCCAATATGTTTGTCAAATGAATTGACAGGTTGCAAACTAGACTAAACAGAGCCACGCTGCAATATCCTTCACCAGGAAACGGTGTGTGCAAGAGTCAAGACAACATCACACAATATGAGCCAAGCAACTACACCCAGATGGTAGGCGGGGTTGGTTACATAGTCAGATTTTATTGGACAGAACGGTCACCAGGGCTACAAACATCAAGAGCTAGACAGTGACGAGGCAAACACCAGGGGGAGACCTTACCTCAATGCAAACGCACCCAATGCCAGATTTCCCCAAAGCATGTTTGAATCAAAATAGTGCAACAAAGTTGATCTTGGTGCTTAAGAAACAGTTTTATGTCACAAACTAGTTTATCGGGATGATGGTCAGACCTCAAAACGGTTCGCCTATGCTTTAACTGTTCCCCTGTGCTTTAACTTTACTCGCTAGATGCTTGTAAAACTAATAGTGGGGGAAAAATAGCAAGGGAAAGAAATGATACGCTCCAGAAAGTAAAAAAAAAACAAACAGCTCGGTCACTATCAATTCTTCTCTTTTCTAACTACCCAGAAGAGACTTTGAATTGAGACTTTCGATCCAATTGACCGTTCCCAAAACACACAGATCAAATATCAATCAGTCCACAATATAGAATCAGACAATGCATCTCCATTTTAAGGGTCGACTACTGAGACAGAAGTTCATATACAGGAACATATCAGGATTCATTTAAACCACAACAGCTACAAATCATCTTACCGGGGATTGCTTCTAGGACTTGTGGGCCTTCTAAAGTAACTGGAGAGTATATGGTGGAATAATAACACTGAATAAACACAAGAGAGCACCCTTAAGGACAACAAAGGTACCTCCGGTCCTCTCCCCCTGGTCCCCATCGGCATCACTTGTCTTTTTCTTTCAAACACCAGTTTGTTTACAGGTTTACTCATCACTACGAGATATATATGATGCAATGGTTCACATTTTGCATATATCTGTGCATTATATCATATTTACTTTTTTAATTTTTTTTTTTTAACGATGTAAATTCAATCTCCAACACCTAGTTAGGAAGGGGTGAGGGCGGAGGTGGGTGGGGGTGTATGAGAGAGGCTATAAGGGTCAAGGGGAGGAGAGACAAAGTAGGGAGGGCAGAAGAAAAAAATCTTAATAGGATAGATGGGAGGAAAGTGGTCAGTTTGCTGCCTGGAGCGGGTTGAACTTTAGCAGCGTGTTTCGTAGATGCCGGAGCGGCCAATGTACCGCACCCATTTGATGACATCATGGTCACTGTAGTTGAGCTTGGACTCGAACACCTTCAAGTAGCGCACCTTCAGACCAGACGGAGCGAAAGGAACCTGCAGAGACAAGAAGAGGAAGGTTAAGACGTGACGGAGCATGCTGGGAGCTGTAGGCCACACAGTGGGTGTGATAATCAAGTGGAAGCAGGAAGTGTGGGTGTGTGTATGACGTCACAGTAAACGGGTTGTTATTTTCATGATACAGGGATTACATTTAATACATTTAATCCATTTGTTTGGTTGCCGACTCTGTTCAGCTATGCATTTAGCAAATAGAATCTCTTTTAAATCGGGCAGAAAGAATTGTTGAAGACTTTGAAACTATTAATGCAATCTGACCTCAAAGTTCATAGAGATGGGAGGCCTGGCCCATTTCTTCTTATCGTTGGTCGGCAGCAGCTCAATCTCAGCACTGATCTGAGACTCCTTCATCCCAGCCATGCGTTTGATCCTGCACACACACACACACGCAAACACACACACACACACAGTCAGCTTCTTCAGTGTTGTACGGATTGCAATTTTGAAACCCTGACGAGAATAAATATGTAAATAAAAAGGTTTACAAAAGATAACAGGACTGTGTGTTGTGAGCAAACAGAGAAACGGTTGATCATTAACATGACAGAGAGCATAAAACAGGAGGTCTGGTTCATCTAATGAAAATACGGGGAGAGCTACTACTCACTTCCACACTATGGCGTTCTCGCTGGCCTTGTACTTTGCTTTTCCCTTCATACAAATCACCTGCACACCGCTGGTGTTGAGTGGCGTTGGGATACGAACCTGTAAGGTTGACAGTAAAACTTTTAATATTACACATGACTACGACTCCAAAATGTCATATTTGCTCATGTTTGAGCTGTGAAGGTATAAAATATTCATTTGTGAATTAGGATCCATGTGGGCTGTGAATGGCTGTTTGCATTTACTGATAAGTACTCACCTCGATCTTTTGGGCCAGCAGCGAGGGTTTGAAATTGGACTTGATGACCACCTTAACCTCCAGTTTAGTGCGGCCAACCTCCCTGACCAGAGGAATGACCCGGAACGGCAGGATGATGTCTTTAGTGGTGCGATACCTGCGAGAGGGGGGGGGGGAGGAGAAGCGGTTCATGGTACAGAATTGTGTTGTTTTGCAAAGATTTTCCTTAGGTTGTTTCATCCATGTCATTCTTATAATAAACAATTTCCCAAAACATGCATCTACTGACCTCATGAGCTCGTACTCTCCATCAGGGGGGATGAAGCTGATGCTGCGCTCCGAGTCAAACTTACTGAGGCGCACACACTGGTGGAAAGTGCAGTCATCGATGGCTATGGACTGCTTCCCACTGCTAGGAGAAAAAAAAACACACACAAAAGAAACGTTAGTTCACTTGTTAATCATTGTTAAACTTGATCTAATATTTATGATACGTCTTCTGCAAAAAATAAAACTACTACTCTCCCTCAATTAATCTCCACAGTTTAAAAAAAAAAAAAAAAAAAGTACACAAAAACAGGGACAAAACTATCAAGACCTAAAAACCTGGTAGACGTTAATTACACTATTGTGCAATAATACAAATCATAGTCTTTGTTAGGTGGGGTGATAGAAACAAACATTACACAGAACAGGGAAACAACCACCAGGATGTTTACTGAAGAGTTAACACAGTGTGTTTGGTGTGTATTCAGTGTTTAGGGAACAACAGTGCGTGAGATGATACTTAATGCGCTAAAGGGCTAAGACTACACAAGTGTGTGTGTGTGTGTGTGTGTGACACAGAAGGTGAGGACACTTGTCAGTACAGTACCTTCCTCCCCCTAAATCACTGAGGTACAGCACATAGAAAAGAAAGAGAGGGAAAGAAAGGAGAGATGCATCCAAAGGAAAGAAAAAAATAAATAAATTGTAAAGCCTGTCTTGTTGTAAACAGCAAGACAACACTCATAACAAAGACAGGGGTTAACAGACAAGGTGGTCTCTAATTCAATGAATTTCCTTGTCAGAGTTTTCAAGATGGAAATAATATTAAAAGCACCATACTGGAAGAAACAGCATTGCAAATTATCTAAACTATTTTCAGCCTTGCATATAAAAACATGGTTGATTTCAGATATTTAATTTGCCGCCTGCATGTTGTGGCACTCACCTCTTCCCTGCGTCATCAGATGCTCCTCCCTTGCCCTGCTTGTCGATGACAATCTTGTCATTCATGCCAAATTTGCATTCCGGCATTCCGCTCAGGTAGCTCTTCATCACTACTCGGCCCGACACGTGGGCGCTCAGGACCTGGCCTGGACAGGACGGGAAATAATGAGACTTTCCTGGTCTAAAACTTTGGTTATTTTGGAGACTTCTCCTTAAAACTTTACTCTTGGGATAAAAAAAACAAAATTAAAGGTAAGGAAATAAAACAAAAGGTAAGAAGGCTATTAAAGAAAAAAATCAAAACACAAAGATTGTTATCACTTTCAAGTCTTTTCATAAAAGTAATAAAACTCAACAACTACATCATTGAGTTGCATTTTTTAAAGCTCAAAGTCAAATAAACTTGCACAAATATGTATGCAAATATTAATAAGGAGAGACCTAAAAGAACAAAGTCAGCAGGCCCCGCCCAGTTCAGCGAGGTCGTATGAACAGACCTTGTGGTGACATGAGCAGGTTGACGCTCTCCAGCACGTCCAGGAAAAGCTCATTGCGGCGATACTTGATGCCTTCGCGACGCCAGCCGATCTGGCCCGTCACCTGGCTGGTGATCTGAGACTGCTCCTCTTTTGTCTGGGAGACAGGAGGAAAGAAACCACATCACTACCAACAAAAGGAGAAGGCTGACAGAATGTCAAATGAAAGGAGGTGATGAAAAGGGATTTTTAAAACATGCAGCGTGGATAAAAAGAATTTCATGAGAAACTCTGTATGTTGTTTATTACCTGGTGCTGAATTATGAAGGGTCCAAAATCGCCGTTAAGGGGAAATCAGGAGAGGGAAAACAAGATAGAAGTTAATTTCTTTACCAGTTCAATTTGGACAAAGATTGGCAGCTAATTAATTCTGCAAAAATGACACAGCGAATGGCTTCGTATATTTTAGATATTTGTATAGTTTCCATGAAGACACTAGTACCACTAACTCACTCAGTGACATGTAATTACATCAAAGGTTGATCCCACTTATCCAGATCAAGCAAACTGGCTTGGCACATCCCCTTAAAACAATAGATTTATCACCCTTCCATCACCTGTGACTCTCCAGGTCCTGAGTTTTATCGTTTGTAATATTTAGTCTCCCCTCACTGATATAAACATGCTACATAAATCTCACAATGATGCAATACAATCAACCACACATTTGACTGTTTCAACATAAACGGAACATTACAGCCTTCATGACAGTACTAGCACAGAGACTACACTTGTCTTACTGACCTGTCCCTTAATGCCCTGCTGGGTGATGAAGGTCTTCAGAGCTCCAGTCTCTGAGTTCTGGGGGTATCCAAAGTCCAGGATCTCTGTATGAACACAAACAGATAACCATTGATTAGAGATAAGATGGGTAAAAGGACATGTTGCGATAGAAAGAACTTGTGTTGACCGAGAGTGAGATCATATTCACACAACTGGGAGGACAAAGGTAACAACATATATATGAAATAATCTACTACACATTAAGACAATTTGCCCCTACATGCTCCAGAGCTGCCCAGTTCTCAGATTTAGATTATGGATAATGAAATTGATTGATGACAAGT
Organism: Chelidonichthys spinosus; assembly: GCA_029853015.1. Lineage (NCBI taxonomy): Eukaryota > Metazoa > Chordata > Actinopteri > Perciformes > Triglidae > Chelidonichthys > Chelidonichthys spinosus. Next base: position 13,228,239 of record CM056827.1, read on the forward strand.
ATCGTTGTTTACCATCCAGCAGCTCATAGATGAGCACAAAGTTGTTCTTGATGTTCTCCTCGCTGATCTTGCCAAAGTAGGCTGTCATGACGTCGCACATCTTGTAAAGGAACTCGAACACCATGGCGGCGTTGACATTCTGCTTGGTGACGGCCGCCAACCAGATGTTGGAGCGCTTGACATGGAAGAAGCTGGTTCTGGCGATGTTGGTCACCGGGGACCGAACCTGCTGCCGGGCGTGAATCACGTTCACACGGAATGCATCCACCGCATTACGCCTGAGATCGGGAGGGAGGACAAGAAAGAAAAAAAAAAAGAGAGAGACACGTTTCAGTGAATTGTTTCAGGCTTTTACGTAACTGTTGACACTATTCCCCCCTGGACATCCTGGGAAAATAGCGGCTGAGTTTGATGTCCAGCTTTGTGCTGGAACTAAAAGTAAACCAACCATTCAGACCGTAACGGCACATCCATCCACATCAAAGAAGGAGCCGTTATCAAAACATTTCCCAAGTGGAAAAGGACACCTTGACTTGGTGCATTTAGAGAAAAGAGCGTTGTTTTGTGTAAATGGTTATAATTACCAAGAGGGTGAGGGAAGGCTCTGAGAGTTCAGCTTCACACACAGGCATCATAATTATGTGGACACCATGGGAACAAAAATATGGGTAAACCATGTATTGTCCAGATCTAATCTTCAGTTGGGCCATTTCTTTATTTCCAAAGGTTTAACAGAATACACTCTGGGTTTATAAATAACAGGGCAGCGGATGCAGCACGTTCTAACAGGATACCAAATCCTACTGATAACTTCTAGACGTCTAAAGTGACAAGCTGTTGACCTTACTGATATCCAACACTACTTATTATCTAATCTAAAACATGTATCATATTTATGTTCAAATAAAAAAGCCTGTATGTTCACACATTAACCAAGCTCTTACTGATTGCTCCCCTTTTTAAATGGAACCATGAACAACAAATGGACTAGAGACATACAGGCGGCAGCCTTCTTGGCTGATATGACACACGTTTAAAGATACAATTTCTACCATGTTTGCATCATCATCGACTGTTTATTCACACATTTAGGAATTCCATGTGGCAGTTTTTGAATGAGGACAGAAAGGTACAATAATGTCAGTCTAGGAGGCTGCCATGATGTCTGCCTTGTCCATTAAACTGCTTCCATATCACCACTAACAAGTATTAACAAAAACATACAAAATATAGCCAAAAAGTATTGAACATATTTTTCTTTGAAATGTGTGAAACTGTATTTAACCTCTGAATTAAAATAAAATCACAAAATTGTATCCACAATTAAACTTGCAGTTAATTCCAAGGGATATTAATTGATCCTACTTGAACAAATGAGGCCCCATAATATTAATATAAATGATCTAAACAGTCTCTCAGCTTCTTTGAGTAAGGGCAGAATCCATGGTTGATCGGACTACATTAACCATCATATCCCATGCTCAGTCTACATGCTTAGGCACCGGTAGGGCGGTTTGTGAGCGTTAACACTCATTGAAGGGCCCGCATGTTGGTTTTATCTGTTGTATCTCAGGAGCTGGCGGTTCATTTACCACTGATTGCCATGACAGGTGACTCATGCTTAGAGGAAGTTGACTGTGGAATCAATGGGCATGCAGTTAAGAGATTCAAGGGGTCATTGATCGGTGGCCATGAGAGGGGAGGGTTCATGCTTGACAGGCTGGAACATCTCTTACCTATTCCTACAGGGGCCAAGATGGACAGATGGAGGAAAATGGTGATACAGAGGATAGAGAGGGAAAAAAGGATGAAGTAAAAGGAGAGGAGAGAGACAAAAATGCACAAGAGACATTTTCGTGCATCATGTACACAGACAGAGTGAGTAACATGGTGTTTATTATGAAGCCGTCATTGTAACTGAACAAGTCGGTGGCACTAGATTGCTCTCAAATCTATGTTGTGTGTTGTCCTGACAACGGCATGGCAAGTGCATATTGATTCTTTTAAATCACTCCCTTACAGCTTAATTATTTTTGAGTGAATCAATTTTTATTTCATCTGTAACTAAAAGCTTGGTTGCAACATCAAAGAAGTCAACACAACATTATGGCACGTACACTGCAACAGCATAGTAAGCCTGGTTTACGCTGCACTGTTGCAGCAACAGGGAGGATCAGCAAAGGCAACTGATGACAAAACGTCTGCTCATGAACTATAGCTGTTGTGTTGGTGAAAGTCTCACAAAATGACTGTGGCTCCTTTTACACTTTGAGCACAATTAACTATGGGCGTGAATTCAGTTTCCCTTTGGAACGGATTCAATGCTATTCCACAGGTGCTGTGTCTGAGAAGGCTGTACTGATTGCTGCTGAGAAACAGGATGAGAAACGGATGCTCACAGACATTAGTCTATTTAATGGCGTCCTAGTGTTTTGATACATGTTCGACATAACAGCTCTGAAATGCACCACATACTGTACTATTCTATCCCTTGTCCCCTTGTGCCTCGAACCCTACAACTACAGCACATAAAATGTTTAAAAATGCCTTAAGGGTCAACACAAAATATTATATACTGACCCAGCACTTCTGCAGTGTACATAACTGATACTAGGAAATCAAGTTCTACCTTTGTGCCCTCTCAGTACCTTGCCAACCCAAACTGTTAAAACCCACGAGGTGCTGGATTGCCGTCTGTTCTGGAGAGATGCCTGCACTCATCTCAATCAGTGAATGTGGCTGGGTTTACACAACACAGAAAGTGATAATTGGGTGTTAGCATGGAGGTCTGGTATGTCCATTAAAAAGGTGAACAACAAACAAACAAAAAACAAACAAATGAGAAAGAGGAAAGACATAAAGATGGACAGTCTACAAGTCAGATCTTAGCGTGTTCTTCTGTCCACAACATACCCACTTATATGTGGATCTACATGGATGTAGCCTTCTACCTGACACATGTTATGTATTGTTTGCAGTGTCTCCAGGTTTTTAGCCTATTACCCCCAGTGTACCCTGGATATGACTTAAATCTTCAACTTCGTATAGACTCATTTCTCAACTCTGTTTAGTTGTTATTTTAAAGTATTTTTACATTTAAATATGAGGCACTTACCATTCCTTTCAGAGCTATTTTAACACATTTCCCCCCCCCCAAACAGGCAAATATTAATTCCTCATCCCTCCATACATACCCTAAGAGAATTATTTTGTTTACAAACACAAAGAAGTGTGGTTACTATCAGTATCTCATTTTGTTCATATGGTACAGAAAAACAACTTATCCGAGGTCAATTTGGAGGAGCTGCATCTAATCTTTGACATACAGTAGAAGTTGTGGATGTAAATATTGAATGAGGATGTTATTTTTTTCCAGATTGTGTAATACTTTTGTATTGTTGTTTTCTATATTATAGTCTCTTGTGTTTTGTCAGAATAACTGCATCATTGCTTCATGTTTTTGTATTTGTAAAAAAAAAAAAAAAAAACACTTCTGCATCTAAAAGGTTGTAACACTGTGCTAAATGTATGCCTGGCTTAGCTATTTTTAAACACAATTTCGAGGAGATAACAAAACAGGCAAATGTAAACTACTTAGCTAGGAAGAAGGACATAATCCTCTCCTCCTCCAAAATCAATCCCAACCTGTCCACCCACGCTGGATCACGCCCTTCTCACTGACACAAAGTCAGCCAAAAATTGTAGGAACGTTACGGCTTTGCTCCTGTGAAACGTACCCAATGTCATCCCGGTAGACCCTGGAGATGAGGACCTCCCCCTTGTGGTTGTAGATGAACAATCCTCCAATCATTGTGGCTGCTTCTCAGTCCCAACTGGCCATGGTGAAACCAAACCCCGCCTGAGGAGAGCGAGAGATTGCAGGAAGGAAACGGGGAAGGAAGAAAAAAAAAAAGAAAAGAGGGTGATGGAGAAGCGAAAGCAGCAAAAAGTAAAGGAGTGACCATAGTACAGGGAAACACTTGTCCCTCACATCCGCTTTCTCTGTCACTCTCTCACACAGACGCACACAAACCACTCTATTGCCAGATGAATACACCCTGCAGCTGCCCCACTGTGGTGACTCATTTTTGCTACGTGCATGTGCATACACACATTAAATAAAAACACTCCAATATAGGCTGAAGAGATTCAACCACCACCGCCCACACCACAGACAAATCCTTATTTCCTTCCAAAGTGAGCTTAACAGCGGATTAGCATCCCCCAGTTTGAAGCATGATGCCGCCAAGTAGCCAGTTACAAATCTGTTGATCTTACTGGCGCTGCATTTTACTACCAGGTGTAGACAGGATATGGTTGGATTAGGTATGAAAACCAAAATTAAAATTAAAACCCGAGGACACTGTCATTCACATCGAGGCAGTGCGGTCGTTGACGTTGCTGGCTGGTGCCTCAGACAAACAAATCACGGCAATTTTGCTCTCATTCAAGAACGAAGCTTCTGAAAACCAGGAGATGAAGGACATGCTTGAAATTCCTCGAAGACAGAGGCCGGATACCTCAAATAAACGGCGCCCAGATTAAGTACACAACACAATCACATGTCCAAGATCAGTAAAATAATGCCCCCCCTATGGACATTGCCGGGTCGTGACCGAATAAAGCGTGCACAAGCCCCTAACGATGTGTAATCGGCCTTTTATTGGCCGATGTCAAGATGTCTGCTCACTCAGGCCATTTCCTAACGTTCATACATTTTTCATATTTCCCCATTTGTCCATTGTCCGGTGAGCAACGCGACGCTTGAAACACTTTATTCGAAGGGCACTCAAGTGGTTACAACATTGATGGAGGCTTGACCTTCAGCTTCGATCAAAGTGATGGAGAATAGACCGAGTGAGAGGTAGCTAGCTAATTTAGCTTACGATAGCAGGCTAGCTGGCGGTGATGTTCGGCGAACTAGCGTCGAGCAGTGCGGAATGTTAAAATGGACTTCCGGTGAAAAGAAAAACCAGACCGTTTGACGGCATAAAAGCAACGATAACGTTATTATTCATCGACAATTTACAAATCAACGAAATGGCATTATAGCACTGACTGTCCCCAAACATCGTCAGCTCGTTGATAATTCACATAAATAACACGCCGTATGCTTTTATTTTCATGAGGAAACCCGCTTATATTCCGTTATACAACTTGCCGCTGCTAACTTGACGTTAGCTGACGTAGCGGCAGCTAACTGCTAATGCTAGCATCTCCCCGAATGCAAGTTTCCCGGCTTTCCGAAACGGTTATCGGGCTACATTTGATCACTTTGACTATAAACATGTACTCTTCTCGACGTTAGTGAACTCACCCTAGTCCTCTCACGAACGCCACCAGAGTCTCGCTCTCCCGTTCGGCCTCGGGTGTCGCTTATGTCCAGATCCAGTAGGTTCCCGGTTCACACAGCCGCTAATTCCGCTCCTTCCTCTTGGTCGTCTGTAACTGTCAGCTGACCCGCCGTCCTTACGCACAGCCGTTCCGTTGTGACAGGAAAAGGCGCGGCTGTAGCGATGTGTAAACCGCACCCAGGCCTTGTTATGATAAGCTACACAGGCTTCTGGTCAGTTATTTGTTTCAGAGCAGTTCATTAATGGTTATGTTTGTGATAACATGACACCACGGCGGGCTGGTCTCTTTTTTTAACGGACTAGGGACCGTGTTCGCATGTATCCAACTAGCTTAATTAAATGTTGAGTAACAGTGGTATTCCATTTCTAGCTCAAGACGCATAGCTGCTCTAGAATGGGAGCAGGAAAACTATTTTCCCTGTGGGAAAATGGGAAGTAAGTTGGTCTTTAAACATACGTGGTTTTGTGGGTGGTCTTGTCCATCTGATTCAACTCGACTTGTTTTTTTTTCTTCTTTGTCCAAGTTGAATCAAATGACCACTCTACAGGAGCCCCCATTTTTCATAGGATAATGCAGTTAAATCTAAATGTACAAAGGCTGATCTCTTGCACACATCCACATCTGTGCACCAGGTTGCCTAAACTTCACATTCCTGATCTTGAACGGTCTGGAATCTGCTGGCTTTAAAATGCAAACATGGCCCCAGGTACCATGACAAGACAAACCCAAAAAAAGCACTGTTTGAAAATGTATTCCCCCCCAAGCATATGCAAATACTAGAAATAAAAACATAACACAATGCAGCAAAGTTAAGTCATAAAACTATATTTATAAATAAAAAGACATTTTTTTCCTTGATAAGGGTAGTGTGAAAGACATGGTAAGAAATTCTTTGCCATTATACATTATCACAAGACAGAGTCTGAAAATGCTCTGGTTAACAGATGAAAATGCAGTCGTGTAGTGTCAAAATGACTCTTGAAGCTGGATGCACATGTTTAGCGTTGAAAAAACGAAACTAGTTGTGACCAACTATGTATATAATAAAACAAATGCATTCTTGCAGTAAGGAGGACTGCGGTTCTCTTGCACTACATACATACATTTTTCCATTTATTTCTCTTAAGTCAAGCAAACATTTAAAAGTCTGAATAAGGTTAACAGTTAGTGTTCATCTCAGCTTTTTTTCTGTGTTAGGGTGGTCAGCAAGTGGGAACAGAAAGAAAGGAAGAAGGGAAGAGGCTTCTTTCTCTCAGTTTTCATGTGAACAGGGAAGGGGGGAAAGAATGTGAGATAAGGGAAGGAGAGGAGGGAAGAGTGAAGAGAACAACAAATGAAAAACATCCATGTAGAAAAGCGCTGAGTCATCTTCCCCAGCTGTTCGTTTCCACTGCCTCCCTCCCTCTCTTGCTCTTTGTCCTCACGCAAACTCTTCCCCACTGAGGAGCGGAAACGGGAGAAAGGCGCTTTGGTTCCATCTTGAGCGAGGGGGTTTCTTCACTGAAGAAAGTATAGCCACTACTACTAGAAAGAAAAGCACAAGGGAGGAGGAACAACTTCTCTCTCAACATACATAACAGGGTTGGATCCATTTCTGCTTTCGAGAGAGTGAAATCAAGGCCTTGTTTTTTTTTTTTTTTTTGCAATCTTCCCACCCTCCCGTCCTGTCATGCTGTCCTTCTCAGTCTTATAATGACACAAGAAAGCCCAATGTGTTACTTTGTTATCGGCCTACAACCTGCGCTACATCACATCAACAAAGAATTCCCCGGCATTGCCCACCGCCATGCGCAGAGACTGGCGTGAGGCGGTGAGCTCGGGGGGCACAGTGACAAGCTCTCTGCCTGGTGGGGCGCCAGGTGCAGCCGTAGACAGTGGGGGCTGGGGGGGCAGGCCAGGGGGGCCATACACAAGGCCCGGACCATAGGCTATTGAGTGGGAGTTGGCACTGCGATGGCTGACAGAGCTACGGATGCTTCGCTCACTAGGGGGAGCTACCGAGCGCTCACTTGGAGCCCGGTGGCTCCTGATCTCGGTCTCACTGCCACTGCCGCCAGACTTCCGTCCCTCGTTCTTACTGCAGTTAGAGCCGCTGCTTCCTGCAAACAGAGCAGAGAAGACAATGATCATTATCAAGTGTAATATACAAACGCATCACATTTTATCTATTAAATCTGTGTGACCTTTATGTGCCGCACACTCCCATCTGGATGCCAGTGAAGTGACGCAGGCAGTTCTGACCCAGTTTGTGGGAGACTCTCAGGAGAGCTGCATGACTAATGCAGACATGCTCACGGAGCATTCACTGCCTTTCACGGGCCAAACAGCTCAGCCATTACTGAAGGCAATTACATGTTTTCATTTTATTACCACAAACAGCCTGCTTGCTTCAGAAGCAAGTCCTTCAGACTGATGCATTCAAAAGTATAACCATTTCTAAGATTAAAGGAACATTCTGACAATTTGAGAAGCAGGCAAGACCCTCGGTGTCTTTTAGAAAGGCAGGTCTAGGAGATGCTTAGCTCCAACTGTAAAGGCTTGACAAAGCTTCTGAGAAAGAACTCCAAAACGTGTGCTGTATCTTGTAACCTAGTTAACCATTAGCAGTACATTTAACGTTAGTTTGCAACCACAAAATGAGGACAGGACATCTGAGATGTTTGTGCAGTCAGGGGGCCCAGCTGTTGTTAGTCAGTAAATATATCCATTACGTAAGCAAACTGTTCCTAAAACCACAATGTCTGGTTTTCTATTTCTACACACGTTACATAGACAAAATAAAACATGTGAATAAGGCTGCTTTGGAGCTGTTGGATGGAATATGTTTTACTCTTGAGATAGGTAGGCTCTTCCCTTCTCATTTTTCAAAAAAGCAAAATTAAACATGCACTGCACCTACAACTGTCAAGAAAAGAAAACAATCAACTTTAAACAAACACAGTTCAAATCTTGTGATACAACATTAATATGGCAATAATTCTGGTGTCCATCAATACATGTTGAATATAATGGTTATGAATGAGACTCACCGCTGTGCTGGCTTCCTGCACTGCCAGCGCCTGGTCCACCATGGAAGGGCTGTTGCATGTCATATGGGTGTGCAATGGGGAACTGGTAGGGCAGAGTCATGGGCCAGGGGGCCGACCCAGGGTGGGGCAGAGGGGGGAGAGTGTCCTGGTCTGAGGCACCCCCACTGGAACCATCATGGTCATGGAGAGACAGATGGGTCATGTCTGAGAGAGATAGAAGAACTGATTTAGACTTCCACTGTAACGTCCAACTTAGATAGATACAGATACAACTGAACCACAACACTTTCTGGAGACTCAGAGCAGAGCTTCACGTCCACTTACTGCCACAGAGGTCTCCGAAGACGTAGTAGCACTGTTCGGAGAAGGTGATCTTGTTGACGGTGTGTCGGATGTAGCCGGCCTTTAACAGATTGCTGGCATATTTACGGGCTTCTCGACGATCTGAGAACCCTTCCACGTGATGGAAGAGCCAGTCCACCACATCAGAACCTGAGGACACAAAGACGCAGGCATTTTAGGTACAGATTAGCTCATCACATCCGATGAGTATGAAATGATAGAGAATAACATCCAAGATTATTTGAATAATCTATATTTATGTGACATTTATTTGTCCACAGCTCTTTTGAGCAACAAAGTCAGATAACATTTAGTGCTTGAAACAAAGAATATACTACCGCTATGATATGCAACTTAAAACAATAAAATAACACTTTATTAAAGGATAATTATTATTCATTCTCAATTGATACAAGAGACCATGACTTCTGCTTTGAAAGACATACCAATAAAGGCGTTTGCAATGGTTATCTTAAGCCACATCCTGTCCCGCACCTCCAGACCTGACTCTGGGCAGGCCATGGCCTTGGCAACCGTTGCCATGTCGCTGTGGATGGAGAGGTGGAAGTCATCGAATCCTGGGAAAGATCAGCAGACATATTATCACAGGTGCTGAACCACTGTAGAAGTTGAAATTGTTTTGTTGTTGATTTGTATGTTTATCACAACTGAACCGGTTTTGAATCCCAAAAAATATATTTAATACACATATCAAATCTGTTGGTGTATTTGTTTTGTTTCTACAAATTTAATGAAAGCACAGCTGCGCAGAGTTACCATGTTTCTGGCAACTCCACAAATATTTGTGAGTTTTGGAATTTGCCTGAAATAATATTTGGTTTCCTGTGATCTGGACTGTAATGTGACCAATGTTAAGTCTTGATCATGAACCAGGCTGTATGGTACATACGACAGTTTGATACTCTAAGTAAGGAGTAAATGATTAAATATATTTCTAAATCATCGTGAAGAGACATTTAAACCCTATTCTTGTTTTTGAGAGGTATTCATTTTTCATACTTCTAATGTAAATGCTTCTTGCATTCACAGACACTTCATTTTTGCTCTTGTTGGTGGAAAAACATCCACGTTAACTCAACTTCTCTTTGTTTCACAGCAATATTAGCTGTTGGCAGTGCACATTAACAACAGCCGCACCCTTTATGCAAAACTCGACCTTTTAACTGCAATCCATTATGAACTGTTGAGCGGATCTTATCCACACCAGATTTCTCCCTGTGTGATTTTTGAACACTGGTGCAAAACAGCGTAGACAGAAGCCATTGTTCTGATTTGAGGCAGAAACAGAATTTTTACACAATGTTAGATTCGGAGATCTTTTTTTACTCCTTTTAAATGTCACTGTAGTGAGTACTTTAAATAACTCCTTGCAGAAATACAGTCAGCCAATTGTGCAAATTATACAAAAAGAATGCATCAATAATCCATATATTGTAGTCAGAAATGCAAAAATGTAAGCATGTGATCTCAAGGAATGTATGTTCTGTCTGAAAAAGGAAATCTCCAGTAATCAGTTTCGTCAGGAAAATGTGTCCAGAAAGGACAGATTTTTCTCCAGAAAAAAAAAAAACACCCATTCTTTCAAAGATTACAGGGAAGATGAAAGTTGTGATTTATGGCTTAGTTTTGACACGAGTTATTCAGCAGATGGAAGCTGCGAGGCTGAACACAGTAAAAGCTGGAACAGAGACTCGTCAGAGGAATGCAGCGAGAGGGCAGGGCTGCAGTTAACACAGAGATTTACTAACATGTCTGAGGAAGATACTGATATTATTGCATTTTTTGGCAGTGAGAGGGTGATACAACTGTGATGAAGAGTTCTGGTAGAATGTAAGCGGTCTTGAATAAAAGTGCTTCAATAAGACACCATAACAGGCAGCTGTGAGGGGTGATGTTACTCACGTTCGGTCTCGGGGATAGAGCTGCTGATGGAGGAGCTGGTGGAGGTGACGGTGCTCATAGAAGGGCTCATGCCATACGCAGGGTATACCCCGGTCATGGCCGCCGTGTGGGACACCCACGCAGCTGGGTCGATGGGCCTTATTGGCTCACCTTTCGGATAAAACGTTGGTTAAGCAGTTACCAAAACAGAACTGTCTGGATGTGTTTGCAGGTATTACATCTACTGAAATGAAAAGGAAAATAAGAGAGAAAGACAAACACTCACTCCTGGGCAGAGCAAAGCAACTCCGAGGGTTTGGGTCCCAGCACTTGGCCACGGTCAGAGTAATGGGGCTGGAACGAAACACAGAGACAAAGAATAGTCTTAGCTTCAACTTTAGGGGAATTCAGTTATGTCCTTGTTATACCTGTGTTTTATGGATGAATATTTCTAAGAATTCATTTGTATAATGTGTGCCAGCTTGCTGCTTACCCTGGCTTGTGCACTATGTCCCTCAGTACTCGAACTGCGTCGTCGTTGCTCATGTTTTCAAAGTTGATGTCGTTCACCTACAGGGACAAAAAAGAAAGAAAAAAAATATCTCAAGGTTGTAAACATACGTTTCCACAAAAATATGATTCATTATGAGAATAAAGGGTAGGACACTAAATTACTATATTCCCACATAACACGCACTTTCACAGCGTCGCAGTCATTCCAATGAATTTCACCACACAAAGCTATTTGTGGGGCTGGCAGTGATCAACATGGCGTGCCATATTAACATTTGGAAGTGGCTTTGCAACAATAAAAATGGAAAATCATCATTAGAGCCATAAACACGAGTCACGACTGAGTGAGAAATGTGTGTGTGTAATTCTTCTCTCACACACACACACACACACACACACACACACACACTCACACACTCACACACACTTTTTCCACATTTGTCTTTGTGTTACACACACCTGCAACAACATGTCTCCAGGCTCTATGCGTCCGTCTGCAGCCACAGCTCCTCCCTTCATGATAGAGCCGATGTAGATTCCTCCATCTCCCCTCTCATTACTCTGACCCACAATACTGATGCCCAAGAAGTTGTACTTCTCTGTTGAGAGGAGAGGGACAGACAGTGTGTATTCAGTGAGTGAAGCACTAGTGAAGTAACTAAAGACAGTGCAAGAAATTGCATGTGTGTGTGTGTGTGTGTGTGTGTGTGTGTAGCATCCACTTACCCATGTTGAGAGTGACAGTGATGATGTTCAGAGACATGGTGGAGTCTGTGATGCTGCTGAATGACGACGACTGGAGGATGAAAGGATGAAAATAGGGAGGGAAGAAATTAAGAAGATTTAAAAAGTCAATAACAGAATTTTAATAAAGAAGTCTGGGGTAGATTTTACAGTCCTGTATTTTCAAGTGTGTCGTCTCACCCTGTCCATATTGGAGGCCTTAGGTTTCCGTCGGCGACGGCGGTGTCGTCTCATTAGACGAGATGAGCTCTGCTCAGTGGAGCTGCTGAATCTGAATATAAGAACAGAAGAAAACTTATAGAAGGCTGTGCTACATGAGCCAATATGTATTGCTACATGGGTATGTATTATTATACCATACAAATTCAGCATTCAGGGGAAAAGAAATTCTACCAGTATCAAAAAAAATAAAATAATGTGACTGAAATACCTCGACACAAACGGAAGCCGTTTTCCCATTTTTTACTGGCTTTAATATCCAGTTTAAGCATTAATGTTAACAGCATAATAAAAAACCCTTTAAGCAGTGTTGCCATAATAAAAGTGGTGTTTGATAGGTCAGGACCAGCTTTAAGTGTTTGTAAAACGGCATCCAACCCACTTCATTTCAAAGTTATGACTGACAAATCATCAGTTGGCACCAATTTTAAGACATCAATTTCAATCTGTTATGGAGAGAATCTGTTATGCAGATCTGCATCAATAGGGGAAAAAAACACCCAGATGCCCAAAGACTGAGAACAGCAGTAACTTAAGTGGGTCTCAGATATTTCTACGACTCCTGGAGGAGAACACAGGGGGTAACCACAAAACCACTATTAGTCTGTGCTAATCTTTGCCAAAACCCATCATCTATAATTCCAGATGCATTCCGCAAGCCAAAATGCCTTTCCTCATTGGGAACTGAACTTTATGAACAACGAGCTGAACAGCTACACAGTAATCTGACCTGCTGGTTGCATCGTCATCCTCTGAATCGAAGCAGGAAGTCGACTCCAGCTCGCTGCTCATGAAGGACGAGCAGCTGTCGTACTCGGGGCCCCCGCGTCCCATCGAACGCGAGGAGTAGCCGTTCTGCCTTCCACCTTGGTCGTTGGTGTGTTTTCGTCGCGGCCTCTCCTTCTCTCTCCTTTGTGAAACCATGGAGCCAGTCTCCGTGTCATTGTCCAGACTGTCCCGACCGCTTGCTGCTTTCCCACTTCAGAGACGGTGCACAGATGCAGGAGTTGGTTTTAAAAAGAGATAGATTTACACCACATCATTATCAAGACGGCAATCATTTAACAGCCACTTAAACAAATGTTTGCATTAAATGCTTCTTGGCATAATCACTTTTTATTTGTTTACTTTTAATCTGTGCTGAGCATAAAGCCTTCTCCTACTCAGTGTCATTGAGGTTGCATTCTGTACTTGGAAGGAATTGTTGTATTAGTTGACCCTTTTTCTATCCTATTGCTATCTTGCCCCCTCATTGATTAGAGAGTTAAGTGATCATATGGCTTCAGTCATCTAAGATTTGTTCAGCCAATTAGTCATTGTTTTATACTTTTTAATGCTGAATTTCCAATTGATTCTTTGTTGGAGAAACTCAATTTTACAAATCTGTCTATGAATGTTAGTCAACTGAGCCAACACAAAGCATGAATATAAAAAAAACAGTGCTTAACATGTCTGATTAGCTTCCAGAATAAAAGGTAATCTAATGATAACAAGGAAGAATTATAAAGGTAGATGTTATTTCCTCCAGGCAGTCAGAAGGTGTCTTACTTTCTTCCAATTTACCATTTCCTCTGTTACTGTGGTTATTATTATATTATATATTATATTAGGAAACACAGAAAATCTGAATCTATACACATGCACAGAGCTCCACACAAAGTACCCATTTTCACAAAGTCACACATTACCCAACACCTCTCAATTGCACACCTAAGAAAAAGCACCAAAAAGTCTACTCACTGATAAGAGGGTGGTCTTGAGTCTCCAATGCCCCCGGTCCTCTCCAAAGGCAGTACCGGCTCTATACTGTCTGCCACTGAGCCTGTATCTGTGTGGGCCCCATCTCCAGAAACCAACTGTTAGCAGACAAGAGAGTCAGATCAGTCATAGCGATGACACATACACTCAGGGGAAGAAATACACAGGACACCGAACAAGTCGGGAGCAGACCCACGTCAGAGCACTACTGTGTTTACACTACACCACATTCAAGGACTGGGTGGTTTATCCTGTTTTGTCGTCACTGCCTAAAGGCTTGGCAGTATTTAGGGATTATTAGGTATTACAATGTCTTCAAATCATGTCTTCCACTAATTTCCCACTGAAAGAGCAAAGCTATCCAAACTAAGCGGTTGATTCAAAGAAGTGTGAAAGCCCTGAGCCAACTTGTTATTTGTCTACCTGACGGTGTTGCCCAAGTAACCAAAGTGTGGGAAAAGGTGTGATCCAATGGACCATGACAGTGTTTTCAGAGGAAATGATATGACCCGTAGATTTTAACATAATATTCAGGCGTCAACATTTCCATCGTTTTTCTTTCACTTTCAGCACATTCCAGTGAACATTAAACCTGCGTGCTCATGCAAGATCATCTTTGATGTTCTACTAAAGATGTGGCGTTCTGCACTGCATATTAGTAGAGAAGCATTTACTTGCATTATTTATAAGCAAGAACAAGCTAAAAGCTAACATTTGATCAGTGTGAAACAGTCTCCAAAATTAGCAGTTTGCTCACAGTTAGCTGATTAGCGGTTAGCTGGGCAATTTATGACTATAATTCTTGATTATTTTAATAAGTATACTACATCTTCTGTGTAATGAGCAGAAATGCAGTCGTTTGAACTGGAGTCCAGTTAAAAGAATCTGCTAAAATTTAATTTTATACATAGCAGGCCCACATTTAGCATCACCACACCCTTCAATTTGATCTCCCATTGTTTATTTTATCCATAGTGTTTGGGCATAATATCCTCTAATTTAATTTTCATTTTAAATTAAGTATTTCGGTATAAAAAGTCAGATAACATTTATAAAATGTTTCATCCACCAACACGTTCAAAACACACAGATGTTCAGTTTAATAGACTGTACATCCAAATCTGGTTGTCAGCTGACAATAAAGCACAACGGATCAGATTGAGGGTGCTGGTCTGTTGTGATGACGCGATGACAGCGAGCCAAGAGCTCGGACCCCAGAGAACAACCAATCACATCATTGAAACAACAGATGAACGGTGGAGATAAACAAATGGACACACTGTAAAAGAGATAACATTTAATTGCACATGGAACATTTGAACAACCCCCAAGAGAGAGCATCGGCTCTGAACCACAGCCAACCAAACCTCAACATAGTCTAATGAAAATGACTGCAGAGGAACCCATTAGGATAAGCAGGCATGATTATAAAGTCAAAACATTCAGCCATAATACTGTGCTGATGACTCTCCAAAATCCCCCCTACAATTATAACCACACTATAGTAAATTAAACAAATGTGTTTGCCTTGCACATTATGAAACAGAGCACTCTCTCAACTTTATTAACCCTAGCTTGTGAAATTAAATCTTCTCGTTAGAAGACATGCAGTGAGGCTCTTTGTTACGGGGTATTTTTCGCCCATCCTGTGATTTCACTTGCTCTAAACCCAATTTCAATGTTGAGGGCAGAGGAAGGGAACACGAGCGCCAGATGTCTCTTGTGTTGTGGAGACGGGAGAATTACTGCTCAGAGCCTCTAAATGAGATACTGCATGCAAGTACATGTATGCAAGTACATGTATATGTGTGTTACGTGTTGTGACTAGCAAGAGTGAGGACTTAATATCCACTTAACAACCATTGCAACTAATTTTTCTTAAAAAGTGCTTAAAATACACAGACATCAAGAGAGCATGTGTCTGTTGCTCCTGTGTGACCATTATGGTGATAATGATATTATCACGCAGATGCGTAGGACATCTCCCTAGAGACAGAGTATGATTATGGTCACTGGCCAACAGATGGGAATCATTGTTATACATGCACACACACACACACACACACACACACACATACAGCTAACACAGAAACAACAGACAACAACAAAAAATAAACAAACCAGGAAATAATTCCAGGATTTATTTCGAACTTACCCATGACACCACACGTCCATTAAAACAGGGCAGTTTAGCGTTGTCGTCGGATATTTCCTCCTTTACCACCCTGTAAAGAGAACAAAGCTCTGTTTCAGTAAACCTTAACCAACACAAAAGCACTCTGGGGGCAATAAACACGAAGCTGGAGACGGGCAATTCTTCCATCAGGTTGGACAAGGACAACTGGGACAGAGATATACAATATTGCCTAATGCCTTTAGGAAATGTTTTTGCTGATTATTGTAATAAAGGCAGATCAACAATTCAAATGCATCCCTAAACCTTTCTGCAAAGACGAATATGGTCCTTAATGCTTTGTCCCTGAAGAAAGAACATTGTTAAAGAATCCAAGAAAGCACAAGAACAACATGCTACCGTACAGTGTAGCACTGTTAACAAAATACCAGAATCTAAGGGGGATTGCAAGTCAAAGAAGAGCAGGTTTGAAATAAATTAGTTCGGGCATGATATGCGTCTGTCTAGACATCCCAGGCTGATAAAAAAAAAAGCTATTGGCTGTGAAAATTAACAAGATGTGACATTTTTTTCTGCCTGCATGCTTTAACCAGTTCAACTGTATAAGATTGTAGAAAACCTTTCCAGTCGATCAATCTTTGACAGATTTCCTGCTTGCAAGAACCAAGAACAAAACAGGCATGCATACATGGCAAGTGCCTCAGTCTAGTGGCGATGACAAGATTAGCCGTGTCTTTCAGAGAAGAGGGAATAGTGATGGTCAGCGAGACTTCCTTTGAGAGTCTTGGTAAATATTAGCACCGGTCTCTATTCCAGTCCAACTGGTTGCTCAATCTATACCACCGTTTAGAGTAAAGGTTTCAATCACCCACTTACAGGATATCCCTTCACCCATTTACAGCGTTAATAGCTGTGGGTGCTTTCAAAACATCTCTTTACCACTTGCAAATGTTAACAAGTTGTTGCCCCACCCTGGCTTGAGTTTAGCCAAAAATAACTTTGGAAACCGGGTTGATTTTCTTTTTTTCTCTTCTAAATAGTACATTCCCCCCTCTCTCTTTTTTTTTTTAACTCGGTAGACGGTACTGTCTGGGGGGCATAAAACGTCTAGTTTTCCAGCCATGTTTTAACACAAAAGGACATGCTCATAAAGCTGTCAGGGTGATGAACAGGGCATTCCTGTGTCTAACTCTGCATTCCTCGGGCTAATAGACAACAACAGCAGCAGGGGCCTGCTGGACTCACTGACTAACTGAAACCGACCGTTTACATCCTGACATTAGCCCAGTAGCAAACACGTAACACACATTAGCCAACAACTGACAGCACGAACTGGTTATTATCACTGTTGTCAAATAACCACCTTTCCCTCCCCACTTTAACCAAGATGGGTTAAAATGTCATTCAAGTACTTTCACCCGTGTTGGTGAAACGGACAAATACCAAACTGGATGAGACAAAGTCAAGGCACAAGACGCAGAAGCGACCCACACAGGCAATGTAAACAAACGGGCTCGGGACGCTGAACAGACCTGCTAGCGCTGGCTGCTAACAAAGGAAGCGCAGTACACGTAACGTTAGCGAGCTAACCAGGTAACGTTTAAACTGGTGACAAGCCGACCGGGAGGGCTAACAGCTAAGTTAAGGTTGATCCAGCTGTACTAACGTAGAAAAAACACACAGCGGCGTTGAGTCGATTCCATGTTAAACACTATACACCCTTTGAACAGTTACCCGAAGTCATCGTCCATGGATTTGAAGAAGAATTTGTAGTTTGGTTTCTTGAGGACGTTTTTGAAGTCTGCCAGAGTGACTTTGTCCGCCGGCACCGACAGTTTCACCAGATACGGCGTCTCCTGGTCGTCGAGGTGGTAGATAATTTTGGTCTCCCCCATCTCGGACTGCGGCTAAGGCGAGGCAGGCAGGGTGCATCAAGCCGAGGGCCTGGCAGGCTCCCTCTCGGGCCCCGACTCCCCGTGGCGCTGGCGGCGGCTGTGCCGTGGTCCTCCCGGCTCGCCCCGGCTGACCTACTCGCTGCGTAGCCCTGGTTCTCTGTTTTTCTACGCCAGCTCGCTAACGTTATGCTTGCCTTTCTATTCCAAAAAGCACCTTGCTCTTCCGCGAAAAGCTCCGAACACCTATTCAATCGCTTACTTCCCGTTTGTATTAAACGTCCCAATATACCCCGACGAGTTTAGGAATAAGTGAGAAACAGTTTGAAAACGCAGTTAAGACACACAATCTCTGGAGCGTCGGTTTTCTCTTGTCGCTAGCTGCCAAGCTCGGTACTTTGTTGCACACGAAACTGCACAAAATCATCCAAGCCCGTCTCGGAGGGGCGCCCTCTACAGGAGAGGAGGAGAGTGACAGCTTTGGATATTATTGCTTGCTGCTGCAGTGCACGAGTCGGAGGCGGCCATAAAGGACATTAGGGCCCCTGCAGCCACATTAGGGACAGAAAATGATATCATGGGGGCATAATGGCTCAGAGATAATATATAAGCAGGGGATTTAATAAGCATTTTCTTCTTAACACACTACAGCCACAGGAAGGCTACAGCCAAGCAATCTAAATGGAATTGCCCTTGTGCATTTTAAGAAGCACTTTAAGACACATACATAGTCGGTTCACCCACATAGGATTTCAACAGATTATTACATGTTAGGTGTGTACAGTCTCTCATCTTTTCCGTTTTGCACTTGACAAATGACAAATTATTCATAATTGAGTTATGTTAGCATCAACATACTGTAGCTTATTTTTGAATGTGCCTTAAACCAATTACACAAGATGACCAATTAATGGTCCATCCCCAATTAGTAAAGTTAGATGGATGGCATGACATAAGTAACATGTCCAAGATCTTTAACTGTAAAATGCAACATTTACCCCCCTTCAAACAAAGACTTCTCTCATAGACCTACATAATGAAACTATGAAACTGTAGCATCACTGTGTTTTACCATTTCATACGAAAAACTCTCAAGTCAGATGTGAATATGTACAGCAACCGCACTTTATTGGACTGAATTAACTTTGATTTGCAATTACAGACAACACAAAGCAAAGAGCAAATATAACATATCACTCAATGGACTGTTAGTGAAAGTTTCTCAAACAATCAATAAATGGTGTACAAAATTGAGACTCTGAAATAGACATGGTGTGTCTATCTTTTCTGTTCTTCTGAGAATAAGTCATTGCTGATCTCATTATCATCATAATCTGTTTAAATCCAACCACTGCAGTAGGTGGACATGACAATATATTTTGACGTACAAATACAAAAATGGGAAAAGGGAGTTTGGTCTCTTTCTTTGTTTTAAATAAGCTCTGAAGATCGCTGGGAAGCAGAGTGGTGTCAGGTATCAGTCATCTAGAAAGTCATCATCGAGGTTAACATCTGTGGTGTCGATGTCATCCAGCTCCATGTTGTCCAGGTCCACGTCCAGCTCATCCAAAGTCTACATGAAGACACACACAACGGAAAATTTATTTTTTATAAGAATTCTTCTTCTTTTGATAGTCCTTTTTTATAAAAAACAAACATAATGCTACAAAATGGTAATTCAAACATTTGCCATTATTCTGATTGAGTAGCCACAACCATTATATGATCAGTCAGAATCTTGTTTTATTGTTTCATGGTGAAAAACAAACAGTATAATCAAAAGATAAAAGTTGAAGAAAGCTAAGTCTAACCTCTTTTTGTGACTGTGAGAACTCAGGGATTTCCTCCTCCTCCTCTCTCCTCTTCCTCCTCTTCTTCTTTGGCCACTACTGTAGGAGCAGCAGGTTCAGGCTGAGAAGATGTGAGAGATGTCACGGCTGCAGCAACGGGAGCTGCTACCACTGAGTCCTCACTGTCCGGAGTCTGCTGGAAAATGTGAGTCAAATAAAGTTTGGCTGAATGTTTTAATATTAAAGAGCATTGGTGGCTCTAGTTTTTAACTGAACCCTTGAAAAAGTTTTACTCATTATAGGAGGTGCAGAGGGTGAACAGTGCAAGTGACATCCTGTGCAACTGTCAGAAAATGCTATGCATCAGGTTGCTATGAGTTAAAAAGTTGGCCTAGAAGAAAAATTGTTGGATACTGCAGACAAACCTTGGAGACAGCAGGAATGAAGGTTCCTTTGGGCTCGTAGCCCTGAGCCTCCTCAAGAATATTCCTGTCTTCGTTGAGCTGAAAAATGTTGGGAGTTTGTTAAAATACAGGAGAGGATTGGGATAAAACTATAGAAAAATTGTCAGGGACATAAGTACCTCATGTGTTAGTTTAAAACGTGTGCAACTCACCGTGACGAGAGGATAATCTTTAGCAGGCCTAGTAGTGCCCAAGCAGGACTCTCGGAGGTAATGCTCAGCCGCAAAGGCTTCTTTCAGCCCGGGGAACAGATTCTCATACTCTGTGGGATCTGCTAGGGACTCTGCCGCCTGTCATGAAGATTCAGAACAGCGTTATGGTTTTCTCCACTTAAATATGCGGCAGACTGTTTTCTGAATACTAGTTTAAAAGTTATTTGATGTATGATTTCTTTTTCAAATAAACAATTATCCAGATAACAGAACTGACCTTTGTGTTGACCTTAGCCAGGTTCTCCCTCCATAATTTGACCACACGGGACACCTGACTGGGCAGGTAAGTGCGAGCCAGGAAAGCAGCTTCAGGCAATCGGTTTGTCCGGATCAGAAGCTCCAAACACTGATCCAAACTGTATAGAAAAGCGGACAATCACCGCATATTCAATGTGATCAATATACATCCTTTCCCTAAATTTTCCACCAATTGTCACATTCATCTGGTACTCACTTCCCCTGCAGGAAGTAGGTCATGAAGGCCACATTGTTCTTGCCGTCCTTCTCTGCGCCCTCAGCCAGCTTGCCCACCATTGTCGTGTTACCGGAGGCTGTGGCGAGGAGCAGCAGGCCACCGTAATCCTGGGCGTGGTGCAGGCACTCCTGGGCCAGGCCAAATTGGCACTTACTGATAGCCAGCTCTGCTAACTGCTTCCACTTCTGCTCCGACTGCAGAGGGTAGAATGACAAATATTAAAAATGTACTGGACCTGACCAGTGATGGCATTAAATGTGTGAAGGGCAAAATCTCTTGTGCACCATTGTGACTCGTCTGGTAATGTTTTTAGAAGGTGAGAAGATGTAATATGTTATAACGTTTGACTTCATTTCAAAAGCCAACTATTATGCTCTTACCTCTGCCTCCACTGCCAGCTGGTAGGCGATTTTTAACTCTCCCAGCTGCAAAGCAAGCTCAAACCTGTGTTCTGGGTCTGTGGACACAGCCAGTGCCTGCTGCTTGAAGCCCTGAAGAAACACAGAAACAAAACCCATCAACATCCTACAAGCACGTAGTGTACATTTTTTTCTAGATTCCTAAAAAAAATCAAGTTGGGAACATAAACAAATAGTGTATTGTTTCTTTTAAATGACCAATATTCTATGCCTATGTGCAATAAACTGTGAACTCAACCACTCAGTCTCCTATGGCATTTCCATACCTGCTTCTCCAGGAAATGGGCCACCCTGGTCCGCTGCTCTTTAGGAATGGTTGGAAGCACCTTGTCAGCCATTCCAAAGTCCCTCCTCATTACGGCAGTCTGGTACTCCAGGACAGAGACCAGCAGGGAGTAGCTAACAATGTTGAGCTCCTTGTCTCCAAGGTACAGACGGTCATCTTTTGGTATGTAACCCAGCAGGTACATGGTTCTGCAGGGAGAAGTGGCATGACGCATCATTCACAGCTATCAAACTTTAAGAGCCTGCCTTTTCTGAATATTATATGCAACTGTGATCAGTTTACTGTATTATTCTTCTTCTTCTGTATAAGCATACAATTAACAAGTTGCTTCTGAGATATACACACTGCAGGTAGGTATAACATTTTATTCAGCAAATCATAGACCCACTTAAACTCAAGCTAAACTGCCTGTATTTGTACCTGTCCAGGTGAGCAATAGTGACGATCTCTCCCCCTACATAGTAGTTGAGTCTGTTCACAGAGCTGGTGTAGATGAAGCAGTCTCCTACCCAGAGTCCAGTCTTCACAATCTCCTGGATCTCTCCTTGGACCTGGACATAAAAATAACCACACAAAGGTGATGAATGTAACGGATAAGTCTAAAGCGAAGAAAGTTGAAGCTGTGCTACATAAAAGCACTCTGGGTATAACGATGATTCTCTAGGACATACATTAAACCCATAACGGAATTTTAGAACTGAAAGTTTAAAGGACCGACCTCAAAGGCATCTTCAATACCATCCTCTGTCACTCCTTCATTGTTTTCTTGAGAAGAAGCCACTTTATCCGACATATAACGCAGAATGAAGAAGGACTCCTCGGTAGCGATGCAGACCAGTTCACCAGAGTCTGACCAGAAGATCTGTTCAAATTACAAAAAAAGAGGGGAAAGGGTGAAGGAGAGAATGACACAGAAATAGTAACTTCAATTACCTCGCTCAGCCTTTAATAAATAATTCAAAGTGCTGTTAAAGATATTTATAACAAACAGAGACCGGGACTTAAAATGAAAATAAAAAGTAAGTCAGTCCTACATGTTTGGGCTGGATCTCGATGCGGCGGATCAGCTCGGTGTTCTCCCAGTCATAAAATGCCAGGCCATTCACTGATCTCACCCCAAGCAAGAAACCTCCATAGATCCCTGCAAGGATGAATAGAAACATCCAGTGAGGAAGACAGTGGGAGCTATCCACTTCAAAACCCCAAGTCTACAATGTTACACCGATGTTTACCTTCAGCTCCAAAGTCAGGCTTAAAAGATTTCTTTTCTTTGAAGTTTTTGAAGATTTTGACGATACTGTTGCTTTCTCTGATAGCATATCTGTTATTAAAAAAAAAAAAAGGAAGAAGACCGTAGCAGTTAACTTTCTAATACAGAGCGGTACAGCAGTGATCACATCTATTTTAGACAGCATACTTACTCAGATGAGTCGTGTGCCCAGGCAAACTCCTGTGCTGAGCCAAAGCTCTTGTTCCTCAAAGCCATGGCAGTATAGATGATATACTCTCCATCTCCGCACACCACAACAAACCTGGGGCACACAAACATGCATCATTAGTGATTCACCTCTAAGCTGGCAATCAAAGACAGATGATATGTGGTGCCATGGCTGACGTTTCTGAAACAATCATAACCAGTCAAAGGGCCTGGATGTGTGCATACCTTCCATTCGGGTTATGCTGGATGGTTTGGGGGTATATCTCACAGCTGCCCATGTCTTTGACAGCCAATGGCAGCCTCTCTCCATCCTTTATTTCGGCGTCACCCATCGCCTTCAGGTTGGCTTGCTGTATCTCACTGTGTTTAGCCCAGATGATTTTTCCATTAGTGTCCATAGACATTGCCGGCTCCTCTCGACCCACCTACACAGCAGAAGGAGACAAAGATATTTCATTTGTTATTATAATACATTTCATCTTCATAACAATTACAGATAAAATTCCTTTGTAAGGCACTTGTTTTTTCCCTTTTCTACACATTTTTCTTCCATATTACTACTCTGTGTATGTTAATATAGTAAGAGTTTCTTTACAATCAAAATACATTTTCAAGAATTTCTGTCTTTCGCTCACCTTGATGATGATGCTGCCTTCATCGTAGCCCAGCGCCACATTGTTGGAGCCCCTGAGGCCACACACACACCACACTCTCTCCATGCCATAGTTCAGAGTGCTCTCCAGGCGGTAAGTGCTTGAGTGCCAGATACGCACCGTTCCTACAGACAGAGGGGGTAACATTGCATAAAGCAATGATCAATGAGGTCATGAGGGAAGATGCATTCTAAGGGGGGGGGTTTGTGTACAGAATTGAGGATGAGTGGGATTCCTGCTCACCGTCCTCTGATCCAGTGATGATGATGGGCAGCTCAGGGTGGAAGCTGACGCAAGAGACATTCTGGGCATGGCCCTCCAGAGTCTGAACACAAGTCTTGTTCTGCAACGCACAGAGGAAGACATTTAAACATTTAGATATAGACACAATGCTAAAGGATGCTTATAGAAAGGATGTATCTGATAAATGATGAAAAGATGTATTCTTTTTAGAACTACCAACCCTTTTAGTAAGGCATTATCATGACTTTTTATAATGTAACAAAGGTCCATATTCAGCTGGAATTACCCTGTGCTTTGCTTAAGAGCTTATTAGTTCTGAGATCAGTGTGCTGTTGCTTACTTTCACCTTCTTGTGTGGGAAGTGAATTAAAAGTTTTCTAACCTGGTAGTCCCAGATCTTTACTTGGCGGTCATCAGCCCCTGAGATGAGGTATGGCTTGTCTCCTCCACTGTAATAGTCAATACAATTGACTCCTTTCTCGTGACCCTCCAAAGTGAAATTGGGAGACGAAGAGCCTAACTGCCAAACCTGAAACAACCAAGAGGACACGGCAGACAATTGTTGAATTCAGAGATGCTTGCTCTTTAGTCATTAGAGAAGCTGTAGTACCGCGATAGGATCTGTGTGTCCCAGAGTCCCAATGACAAGATAAAATTAACAGCAGTAAAGTTGACAAAAGCAAAATCAACAGTCCCTGCCTTAATTGTCCTGTCCAGGGAGGCACTTGCAAACTGGTTGTTGTCCTTTGGGTTGATGACAATCTGCATGACATAGTGAGTGTGACCTTCAAACACTTGGCTGCACGACCACTTCTTCTCCCAGTCCCATAGCTTGATCAACATGTCATCTGCACAGAAACACATATATGCTCGTTTGCACTCACTACTCATGCATTTGAGGATACTGATATATAGAAACATTTGAGGTTTTTTAAATTAACGTTAGAAGAGTATGCTTCTACTTAAGACATCATAAGTTTACTAGCGTACCACTGCTGGTGAGGATGTAGGGCTGGGTCGGATGGACAGCGATGCAACGGATGTAATCAGAGTGGGCCTCAAACATGTGGACACGCTCCAAGGTGTTGTAGTTGAACACTCTGATCTGCATATCATCCTGTAAAGCAAGATAATCAGATGTAAAGCCTTAATACAAACATTGGGATCTAATAACTGCTCAAAGTTTTACTGTACATGCCCAGCCAACACTTGAACCACACCAAATTAAACACATGCAAGCTCAACCTCTTATAAACTACTAGTTACTATAACACTGCTGGTGTAACGATGACAGTTGTTGTGACAATAACACATGCAACTTACCGCTCCTGTAATGACCCAGTTCTTCCTTGCCACAAACTTGGAAGCTCTGACAGGGAGGTCACATACTTCAAAGGTCTTGACGAGGGTCTGGAAACAAACAAAACTGCTCAATTGGTTTGCAACAGCATCGCTGCTTTAAGTGTTTTCCAAGTCAGTTGTTGACTATGAAGTAACATATTCAAGCGTGGGTTTTTACGTTAGTCCCGTCCATTTGTGATCACCTGTGTTTCGTGGTTCCACACGCAGACGCTGCCGTTGTACAGACTGGCAAGCATCCATGGTTCAGTAGGGTGGAGGTCCACACTCTTCACACGGTCTGACCGGGCTGTCAGCCTCCGCTTGATGTCCAGCCTCAGAGGCTGTAAAGACAGAGGACATCGGGGTATCTTCCTAAGCCGTTCAAACTTTCAACATGAGTGGCTTTACATGTGGTTTTAAGTCATTTAGTAAAACTCGGTAGCGTCCGGTTAAAGAAACGCAATAATACGCCAGATCCTAAAGCCATCATAACCGTTAGCATGTTAACCATTGAGCCTAATATATTTCAATCTAAACGTATACAACTTATCATATATAATTCGACAACTGACTAAAAATACCCCTAAGCACATATAACTCAAGCTTACAAAGAATGGTTATTAGAAATGATAAACAGCCGTCAGCTACAAGCTAACATGCTAACTCAAGCTAGTTGCTAGCCGCTAAGCTATTTACAAAAAGGCATGATTATTTGACACTGTCACTGTCCTTATAAAAACAAGCCAGGGCCCTACGATGACCTGTATGGAAACAAAACACGATGTCAACTATTTTAAACGTCTCTTACCATGTTTTATCCCCGTGTTGTCACAATAAAATCTGTCAAATGAGATGCGAACTGTTTCAACAGGGGTCTAACTGCTACGACTACAGTGAACGGAGCACTGGATACTGACGTGGAACTTCCTGAAACTTGATCTCGCGTGAGTTGCGGTCTGGAAATGGTGACGTGACATGAAGGCCTTCCACCCGGCTATAGTCGACGCCGGGTGACACGGGGACAAGCAACACATCTGCACGGTTAATCGTTATCAAGTATAACTACACGAGTTGAGATGCTATCATGCCGACCTTGGTCGGAAGATCGATAAATGAAATTAATCATCACTGAGGTGATTGAATTAATTTCATGACACCATTGAGGTGACTGGTAAACGCAAGCTATCATGGCCTTGAATTTGCTCGACGTGTGTGTGTGTGTGTGTGTGTGTGTGTGTGTGTGTGTGTTCCCTCTATATCAACATATCTTGTTATACTGAGGAACGGTTCTTGTTAACATAAATTAAATCTGATTTTTAATCATGAGTAAAATGTTGTTGTGACAGGAAGGCTTTCTTGTAGTAGTAATAATAATAAAATTATATATATACAGTATATACAGTATATATATAATATAATAAAATAAATTATAAATAATATATATATAATAAACAAACAAGCACAGGGTATCATGCACACAGCATACTTAATACATAATAAACACAATAATTAAATGTGTTGCTTTAAATCATCTAATGAGTTCCTTTTCAGTAACAACAGTCGTATCATCAGCTTCCTCAATATTTGCAGACAGAAAATGACACTTCTTAAATTCTCATGTAGCCTAATATGAACAGAGTTCAAAGTTGTCATTCATGAGGCTTGGATAAATTCATGTTATTGTTATATTATTACATGTCAGCTCCAGGACACTGCCATCTTTTCCTACAGATGTCAATGCATTGCTTTATAATACACTGAATGACTGTTAGATGTGTTCAATGTAACATGTAAAAACTGTGAAAATCATAACTGTTGTAAAAGTCAGTTAATTTGTCTGTTGTCACCACACAGGCACTTCCTCAAGAGAAGGGTAATGTTAATTATATGTGTCTTGGAATGAAAAAAATACTGTTTAGTTAGACTTAATATTCATTTGGCTGTTGATCAGCAACCATGTGTTAATACTTTCACTCCCATGTTAGACCCATTTTTAACAATCAGACTTAATGGTGATTCATCATAGTAACAAGTTGTTCTTTAGTCACACACAACACAATATGTATGTCTGAAAGCAGCTTTATTTATTATGTTCATACATTTGATGTGTGCGAAAACATGTTATTGAGGCGCATATAGACACTTTGTTTACCAAGAAAATGAAAACAGATATTTGACTTTTATTCTTTTTTCTTGAACACTTGAACACAAACTACATCTTCACACGACAGCTCCTGCGGGAGGAAAAAGAGATTACTAGAAAGAATTAGAGCGATAACGGTGTTAAAACTCTCCTCGTCACACTTCACAATCACATTCTGCTGTGCGATAAAACCCAACGCATTTCTTTTTTTATTGAATCCATCAGCCCATGTTCTGGTTCAAATATTTCAACCAAAAGCTAACCGTCATGACAGATACCGCCAAACCCACCAGGTAGAGTTTGTCTCCTTCGATCCAGTGTTTCCAGGCACGGTTGGCCTTCTCTCCTTTCTGAATGCACACCAGCTTGTCCCCTTCCCAGGTCACCAGACACTACAAGGCAGTGTGTATTCATTCATTATTAAATGCACATTTAAAACATCTAGTAAAGCTTCCTCCTGTCACACAACTACTTTTACAACTCACAGGGTCACTTTTGTATCAGAAGTAAGAAGAAATGTCTAAAAAAAAAGACTAAACACTACACAAATAACCTGTTTATACATTGTAATATACAGTGAACATAATTTCCTATTTTCCCTTTGACTTGATAATAAAAGGACATGGTTAAATGTCTGCAGGTATCAGATGCAATGATATTAAGAGAGGCTGAAGATTTAAGTAAGATATTTAAGTCCCCCTTTTCCCTTAACTTTGTTTTTTCCCAAATATCCTGACCAGTGCCTTACTGGTCATTTATATGATATGGTACGCTTCAATTGGTTGCATTTGTTTCCAGTACTAATGTTACACAACATGCTTACAGGATCACATAATCACAGCAAAGAAAAGGGGAAATATCAACTCGTCACCCACATACGAAAGGTCGACCCACCTTGATGTTTCTGTTGTCTAGTCCCTTGGTGTACTCATCAAACTCAACCCCTACAGTAAAGGCGAGCTCATAATTCCTGAATGTGCTCAGCGTTTTGAAGCCAAACCGGTCTCCATCTTGGGTTACCACTTTGGTCTGAGATAGGGAGATGGCAATTTTCCTTGTAGCAAAGTCAATATCTAGGGCCAGAAGAGAAGACACTTGATTATACCATATTTTTAGATATAATCCATGACACAGTAAGAACATATCTCTGTGAATAATTACATAGTTGACAAGATATGATTTTTAAATAAAAAATATGTGTAGTATTTGGCATTATAGCTGCTGTAAACTCAATAATCTGTAGTGAAATAATTGCTTTTTGCATTAGATTACACAATAACGCAGGAATACTCTTAACGGAGATTGGATTTGGCTGATTTTTGTTGTAACATCACCTTGAAACTCTACTTTAAACACATAATATCAAAAGCAAAATAATATCTAACCAAATTAAACCTTTCTTACCCAACACTTTCAAATACTCCTCAAATTTATCACTGGTTTCCAGTATCCATTTCCCACTGAAGTCCACAGGCATGATGGCAGCTGGTGACGATCCGTTGTGTTGTGTGTGTAGACTTTAGACAGTGGATGGAGGGGAAAAGTGCAGGGTGTCCTCCCGCTTTTATGAGTCGGGGGCATGAGGGCAGAGGACTATTGATAAGGGAACTATTGATAGCTAGAAGGGGATTGGCAGGGGCAATTGTTTTGGAGGGGGAGGTGGAAGACTCGCCCCTTTCTTTCGGTCTTTACAGTCATTGGGGTGACCACCCACCTGCACACGCACACACACACACACACACACACACAGACCGTGTGCACAATGTACAGACAGGAGAAGCTCTTATGTAACATCTGTGAGGTAAATTCCTATTTAATCATGTATTTCTGTTCTGATCAGGACTTATAAATGTCCATTCAGGGTGTCTTCACACATTACACTGCAGTGTTTGATGTGTGGCAAATGGCTGTCCGTCCTCAAAGCATATTGCAGGACCATTTACCCCCAGGGGCGTAGACAAGACGTACTGGGGATGCCTCATGCTTGCAAGGATTAAAGACCTTCAGAGGTCAGGATATTATGTCTACTGGTATTTCATTGCCAAACTCTCACCTGCACTAAACTAAACTGATATTTCAGCTGCAACGACACATCTGCCAACAGTGTGT
The DNA here is from genome assembly GCA_029853015.1 of Chelidonichthys spinosus. NCBI lineage: Eukaryota > Metazoa > Chordata > Actinopteri > Perciformes > Triglidae > Chelidonichthys > Chelidonichthys spinosus. The sequence goes on from CM056827.1 coordinate 13,257,700, forward strand.
GCTCTTTATTGGTTCTTTTTTCTGTGGCAAGTTCAGATGCAAATACAGATAACCTGAACTTCTAGCCTGAAGGTTAATAAAGTTCAACTGGTTTTGAAGTTTAAAAAAAAAAACAGCATTCGTGACTAGTTTTGGAAATAATGTAATAATAGTGAGTTAACAGTGAGTTTGAAATGAGGAACTCCTTCTCCTTCACTGAATCCTTGGCACTTAAACTGCTATAGTCCGCCATTCTCCCTGGATTCAAATGAAGCGCATAATGCTCAAGAGATTCAGGAATCAGCATACTCAAAGAGCATCATCCATTCCAGGGATCATTAAAGGGGTAATTTCTAATGAAATTGTTATTAAAATGTTCATTGCATTACCACCTGTGACCACAGGTGCTGCCATATTATCCTTACAACTACTGGACACAAGATGTCTCCTACTTCACTGTCCATTCTGTGCAGTAATTGTGACGTCACAAAATCATGCTTTTACGTCCACGCCTGAAACTCACATGTAAGGTGAGCACACTGAACTACACATTCTGCACAGTGAGAGTCAAACAGTCATGTGAAGTAACAGTGAGGAAAGGGGGGCTTTCAAATGAAAACATCCCCTCCAGTATTGAGGTGTTCACCTGTTGATTGCTGATCAAAATGAGAGAACAGTTATAGATCACCCCTGCACTTAGTAGAAATGTTTTATTAAGAACAAATGCAATTGCAGATTTTACCCTGGCGCCAGACTCTGTTTCGACTTCTCCCAGAGACCATCATTTCTTTTAACCGCCAAAGCACGAGCCGGAGAGATCAATAACAACCCCCTGGGGAACCATAAATAAACAGAACCCGCAGGTTGGCGCTGGCATGGTGGCAGGGAGTGAATGCACAAGAAGCAATAGGCAGCAGCGGTGGCAGAGAATGAGCAAGTGAGTCGGACACTTAAAACTGACTCGATTGGTGGGCCTAATGTTTATGCATAAAGTTATCTGACAGATTAGCTGATTCAGAGCACAGCTCGGGGCTCCAGATGTCTGATCGAAGCTCCGCATGCTTCACTTCACTCACTGAAATCCTCCTGTAGAGGCCCTCAGATTCCTTCCCCATGTTTTCAGAGAAAAGGAGCTTCATTGAGTGTGGATCTTCAATGTCATGCTTTTCTTTTCTCAACAAGTCTGACCGACAAAAGAAGCAGCAGGTTTAACCACTCAGGAAAAGACGAAGGATGTTATTGAGCAATGTTTACTTTATTGATTCATTTTTACTATCAATGGCACATTCCCAAAGGAGCTGGGAGGGATAAATATACACATCATATCCATTCTGGAGACCAGGCAACATAGCAAAGAAGTTTACAGCCTTCAACCACACTCAGATTTTCCTCCACAGCAGTTTTGCCTCAAATGGGATTAACCTCCCGCTCTCTTGACATCACTGCCAGGTAGTCTAATCTCTCTGGTCATTTCAGCACATCACATTATCAGTCTGCCTCCCCCATCAGATCAGCTATACCTACAAGTAGCGTTATGCATGCATCCAACGCATCTAAACTTGTTAATCAAAAGAGCACCCACCCTGAGACAGATATACGGTTTTGCATTAGGTGATGTGACACAATACACCCTCCTCCGCCCTTTTGATTTGGCTTCGGCAGGGTAAGGTTACAGTCTTGATGCAATATAAAAGTGTGTTTCGTAGAAAATAATCTTCAAAACAGGAAACACATTTGTTGGGTGGATTTATGGAGAAGGTGGAGAGATTATTAAATGGACCCAAGGGAGGTTGGATGATATGTCATAGGCATGGGGGTCGGGTGTGTCTCTGTAAGCCGATGTCAGCCGGGGGAGCCGGCTTAGGTCTTCTTGAAGACCTGCTTGCTAACACTTCCTGCAGCTCTCAGCTCCTGCAAAGAACAAAAGACAATTTAAAGTTTTTAGATTTACACATTATTTTTGAGATTTTAACAGACTCAGAACAGAATTTGGACTATCGGGAATGACCAGGAGGATGACTGAATTATAGCCTTCGATATCAGATTTCTCTGGCTACAGTGAAAATGGGTGGGAGGAGCTGAGAATGGGTCAATTATTAGTAAATGATGCATGATTCAATGTTTTTTTTATAATTTAGGATATACTAAAGAACAGCAACATTTTCCATAATTCCTTCTGGCGTGCAAAGTATTTCCTGCCACCAGAGGTCACTGTTGCTTCACATTCAAACACTTCCAGCTCTTGGAAACTTCTAACTAATAACTCATTTCCTAGCTGCTGATTGAAAACATCTGTTGGCATCACTTACACCAAATAATTTGGCAGATTATCTTTGCTAAGCTTTGAGAGCAGTAATCACACAGAAGGAAATCTGATAATGCCGAGCTAATGAAAATGCTAATGCGCTAGTCATTACTTTAACGTTTTTTCAGATGCTAATGGTTTATTACAGGCCACACAGGGCCACACTATGAACGTCACAGAGGAGAGGTTTAAAAAAAAGTTATGGAAGTACCTCAAAGACAAATTAGATTGAAAAATTGAAGATAATAACATGTCAGTAACTTTGTGCTGGATCCCTGGAGGTCTCAGTCCACGGCGACAGACTGCGATGCCACATACATGACTAGCAGATACTTGCGAATCAAAATATGTGTCTGTTTTTTCCCCTTGAAACAGTGCCTTTATTCAGAAATAATATGATTTACCTGGTTATACATCCACTTACACATGCACCTCACACGATATAATGCTACTGCTAGTGAGCTAGAGGACCAATTCATGAGTCACACATAAAAATACAGCACACATACAGTGCTGAAAGGCAATTTGGATTTGGATTAAAGTGACCAAATTGCATACATTAATATTCATGGCGGGAACTGATGTTTTCTTACCAGATGAAGCTCATCTCCATCCACCCAGTGGGTCCACCCTCTTCCTTCAATCTCTCCCTTCTGCACACACACCAGCTTGTCTCCCTCCCAGGTGATGGTGGTCTGCATGAGACCACAGGTCAGGGAGAAAATGGGATTTGAATACATGATGCCCCAGGGGAGGATTTATTGTAATTTAACAATGTGGATGCATGAACTTATAGATTGCAACATATAATATATATGCTGAGTGAGTCTCAGTCCTCCTCCGACCCCATTTAAAATAATGACTCCAATAAAATCTGCTCATACAAATGAACGTGAGTCTTTTCTCTCAGCCAGCCTCCAAACTGCTTCCATCGTATCTGTAATCAGCCTATCAGCATACAAAACAAGCTTTTTCAAGGGGGACCAGAGATCATCTTTGATCCTATTCAGTATTCAAGAAAATAATCTGCTTAAAATAATGTGAGACTTGACTTATTTCTCTCCCACTTCTTTTCCTGCAGTATCTGACACTTGGTCTTCATTACATCGATTCATTGACTCAAGCGTGAAAAGTTTGAGCAAAGTTTTGTAAGTAGGCGGAATGGTTTGTACAGAATCTCACTACACCATATGCTCATTATAGTCTGGAGGGTTGCCACGGAGAAAAGTGTGATATGCCCTTGAAGGTTTTGCACCAATGGGAGATCAGGAAGGATTAACAGGTTTTCTAAAAAAAGTTCCTCAAACAGTAATGCATCACGTGACATTAAAATCTACTCTGGTTAATAAATCTCACCATGCATTTCCTGTCATCCACTCCAGACAGGTCTTCCTCAAACTCTTTGCCCACATGGAAGTCCATGTTGTAGTTTTTGAAGGTGCTGAGGGTCTTGATGATGATGTGGTCCCCGTCATGGCTGATGTCCTTGTCGGGCTTCAACAGGGTGGCGATTTTCCTGATGGCAACATTTACATCTGCAGCAGGAAGGAAGGTGGAACATGAATGAGAAACAGGAGAACAGGAGTTTCTTTTACTAGACCCGTACACTTTATAAATCTAGACAGGCATGTATATGTAGATTTTTAGGATATGTTTGGGACATTTATGTTGATTTCAAATGTTAAAGATGGGTGGTATCCCTGGCAAAAACTTTATTTATTACAAAAAAAGTAATTGGAAGATATTAAATATCGCAACAAATTTGGATTTCTCGCAATATATTAGTGGTACAATGTCAGATTTTTCTAATCTAAACTAATTTCTAGACACTGCAGTCTCGCTCAAATACAGTACAATAGTATTGAATTACTTACAGGCTTATAATGCCAACTTTGCTATTATGTTTTCTCCCCTTTTGCTTCACCAGGCCTGTCCTCCACAACCCCCTGCTACAAACTCACCAAGAGCCTTCAGGTACTCCTCGAAGTTATCACTGGAAATCATTTTCCAATATCCGTTCAGATCAACTGGCATCTTGGCTGTTCTGCTGCTTTTCCTTTACTCCCACTGAATGATGAAGAGGTCCGCTGTGGACGGCGAATTGTGCCAGAGTGCAGAACCTGCTGTCAAAAGCCTCAATTTGAACCAAATTCATTTTAATCCGATTACCTCCCACTTCCCTCCCTCGGCCGACTCCATGTAACCCCTCAATCCTCCCCACGCTTCCCCTACATATTGTATGCTGGCATGCATGCATAATGTAGAATAGCTTTTGTGTTGGAGAGTGCTTACTGCGGCTATATGGGATTAGGATGAATACACTTTCTTCATTAATTGACACCGTTGCCCTTATATGGAGGTTCGCGTGTTGCAGATTTGGCCTGTTTCAGTTGTATAAGATGAGGCCATTTTAATCATGCTAGAATCATGATGCAGGGCCACTGACAATCACCCTAATGGAGCCAAATCACACAGACACAATCTATCAAAAACACAGATCAGCGTGTGAATGTGGCTGAGTGGAGCACAGTGTAGATAATATGCACCGCACAAAAGCAGAATCACCTGAGCTTAAAATGATCCAACGGGGAACAATTCAATGTTGCACAATAGGACTGTCATATCTTTTGTTTCGCCTAAACAGCTCAATTAATTGAATAATCCCTCTTTTGGGCCAGCAGCAGCAAACCCACTGTCTAAATCCTTTAGTGGCTGGGACACAGACGAACACACACACTCTCTCACACACACACACACACACACACACACACACACACACACACACACACACACACACACACACACACACACACACACACACACACCATCTTTCAAAGGATGCCAGTCAGTATCAGTCACTGTTGCGCTTCCAGCCATTGGCCTCAGCGAGAGAACACCTCCTGTAGCTGAGCAACTGTCAGGATTACTTTAAATCCTTTGGTGGAAAAAAAAAATACAGGCTTGTGTGTGTGTGTGGATGATAATGGGGAAAACTGAATAGATTCCACAATTAATTGCTGTTGCGAGGCTGCTGCTGAGTAGGGACACCAATAACGATCTGCATAAACAGTATCCTGTTTAGATTTCTTCAATTAAAAACATAAGGGGCATTCTGGTCGCCTAGTGATTAAGACGCAGCCCATCTAAAATCTGAGTCACACAGTGTATACCTACAATATCGCTGTTTTTTTATTATATATATATATATATATATATATATATATATATTTAAAGAGAGAGATGAGAGAGATGAGAGATATATATTAGAATGTCAACAACAACAAAACAGTAGTGGTGAAGTTTCTTTTCTGTTGGGGGACCAGGATTCATGAACTGAGGAAAAAACATCGACATCATACAAAAATATTCATCAATGAATGAATTCATTAATATCAAATATACGTCATTTTGTCTAAATGTATCCAACTCAGCAATGATGTGAAATGTGCAAAACTACAAAAGCAAGCAGATACTCAATGACACTGAGGTACAAAGATGAGGCTCAGTATTTGCAACCCTCCATGCGTATGATTAAAAAGACACCACAGCACTGAAACGAGTGATGCCTGAAAAACACATTTAGTCCATTGTGAGGGTTTTTTTTTGTGTTTGCAGGTTGTGCGAACCTCTATCACACAGCAGTCCAGTGGAGGTTAACAGAGCTTCCAGTCTCTGAAGGGACGCACTGATCTGTGAGTGAATTCACACTTCAAAAGGCCCATGTTCAGCTCAATGCAGCAGCAGTCTATCAGTCATCCAGACTCTTCACCGGCTCATGTGCCCGTTTGGCGAGCGGCCTCAGCACTGTGCCCTTATTCCGCCTCTCGCTGTCCTCCGTGTAGAGGTTGTGCTGGTGAATATACTCTATCACAGCCTCCGGGATCAGGTATTTCACACTCAGACCCCGTCTCAGCGCCCGGCGGACCTCCGTGGCGCTCGTCTCATTCCTCACCCATTCCCTCACAAGGAAAATATTTTGACGGTGGCGCGAGAGCATGTCCGACACATGCACGGCTCGCTCGGGCTCGAGCCCCCCTCGGCTGACGCAGACCAGGCCGAAGCGTCCGGCCACCTCCTCCACGTGGTCGTCCCGCCACAGGCCGGGGATCTTGAAGGTTTCGAGGAAATCGGCCCCACACAGGAGTTTTAACTGGGGACAGGAGCCTGAAGGGAACATAGTGAGGAGTGCTGCTTAATTATTATCTCACCAAAATATCTGTGAATATTTAGCATAACACAAGGAAAACCTGACATAAAGCTGAGAGAAGAGTTAATAAGAGCTAATGCTAGATGGGGTTTATTTTGATTTATAATTCTAAAGACACTTTATGATGCTTGTTGATGTAAAGAATGCCTTACAACACTAACAACTGACTTGCTTCAACTGTCTTCAAAATTAATCTGTGAATGGTCTGGCGTCCTATATTTATACGTGTTTTTACCCCAAAGTAATCATTCTGTAAATATTACACAACTTAGATATTCATGCAGCAAACCATATCAAAATAAAGTTCTGGGAGTCAAACCAAACTGTGGCTTGTGTTTAGAAGAAAAAAAAAAACAAAAAAGAGACCAAAACAGCCAATTAACTGTTTATTGCAAAAATAAATATTTGACCCACTTGATAGATCTTACTTAAGGTTTGTCATTAGATCTGTAGGCCCCAGTTATACAATGGCCGTCATGTTCACACATGCTATAGCTATGTATTTGTGACTTTGTCCATAGCTGCGATAACGCTGTGCCTTGGAGACGACCCTCACATGCCCCAGTTCCTTTTGAAAGGATTAACACCACAGACACAACATTTATTGAGGATATCAGCGTTCTGTCGCTTGTTATGACCGGCTGGTTGGCCATGATCAACAGATTTCTAACGATGATGATCGATTAATGCTCGAGGAATTCAGTCACATCTCACCCGTGTACTCACAGCGTTCTCTCTCTCTCTCTCTCTCACTCTCTCACTCACACACACACAACACACACACACACACACAACAGTCTAATAGTATTAAACCATTCCCTAATACTCTTTAACCACTGTTACTGAGGACCACAGAGCACCATGAGGCTTTGCACTACTACTTTGCACGTGTTAAGCACATTACATGGGATTGATGCAAATCCTTAACCCTAACTCTGTTAGCGGGCTTGTTAAATATGTGATAAAGTAATATGCTGGGAAAGAAATCAAGCCCTTGGTGTTTTGTACATTAGAAGGATATGATTATTATTAGTATTATTATATAGGAGCCTACAGGCATGCCAGCGGAGCCGTGAGGCTGTCCTTTGGCCACACAGTGCTAAAGTTAGCATACTAGCATGCCCATGCTGATATTTGGTGAACTTGCCTGACCTTTGATGAGTTAATATTTATTGGTCATGCCTCTCCAGTCTTTTCCTGTCCTGGCTATGTATTGGCTGTTAATCTCTAACCTGTTAATAGCCAACTGTTTGATTGAGGCTCGGCTGAGGTTTAGTCAGCAACAGCACTCTGATGCTGCGATACTGTTTGATTGTATTGTATCCCATTCAAGCTAGTTTCACATCAATAGTAAATCTGTGTTTATTTGTTTCTAAAATTGCTACACAATAGATTTTCTGTACTCTTCCTTTTCCCCAAAAGGGGGCGCAGCCTTGGTCATGGATTCATCCTATGGGGACCACAGATGTTGAAATTTCATGGCAATTTGTCAAATTGCTGAGATTGAATAATATTTGGACTAAAATGATGGGCTGACCAACTGACTGTTAACCTAAAATGACAGAAGTTCAGATGCAACACATTAGAAGAATATAAAATATGAGACGCCTGAATGCTGTCAATTGGGTTCTGAGCTGATCCCAAGTTCCCAACTGTCGGCAGTTCTTACTTGAGAGGGGACCGGTGTTGTTGTGCGTTCCTGTGCTCTGCTCATACTTCTTCAGAATACGCCCATGAAGATACCTGCACACCAAAGGGATGAGAGAAAGACTGAGATTACAATTCTTTAATTCAAGAAATGGAATAACACATACTTTTCCTTTTTCTGACTTTGATTAATTCTCCCTTTAACTTCTGTTGTTGCCAGTAGTTAGTTACATAGCAACATGTTTTATAATCTAAACATCAAACCAATAAAGCCTCTTCAAACTGAGCTAGATTAGAAAAAGAGAAATATCGATGAGTCACAGAGGAACCAAGCCAAGTAAAGCTTCTTAAAACGGGTTCCAGGACATTTACATGTGTGAGTGTTGGCGATTGAGAGGACTTGTGACGTGTCCCGCTCACAGCCTCTGGACAACAACAGGCCACTTCATGCCTTGATCAGCACCCGTGTTGCGCAAAGACTCATGAGGGGATTTGTGAGAAATGCGAAGCAGGGAAGAAGGGGGCTAAATCAAACGGAAGAAGGAGACTAAATATAACGGAAGAAGTTCAATGTTGCCGGAGACCTTTCTAAACGAAGCCTAAATAATGTATATGCACAAAGCGGGTGTGTGCAATAACACAGGATGTATTAGGTTCACTTTTTCCACTACCCATTCATTCGCTTTGGTGAAATCCTTGACAAATCCCAGCTGCAAAAACATTTTTATATTCCTGCACGGCAAACTGCGATATGGAGTCGACCGATACTCATAGACGTATTCACATCACCTATGTATGCCTTTCGCTTACATTCATAACCACTTACAGTATTCCAGCTCTGCCGGTGAATTAAACAGCAGGTGCCCCCCGCTTTCACCTCATAGAAAACCAAGAGCTGACATGGGTCCAGTCTGGTCTGGCAGCCCCAAAGAGACTAGAAGCTGGCAACACAGCGATGCATAAGCAGCAGAATTTGGCATGGAGCAGGGCGGGCAGAGGAGCAACAAAGGAGGGTACATCCCCGTGTGCTTTGAGTTCTGGATATAAACTGTGAGCAAAATGCGCTTGGTTCTGTCAACACGGGAGGAAAAAAATGAAGGTACGGGACACCTAAAATGTACCCAGAAGGACCAAAAGCTGATATTATTCTAAAGTTTCCCAGCATGTTAGTGCACCTTCTTTTTCAAACAAAGCAATTTTAACTGTAATGTTGCTTTAAACTTGCTTTTATACCTCATAGTGACCGCGGTCTCCGTCCAGTCTGGCTGCTGACTCTCCCATTCATCAACCGTGACCCAGTTGGAGCTCTGGAGTGCAAGCTTTGCCATAGCAATTCTGTGCTTAGCCAGTACCAGGCCTTGCTTTCCATAGCCGTCACTCACTGGAGACACGATGCCACCCACCACCTGGTACTGGCCTGAAGGGAGAGAGGAAGATTAATACAGTTTTTCTAGGTCATGATAGCTGTTACAGAAATGGAATATAAATCAGCAGATAAAGTAATCTCTGGGAAACTGGTGTTTACATCATTAGCGCTTGGTGGTCTCGCATTTGAAGATAAATGCTTAAATTTAAATGTTCAAAACGGGGATGAAGGCGCTTGATCGTGACATGAAGTATCAACCTATATCATTACTAACAGCTCTGTGTGTGTGTGTGTGTCTGTGTGTCATATGCTGTGTAATCGATTTGAAGGGTTTAGAAACTAACCTAAACTATAAGAGATGGACGAAAAAGTTTTAAAATGCACACTTTTAAAAGGGGAATACAGAAGTAAATGGTGTTAATTCTACCATTTTCAAATAAAAACAGCTCCTGTATGCAGCTTACAATCATTTTCTGATGGTTACCTTCAAACTAGTCAGCTGATGTCTTATAGGTGAGGGGTCATTGGGGAATTGTAAGAGCATTATTTATGTTGACTGAAATGCTGCGCTGTGCACAGAGCTGACCCAGGACCAGTATAACTCTTAAGGTATAATGACGGTATTGTGACCGTATGACTGGGCCAAAAACTCTTATGTAGAGCAGCTTTGGAGGTAAATGGGTCCGGGTTTGTATAAAGGGGGCCGTGTCTGCTGACATGGTTATTACATGGTTGTTACAAGACAAGACTTAGGGGGACTGACGACAAGGAGTGCAACTTGTGTTGCATCATCAGAATTTTTTTATGAATAACTGTATATTTAATCAATAAAACAATGTATTGATTCTTCTAGCTGTCTATAATTCAACCAATAGACAAGAATGCGGGGTGTTTAAAACTGCATTAATTGATATTTAGGCTATTAGAGGGGAGAAGGGCGATACAAGAAGCTGAAAACAAAGCCCGGTTATTGTCTTATTACCTTGTTATGCTTAATCTGCTCGCAAAGAGCCTCCTTTAGGCTCCTTTATCAGGAAGCCACAAAGCAACATCAGCATTCACTAACCCCTTCAAGAAATATCTGCTTCTTTAGCTTGTAGGTGCACAACCTTCCAGCTAATCTTTAACTTTGTACGCCTGCTGTTCGGTGCCTGATAGATCACAGACTGAAGGCTTTATCAGGGCTTGTTTGCTGTAAACAGCTGCCTGCTGCTGCTGCTGTAAACAAGGCTGATGAAGAGGAGGAGACAGAACCAAACATTACATTTTAAAGCTCTGCAGAGCTGCAGAGTTGGGTCATAATTCTCTGTAGGTTCATCACTGTGAGCAACCTCGTTCACAATACACTTAAGATATTTGATTTATTTTTAATATAAAGAATATGAATTGGTGGACATTAAACTGGAGCTTTTATAGGAGCTGCTTTGCCCTGAAGGTTAAAGTTAAATTAAACACACTCAGAGCTTTCCATGAACACCAGCTGCTGGCCAAACAGCCTACTGCTCATTTATTCCAGCTGGCTACTTTATCATATAATTTATTGAGTCTGATAAAAGAGAGCTACTGCTATTCACTGTCTTGTTCTGTCTTGTTTTATTTTAATAAGAGTATATTTGTGTTTCTGGTAAAACAATATATACTACAATCATCGTGGCAGTGTACAGTGAATATGTCAATAAATAGATTTATAAAAAGTATGATCAGTCAGGAATAGGCGTAGTTCTAAAAATGAAAAGCTATTTTACAGACCGTGTGGGCTGAAACACACAAGAAGCCTAATTCTCTTTTTACATTAATTGACTACATGTTTACAATCAGGTAGGTAAATTAATTAAAAGATGCAATAATTAAGATCAGTATATATGATGATATAGCTGCATTAGAATGTGAAAGAGGACAATTTGGGCCTTTATGGCAAGCACTCCTGCCCATGGGAGCCCTCCCCCCAAATAACGTCTCTGATGTGTGGATCTGACCTGTGCTGTGCATGTGGTCTCTTGCCAGCTCAAACAGCCTCATGTGCTGGTTGGTGATGGGATTAAAGGAGCCGCAGGCTAACAAGACCAGTGGTACACGGCGGGCAGCCATCTTGGTTTACCCCCTCACACCAATGTCAAAGAACCTTGGAGGGAAGCAGAAGAGAGTTGCCAACATTATGTGAGGTGGACAATGAGCTGCAAAGGTGAGAAGACTGAAGGAAGCGGGCATAAGAACATGTCTTCTTTTCAACCTTTCTACAGCATGCGGCACAGGAAGTGCTTTTATATCTATAAGTCCTATACAGTACTTGCAGTGCTGTAAGATTTTTGCAGAGGTTCACCTTAGTTTACCTCAACAGCCTAGTTGTCTTTTGGTGGGGATTTTTAATCCCGAAGCACCTTACAATGTATGAATGCAGCATGAGCATAGGTGGCCCCCAGTGAGCAACCCATAGCACTGCCATTCTCTGCCCATTTATCATTGGGACACCCGAAGGCGTTACAAACCTGGCCACAATAAATGTGGCGGCATTTTGCTGTAGTCAGACACCAGAGGAGGGGAACAAATGCAGTGGTGTTTTACAGTGTACTTGTATGAGTAGAAAGCCTAGAGGGAAATTATCGAGCCCCCATCCACGCATTAGTTGACAGTATTTATTTTATTTCTCTTTAAACATGGAATGTGTTAGTTAACTGGTTAACTTTATGCTCACTGTGTAATAACTTAAAACAATATTTTCATAGTGTCATCTCGCTGTGTGACCAAAAGATCTGCTATTTGCATAATACAGCTCCGGCATAGATTGTATTTGTTTATGTGCTGGTTATGCATGACTATTATTATACTCTTTAAAAAAAAAAATTCCAATTGGATTTCAATCTGTTTTAGTGTGCTATTGTTGCATTTTATGTTTCACTGCTCCTTGCTTGAAAAGTGCTTTTACTGACAACATGTATTATTATTGTTATTATTATTATCTTATTTAATATTTGACTAAATCAAGGACTTGTATTTGATTTTGCATTAGCTGAGACACACGAGAGGCAGACAATAAACACACTGCATTGGAAAAAACAACTACCGGTATTTAAGATTTGACGTTTTGACCCCGTGTTGCATGTCTGTGATGACTTTCAATCGTAAGTAACTTCCTGTTAGAAACTGGATACTCCGTCGACCCTGGGTTGTGACATAGTGCACGCTACGTGCGACGGACCAGAGACTTTCACCTTTCACTTTGACGTTACGTAGAAACTCTGACTTTCTGTAGGTGTTGGGAGTTGCTACGGTGCGTTTTAAGTCAGAGGACGGCGAACACATTCCGACATCGTTAAGTCAGAGGCACCTTGGCAATGAACGAGAAGCTAACATGAATTAGCCTAGCGGACCAAACTACGCGGAAAGCGACAAACCCACATTCAAATAAATGAAAGGGTGACATTGAAATGTAGTATATTGAAACGGTCACCTTACATAAAAAGCCACAACGTCTAAAAGGAAGGAATGATGAAGAATTTAGTTTACCTTCTTTTCACATCACTGTTTGTGTGTCACACTCTTTCCACTCCCCTGTTCTGAGGAGCTGTTGCTCGATGGTTCCGCAAAGAGAAACCGGCTGAAGTGCGACCCCTGGTGGAAGAAGGTTATCCTGAGCAACGTGACAGAGCTGTCCATGGTACTCGAATACACTGCAACTCTTTATTACTTGCACACAGTAGAGATGACCAACGTTGTTGTCATTAATTAGCTACTTGTTAGCGACCAGTATTACATTGTTGTACTGAGTTGAATTTAAATGTGTTCTTGGTGCCTCTGTGGTTAAGAATATCGTCTATTGTTGAAGAAACGTATTGTAATCATAAGCTGATCTTCACAGTGCCGCAGCATGAAACACCAAAGTGCTGCTGGTAACCTTTATTTCCACTGTTGTTAACTGCCTGTCAGATGGAAGAAAGGAGAAGCTTTGTTGAACACTAATTGACTGTCTGACAATGGCTGTGCAACAAATGACTTTTCCAATAACTCTACTTTGTCGCAGAGGGACAGGAATAACATTCAAAGAATTTTAAGTAAGTGCTCAGGAATTTCACAGCCCATTGGTATATACCACTAGAACATAAAACAAAAACCTCCACCCAATGAGGAGAGTTATGGCTGTGAGAATTGAAAAATAATGCATGGTCATCATCTATTTCATAATATAGTAGATCATGTTATTTTCAGTATTAAACCCAACAAGGAAAAGTGGGTTACAGAGACCTTTTGTGTTTCAAGTCTAGCTACAATAGTGCAATTGTTTCACAAGACTGTGTGGTAAGAAATTGTTTGTATGCATGCCCATTTTTGTCTGAGGAAACACACACAGACAAATACCATCATATTTCTGGGCTAAAATGGGTTATTGATTCGACTGGTCTGTATCAGTTAAATTCCACAACTCCCATCATACCACCAGAGTGGAGTTTGTTTTATCCAATAATCTGTGATGCCACACCAGAGTTATTGTTGATAGACAGAGGAAGGGCTCCCAGATTTATTTTCTGGCCATGGAAAAAAAAAAATTTTCATGTACTTCAGTATACTTCATATACTGCTTAAACAATATCAGGGCTCACGTTTGCAAGTGAGGTGCAAACTGTTCCGATTAAGATGGGTATATGTCGCAACAAGCAATACTTCAGTGACGCCGCAGCAAATTTCTCCTTCTGTCCCTTGTCTTGAATGATTGCTGAGTTGATGGCTTGGTAGAAGGACAATCTGGTCATTAGGGCATCTTTCCCCCGTCACGGCTCTGCTGTAACTTAGCTGGCACGACCTATGGAAACAGCCAATTGGGAGTCTGCGTGTGCATGTAAATGTGGTCCTGCACGAGTTTGTCTGCATGTGTGTGCGTGTGATTCTGGTCTCTTTGTTATCCTCTTAACTCACTTGAGGTCTACCCTCTCTTTCCCTCTCTCTGTCTCTCTCTCTCTCTAATCCCAAGAACGCACACCCACACCCAACAGGCGAAGAAGCATGGGGAAATAATTGAAGAACATACGGCCGTTAGAGAAAACCAGTGATTCTGCCAAAGGGTGAAAACTGAAAGACTCAAATCTGTGAGGGGGAGTATAGCTGTGCTGTTCGGGCTCTTGTTAGGAGGATACAGCTGGAAAAACATCACACTGTAGCAGCTGCTTCAATTGATTATGAAACAAATATCGCTGCAACAAAATGAAAAAAAGTTCATGTTACTCCTGAATTAAAATTGATTTGTTTCCCAACATTTTCCAAATGTAGCCTACACAGTGCAATTAATGGAGGGTAACCGCTAATAAACTGACTCCAGGATGCACATAGGTTGCTGACTAATTTGAATACCTAAATGGCCATCAAGTGGAGATCAGCAATGGGTGGTAGCTGATATTGATCAAATGTAATGGTGTATCTTTTATTGTGATAATGAGTAAATGTCTGAAGATAGTTAAGATTAAGCCAGTTTGGCTATGCAGACTTCTCTCTAGTAGTTACTTTCTCTTCAGACAGTGGTAGCATTAGACATTGCTTTCATTTGTAAGTAGTTGCAAGCCAAACATGGAGGATAAAAAAAACTGATTTAGAATCGGTTTCATGTGTTGGGAAAACTCGAATCAAAGGATAATTATTGTTTGTTGTGTGGTCATGGAATTGTGTTTTTATAGCCTCCCATAATAAATCCGACATTGCTTAATTGTCTGGGGTTGTGGTATGCTTCTGGTGTTTTACCATGTCTAATGGATTCATTGAATAACTGTAGCCGTATTCCCGTAGAAGAATTAAATCACTAATTCTTGATTACAGGATCCCTTCCTGTCGAGCCCAAACCAACCCCTTCCTCTCTAAACATCATCTCAGACGGAGCCCCGCCGCCCCATTTCCTCCTCTCTTTTACTTGCTCCTTCCCTCACATTAATAACTGTGTCAAGTTTACCAAATTAAGTCAGAGTTTGTCCGGTTAGGACGCTTTTTAATCTTCAAAATAAATGTGTACGTTCTTTCCACACTGAGGGTTTCCCGTATTTTAGAGCACCTGTAATCATCAGTGTGAAAAAACAGTTTATAAAATGATTTGATTTTCACCCTGTGAGAATACAGCCTCGTTGGATACCCTTATTTTACATTATTCAAGTTTAACAGTAAAGTGTGTTTTATTTTGAAAACTAAAAACCGGAACTTTTGTTTTATTGGCGCTATTAAAATGTCAGTCTCTCTCTCTCTCTCTCTCTCTCTCTCTCTCTCTTCTCTCTCTCTCTCTCCCCCCCCTCTCTCTCTCTCTCTCTCTCTCTCTCTCTCTCTCTCTCTCTCTCTCTCTCACGGTACCCACTGACTGTCTTCCTACCTTTTGATTTATCCCTCGCGCGCCCGACCAGTTGGAAACATCCTCGCGCCTGGGAGGTGTTCCAAGGATCTCGGAAGACGTGAAGACGGTTAGACCTCATCCACCAAGCCCGACGACCATGCAGGCACTCGGGGTCCCTTCTTTGCTGTTTTGGCTCGTGTGGGGCCACTCCTGCGCTCGCGGCGGAAAAGGTAGGACCGCAAAAAAATAAAAAAGATGGAACAAAATCTTTGGCTGCGAAAATGTGACTGCTTTTTCGCGTTTGAGTTGCACAAGTTGACAAGGGAAAGAACGAACGGTCCGTCCAGCACAACTTCGTCGCCATTCGGGTTTGGCATGTTGTGACCGTCTCTAGTTAAGTTCTGCCGAATATTTAGTCGCTTAACGTGCGTGTGTTAGCGAGGACTAGTTACTCTAAGTATGGCGGACGGAGCCGTTTACGGGACAGGTGTTCAGTTCGGTGGGAAGTTGCAACGCAACAGTGGAAGGTGTGCGCGCGTGCGTGTGCGTGTGCGTAAATGGAAAAATAAAATGAACAACCGCAACAAGACATTAGTGCTGCGACTAAAGATTCTTTTAATATCGATTAATCGTTTGCTGTGAGCTATAGAATTAAGTGATAATCACACATGATTTCCTGAAGCCCAAAATACAATGTTTAGTATTTTCCTGATAGATTAATAGATTAATTCATACAGTTGCATTACATAAGACTAAGAATACTCACAAATTAGAAACTTATAAGGAATGGTAAATGGATTGAAGTACGACTAATGAAATTTGGACTAATCATCTCAGCTCTGATGATGGACATAACTCACAACAGTTTAACTTGGTGTAACACACTGTAGGAACATAGGATCACATTCCTGTCATCCTTAAAGGCTGCGATAACGCTGTGCCTTGGAGACGACCCTCACATGCCCCAGTTCCTTTTGAAAGGATTAACACCACAGACACAACATTTATTGAGGATATCAGCGGTTCTGTCGCTTGTTATGACCGGCTGGTTGGCCAGTGATCCGAACAGGATTTCTAACGATGATGATCGATTAATGCTCGGGGAGGGGGAATTCAGTCACATCCTCACCCTGTGATATTCTCACAGCGTTCTCTCTCTCTCTCTCTCTCTCTCTCTCTCTCTCTCACCACACACACACTCACACACTCACACACACACACACACACACATGCACACGAACAGTGTGTCGACCGGTGTGTGTGTTGTCTATGAAGGGCAGCGGCGGTTACAGTGGTATTAATTGGGTCTCTTGAGTGAGAGCGCTGGGCTGACTGGCTGTCTGTGCTCAACCAAACATTATCATTATTTTCCCTGTTTATAAAAGACCTCCACATGGCCGGGAGCCAGAGGGAAGGCTAACTAGAGTTAGATTAAGTTTAGAGCAGAGCCTGTCTGCTGTAGAGACACCCATATCTTTTTATATATATATATATATATATATATATATATATATATATATATATATATATATATATATATATATATATATATTATATATATGCACATGTATAAAGGTACATATTCTGGTCTGGAGGGCAATTATGGTGCCTAATCATTGTCATTTGATAAGATTTGATAAGCATTTGTATTGTTAAGTAAAGCCGTTTCCTCTTAACAGTTGATAAGCAATAGATTAAGGCCTGTGTGTGCTGGCTGGGTATTTGCAGGCTGTATAAGAGAGACACAGAGTGAGGTTTTTTTGTGTGTGTGCGCGCGTAGCTTTTTGCACTTACAAGCTCAGCAGAATCCTGTATAGATGAGACAAAGGCTTGATCTGAATACCTTTACATAAGAAATAGACCTGAGCAGACGAATACCAAAGACATGCCGACTGAGCGGATTTGAGGGGTGCTGAAAGAAGGGAAGAAAACAAGATCAGATTTATGGGTGTCTTTTCAACAGAGCCGTCTAGCTGCATTACACTCGCCGGGACATAAATCGTGAAAGCGATGTGAAACGTAAGAGCATAACTCAGGTTTTCCTCCTCTGTGCAATGACTGGTGAAGAAGTATCTGAAACAATGTAGGAACTGCTCTGCCGTCCTGTAGCTCTTTTCCTCTTTACTGCCATTCATGCCCGATGTATTCTCTTTCTTTCCTGTGGTTTCTCTCCCTCTCTCTCCCCCTCTCTCTCTCTGTCCTCCGTTTGACTCCCACTGTTTTCCCACTACTTTCTCCAAGCTCAACCTTCATTCTGATTTCCAGAGCTGCTGCTGCTCTTTCTCTCTCCGCCAGCCTGGATTCAATTCCAAAGTTTTATGGGCTTAAGTGAGTTGTATAAATGGTGAGGCAGTCTTCTTTCTGTCTTACTTTGCTGCCTCTCATTTGGTGTCACATTCTCTCTCTATCCTGGGCACCTCTACTACAACCGCCTCTGTCCCATCTCTTTCACAGAGCCTTCCGCCGCCCTTTCTTTTTACCCTGTTGTCATTTTTCTCAACCTCCCTCCACTTCCAAACCTCCTCTCTCCTTAACTATGCCCAGTTTCTGTTGCGTAATGCCTCACAAAGGAGAAAAGAAAAATACGTAAAAAGGCGTGTGCATGAGTTGTGATGGCAGGCAAGATCGAGCACCCTTATGCATTGTACTGGCATTTTTAAGTGTGTGTTGAGGATCGTCGGGTCTGTGTGCGGCTGAGTATATGCAAATGAGGGCAGGTATGCAAATGAATGTCCTTATTTGGATGTTAATTAGTCAACGCGGCTAATTATAATATGTCTGATGAGGCGTAAGTTGGAGGAGAGCAGTGAAATGGAAGGGGTGCCATAGGATGATGTATGTGTGGTGATGAGAACGTGTGTGTGTGTGTGTGTGTGTGTGTGTGTGTGTGTGTGTGTGTGTGTGTGTGTGTGTGTGTGTGTGTGTGTGTGTGTGTGTGTGTGTGTGTGTGTGTGTGTGTGTGTGTGTGTGGTTGCCAGGATCCCACCAGCTGGTCAAGTGGCCCCAGCAGTCAGCACCGCTTAATATGTGGTGGCAAACACTGCACTACCCTCATGGACACCGCCCTGTTCCCTCACGAATGCCTGGATACACATTCACACACTTGGACACTCTTGTACTTTGAAAGTATCTGAGTGAACACATTTTCTAGAAGTTAGAAGTCCCAACATCGTCCAGGTGCAAGCGTTCCAGCACGACAGCTGCAAGAAAAACCTGCCTTAACAGACCTTTCTCGAGAATCTCGAGCAGACCAGGCTCTTGGGTTCCATTTGCATGTGGTGTTGGTATTACAGGTCCCATATTACACTGTTTTTCATCAATTTCACACAGCTGTCAGAGGTCCAACAACATTCGATATGCATCGCCCCAAACCCATCATTTAAGTGTTGATTGACAGCAGCTGGAAGGCAGGACCTGCTCTGTTCCAATCGACCAACACCCGTCTGTGCATCCACCTCTCTGCACTCACCCAGCTATGACCAACTCACTCTTATAACACAGTGGTTCCCATACATTGGTCTGCCCGATATTTACATTGTAATCAGCAGCATGAGGGCTAGTTATTGAGCTGCTGGCAGCCCAGTCCTGCATGGATCTAACATTAAAGGAGGCGTCATTGTTTTAGGTATTGATTTGCTAAGGCTTTCAAGGCATTTAGTAAAAATGTAGTATTGGGTGAAGGTTTAAATCCTAACGCTATCATGATGTGTTTAAATGTAATCTTTTAAAATGTAGATTTTAGTGAGGAACTTGAATAAATGTAGTTGTTTGAGGGAGATCTTTCATAGTAATATAGAATAGAAAATATTATGACTTAAACATCCTAACCGGTATGCTTAGGAAATAAAGGACTGTATGTTGAATTATGAGCTATTTAATCTTTTACTTTTGTTTCTTAACAAATTGAATTGAATTGAAATCTCTGAGATTGGGAACAAGGCCTAAAGCAGATTAGAACTACCAGTTTATGAATATGATTTGGCGTGACGACTGATCGAACCACACTGGACTGGCCTGTTGTTGTCAGTGAATCCAGTCTTGTACATACATATTGTTTTAGATGTGTTAATGACTGATATCCACAACTGATGACAAGGGGTGGGCAAAAACATACATTAATGTAAAAATAATAATTCTTATTTTCTAAGATTCTAAATCGATTTATAACAAAATATCAATAAATCCATCATCTGTTTCATCTCAAAGGGCCTGCGCTGCTACAGCGTAGTTGAGAATGAAGGCTGCTGAGGAAGTGAGAATTTAAAATAAATACGAATGCATTTTTTTATTTGTGCAAGTTTATGAAATGGCATGTTAAGAAAGGAGGCAGGTAGTCTAAGCCTGCCAATAAATCTTTGGTGTTAGATTTGCCTTTATGAATTTACATTATTGTAATAAGTTTAACTTAAAAAAATGTAAATGATATAATCTGCAATCAAAAAATTTGGAATTGTTTTGAATTGAAGCTTAATTCTGAATCGGATCATGACCTCAAGAATCGAATCGTAAGAAGCCCAAAGACTCCCACACCTATGACATCACGTCTTGCAAATGCTAGTTGCCATGTTTGTTTCAGAACACGTGGGAATTGCAGGATTTGCAAAGTTGTCTACCTCCAGGGCTCCACTTGTTACTGTTACTGTCCGTGTGTTGTCTAGTATATTTACTCAGTCGTTAAGGTTTATGCCCCTTACTGAATGAACAGTCTAAATTAGTTGAGCCGTGTTCAAGGAACAAGTTGCAGGTAATCGCATTTCATTCAGTGGCAGAAGATTTAATTTACAAAATGTGTGCCTGTGGCCCAAGGAAACAAGAAACAAGTTATGACAATTGGAGTCCAATGATTAATCAGTAGCCTGCATGGATTCTTACTTCATTATGAAATACATGAGTGCGGTTGCCCAGGGTATCATTTTATTAATTTCACCATCTCTTAAAATCTCTCAAGCAAAATCTAATAACATTTTATTAACAGCTGAGGCCCAATGATTCTTTCGTTTTAGGTTGTTTACTCTCACTGATTACAGTGAAATCACTGAGAGATCCCCTTAGTGTTGGCAGCAAGAGCAGGTCCAAGGGCAAATAGGGAGGAGGTTGTGTGCCCCCGAGCTTCTATGTAGGTTTTGCGTTAGTGGGATTTTTTTTTGGTGTTCAGATAAGCATTTCAGTTTTTGAAAATGGCTTGTGGAGTAGCAACTTTCAGAGTGAACTGCCCGGGCTCTGTGCCTCTGCTATGTCCATGAGCTGGTGTCATTGAAGTGTTATCTGTGGTCTCTATGTACACAGGCCTAGCAAGCCTTTATTAAACAATAGGCTGCGCTCTGTTGTGACTCATGATAAAGCCTGAAGTTATGAAGACATGCTCCACTGCACTGTTTTAATTATAAACCCAATACAAACTTATTAGCCTGCTGTGTATTTGTACACCTAATATGTGTTAACATTGCAGTGTGTTAATTTCCAACCAAATATAAGAAACACGGGCACACAACACACACACACACACACACACACACACACACACACACACGATTGAGTCATCTCCATCTCCCTTTCAAGTTCTCCTGTGTGGGTTTCTTGAATAGTCGGTCCAAAGCTCACATACTCTTTGAAATGGCTTCATATTTGATTATTTTTTTTGTTATTCCTTCTAGTCGCAATCATGAAAGAGACATGTATTTTCCATCATGAGATATGATTCTGGAGATGTTTTACAACCCCCGGTTTGCGTGAATATTGGAGCGGTAAGGCTACAAAGTGAAACTACAGAGTGTAACATCACAGGTCCTATGGCGAGTCATGCCAAAGGGAATTCTTTTAAGTTTTCTAATACTTTGCCTACAAGGCAGCTCAGTGTGTGACTGAAAAACAAATAAGTACAAAAGAATATCTGAAGAGGAGCCCGAACATGGCTGTGTGTGAGAGAGAGAGAGGAAAACAGGCAAGAAAGAGAGTCTGCAAGGTTTTGCACACGCCTTCAGTCACATCTAACATGCACACGGACTCCTTGCACCTGGTGTACCCGACGCTGCACTCGCTGCTCAGGAAGAGAGGAATCACAGCAGGGAGGGATTGTGAAAACACGTCCTCAAGAAGAAAGATTTTAATTTTCACGAGTCATCAGTCAGAAGTGTTATCTCGCTTTCTCTGTACATCTTCCTGTTTCTCCCTCCCAGGACTCACTCTCCACCACCCCACCTGTCTCCCCGCCTGTGTCTGACTTCGCCTCTCTTTTTCTTCTCGCCTCCTGGCAGTAGCACATTAGATATGAGGGGTTTGGATTTTGTGTGTCGGTGCAAATGTCCCCGTTTCTCTTCTCAGATCGTTTTCATATCTTTTGTAAATCCACCGGATTTGAGCCTCATCTCACTACAAACAGCGTATCCTCAGCTCTGCCATCGCTCTTCACGTCAATGCTCTTTTTTGTATTCGTCCTGGTCTGCTCTCCGTCCCTTAGTGTTGCATTAATAAATCATTTAGATTATTTAGTTATGAAATGTAACTGTGTTCTGAGGTGGCGGCACTGCATACAAACCTGTTTGTGTGTGTGTGTGTGTGTGTGTGTGTGTGCATCACATTTGTATAATGTGTTTCTTTGTGTGTGTGTGTGTGTCATGGATTGTTTTTGCAAAATCCATTTGAGCAACTTATCATATAGTAAAATGCCTAAGTACGACACCTGTTAATTAAGCGCCTCATGCCTCTTAGGCTTAGATTATTTTTATAATGTGATGTTAAGTTACATGAAAATAAATGAAAATGAATGTTACAGGCAAACTAAAAGCACATTAGTGTGAAAACTAAATACATATACGTATATATCATCCTGTCACAACAACCCAGACAGAAATTGCATATAATTCTTTCCTAATTTACCGATTTAATTTTCTCCTGAAAAATGGCCTCTTTGTCGGAGTAGCGAATGAATATAATTTAATTTATTCAAATCTTGTTAGGCAAAAAAAACATGTGCCTGACATACTTAATGAATCTACACTTCAACGACGAAAAGTTTTTAAGTTATGAAATGAATAATCATATACCGAAATGAGAAATCTGCACTGTTTCTTTTTCAGATATTCTTGTGTGCAGATGTTGTTTTAATTACAATTTCCCAGTAGGAATAAGATAAACTGGTTAATTTTTCTGTTCCTTTTAAAACTTTGGGTCGTGGGAAAACATTTTTATTTAAGGACATTACACACATTCTTCTTCTTTCTTCTTTTTGTGTTGGTCTTCCCTCTTTTTTTTTGTGGTTACAAAGGGAGTTGGGGACATACACACTCTAGCAAGGTTTTTCTTTTGGCTGTTGCTGAAGTCTAAATCCAAACAATATATAGTTGCTTTAGTTCAGCACAGATATGGACTTTTCTGTCTCGCTCATTACTGTAACGGGAAATGTTCTCCAGGGAGTTAATGACCTCATTTGTGCTACGCACGGTTTTGTTTATAATCTCATAGTATGATTTTGTGTATGTCCACATGAAATATTAACCATGGGTATATTATGGCTTTATGAGGCAATTTACACTGTATAACCATGGAATCGGTAGTGTAATGCTGCTTCTCTTACTGCATTTCCCCCTGATCCATAAATTTGGATGTTGGAACAGAACCTCATTTTCCAATTTTGTAATGTACTCACCAGATCTGCCTTTTTGTTCTTTCCATTTGCAGTTTGATGTATAGTCTTTGGTTGCCCTCGGAGTCATTTGATCCTCCTCCTCTGGGCACTCTTCCTATATATCCTACCTTTCAAGCTGACTGCTGAGCACTCGTACATAACCTCGCCGCCTTCCACCTCTCTGTTTAGGAATGAGCAGTATTTTACCACCCACAACCATAGTAATAATAATGGTCAGCACAACAACATTTCCCATCAACCTCATGTCACAACAGATGAGTTTTAATTTGTACTTACTCTGGTGGAATGGAATCTTTTTTCCTACTGTTTATTCTATTCATGGTCTACAGCTTTTGCTATTTGAACGGTTTCCTGTCAGCAAAAAATTCTATTAATCTTTCTGCAATTTCAGCATTGTTTTTGCACACTCTGATAACGGTGCTTCGTCAGGTCTTTCAAGCTCATCATTGTTAATCAATTGACATCCGTCATCGCACTCTTAAAATGAAACATCTTTTTTTTATCAGTGAGAGCTTGACTGGGCCTTTTGTGATTTTTAATGTACAGCTGCATACTTACACTCATATTCAACAATATCATCCTTTTGTGAGATGATTTGTCGTCCTAGGTGTCACAGAAACACTGAGGCTGTTTTCCAGTTAATCCAGTTGAGCACATAATGTTCGCACTGCGTTGTATTGTAAGGGAAAGCAGGGTGTGTGTATGTTCATGAAAAGTTTCTTGGTTCTTACACCGACATGTCATGTCTTGTAATGTTGTTACATATGGCTCATAAATGATGCTTTCCGTCTGTCTGAGGACTTGCTGTGCCTACAGTATATGAAGTGTTTGTGTTGGCAGATTTTATGACATCGCGATGCAACTTATTTTCTGAATATTTATCGTGTTCATTTTTGCTTCCGTTTTTGGGCCTTTAGTTTCTGTCGTAAGTGGATGTAATAAGGTATATGACTAGATTATCTTCAGTATGTCACTTTTGGTGTATTTCTCATTTTTGATAGCCCGATATCCATTAACTGTAACTAACCAGATATTTTTAACAAATGGACAAAACAGAAAAGCAAATCGGGCAAACACGCGGGACACTTTCCCTAAAGTTTACTCCGTGACTTTAAGAAACACTGTATTCATCCAGTAGTAATATTTTGTGTTGTAAATGTCTTTACAAATATGAGCTGATAGGCCATCGATCATTGATGGCTGATATTCGTTCTAAATTGTTTGATCGTTGGTCTCTATGAAGGCTGATCAGAAGAACCAATCAGATGGATCATCGATTTTTAATTGAAACATTCAATTTTTTATTGAAACATGTTCAACACTCATTTGTCTGCTTTCAAGCCAGCGCCTTAATTTACTCTGGGAGCGAAACAGCTGGACACCACAAATGCTCCTTGGTGCGGCGAGCACCGTGATGCCGGGCCGGTGTGAGGTGGTGAAAGCTGGACACGTGCATTCACCGGCTCGTTTCACAAACATGGGGCTCAGCACCACGCAGCTCGCTAGCAGATTTACGCATAACTTTTGATATTCCTAATTTTTCCCCACTCACTCACTGGATGTGATATAATCGGCAGTTTTGTCAAATGAAAAGTTTACTGGACTATAAATTACAATAATTCTCCTCCCTCTTTTGTTCTTTCTGGTGCTCTCAAACATTCGGTTCAATCTGATTAGATGGAGGCAGTATGTTTTTGCGAGACTGTGAAATAACGCCTGTGTTAAACAAACCTTTATGCATTGTTTATCGAGTCAAAGGCAGTCGGATCAAAGAAATGACAGTCCTCCAAACAAAAAGAAAAACAAGATTGTCCTCTTCAGTTTACCTCTCACAATTAACCAACGAGCCAGCTGTTACATTTCTATGTATGCATGGTTTTGGCGCGCAGGTGGCCGAGTGGTCACGTACAGATACGAAGCCGACCCCTGTTCGAATCCCGGCCGGAGGTCCTCTGTTGCATGTCACACTCCCCTCTGTCTCCTGTGTTTCCTATCTGTCCACTGCTAATAAATGGCGTCTATGCCACAAAAAATCTTAAAAAAAAAATATAGAAATGGCATGGTTTTGTGTGTGGATTGCTCAGCCCCATGTCTCTGTGACATTTTCCCTCTGTAATTATAGGCAATTTCCTTCACAAGCAGACAATAAATGTATTGTATTGGGTTGAAAAGAGGGCACCACCAAACTGATGTTCAAAAATTACTTTTGATGATTGAAAACAAGGAAATACTTGAACCAGTCAGCCTCCTCGCAATTGCAACACACTCGTAATATCTCTCAGCTGAGACTAAATAATTTACCTTTCACCAAAACACTATAGTCAGGAATGTGGTTTTCTCTTCCAGATTATTGGATGAGTAAATTCAACTTTGCAGGCAATAAAAGCTTTACAGCTTTCATTTTTTCATTAATGCCTTCCACTGGCAACATCGACTGTTACTGAAATATATTGTACATTTATAAAGCGATGGGCCGAACTGGAGCACATTGCATTGATGAATGTGTCAATGAACATCGGTCAGCATTCACCTTTAAATCTTGGATCGGTGGCGTTTTGAACCTATGATTACACTTTGTCACAGGAGATAGATGTTAGGAACAGAATACTGTATTTTTTAAAGGAAAGCCGGAGCCCTAGAGGCAGTCACCTGGAGGAGGGAGGAGGAGGAGGAGGAGGAGGAGAGGGTCACAAATGACTTACCCAGAATAAAAGGGCATGTATGGAAGTTAATACAAGAGCACTGATCACACTGCTGATGTATAGGCTTGGGATGTATTAGCATTAAAACACACCATCAATTCTCTCTTTCCTCCTATCTCTCTCTCTCTGTATGCCTGATCGCCCATTATACTTTATTTAAAGTAATTGACCAGAAAATGGTTCTGAGTTGTCATCAGAAAGGAGAGTGCTCTTTTTAGTGGCTATGGCAGCGTCAGGCTTGCAGCTAAGGAATGTAATGGCTATTTGCCTTAATTGGACATTGGTGTGTGTGTGTGTGTGTGTGTGTGTGTGTGTGTGTGTGTGTGTGTGTGTGTGTGTGTGTGTGTGTGTGTGTGTGTGTGTGCTATTTATCTACCTACCACCATCATACCTTCCACAGCTGGCCTTTTTTGCACAATTAAACACACACACACACACACACACACACACACACACACACGCAAACACAGCCTCTGTAATAAGGCTGCTGTCCTTAGCAGAATTAGGGATCAGTTGTGAGTGGAGTAGCCCAAGATGGCAGCTCCACAAAGAATCCGGCTGCTGCTTGGGGATGATACGAATCAGGGAGAAGATGGCCAGCTAACTCCTCGTGTTAACCCTCTGACCTTTTGTCTCTCCTTCTCTTTCGGTCCACTTGAGCTGCTGATAAATACAATAGAAGAGATCTTTATCGCCATTGTGTTTAGAACAATGCAAAATCTGTTGAGCAGCTCATCAGCACTACTCTAAGATTGCTCACATCGGTACTCACAAAGAGGCTGAGACATCATACAATATTTAAGTGCTACACTGTTTACCTCTCAAGGTGCTGTTTGCCTCTCAAGCATCGTTCCTTTATTTAGACAGTAGCCTAGAGGAGCAAAGGGAAACACAGGTAATTGCTCGGGACGTTGTGACATAAATTCCCCATCTCAAATGTTACCAGCAGACAGTCATTCTGTCGACTAATATCGCTACATTCAGTAAACTTTTATACCTTTCGTTCTGTATTATGTTGACTGTCTTTGAGAAATGAGGATGGTTTTGCAGCTATGGTATGATTTGGAAAAAATCTTATGCAGTGATGCCACCCTCTTTGTTCTCGCAGAATATGTAATTCATCCCTGTTGTCAGATATTGATTTTAGGAGAAAAGTGATGATAAACAATGTTTTCTTTCTCACCCTGATCCCCATGGTAGATTAAAATAAACTGTGGAGAGTAATGTGGTTTGGCTTAGTATTAAATCCAGAAAATGCCCACTCCAGTCTTCTTTGTAAAGACACTATAGGAGTGGAATACATACAAATATATAATTTTCACCTCTATAGCACTTCGTACCTCCCTCGTCGGAGAAAAAAAGCCGACAACCAGCCCAACTAATTGTGACCTCTCTGTACTGCACTAGTACTGCAACAATGATGATTCCCGCTATGAAAGTTAAGACGCCAGTCCAACTGTAGCAATGCAACAAGCAGGTAGCACAGACAGAATGAGAGTTATCACCAAAACTCGGCTGATTTCCGAAGCAAAACGCAAATACTCCTCACAAATAATCACATCATCACACAACGTTGTGTGCACTACAGCAGAATACTGTGACAGCAGGCTGGGGTGTAAAATGCATGACAGCCACCCCCCCCTCACAAAACTTCATGTGAACCTGTACATCATAACAGCGTGCACACAGCAAAGCAACTATTAGCAACACTTCAGGACCATGGACAGTGGTCCAGCGATCACACCACTCAATATGTAATAAGCCGATGCCGATAGGCTTTTCACGTCACATGAATTTTTGAAAATTAATTTTCATTTGTGTCATTGTGTCTTTGCACTGACTGTAATAGTGTCGTGTGAAAAATTTGCTTTGCGTTTGATGTGAACCCTCCTTTATGCTGAGAGATTGACATAGAAAACAAATTTCATTATGAAAGAATATTGGCAACACTATGACATTTCACATAAATGATTTTTCTGACTCACAGTTCATCTGGCAAACCACTGACGTGTTTGTAGAGAGTGGAATGAATTACACTTCACAATGGAGCAGACCAACATTATTCGCTGTCCATTTATCCCAAATCTCACTACAATTTTTAAATAATGGACAGTTCGCATATTATTGTACAGTCTGTCCTATGCATGCTGAAGACACCTCCATTGTCCTTTTGATGTATTGGCCCTCCAGATTTCTTTCTTTGGTGTCCGTCCCCTCCTTGACATTGAAGGAAGAGGTGGAAGACGGAGATGCATCAGGAAATACAAAAGAGAGAAAAAGAATCAGCAGGTGAAAAGAGAAGGGGTAGAAGAAAGGCTATGTAGCGAGGGAACAGAAGCCAAGGACAGAGCAGAGAGATATTGGAGAGAAGGAGAGGCAGAGATCGTAAAAAGAATGCATAAAATAAAAGCATCATGACTGAAAAATAGGGAAGATAAAGGGAGAGAGGCTGCGTGGGGTGGGGATGTTCGCCATTGCCACTCATTGTTTGGTGGTGTGAGTGGTCGGCGGCAAAACCCCAAAGTGATTCATCATGATTATGTGGCGGTAGGCAGGTAATGTCACAGCAGGCAGGGCCGAGCACACTGGAGGCGGAGGCTCTAGCCAGGAGCTAGCTGGTCACATCAGCCTTCGTTGTGTTTCTGCTTTGCCCTCTGGATAGCTCAGTCTTTACCAGCTGTGACAGCATGTGGCTGCTATTGTTTTCACCTTGAGTGTCATGGCAGACTGTGGTCCCGGAGTCACCTGGCTGCTAAATCAGCCACAAAAGTGGTTTTGAGTACTTTTGCCAGATGTTTACATGTGTGACTGTGGATATATGTTGTCAATGCGACAGCGTTGCAACCACGCAAGATGCCGTCATGGTGTGTTGCTTTTACATTTACAAAACAATGGTGTTTCTGAGCTTCCTATGTCAATGTTGTTCGTTAGTTTATTGTCTGTTGTGTCACGTGACGCTTCACTGAATCATAAAAGACATTTTAAATGTCAAATGTCAGTTCTGTTTGGGCTATTACCCCCTTCGTACCCCTTATTACCTACCCCTCTCATGTTGCTGACTTCTTCTGTCCATTTGCTGTCATTTCTTACCTTGATCATTCAAATTCATCTCTTGACTTATGCTTTCTTTCCACACTGTGCAGTGATTAACCCTTGTTTTTGTTTGTCCAAATGTCGATAGTTCTATAAACCCACTGTTGACACACACACACACACACACACACACACACACACACACACTTTTTGTCATGTGTACTTCCTGTACACTAAGTCTCTAATGCATAATGTGGTGGTAGGGAAGTCTAAATGATTAATGATTGCCTCTGTGGTGTGTCTGCCAAGGCTGCAGCTAAAACCAGTGTCATTCTCTCTTACTGCTGTCACTCCATGAATATTGTATAAGTGAGGACTCTCTTGCCTCAAAAATGAGTCCAGTTCTGTCCATCTACCCCCAACTGGTCATGCTTTAAACTGGCCAATTGTTTACTTATCTACATAATAAAAGTAAGGATAAAATATTCATAGACCCAATGCTCCCCTAAACGGTCCTTAATTCCAATTTATGCATTGCAATATTAGCTCAGGTTATACTCATACTGTTCACAAAAGCTTTTCGCATTTTCTGATATTTCCTGGTAAAAATCATAGCAAAAATCGTAACAGCAGGCAGAGTTGTACTCCTCATGGCGAGCAAACCAGTTAATTGTAAAGGCCGCACTGGGCTCTTTGTTGACTACATCATGGTGATTAGCATTAAGCACCAAAAATGCCAAAGATAAAATCCCACTTTATGTTCATATCTATTAAACCATATGCTTAAACTAGGCAGGTACTGTCAAAGCCATCATCTACTGTAATCACTCAGTTGATAGTCCATATTACTGAAAAGTGTTGGCGTGTTAGCAGGCTGCTGTGTGGCCCTTAGGTCCTCTGGAATATGATTACCCGTCTGCAGTGTTGCTCTGTCAGCACAATCTTGGAAGCAAGCGGAGCAGAACGTCGATTTTTATTTATTTATTTTTTATCTTGACATGGTGTGCTTGGACAGCTATTTAGCTGAATGTGTATACTGTATGTGCCTATCTATGATCATATGCACTAGTATTTATGTAAGTGCATGTGTGTGCACGTCTGACTCTGTGCTTGTGCTTTCTGTGTTTTGCAAAATGTTCGATAACTTTTCAATTTTATGTTGTTCCCTCTTAGTTCCTTATTTGCATATCACATAACAACAGCAATTAATACGCTTTCACTTAATACACTGTCATCATCACCTACAGTGTTGCACATCTCAGAATGACACCTTAGATGATGAATAACACCAGCCTTAACATACATCACACGACTGCACTCAAGGTGAGAGTGAGGTTTGAGGAATTGTTCTCATGAACACTAATATCACACTCGGATTTGGGTCTTCCTTCAATATCCGTTTGAAAATGATTAAGAGGCATGGCTTTACATTAACATTTACATTAACATTTACATTAACATTTAGGGCATTTAGACGCTTTTGTCCAAAGCCACTTACAATAAGTACATTTGTCAAAAGAAAGAAACCACAACATATCATTGCTGATAAAGTAAAAAAAAAAAAATAGAATTAAGTGTTAGGTCCTGGTCTGAGGAGAGTAGTAGCTGTTCAGCAAGGATACCTTAAGAACAACAGTGCTATGATGTGCTATAGCTAAGAACATAGAAGTTAGTGGGTCATGCTATGCAGAGTCGAGGTGAAGTCTGAACAGGTGAGTCTTGAGCCTTTTTCGGAAGATGGCCAATGACTCTGCTGTCCTGACATTGGTCGGGAGATTGTTCCACCACTGAGGACCAGAACAGAGAAGAGTCGGGACTTTGCTGAGCGACATTTGTTTGATTTCAGCGATGGTGGTACCAGCCGGCCAGCTGAAGTAGAGGAGCGAAGTGGTCGCGTTGGGGTGTGTGGTTTGACCAGAGTTTGGAGGTAGATGGGTGCCGTTCCATTGATGGCCTTGTGTAGGCTATAGCCTACATTATACATGTATTTGATGAAAGGTTTTATTTATTCATGTAAGTAGGTTGTTATTTATAGCATTGTAGTTTTAGAGAGAGTTTCCTACAGTAGTTTTAGTGTCTCCCAGTTCTTGCAAATCAGACTAATCAGAGTGTTCGGGTAGTATCCCACTGTGTGTTGTATAGTTTTTGTTGAGGGCAGAGCCAGACCGCTACTGTATTGTTGAGCATGATGGTGACCAGTATTTGACTTTTAAAAAATGCCAAAATGTTTGTTTCTCTACATGGGCTATACATAAATAAATACATGTTTTAATTAATTTTCCTTTCATTTGGTTATACTAGTACACAAGTGACCCACAATTAAATTCACAGAGCACCTCTGGATGATGTTTTAACAGCAGCAATGCATGTTTTTTTGCATTTTGTTTTCCCTGTTAAGCACCATGTATTGCAATTTTGCACAAAAGGTGCTATATAAATAAAGTTTCATTTTATTTGAATAGTGGATAAGGCCAGGGCTAACGAACGGTATTTAAAATATATGACTGAATTATATATGTGGGACCCCCTCCACAGTTCCAATTCACCACTTTAGAGTATTTGGAGGTATTTAATAGATGAAGCACAGTTTCCTTAAGTGTCTAAATCTGATGAGTTATTCATTGCGCTTCACTCCTGCATTTCACTCATACTAAACGGTAAGAGAGACACCGTTCAGCTGTGGCACAAACAAAGGCATCTTTCAATTAGGGATGCACGATAATTATCGGACCGATAATTATCGGCCCGATAATACGAATTATGACGTCATCCCGATAAATCCGATACAATTATTAATACCTCCGATAATCCGACGATAGGATGTGTGTGTTAAAACAGTGCTACGGGTGGATTGGGATGAGGGACGTTAGTTTTTTTCTAGGCGCCTCCCGTTTAGCATGTGATGTGGTTACTGTGGTATCACAGGTTTCGGAGGAGGGAGTTAATCCACAAATCGAGCGCTCCCTTCTCACGCCAGGTTCACACTGCACGCGGAAGCGCCGCGGCGCCGCCGAAAATCGCGAGCGATCCGCGCACCCCCCGTTCAGACCAGACGCGTATTTCTCCGCGGCGGTCGACAAGCGCTTCTGCTCAGCTGTTGTTCATTCAGAGCTATTTTTTCCATTAAACCCCATAAAATTAATACGCCATGTTTCTGTAACCAAGAAGTTTGTACACTTCTTGTATTTATCCGTTCTCTTTCCGTTCTCTTTCTCTCTCTCTCGCTAGAAAGAGAGCGCGCGAGAGAGAGAGAGCGAGAGAGAGAGAGCGCGCGAGCGAGAGAGAGAGACACAGACAGAGAGTGTGTATGGTATAGACAGTAGTAGTGCAGATATACCGTTGAAATACACATATTTGTTTATCTACTCTTCACATTTATTATATATATATATATATATATATATATATATATATATATATATATATATATATATAAAGAAATATTGTCATTTTATTGAAGAGTCAAAACTGTTCTTGGCTTTCTTTTGTTCATAGTATTAATTGTCATGTCACTGTGATACATCTGGTATGGTGTTTGGTAAAAGGCAAAGCTATGCTAAGCTTAGTCATTAGTGTTTTTGACCTGAATTTGATCTGAATATACATTCAAAAACGAATAACAATATTATCGGTTATCGGTATCGGTATCGGTCCCGAGGAGCAGAAAGTTATCGATATCGGTATCGGCTTCAAAAAATCAATATCGTGCATCCCTACTTTCAATTAATGCTATTATTTCCATAAACGCAGTGAGGGAACACAAATTGCTTAGTGTCCTTTTTTTTACCATTAATGGCATGATTTTATTCCACGTTATTAATGGGTTATTTGTGGGAGTTGTTTTGGAGCATTAAAAGGAAGCTGCTGCGATTACCTTGATGACCGTCATTTCACTGAACAATATCAGTCTGAGATTAATGGAGCCTTTTTCTTCTTATGCTCAGGTGAAACTGATGGTGGTGGATAAGAAACTCATGATCATTTAAATGTTTCTCTCTTTAATACCTATATCTGTAAATGTTTTGACCTGGGATAAAACAATAAACAGAGTCACAAATGAATTGATTTAGTGTGTCCACCATTGACCTCGACTGCTGGCGATGTGAGGCAGCTCTAGTGTCAGATTATAAGAAACTACAACAAAAAAAGTATCAGACTACATATACTACATAAATATGAATAGTTTGTATGATATGTGTATCTTGTGAGTGAAAATCCCCTCCATTCTGTCCTGATTTCACCCCATATACTCATCTATCTCTTTCAAATTGTCATTGACTGCAAGACCATCTTTAGATTGATACTTAACAGTTGGCAGCACATCTTATTAGTCTGAAAGATAAATCCTTTACTAATGGGAATTTTCAAAGCTTTTATGGTCCCTCAATGGCCCTTTGAGGTGACATTTATTTCAAATAATCAAGAGGAATTAAAGGGAGTCAAACTGTAGAATAATGTGAAGCATAAGTGGACATGCTGCTTCAGAAATACAATATACTACAGACATTATGGCCTTTGCATAAAGATTGGGAGACTGATCGCTGAAAGGAAAGCTACCTTCAGATTCCACATCGAAAGTGGTCTAAATTTCAACACTATTTGCTGCTTTGTTGTGTGTGTGTGTGTGTGTGTGTTGTCCAATTCTTGTTCTTAATGTCAGATTTAATACAAGAACATTTTCCAGCATAATTTGTTGAACCTTATCATTGCTGTATCATTGTCCATTTTTCCACCTTCCTGTGGAATTTCGGCGCTGCCCTGCAGTATTAAATTAAATGTCGATGAGGAGCAGCAAAAGGAAGGAGGCCATTGACATCGAGCTTTCAGAAAATCCTCACCGGAGCATTTCTGTTCTGGGGACAGTACTGAATGAGTTTGAAGGTTTTACACAGGAGCTGTATCCCCTAAAGCGTGCAAACTGTGCACGTGTATGCACAAAATAGGCCAGCCATTACCATAATACAGCAGCGGCCTAACAGACACAGGCAGGCCAACAGGTGGTGGGAAGGCAGACATCAGACAGGCCAGAGAGATGAAAAGTTGCTGACAAGTTTGAAACCACAGATCGGCCAACTTATGTCAAGCAATTGCTTTTGATCCAGTACATTTGATAAACTGCCAAAATCTAAAGCTTTCCACTTTCTGTTTATGGGTTTTACACACCCAACTGAAACAGGCTTAACAATAGGTAATAATAAGCAGATGTAGCTTATTCTAACATATAACTACAATCGACTTATTTATTGCAATACCTTAAGAAATCATAATTTAATAAATATTTTAGGTCTTCTAGCCAATCGGATCCCATCTTCCGCCTGGTTCGGGGTTGTCAGCATATTTTCTCTGTGATTATGGCTACAGATATAAACGTTGTAAATTGGAACTAAAAAAAACCCGAAATATAACTACATGTTATATTTAGTTTTAGTTATAATAAGTAGGCCTGCATTTGTTACGTAATTGAAGTCACAGACATAAATTGATATGTCTACGTTGACTTTTCATTTCACGTGGGACATGAACAGCGGCCTACTGGGTGAAAGTCCTGTACTTGTTTGACTGAACCCATTTACCTCGACCTCCTCGCCAACAAACACATTACTACTACAACTAATCGTGATCCGGAAGAAAATATTTTTCCCTCTTAACTTTAATGGACAATGCATTTTTGTTGTACGGTAACATAATTTTTAGGTGAGCAGGCTTGTCAGCTGAGATCACAGTAGAAAGGGGTGCTCTTGTTTGAGGGTTGATCTTTCAAAGAAAATAAAGCTTCTCCCTGTCTTGGCTTGGGCTCAACACTCCTTGTTTCACTTAGTGTGCTGCATAATATTGACTTTAGGATTAGCTAACAAGCCTCGGCTGTTAGTCTGCCAATCAAGGAGACTTATTGAATTGAAAATGCTGCGAGTGAATTTGATGTTATATTCTGGAGGAAAATATAGATAAGGTTAATTATGATTTGATTGTTGAAGGGCGTTTATCTGTGGTAGGGGTAACATCGTACGTGCAACGCGGATGTTTAGAAACAAAAAGTTGAAGTTGTTTTGTTTGTATGTCCATGGAGTGGTTTCTCATCTCTTCCCATCTCTGTCTATTTCAGCCATGTGTTCTTTCTCTGCTCTGACACAAGATAAGAGTAAAAGACATTATTGGACAACCGAATGATTCCTGATTTGATTTCACCTCTTGGAAGAATGAGTTAGGCAAACCCATAACAGCCTTGGAGAAATGAAAGGAAATAATCCCTCTCTCTCTCTCTCTCTCTCTCTATTTCTGTCTGTCTCTCTCCCCTTCTTGTTCTGTCTCTATCCTTCTTCTATCCAAACTCATTTCTTCTCCCCCTTTGTGCCTGAGGAGGTTTGTTGTCACCTTCAGTATTTCTGTTTTTTTTTACTCCACTCATCATTAAAGTTGCATATTCTAAAAACAAAACCAAAACTTAGCTTATTTTGTGCCATGTAAACTTTAAATAGTGTTTGATTAATTATTATTAATGAGCTGTCTTTGTTTATCTTCTGGGAAATTGTTAAGAAAATAATTAGAATTGACACGACTGACTAAGTATTAACATAGTGACCTTAGTGTGACCTCGTGAGTGTGATCGGTGCAGATCTTGACTCCAGGGGACGTCAACACTACCTGGAGACTTTCACCCCGGGAACTATGTGAACTTTTAAGCCAAAAAAAACATATACTGAGACAAGAGGGCTCTCACACACAGGTCAGTGTAAAGGGATGACAGAGACGTGCTATTTCACATTCACAGTCACAGGTTTATTTATAAATACAAGGTTAAAACACAAGTATGAAAAAGAGAAAACGATTCTTATTTGAAGCTCTACTGCACACATACACTTAGGCAAACATCACAGGAGGGTGGGGTAATGGCTGCCCCCGCATACCATAGAATATAGTACAATAAGTTACCTTAACAATGTTAACAGGGTACAGGCACTTAACCAGCTGATGGGGAGGTTACCCGTCCGGGGTGAGAGGAGATTCACAACACCGCTCATGGACTGGAATTGGGTGCCTAGTGACACACACACACACACACACACACACACACACACACACACACACACACACACTACCAAGTGTAACTACATTATGCAGTGTGAAGACCCAGATCCAGTGACCTGCCCTGTGGGGTGGCTGCATCCCTTCCTGTTGGGCCTATTAATGTAGGAAGAGGAGGCCTCAGGCTAGTTGGACAGAGTGAATACAGGGGCAGCCAGGACCACGACAGCTGCTTAAAAGCCACAAACAACAATCCAAGCCCACTCACACTCTCCTATGAGGTAAAGCAAACAAAAAACCAAGCGAGGCAAAATTATATATTAAGCTACATTACGTTCACCATCAGGAAGCGTTTGTTTGTTTGGAGTGGAGAGAGGTCCAGTATGACATGTCAACAATACTAAGCCATTGCTATGCTTATAACAAACACTTATCTTGCAACGTCAATGTACCCTTTTTTTTTATGGGATTTCAGTTCTTCCCTCAGTTATAATGTTCGTCTGGAAAAGGACTTAACGTCAAGATTTTTTTCCTTCCTCATGCCTCCCTCTCACCAATCCTCTTGCTTTCCCTTATCCCTGACCAAATCTGTCAATTATCATCCCTTCTCACTCTCACTTCTCTTTCCCAGACTTTAAACTACATGTCATTCGTGTCTATGTGTCTCCGGCATACATTTTCTTGTCATTTGTCTGGGAATTGTTCTCTAATTATTCAGAAGGTATGCTGTTCTATGGAGGATGAGCTGTCACTGTTTGTGAGAATGATATGTACAGTAGTTTAGATGTAGCGTGCATTTGTCTTTGTGTGTGCGACTATGAGCATCTGAGTGACACTCTGGCCTCGTTGAAACGAGTGGTTTGAATTGCATAAGGGTGAAATTGAAAAATCTGTGTCTTTTTGTGTGTGAAAGTAGATGTCGCTTTCAGCCCACTTCACACGATACATTTCAATACAGTAAAACATGAATGAGCTCGGAGAGAACTCTTTCTGCAAACAACCTTTTTGTTGTCTGCAACTGCTTTGTAATTCCAATTAATTCAGTAAACCCAACCACAAATATGTTCTTGCACAACTCGTACTGCATCTTGATGTATACGGTCTATTAAAGTTTTACTACAGTTATTGAGGATGCTGTTAAGACCGGCTCTAATATGACATTGTTTCCTGTTCAAATAAACAAACAAAAAAGGCTCTTATAGCAGTAAGAACAGAAACCTTGAACAATGTTGCAGCAGAAATTGCTCTTAGCATTTAGCTTATCAATACAACTTTGAGCTGTAGTCATTAAGTAACAAAGTTTCACAAAGCCTTGAACTATGACTGTAAAAATAAAAACAACTAATTTATTGACCTAACCATACAAAGATTTATGCAACTTTTTTGAGACTGCCTTAAAGTAGCAGCTCACATTATCCATTATCGTCTTCATCCTTGAAACCCTTTCAGACAGAATTACATCTTCACCATGTTAAGGAAATGTCAAATTCCATCTCCTTTTATTGGAAATTGAGTTGCTACAGTAATAACGAAATCATACATGAATACAAAGATTACATGTGAGGATGATCATTGTATTAAGTAATCATTATTATTCTTTATGTCTAATGAAGACCTTTCCAACATTAGAAAATTCATTTTAAAGAGAAAGGGAAGACAAATAACTCAAACTGCAGGAGTTTAAAGCGGCCATTGATCATTTCACTCAGTTTAGAGAGATAAACTGCTGACTTATGCATGAATTAATGATCAACAATGAAAAATACACATTTAATAATACAATGCAGAAATTATATAATTACTTGTCTTGAAATATGGTTTAAACTACCTGTTTTGACTGATTGTAGCTATTGTCATGTTGACTATTTATTTTGGCTTTATTTGATTTCATCACACACTCTTACAGATGTAATCAATCAGAAGCACTTACTACAGAGCTTCTAGCCCCCATGGCAACATGGCAAATTCTGCAGCTAATATTGCACATTGAATCCACATTCCACAGTAACAGGATGGTCTTAATTTGCAACTCTGGTTAAAAGGCCTACATTTATTTGCTTATACTTGCCATATTAACCAAGACATCCTACGTGTTATACCCATATCTAAATATATATCAAGTGATATCTGTCTGTCTGTGTGACTTGATACTAACTTGATTTTAACTTAAAGTTAAGAGAGAAAGAAGCATTATCAGCACGATGTTCTTATAACTTAACTCTTCAAAGTGGAGCTTTCAATTGTATTCTAATGCTGGATAATTTAATGAATAATAATTTTTCATATCTCAACATCATAATAAATCTCTAGCTGTTTGGGGGCACTTTTAGTAGTTCTTTCTCTTGAACCGGAGTGTATTTCACTAGCGGCCTGGTTTGTCGGTTATAGTCTCCAACAATAGTTGCAGTCAGGATACCTCGCTGAGGAAATGAATGTGAGATTTTCGTCTTGTGATCCACGTTCATGCAGCCCTAATACCATGAATGCAAGAGAACCTTGGCTGGACTTAAGTGGTATTAGACTTAAGACAGGAATGTCCCTGGATGCCCTGAAAGACTGTCTGACAATCTGTCAACATAACCTTACAGCAACTCTTCAACACTCCTGCCTGTTCTCTCTCTTAACCTCTTCATATTTACCTGTAGTGGTAATCATGTCCCCAGTATACTGGTGTGATACCTTTGTGCCAGTCAAGGTGACACATTAAGATGAGTCATCATATTGAACAATTGATTTCTACACAGATCATATTTTTGCTATGTCCCTTATTTGTTTTTTCAGTTTTTTATTGTTTTTTTTTTTTCATTTATGCCTTAATTAGACAGCAGCAGTCGAGAGATGACATGAAATAAGAGACAAAGAGAGATGCAATAAAGGGCTCTAACTAGACTCAAACAGCAGATATTGTGGTTTATGGTTGGCATTTAACGGCTGAGCAACAGAGATTTACGATTTATTCGGTAATATGAACAACTTTGTCATTTGCATACCTCCATGCTTTCTCTTCATGCTGTCTCTTACAGAAAAATAATGAGATAATACACAGTGCCGACACCAAATAATGGGAAATGAAATGTTTATTTGAAGTTTCCCATCAAAATCACATCTTTTCTCCAAACTAAGCCTGCTGGACCCAAAACTAATAATGCCTATCTGATTCATCCACTGAACTAACATTGAGCTCCAGGATATTCCAATGATTTGGATATTTTCCATACAGCAATGTTACTGATAAGATAGGCAACAGCAATATATATTCACGCACTGGGGGAGAAAAGGGCATGGAATGTTTCCATATGTGTTGCTTTTTCCATTTGAACTTGCTTTAAAATCATCATTTGTAAAACTAGGTTTGTTAAAACTTATCTAAATATAAATAGGATGTAAGTTCCATAAGTATAATAAAGCTGTGGCCGTGCCGAGTATCAAAGAGGCAGCTGGAACATATTTTGCAACTGCATGAAGTCAATGCTAATTAGATTGTTAAGTTTCTGTCTTCATTAAAGTTTAAATTACTTTCCACCCGAAACCAGTGCTCCATTTTTACTTTTCACTGAGCTCTGCATCTTAAACTGCACACACCTTCACTATCTAGGACAATGCACCCCTGGCCATGGAGTTACTATAAGTGTTATATAACAAGGAAGCAAAAGCTCCAGTACATGTACACATGCCCACACAGGTAGGTGCGCGCGCACACACACACACACACACACACGCACACACACACACACACACACACACACACACACACACACACACACACACACATCGCCATGTTGGTTGTGACAACATAGGTTGCTGAAACATGCCCACTCGGCTCTAGTCTACCAAGTTAGCTAAGGCTAGCCAGGCTTAGAATCTAGGCAAAATTGCATTTTGTGTTGCTAGCCTGCTAATGTCAACCAGTTGGTTAGAGGTGAGAATTCTCCTCAACGAAAAAACTGGAGCGAAGACTTCATCACTTTAGAACACCTGTTTTTTCTTTTAGAACCGTTGTCATTTATTTGCAAAATCACAACACGCTTGATGTGAATTATTCCTAATTGCATGCAGTTTATTTGTGTTGCAGTTGGTGTGTAAAGACCTTTCGAGGCCCCACAGACCACTGATTTGCAATTAGACTTAGTAACACCTTTGTGCATAAGACTCTCATAATGCCACTGCAACACTTTAATACACATCTTGACCCTTGCGGACAACATACAATTTTTCTTGACAGGGAAACAATATGACAGTAAAAACACCACAGTTAAGAAATGTAGGCTACTTTAGTGATCAGTATGAAAGCTGCATTTGAACTATGTTTTGTTCATGCTAGAGAGGCTGCCTGCATCTAGTCCAAATAACCTGCCACAACAGATCAATACACCCACAGACAAATGGCCACAGAACACAACAATATACTATAGTTAAACCATTTCGAAATCTCTTAAAAAAATTCTAACTGGTCCTCACAAACAAGCCGAGAAGTACACACACACACACACACACACACACACACACACACACACACACACACACAAAGGTAACCTGCTGGGCCAGCCAGACACGGCCAACACCTCTGTCTGGCTATGTGTCCAGGAATAGCAGTGTGTGCGTTTGTAAATGTGTGTGTGTGCATTGTACCAGTAGAAACAGAATGTGCTCCTATCCAGGAATAGATCACTGCTGGATGCAGAAGCTTTATCATCTGCAGGATGTTTACTCAGTCACCCCTACACTCCATTAGTCTACCAGAACCCCAATACATCAGACTGGACTAAAACAACACGCAGGGTAGTAATAAAAATGAACGCAGTGCAGCATGTATGACACACCGATATTTTATTACCCAGGCTTAGGTTGTGTGATATATACCTGCATATGCTGCATCTAGATAGCATTACTTCCTTTCGTGATGTTGTTCCATGAATACTACTAGTGGACGACTAATACTACTATCAATGTACTTTGTCACACTTGCAGATTCTTTCCCTACATTTTGATCTTTGAAACCAGGACATATTATCGGTTAGGTCTTTGCTGCTCTTTTGGATGGATGCATATGGACATAAGGTGGAGTTAGAAAGAACCTTTTTAATTATCTTTTATTTTTGATTATCTTACATGATCAACAAGTGTGTGACGGACAGTACAAAATGGTATCCATCTTGGCATTAGAGCTATGTGCAGCTAGATTTTAAGTGACCCTAAACAGTTTCCTCCTGCTACATCAAAATGCAAAAACAGGCGGTGAAATAATATTATTAAATAATATTAAATGTCATTGCTACAGGTTAACTTGGCTTATAACTCATGTCGACATTGTTATTGTAATCATTTAGCCTTTTCTTTTTCCGGATTCACGTCGTACAGCTGTGTCCATAACAGAAAATATTCTTAATCAAAGATTCAGTGCTATGCCAACTCTCACATACTGCCAAAAATGGGTTTGATTGAACCTGATTTCTCTAGTTCAAACATTGGCAAATCTTCAAATGCCATCAGCCCAGTATGTTCTCCTGATGGTGTATGTGAGAGATGGAAACTGAACAGGGAACATATCTCAAATCTGGTCTGTTCTTGTATTTCAATAAAAAAATAACAATGTAATATTAATGACTTTATTCAAACTCAACTTTATTCCAAATGTTTTTTTTTTGTTTTTCAAATCACTTCAGCTGGCTTTCCAGACTAAGATTTATGCATTGAGATGCACAGATGTTTTTAACAGCCCCAGATGTTGGATTACAGTGTCTGAACTGCCGTTTCATAATAAAAGTGTCCAATTCCCGACTGATCGTGACATAAAATCCTACATTTTGTCAAAAGAACTCAAGATGGCTGATGGTTCCTTTCTGCCCTCAGGAATACAGCTATAATCACAATCCTGTGTCATGTAGATGTAAGCCTTTAATGTTTCAGCATGTACTCTTCTGTGTGATTAATATAAAAAGACAGACAGTTTCTCAGTTCTTGACAGTTTCTGCTTATCATTTCTATAGACACACAGCGGGCTGTTGGAACTAAAAAGTGTTATACATATATGGGGCGATTTTGGCTCAGGTGGTAGAGCGGGTTGGCCAATGTTCATGGTCGTTGTGTCCTTGGGCAAGACACTTCACCCAGCTTGCCTCGTGTGAATGTGTATGACTGCTGTATGTTTGAGGTGGTGGTTGGAGGGGCCGTAGGCGCAGAATGGCAGCCACGCTTCCGTCAGTCTGCCCGGGGCAGCTGTGGCTACAATCATAGTTTACTACCACCGGTATGACTGTGTGTGAATGAATGAACCCTGGAACCCTGTCAGAGCACTTTGGGTCTCTTGAAAAAAGCACCATACAAATCCAATCCGTTATTATTATTATTATTATTATTATTATTATACACTATGCACAGAAAATAACTTCATGTGATACAAAATATTTTACTTGAAACTGACATTGACACTGCAGAGCGAGATTGTGTGTGTTAATTCAGGCAACTTGCCAGACCTGTCTTGAATTGATTAAATTGTTTACTAACATCTTATTTTTGCTCTCAAATTGCACCATTTATCCATTTTACTTTAATATATCAAAATTAAATATTGCAATATCAGTTTCCAATATAATACCTCCTAATGTGTTAATTAAAGTTATTTTCTGTCCATGGCTTTTTTTCGCTCTGATTACTTTTTACTACTAACTAACTACTAGAAAAACTTTGCACACACACACACACACACACACACACACACACACACACATACACACACACACACACACACACACACACACACACACACAATTGGTCACAGTCCCTCAGGCAGACATAGACTATAATTTGATATGGCAGCTTTTAAGATAATGTCTTGGAACATTAGCCTTTATAAGCAACAATACTGCATGAAAGAAGAGCTACAAAGTCAGGTAGAGAGAAACTGCGCTAAAATCAACATGCACCATGAAAACTGTGCTGCTGGAGTTTAATATCATGTTTTTTCACAAGTTTTCATCCCAACAGGGAATCTGCAAAACTCACTCCACTGCTCTGCAGCATAAAATCTAAATAAAGAGTAAAATCTAAATAGCTCCCTAAATCCTTTGGACCTTACTTGCATCTTTTACCACCAAAGGTGATTGAGAAAAAAAGCAACATTAAGGCATATTAATAAAACCACCAAAAATATTGGTGCAGCAGTTTCATGTTTACTGCTGTTAAAAGTCCCCAGGAAGGGATCATGTGACCACACCTGATGCATGGAGGATAAAACAAACGCTCCAGCCTGGGAATGAGGTGTATGTATCTATAAACATGATGTATATGTCCAATCTCAAAGACAAAACACACAATAACAGAGGCAAAGGGAGCATGTTAGGAATATGCCTCTTTAAAATAAATCTGCTCTGCATTAATGGAACCTTCTGTGCCCTTATCAAATAAGTCCGGTGTGTTTCCAGCTGAACAACCACACTTTTAACAGTATACTGACAGCCCAAGCAGATTGCATGAAATAATATCAGGATTTCCGTGCCTCTTGGGGAGCTCCCTCTAATGGATAGGATATACATACAATATTCAAATG
The DNA here is from genome assembly GCA_029853015.1 of Chelidonichthys spinosus. Taxonomy (NCBI): domain Eukaryota; kingdom Metazoa; phylum Chordata; class Actinopteri; order Perciformes; family Triglidae; genus Chelidonichthys; species Chelidonichthys spinosus. The sequence goes on from CM056827.1 coordinate 13,301,451, forward strand.
GTAGTTTATGGATGAGAGTGGATGAGAATTGAATACGGCTACTCTACATTTTTTTTTTATCTCCTCCCTCAACAGCTGCCCTCTGTTAGGTTATGTATGCTGTGAACACACTCAGAGTTACATCACATGGTAGCAGATGCAGGTTGGAAGACATTTACATAATGTTGCTTTGTTCTCAATTTTGACAGCTGAATATTTTAAAGTGGTTAGAATGTTTGTTTCACTCCTTAAGTTAATGTTATTGCTAGGTTCATCATTGGACTCTGGCTAGGAGCCATTGTTTCAGAAGTGGGCATTTGTGAGAGTTGGATAATAATGAATGGGAAGCTGGAGTCCCTGCTGGGTCCCTGCTCGCTAGAAGACTCCAGCTGGAGGAGGGCAGATGGAGTTGGTAAAGCCCTGACGTGTCGCTGTCATATCGGTTGATGCTGCATCAAGGCTTTTTTTCACATATAAGTGAGCGTTGTTTAATTACTCAGCACCTTATCCACTGGTGGAGTGGTTGGAGTTGGAGGCTCAGACCCGGTGGTGAAATTACAATTCTAAATTGGACCATAACATGGCATAAAGTGAAGAACTGAACTGTTGCAGACGTGTTTAAATTATTCTTTTAAATGATCAGTTCATCGTCATTTCATGTATGATGTAACAGATGATTAAAGTTACAGCAATAGGCCGCATTTCTTGTAGACTTCAATGAGAAATGGACTTGCATTTATCGCCTTTCTAATCTTCTGACCCCTCAAAGGACTGAACACTGCATGTCAACATTCACTGCCGTACAAGGTGTCACCTGCCCATCAGGATCCAAACTAACACATTCACGCATCGATGGCTCAGCCTTAGGGAGCAATTTGGGGTTCAGTATCTTGCCCAAGGACACAACGATCTTCTGATTAGAGGACCTGTTCTACCTCTGAGCCACAGCCGCCTCACTCGGGGGAACATTAGTGCCAGCTAGAGCATCCGTGAAAAGGTTCTGTAAAAGTCTTGCAAAATGATCTCTAGAAAAGAATGGACACTCGCATGCGTTTTTTTCATCCGTCATCTGATGAAATTTGTTACGCACAGAAACCTTGCACAGTGACTCCAATTTTTAATATTTATCCATTACGAAAATTCTCAAAACAACTCTTAATGCTCTTTTACGAATGCAGAAAGGCAGAATATCGAACATGTTCCGAAAACTTTTTTGACAGACGGAAGTTTCGGAGTCGGTGTGCAAACGTGATTGACATGCAGAGGCCTTTAATGTAGTATTAAAATATAAAACTAGCTTGCTTCCAATAAAAAGTTTGTTGGTACATCCTATGTTTCCATAATGATGATACAAGCCCAGCTAGTCTGTAAGAACCTTCAATTTGATGCAGACTCAACTGAGTAAGAGTAACTCTTTTTCACATGACTTCAGATAACACTTCCGGTCACGGATCTGGGTCCAAATAGCTGTGACAGAATGCTCAGTAAAGTAGCCATGTCCTCCAGCACCTCTTTTGGGGATCCCTCCTCGATCCACCTAGTTGTGTTTTAGGGGCTTGGATACCGCCATGATCCTAGGAGCTGTTGTCAGGATCTACAGTGGGTCTCCTGAGGCAAACTGTTCCCAGTAGAGGGCCCAGCTGTGATTTTAAGACCTCTAAATAATGATAACAATAAAAATTAAAACTGCGAGCAGTGATAACGGGCCCTCGCATGGCACGTAACTCGGTTAGTGCTACGGCCGCCTGACGTGTCGGACCGCCTGGCCTTGCCACCGCCACGGGGCGGGTCGTCCCCGGCCACCGCCACGTGGCCAGTCGTCCCCCGTCGTACCCGGCCACCGCCACGGCGCGGGTCGTCCCCGGCCACCGCCACTGCTGGCGTCTGTCGTCCCCGGCCACCGCCACGGCACGGGTCGTCCCCGTCCACCGCCACGGCGCGGGTTGTCCCCAGCCATCGGCACGCCACTGGTCGTCCCTTGCCTGAATCGTCCCGTCCATCACTGTGTCAGATGAGTGAAGTTTTCATACTCGACTGGGGTGCAAAGTTCCACGACACTGGGACCTTATACAGGTGTAAAAACATGACATTTTATGTCGCCACTAGGTGGCGCTCTGATTGTGAGTCAATATTGCAGTGCAGACGTGTTCAGGGTGGGACTCTCATCAAATGTGAGAAGTTTGAACATGATCGGACAATGTACATTGAAGTTATAACAGTTTAGATTTTTGTGGTCGAAGCATGAAATTGGTCCATGTTCAGGACGCCGTCCTGGCCACGCCCTTTGACTTTTGGAAGACCTTTCGATGATTTTGCATTGTTGAGGCCTCTAGAACAGTCTCAGTGAGTTTGGCATGAATCGGATCAACGGTGTAGGAGGAGTTCGTTAAAATACAATGCCTACAATTAGCTAAAATGGCCAAAAATGGCCTAAAATGGCTGATTTACTGTAGCGCCCCTGAGTGGTCAATTTTAATAAAACTTTCAGGATATGTTCCAGTGAGATGTGTCAACATATCCTGCAAGTTTCGTGACGATTGGGTTAAATATTTTGGAGTTATGACTATCGATTTCTAGAGCCCCGCCCCTCTGATGTTCATTGGCTTATAACTTCTGAACGCAACGACATTTTACAAAGCTTTTGATGGTACTTGCCCACCTTGGTCAAATGATGACGCACAGCAAATTTGGTGAGAATCGGATCTACGGTTTAGGAGAAGTGAGGAAAAACATGTTTTTCACAAAATTCAAAATGGCGGAAAATTTCGGTAGGCGGACTTTGGTGCTCCAAGAGGATTTTTTGTAGAGCACACTTGCCTGCACATGTCTACCAAATTTTGTGTCAATTGGAGTTACGGTGTGCTGGGGCTGGACTAACACACGTTAGGTGGCGCTAGAGAGCCACCTTTTTGTGGCCAACTATGAAACCTTTAAAATATCAAATTTTTCGCCAGTCCCCATGTGCACACCAATTCTTTTAAGCTAATTTTGATGTTAAGGCCTCCAAAATGGCAACCGAAGTCGCGGAAAAATAATAATAAAAAACAACACAGTTTCAATAGGGCTTCGCTGCCCGACGTTGTCGGCGCTCGGGCCCTAATAAAAAACAATACAGTTTCAATAGGGCTTTGCTGCCCGACGTTGTCGGCGCTCGGGCCCTAATAAACCAAGGTGAATGTTAAAATACATGAACAGCAGGAAAAAAAAAAAAAAACAATAAAATAAGAGCAACAGCAACACAGTTAAACTCAGGATACCCTTCCCAATAAAATGATGTTTAAGAGACTTAAAAGCAGACACTGGCACAGGGAGCCTCATTTCCTTGGGCAGGTTGTTCCAGAGCCTCAAGGTCTTGATCACAACAGCTCTAGCTCATTTAGTTTTCTTCCTAGACCCTACAACACCCAGTTGACCTTGCATTATTTGTTTGGTGATATGCTGGCGGCCCAAAAACAAGTATTCATTTTTCATTGGAATTGAGCTAGAGAAAATTTCATCCATCCAATTTTTAAAATGTCAGACAGGCAGTCATCTAGGTAACTCTGCATACTAGCTCAGTGAACTTAACTGCAACAACTGCATCTCAACAATGAAAAGAGATACCAATTCTATGGATGACATCAGCCAAGGGGAGCATACTGTATGTAGGACAGAACAGAACACAGAACAAAACTGGTCCCCAAATTGACCCTTGAGGCAAGCCGTACTTGATATGAGTAAAAGATGACATGAAGTCATTAATGGAGACAGGACTTCCTGTTTGACAGAAATGATGAGGACCAGTCTAATGCAGTACAAGCCACCAGTATCCACCCAGTGCCTCAGTCTCCCAGAATGCCATTATCAGTTGTGTCAAAGGCAGCAATTAAGTCCAGCAGCACAAGAATTGAACACATGCCAATGTCAGCGTTCATTAAAAGGCCACTTTCAGAAGGACTGTTTCAGTACTATGATATTGATGACACTATTATTGATACTATTATTTTCCACAGCAGCAAAAAGCTGCTTTGGAACAGTTTTTTCCAAAATCTTCGGAATAAAAGGTAGTTTGGAGATTGGACGATAATTATCTAAAAGGGAAGGATCGAGCCCAGGTTTTTTTTAGGACTGGATGCACATAGGCAATTTTAAATTCATCTGGGACACAAAAACAAGACAACAAGCTATTAAAAATAGCAGCAACATTTTAAATTGACCAACCTCACCTGGACTAGGGAGAATGGAGCCCACAGGGGAGTTTGCATGACTGAGCGTTTAGGATTGTATGGCAACCTAAAGAGCAGTGTGGAGCTGCTGCCATATGGACACCACCTGCAGGGCAAGACAGCGAAACACATTGCATTGCCAATTAGGTAGACTGGGTCATAATGTCATACAACTAAGTGAGGATAAATTGGTTCTGAAGATGTGTAATGATAAAATGCCTGAAATGCATTTTGAACATGTAGAGGTAAATCACGATTCTATCTGCTTACCTGCACCCATGAGCTCCCCATTATGTTTGAAATGGTGAGTTTAGGGTGGTTTGTTCTCTTTTGATCTTGCATCACTGCTTCCTCCCTGTGGCCGATTAAGTCAGTCAGTGACACTGACTGCCTTAACGCATCAATAAGCTGCTGCCTGCACTCTGCTGAAGCATGAATCACCACCGGCTACAAAACTTTAAAGCTACTTTGGAGTGTTGATGAGATGCAAAAACGCATGGGCACAATCTTTTTTTTTTTGACAAATGCCCCATTTAAATTACTTTGATTATATGTAATATTTCACTTAAGTGTTTACAGAAATAAGAGATAAATAGAGGGCACTAGTTATGTTAAATGTAAAAATGTACCGCTTGAATTTAATATTTACTTTTATTATGGTTACATGTCAGAGAGAGCAGGAGAGTCTGCTTGGAAGAAACACTTTTTACATCATTCACCGGCATTCAGTCATGCAAGTCTGATAATCCCTGAGTGTCTGGTTTGATATGAGTTACATAATTAAAATGTTCTCAAAAACTATCTGCCTAATAAATAATTTTCAATGTTTCAAAAATCCACCATAATCATATCAAAAAAGCTGGCTACAGAGAGCAAAAAACTGCTCCTCCGGCAGTGATGTGTGCCTTTTAGTAAAACAGTTAAAGCCGGCCGATCCAGATGTGATCAGCTGCCGTCGTCATCAGACACAGAGGAGCTTCAAATGACACTAAGGATATAGGAATTATTAATAGGAATTTCTCCAAAAATCTTTTCCTTGTGTCTCCTCTCCTCGCATGAATTCCTACATTAATGACTACAAATACACTGAGAAAATGTGAAGAGACTTAGATTATTTTTTAATGGAAGTATATGATGGCCATCCCCATGCTCTATTATGTCTCATAAGTTGCTGCAGCAGATTTTGGGTTGATATAATGTTTCACACAGGATTTCTGCTAAATTTAACAATTCCTCCTTTTTTTACCAGTAGAGAATGAATTAAATGATCATAAATCCCTCCACAATACCACCTTTATACACCAAGACCTTGAACTTCATAGGAAAAGGTCATGCTGTCATATGTCTAAAACTAAAACCCCCTTTTAGTCATTATACCTAGAAGAGGTCACAACAGGTCATTGTATACAGTGGTGTCAAGTTTTAAAAATATGTCTCACTATGTGAAATGGCTACTATGGGGAGTAACGTCATCACACACCAATACAATTGGGCTTATTGGGTTCCAGCCTTTCAGTCATTCCCAATGTATGCAGTTCCAGTGTAGGGACCCCAGTATTCAGGAATATTCAAATACATCACTTTACATATGGGAGATGCCAAAATGCAAATAACTCTGAGTGTGAAGGCACATGGTTCAGGACATCAGGCAGTCTGGTAAGTCAGTCCCTTTATGTTGTGTTTTTGCTTTGCATCCCTGATGCAGTTCTTGAGTTTCTCACTTTTCTCACTGTAGACTTGTTTGTCACCTGACCTGAAAGTTGCATTCTGCTCCTTGAGTATCATACTAACATTGCTATTTATCCAGAGTTTTTGGTAAGGAAACATTTTTCAAACATTTTCTGTGACCCAGCACATTTCTCAAAATAGTTTCCTTCTGCAAACAAATCCCAGGCTGTGTTATCGAAAAAAGTCTCACATGAAGGTGGTACATTTGGTAATTGACGTATTTTGTCATATCTGCTCATTTAAATGTCACTGACGGCGTTTGACAAAAATATTGGGAGCCTAACTTACAGATATGAGAAAAAGAAATTAGGCATAGAGACGATGCTGCATATCCAACATCTGTCCTTTTTAGCCAGTGTGGACAATGTGGGAGAAACATGTGAGCTGGTGATAAGGCTTCGCATTAATTTTCATTTCAGCCATGTGGTAGAGCTGCTCACAGCTGCACACCAACCATAGCCTTGAAAAAACGACCAAATGCAGTGTGAAGAATTCCAAAAAACAGCCCGGGAACACTGACTGCTTGAAGAAATTGACATAGTTTGGTGCAGAGAGATAATGGGCATAACACTGTTGCAATAGTGTTGTCATGAGACTGAAATTTCTAACCTTGATCGAATAAGCTTGAAAAATATCGATACAATTTAAGGGGGGAAATTGACACAACAATAAGGGCATGCTATTTTAGATTGTTATTAAAAGATAAATGGTGGTGTGTGTGTGTGTGTGTGTGTGTGTGTGTGTGTGTCTGTCTCAGCTAGCTGTCGGTGATACAGATTATTCAGTATTGATGTTGTGTTCAGTGGTCATGTACCAGTGAATACAGTAAAGAACAGACAGTGAAGGCACCAAGGCCACTGTCACATTCTTTTGTTAATGATCTTATTATAGAAGATTTAAAGAAGACATCTTGACATTGTGATCTAATATGTAATGCCAGAAACAAACTCTGTAGGCTTTTCACCATGTTGCTTTTAAGCTGATGTGAAATGTCTTATTGAATCAAGTAGCCAGTGGCATGCTGCCAGGATGTAAGGGGATTTTAATTTGCTTTCATTGGCGCCAAGTGGAGGAATGTTTCTTGTTGCACTGGCGTGCATGTTGATTGTGGTTGTGCATGTGGTTTCTGTGAGTGTATTTCTCCATCAGTCTCAATAACTATCAGCTATTGAGGGGACCAGTAATAATAATAATAAAATGTTTATTTGATATAGCACCTTTTAACAGACAAAATCACAAAGTGCTTCACATGATAATCATTGATTGTAAATAAGACCCAAACAGTAAAATGAGCAGGCAAAGAATAAATACCACTGGAAATAACATTTAAAAAAATAATTTTAAGCAGAGAATTACAAATTATTAATGGCAGCTTTAATAAAGGGCAATTGTTGTATTGTATACAGTACAAGTTTACTTGTTTACTGTATACATTGTTACATACAATATATGTTTTTAACAGGTGTGTACATTCTCACATTGACTGTGACTGCGAGTATATGTAGGCACACATTTGATGTGTGACAAGTGGATACATTTCTCTCATTCAATGGTCACATAGTTGTGATTTTAAAGCCACAGCTCAGAGAATTTTCATGCATATTTTGGGATTTTTTTTTTGCGCTGAATTTTTAAAATACCTTTCTGAAAGTAAAGGCCAATATTTCTAATACTTTTTTTTAACAGGATTTGATTTAACATTTGGCTCTAGATGTGAAAAATGTGGTTCTTTGATTTTTACATTTTTTTTTAGAGTCTGGGTTTGTACTGGAATCTTTGCTCAACAGTGTCGTTATCCAAAAGTGGACACAACCATGCGTGTAATTGCAAAGGAATAGAACAATTGGATAGAATAGACCTTAAGAATAGATCTTCCTGCCCCCACCAGATACAGCCTCATTTTCTCTGTGGACTAGGTCTCGTATGGGAGGTCTGATTTTATTTACAAAAAACAGTAGGGGGTAGACAGAACTGTTTTTCAATAAGTAATATGTATTTTATTGTGTAAATTAATTTTCTAGTCATAAAGTCCTATTAAAATGATTGTCATATTTTGAAAATGTAGGTAATAAAAATACATTAACCCTCTATGCATGTATATCATGATGCAGTCTTAACATTTCGCTCATTGCGCTGTAGTTAACAATGAAAGCAGTCCGCTTATGTGTTCATCACGGACACTATTGCACAGCTTTTGTAGGAGAGAAATACAAAACATGACTGAGGGTGGGACAATAATCCATCATACAGAGAGAACATTTCCTCATATTCATGGGGATCCTATTTCTTCGCTCTCTCTGTATCTGAAAGGTCAGAGGATGAGAGACATTTTTTCAGAGCAATGAGCGTTGCAGCTCTCTGCTTCTTGCTATTTCCATCCGGACTTATGAAACCATTCTTTAGCAACTCTAATAAAATTTGCCCACTCCCCCTATTGCATTACTTTCTATCCTGTCCGCTCTGTAAGATGACTCCAGGTTGATAGTGCTTTATTAGACCACAGATAAGGCTGAAACAATTATTCAGCCATTAGACAAAGCAGGATGTCTGATTAGCTCCATTGTCGGATATCTGCTGTCCCACCTGCAACATAAATTCTAAATAACCGCAGCTACAGCACAGAGATGCATGAAAGACGACTGCCTTCTGGCCCGTCTTCTTACAAATCCCCCCAAGACATTGCCATTTATTTATGAAGGATTAAAATATCATTGTTTAGTTTAGTTATTTGAGTGATTATTCAAAATATGTGAATCACAATACACTCAAGCAGCATGCATTATTCTCCACTATTTATTGTAGTATGTCCAAGAACAAATCTGACTTTCATCACTGCAATCACTTATTATATGGAACCATTTTAAAGCCACAATGAAAAAATCCAGAAAAAAAAGGTATAATACATTGTCTATGCCAACATTAACAAAAGAAATGTAAATAATCTTGGTTTTCAACAGGCAAAATAATAGCTCCAACATCTGCCTGAAAATGGGTCAATAATTGATAGTTCAATAATTATAAATGTACCCATTCTAATAAACGTAAGTGAAGTCACTCATTTTTGGTCTTTTCATTTTACACATTCGGTGAGGGATGACAGATATCCTTATTTAGTTAGAAAAATGTATGTGACACTTATTATGTATTTGTGGGTCTGGTTCTCAGCCAGATTGCAACTCCCCGTGGAGTCAGTCACTGACTTTATTGAACTGATTCAGTTAAAAGTTACATTTTTGAAACACATTTAATGAAAAATGAATCTAAATAACAGTACTAGTACAAGCAGCTATGAAGCAGGAAGGAGAGCATGTAGATCAGTGCTGTAGAATAGGACAAAAAATGTTTAATATGGGTTACGGTTTTAGACAGAAACCCCAAAGAGAATACTGTCACTCGCTTTATAACTACGATTCTCATTGTTATTGTATAGGGGTTTGACCTCAAGCGACCATCAAGCAATTTTGATTAAAAATTTGAACCATTTTTCTCGTTCAGAGTAAATGTAAATACCACAGGATATGCAATAAACCAACACATGAGTATGTTTGCAAAAGGGTACAATACAGTACAGTGTTTCCCCTACAATGTTATTATAGGCATGTCGGTGCACCATTCCAATGGGACCCCCAACCAGACCAAGCAAGGCCAAAATAAAATGTTTAAACTAACCAAAAATGAACCAATATCCATTTGGAAATCAGTATCATTTGCGGGAGCCTTCCTATGATTGTCTGTCACAATTGCCTCACCGAAGCCGACCACGCTAATATGCCATCGTGAGAGGGTAAAACCAGAGTCAGGCCTGAACATTTTTTAGGGGAAACACTGCAGTACATACTTTGTTGTTACAGTGCATTTTTTGGGACCATCTGTTTGGTTCTACAGAGGACCTAACTAGCTTCACAATACCAATTAGGAATTCAGCTGCCCGAGGACTTTTAAAGAAGTTACTCATCCTCCCATGGGATGGCCTGCTTAGCTGAGAGTAAATACATGTGCACTGTAGATACTTTTTTAATCTATGCCCTGACTATGTGGCTGACGGACTTATAGGCTGAAGTTTTGATGAGTTCATTAGAGGCAGCTTTTCCCAAAGACAATCAACACAGCCAGTGTTCAGATCACCTGCATTTCTATAATTAAGCATCAAATTAGCAAGCAGCAAAGGGGGAAGGAAGGTGAAGAGGACAGATGGCGGGGTTGCCACCCATGCTTATGCTATAAGGTTGTGCGCTAGGGCAAGAGACTGAAAATAGACAGATCAATAAATAGACTGAAGGAGGTAGAGGACAAAAACACATTATAGGAGAGAGAAAGCTAAGGCCATGGACACAGCAAGTGTGCTGTATATGAGGTACTAGAAGACACTTTATGGGACATTGCTGACTGGTGCAGCCACACTGGTGGTGTGCTTCTGCAAAGATTACACACATGCACAGTAAAGCCAACTTGTTTTCTAATTGCGAGTAGGATGCATTTTTATAACACCACCGAGACACAACAGAGGCAAACCCTTGAAGTGGCCCCCACAAGCTCCATTTGAACCCTTTTCAAACGCTTTAAAAACCAGTTACTTGCCGGGTTCACAGAGGCTTAGCCGTTTTTGTGGCAAATAAATAACAGTGCACTCAAGGGCAGATGATGCATCAAAACAGTCAGCATCGTCTCCTTCCCACGCATCCAAGCATTGTGAGTTATGATTTGAGGCAAATGTATTTTGTCGTGGATTACTTTTGCTTTTGACGTATCACAAATTAGTTTGGCGCAAGTCCTCGTCGGGAGGATATTTGGGTGGAGGACGGCTCCAAAAACACACCAGGGAGACTGACGTTCCTGTCCTTTTGTTGCCTAAACATAATCAAGTACTTTTTTTACTCACCAAGTAGTTTTGTTGCCTAATCCGGTTTTGTTTTGTTTGTTTGCAATTTTCAGATTGTTTAAAGCGGTTTGGTCTGAAAATAATGTAACTGAGCGTTTAGTTGTATGGGAACGTAGTTTTGGAAGAGGCAGAGCACGGTCTGATTCAAAAGCATCTCCTGCAGCATGATTTTTGACCTTTAAACTGTGATATATTGTTTGCAAATTGTTTTCATTATAGCTAAATATTTAATTGTATGTGTATGTGCTGTCATTTTATGTTGTTTCACTTCAAAAAACAAAAGCAGACATCTACAGTGTCCATATATTCTCATATATATATATATATATATATATATATATCTCAAGGATGGCAGTTTGAAGTGTTCCAGGAGACGTTTACCATGTCTGGTCTGTTTCAGGCCTGGGGGAAGCAGCGTGATAAAGATGGACAGCCAATGGTCTTATCCTTCAGCAAAAGCCTTCCTGGTGATTCTCTACAGCTTGGATTTGATCAGTTTATCTAGAAACCACTGAAGAAACACTGAAAACAGAACAGGGTAAAGCTTTATTTGAGGAATAAACAACACAAATTGTCCCTGACAATGAAAGGCTACATCATGCATCCCTTTTGAAAGCAAGTTAATCAATCCACATGTTTATGCACACACACACACACACACACACACACAGCGTTATGGCTGTGACCTTTCCCGAGAGCGGCCTTATGTCTATCTGCTGACCTTGCTGTGCTAACGGTTTGTCCGCTAGCTGCTTGTTGTTCACCTAATGGATCCCCTAATGTGATCGTTAAGGAGACACAGACACTGAGACACCGATGGCGAGAGTGGTAATGTGTATCACACAGAGAGTGAAGTGAGGGAGTGTGGAAAATAAGCAAAATGAGTTGAGCTCTGACTGAGAGATGACACGTCTGACCTTATGCTATTATTAAGTACGCTCAGGAAAAAAAACCCTAAAAATAAAGAACGCAGGTGTCTCGAGTGTCTGGCTAATTTCACACTGAGTTCTGTAAATGACAGAAGCAGCTCTGTAGTTGTGACTGTGAAGTAGGGTCATGACTAGACTCCTTTGAGTTTAACTATAGGCTGTCAGAGTTTAAATTGTTTGTCCCATAACTTTTTTTTAGTGCCTAATGAATCAAAGCCTTGCATAAAACAAGGCCTGTATGCTGACGTCCCAACCTTGAAGCTGTTTCTATAAAGCAAACGACCTCAGTGACCTCTTATCAGGCTGCCGGTCAAACCATATGGGGTAAGATCCTCAGTCCTGATTGGATGAGATTTAATTAATGTCGGGACCTATTGATGGTGAAATCAACAATAAATGGAGGGCAGAAAGAAAAGTGGAAGTAATCATTTTTGTTGCTTTGGTGTATCACGGCACGAGTGTTTGAAATGAACATATTTGAATGATCAATAGACACCCAACAAGAAAATACAGCTAGTGTTCTTAGAGTCTGTCGGGGGATAGAGGATGATGAAAACACGGGAAAGATGGGAAGTATGTAAAAGAGCAACCACAAGAAGTGTGAGCATTTTTAGACAGCCCCCTCAAGGGAAATCTGAGTTTAGTTTTCTACCTTGGGAAATTACCTTCAGATGATTAGTGCCTATTGTATTCATGATCGCTGTAGCTGCAAAAAGCATTTGAACCCACCCATGTGAAAATGAAAATGACAGAAGGCACACAGTGAAGCGGCAGGCTTTCTGTGTTGGCTGATGGAAGCGACAGACTGCCCGACTGATGTCTTGTAATACGAAAGCAAACACAGAAAGTGAGGGAGGTTTGTGTACAAGTGGATGTCGGAAAAAGGTAACTTGGGAGACGGGGAGTAGGAAATTCAATTTGATTGGAATCTGATGTACACATTCTACTGTTTGTGAGTTAAATTAGATTTTCGATTTGTTTTCTTTGTCCCTCCCATCTCCCCCTTACAGTATTAGAGAGGGGGATTTATCTGGAAAGATCTATGGTTGTGTCTGATTGAAGAATCGTGCGGTGGGAATAGTTGGTGGATGGTAATCTATCAAATAGACAAGAAAATGTTTTATTTCTTCATCAAGGCGCTGAAGAAAAAAACCCATCTTATTTCATCCTCAATTATAACACCTTTAGTTTATGGGCAGACGGCTCTCAGTGTGACTGGCGAGACTGCTTCTTACATTTTTTTTTGGCTTTGAGAATAAAAAAGTTTTCCTTTGCCTTATTTTTCATTCAGTTTCATGACTTCTGACTGTCTACCCCATTTATCATGTCATTTACTAAAATATCATTCTAAACGCACATCGTCCCAATGCCATTTTTATTGCACAATATTTCTTTGGTAATTTGCCCTAAACTGATTTATTTCATGAAACGGGTTCCATACTTTATGCACAATATGAATGTTTTATTAACTTTGTCCATCAGTGTTGAAGCTGGGTTGGCATGTGTTTTTTACAATTATAAAAATATCAGCCAGCCCTATTGGATGTAAATCATACTTTGCGTCTGTGCAACATGAAAAAAATTAAGGAAATTTGTCTGCATACACATATATTTCCCCACATATATTTTTGGATTTTTTTTACTTTTACTTGATAGGAAAATGAGGGTAAAGATGTGGGAATGACATGCACCCAGGATCCCAGCTGGATTTGAAGTGGAGTTGTTGAGGTTACACAATCAGTGTCTCAAACCCCAGGGTTACCTGACACACAGATCTCATCTCTTCAGCCCTTTCTGTTTCTGGTCTGCCTGCTGCCTGGCCTGGCAAGAAAAAAAACCCTGAATTGTGTCCCTCTGACTGACTCCAAGGGTAGCGAGGACAAATCACCCGCTGTAAACCTCAGCCATGCACACTGCTCAGTGTTCCCTGTCTAAATTCAAATCGAGAGCCAAAAGCCAGGTCGTTCCTGTGACTAGGCGGGATGGAGGAGGGTGGAAAAAAATGAAAATGACCCGTTTCCACATGGATTTTCTCCCCATTCCTTATGACTTCTGTAGAAGAAATTGTGTTACCTTAGAATTCTTATTTGGTTTTGGTATAATGTTCCTTTCTCTCTAAACATCAAATGTCCTGCTGAGCTGCATTCATTGTATGTAAGCCTTGTCATGTTGATGAAAAGAACCTCTGGTCTGTCCCCCTTCCTGGACCGTCCCCGAAACACCTTCACCTCACATACTTGATCAAGGCCTTCATGAATGGCCCCTGTTGTGACACTATGTAGAAAGAACCCAGCTGTTCCGAGGGAAGTCACACCTTTATGTTGTCTCAGGAAGTCTCTTCCCCTTGGTGAGACGCGTATTGAATCTATGTAAATCCACTGTTTAGACCTGCCCCTTTGGTTCTGTATAAGTTGTCTCTTGCCTCACATCAGGGCAGATTGGGCTGTGTGGCAACCGCGACATTGTCTTTTCTCCACTGTCAGTGATTAAACCTCATTTGAACCAGCCACTGAATTGGACCTGAAGAGTTTCTTCCACACTTCCTATTAGTTTTGTTTCTGCCTCATGCACATTTAATCATCTAAATGATTTGTCTAATCAGTAGTTTATCCGGCCCTCGCTGGTGCTTTGGCCATTCCCACTCTCCTTCATGTTTTCTCAGCCCCTTCTCACATGTGTCACATGGTTTCACACTGTTGGATTCATTTTCATCTCCCGTGGTTGAGGACTTCACTTCAAAGGAGTTTGACCTGGCCACAGGTTTAGCTTTCATAGCAGTAATTTCTTTGAATAATTGAAATTGCTTTTCTTATACAAAAAGGGACACGCTTGATTGCTTTTGTTTTGATTACTTTTTTTAATTATTAAAACATGTATCTTGTGCAGCATAGGTAGAAGTAATGTAACGCAATGAGTGTTGTTACGTCTAGCCTCTGCATCTCTTGCTCTCTTTTTTCCATGAAATTCTCTTTCGAAAATGAAGTCAAACATCATTTCAGATTGTCTTATCTGAGTTAAGCCCTTACCCAACATCTCAGTTAGCATATGTTAACGCCAGCCAGAGATGGATCTGAAGACTCCGCTCTGAGACTAAAACAAACACAGATGTCAAACTTGAAAGCGTGATGCACGGGCACAGTGCTGGAATAATTGAGAGATGTGCTGAATGACTACACTTCTGCCCCTGTTTGAGCTGCTGTTGCCCAATGAGGGTATCCTCTTATTTCAAAGACCTGGATTAACCTCATACAACCAACATACTCATGCCCTGCAACTTTACAAAAGAGGCTGGCCTCCCCTCATTAGACGAGAGTCATCCGCTTCAGTGGATACGAGTACATGCAGAATCAGTGTCCACAGCATTACATAAGATTTGGTTTGAGGAAACTCCAGCCACTCCAGCCTTATACATGGCTATTTTGCATCCCAGCCCTGATCTTTACCTACAATGACCTTATGAATACTGCATAACCTTTGTCACTGTGTCAGGAGGGCAGAATGAAGCAGAAGGCCAAGCATAATTCTAGAAAGTTGCAAAGATAGAAGCAGCATGCACACTATAGCTTTGTTTTGAGTCACATTATTGTTCCCTTCCCAGTTCTCTTCCAGTAGTACAACAACGATGAGTAGAGCAGAGAGACGCAATCTGAGTCATTTGTGTTTTTCTTCTGCTCTTGTGTAATGCACTGCAGAGGCAAGGGACATATTTCTGCACAATCTGTTTCATTGGCTTTAGAGATATATGATATTGGCACCATACACTGTGCATTGCGTTTGGCTTAACTGCTTTAGTAACACAAGGAATGAAGGAATGAGTATAAAGCTGAAAGCAAATGTCAAATTAATTGTTTGACAATTAACCAACAAAAAATGTATTTGACAATTTGCAAGATAATTTTTTTTTAAATTGCTAAAAGCTTTGAGTTTGGATTACAAGCTGTTTTAGGTTGCATGTTTTAGGGGTAAATGTTTTGGAAGAAAAAATTGAGATCATTCTGAACAGCTTTGTGATTTGAGTCTCAAATTTATTACAATATTTTTTTGTTGTTGAGGCCTTTGTTCCCCACACAGATAAGTTATTTTAACAAGAAATATTACTGTCACCTAAGTTTTGCTTTCCCCAGACCAACCTTATGTGTCATATGTGAGTGCCGTGATCAGTACTGAGAAAAGTGATGTTGGACTTGGGTTCAGGAAACTCTTACAAAAGACAAAGTGAGTTTTCTCTCACCAACGTCTTTCCTCGCACATCTCTACTCTGAGACAGATTCTACTCCAGGTGTCCGTCAGGGCACCAAGAATGAATCTGAGAGGAAAGAGCGAAGAGTCGGTGACTGGTGGCTGAGAGCAGAGAAATGCGATGACTTCAAAACACTTGTGTCCCCCGCAGTGCTGTAACTCCTCCGGATAAAGCTCTCCCTGGTGATGAACACCGCGTCGGTGTGACCGGCTCGCTCCTCCGTGCTTCTGCTTATCGGATTATTGACTGGTCTTCACACTGTGCTGTGGCCCCTTTTTGCTCTCATATTATGTATCAAGGCTGAAACTACCACTGAGGACACCAAGGTCATGTCCATGGATTTTTTTTATTGCATGTCCATTTCCATTTTACAATCAATAATGAAATTATTTTTGAAGAAAAGTTTTTAGTCTGTAAAGAAATGCAGTTTCCCAGCTTATTAAACCCCTGTTCTACATAACTGCCACCTCACACCTTTTTTTTTTTAAAGTTAAAGCCTATTTTACACCTTTTGCAAGGACAAAGCCAGATGCAAACTGTGAAAGTCTTTTAATTGGTTAAAGAGACAGAAAGAAAGTGAAAGAGGACCACAGAGGCATATTAAATGTGTTAGGGGAAATTCTACTGGACCAGGTTAAACCAGAAAAAATCATCATCAAATGTATTTTTTTTTTCAAATACAGAACTCTCAGTTTCAAGAAGTTATGATTAATCAGACATCAACAGAAATAAATCAGTCTTGTACCAAATTCAGATGATCGAAGGATCAATGAATTGACCGTTGTTTGGTGACTCAGCACTACTCAGTAGTTTTTAGTAAAGTGGACAAAGAGAAGCGTTAAGGTGTGACTCTTCTACCGTCAAATTCTGAATGCAGGAGGTTCAGCTATGCTCCATGATGGTTGTATGGCAAATGTTGTGAATCAGTAACCTACACCAATTTACAATACTATTCTAAAAAAAAACATATTGGAAAAAAAAAAATCCATGGCCAGCTGTTTCTGGATGGATTATTCCTTTAAACACTACACTGACTGGCAGGCATGTTTGTGAAAGGCCTTGGAAACGAATGGAAGAGTAAGATCGACGGGTGTAGGCGAGGGGGTGGGAGAACGGGGGAGGTGGTTGAGAGGAGAGGTGAGCAATAACAAAATGTATGTATGAGCCCTCCAGCATTCGTGTGGTGTAATCACATGCCCATGACTTTCTGAACAGACAGTAAAACAAACAAAAATGAGTGAAAAGTAGTGTTTGCCTGTCTGCTGATGGCAGGGCTGAAATGAGTATAGCCTATCTTTTTAAATGAAATCATTAGAGGGAACAGATACAGGCACTTACTCTGTACATGTGTTGTGGCAGTTGTGGCCATTCCTGTCAAATTCATATCTAATAACAGTTTGTACACCATTCATTGAAAATAGAAATGGTCATAATGACAACAGTGTTCAAAGTGACTCGAAACAAGGTCGTATGCAGATCAATAACGCATAATGCATAATTTGACCTTTAAGGGGCCGGCCTCTTATTTTATCATGAAAATCATCTTGTGAGCGTCTTTGTGGTAAATGTCAAGGTCTTGCAGCTATACTCCGTCCATGGCTGATGAATCAACATGCTTTATCTAGCAGTAATCTAATTGGCTGGCCGGGACACGGCTACAGGTGCATCCAGGTCAGTCAGCTTTGTGTCAGGCAATTCTTTCCCTTCCATGGAAACCTCATGTCCTTACCTCTGAGAACACGTTGTGAGGAGGCGAGGCTGTTTCTGAGTGAAGGGTGGAGTCTGAAGACCCATTTCTTTCTAAAATGTTTATCTGAGGGTGGATTTGTGTGTTTGTAAGCGTGAGAGTGAGACAGATGTTTTACAAACCCCTATTTAAATCTTTTATTTTCTGTGTATGACTTTGAGGACAGGGTTCATGTTGCTGCTCCAGCCAGGAAAATAAGTCTCAAGTGATTTTGTTAAGAGTTAAGTTGGGAAAGAGACACAGAGAGAAAGAGGCGATAGCCTTATAAAGTCCTAAATAGATATTTGTATGACTATAGTAATCGTGTTATTCCTTTCCCTCCCCCAAGAAGTCAAATTTGTAGTTTTGCTTTCAGTGTTACACAATAAGCGATTAGTGGAGACAAAAAGAATCTGCCTGTACAAAAAAAGAAAAAGAAAAAAAGATTACATTATACAATATGGAAATGTTCATGATGAAAATGTGATGCTTTGAAGCCACCAAAAATAATTCCATGACCAGAGTTTAATTTGCCACCCTGACCCAGGTGTTGCTGCGGCCTGATGGGAACCTTTGTGTTCGAGTGAGAGCCCGGAGGGAAACATGATGTAACGTTGCATAAAGGTTTCTCACTGTTACTGCAGGCAGTTTCCACTATATGACATTAGCTCAGGCGAGTCTCATTCAGCCTCCTTAAAAATATTATGTGAAATTGTGGTTCCTCGAGGCTCCCTAATTAACGCGCCCTGTTTCTCTTCCTCCGTTTCCAAGTCTCTATTTCTTTACTTTATTTAGCTTCTCTCTCTTTCTTTTGTTTCTTGCTGTTCCCTAGCTCCCACAACTTCAGAAGCATGCCAGAGAATGAAATCACACTGGGAGGTGTGTGTGTGTCTGTGTGTGTGTGTGTATGTGTGTGTAAAGCAGAGCTGCTGTTTATAAGCAATGTTGTACAATACCTGACAAATAAATGTCAGTCATGGCTCTAATACTTTGTCTTTGGCTTAGTCTGTGATAGTTAAACCTTTTGAAAAATGTGTGCGTTTTACTGTGTGTGTGTGTGTGTGTGTGTGTGTCTGTGTGTGTGTGTGTGTGTGTGTATGTGCGTACTCCACCAGAGTCCAGTTTTAGCACAAGTTCTGATAAGGTGATCATTATAGCATCCTAAAGCCCTTTTCCGAATCACTCCTGGAGACGTCTCTGTGTCCGTAACACCACAGGATGGTCCTGTGAAAGCTGTCTGTGCTCCTGTTTTGAAATAAAGCCGCACATCACTCAGAGCGTTCTTTTCTCCCGCGTTGTTTAAGCAGCGGATTTGAACAGATACGTTTTGACAGAGCCGTCACAATATGCTGTTTTTCCACCCTAACTTTTCCTCTGGGGAGAATACACCTCCAGGAGGATTCAACGTGTAACAATTATTTGAAACAGTGCGAAGATGTTAAGCATGGGGAAGGTTTTTTTCTCTTCCTTTCCGCCCAACTGGATCCAGTATTAGAGGGCTGCCATTGAATTGCAGTCATTTATCTTTCCTATGTGTATATGGCATTATGAGTAATGGTACTTTCACGCTTTTCAGCTCCCTTGATTACTTTGGCCCCCACTCCTCCTCCCACATGCCTTTTTATTCCAATGACATTCTTTCAAATGTAATGTGGACAACTTTGACAAAGTCAGACGTAAACTGCAGAGGACTGGAAGTAAACAGAAGGCTGGTGGGAGGGTTTTGGGAAAGGCGTGACAGTCGAGGACTAATAATGACAGGAGTTTAGATGCTATTAATCTGCTTATTGCATCTTCTTGAATTGTTTTCAGTGAAATCAGCCAGTGTCTCATTCCCGTTCATCATTGTGTTGTTGTTGAGAATGTATGCTGCGTTCACCACGCAGTCTTATTTTTCCGCCTGTCTCCTCATATTCCCTGTTTTGTCTTTTTAACATTTATTCCACCGGGCAGCATGGCGACAACTAGGAAAGCAAGAGGCCTTTTTCGAGGAGACGTAGTTGTCCAAGTCAGGACACAATAGCTAAGATAACATCAAAAGTTTGAAGCCGTTGCTTCTCATTATGACAAGTCATTCTTTTGAAAGAATCAGTCATCTTCATTGTGATCACATGGCAGTCGAAGCGATGCTGCAGCCTCGGTAGCCCACAGTTAGTTGGCTGATCGGCTGCTGGTCAGTGCCCAGTTCTTGGTGCTGCTCCAGAGATGAATGCTGCCGGGGAAAGCCTGATTAGTGTTACTGACAGCTCATATATCTCAGCTGGCTCATCCCCAGCCCAGACTCCCTGCCTCTCCTTTGTCTCTCTAACTATCTGTCTCTCTCACACGTGCACACACCGGGCCAGCGTAAAGAATTTCAATTCTAATTGATCAATATTAGCTATTAGAGGTTATTCAATTGTGTTATATTTAGATCCATTAGGTCTTTTGAATCTCAACTCCGGGTTTGCTTTCTCTGAAATGTTTCACCACATCTCAGTGGATGGATCCCGGAGAGAAGGAAGAGATTTCTTCCCCCCTATATTCTTTGTAGAAATTATCATTCACACTCTTTTCGAGGTGTTTTTCTGGCATTCATTCCACAGATAATCTATTTTACGCTGTTCATTCAAACTCTATTTGAGTTCTTGCTCTGACACTTTCTGTGTGGCCTTCTCATTGTGTCAGCAATACAAATGTCTTCCCTCACATTCCAATACAATGCAGCTAAATCTGATTGTGGGAATACCATAAATCAAAGTGCTAATTATGTGTTGTATAACGGAGAACGGGACTTGTGAAAGAAGATGTGCCTCTGTTGTTCCAACTCGTCTACCAGCCAGCGACACTTGTACACTAGAGATGAGATACGGACTTGATGTCTTGGAGCACGACTACCCAATCGTGCTGCAACCTGCCTGACTGAGCAAAGCTCGACAACAAAACCTAGGGATAAAAGAAAAAGTACGTAAGATATGGAGGAACTGTAAAAGCACTTTCTTTTGCTCACAGTGATCTGTGACATCCGAAGTAGGGTTCTGCACAAGTGATGCTTTGACAAACTCCATTTTTCAGAACACGAGACTCTCAAGATCAAAAGCCTTTTGTACAATGTTTAAGAGCGATACCAGTATGAGCTATTCATTTCCCTGTATATTCAATCACCTCATGGGCTAATTGACCTTGGGTCCACAAGATTAGACAGATATCAAGGTCAAACCTGCTGAGAGAAGGAATGAAGAACTACATGAACACTCACTGTACACACATTTCAGAGGCCTTTTAGGACTGACGTGGCCTCTTGCATTCATCAGTCTATCAGGATTCTCTTCTCTATTCCGTTTTGTGTGACATCCTCTGCAGCAGGAAAGGCCATTATGGTGTCTGCCTTTATCTGTCTTGGTACTTAAGGGTAAAAGAAGAAGTGGCAGAGGAGAAGCATGTGGTAGTATGGATTAAATGTATCAGTGTGTCTACTTTAGATAGTGGAAAAGATGAAAGTCTTTTACCACCACCACACTTGCAGCCCGTGGCTATGGTTGCTTATGATCCTACTTTCCCCTCTTCTTCCCTGCTGCCACTTGACAATGAGTGATAACCGGATCAGTTGCAGTGTGATGGCGGTGGTGTCCGTCTACTCTGGATGTCTGCTGTAGTGTCACTGTACTGTTTTTCATGCCCATTTTTAAATTGGAAATATTCTTCTCGTACGTTCCAATACCATGCAGCTTGATTCCATAAATCAAAATGCTCATTATGTGTTTTACACGACTTGTGAAAGGAAGTTGTGCCTGTTATTCTAACTCCTCTATCAGCTAGGGACACTAGAAATTTAATTTCTTCCGGATCAAAAAAACACAGTATACCTTGAGGAACACACCCCTCTCCTGCCAGCCTGCGATGGTGGTGATTTATAAACCGTTGTACCGTTTGCGCTTTAACTAATCCCTGATATATTTCCCCTTTCTTTCTGTCTCATTGCAGTTAAACTCACTTTCATTTTCCTGCCTCTTCCTTTCTTTGTCTCCCTGCATACTCCCTGAGCTCCCATCTACACACACACACACATTCACGCACACTTTTATAACCTACACACAAATCTACAGCCCCTGTGCTTTGCCAACCTCATCACATAAACGAAAGCAGCACCTCATCCCCCTAAATCCCAGACATAGTCAACTTTTATGCAGAGTAGACAGTGTGTTCTGTGTGGCCTGTTGTTCTTATAAAGCCCACTGCCTCCATGCTGCTGGCTGTTGGTCCGGTTTATCTTCACCTGTCAGACATCCTCCCAGTCACTCTCACGGGCTTTCCATCAGTCCGCAGCAAAAACCCACAACGCACAAATCCTGATACACACTCACACAAACATCAACACACAGTGTGAGTGGAAGCAGGTCGCCCAAGGCTGTTACTGAAATTACTGGCCAACCACCAAGAGTTACATAGACTGCTTGAACTCTATCAGTCAATAGACCATCACCCCTTGTCCTCTCTACCATGGTGGTTTGGATATAGCCCTCAGGCTGTGTGTGTGTTTTCGATTCTGGAGGCACAGTAAGAACCAGTATGAACAAGTGGGACAGACAAATATTTAATTTATTAAGAGCCTCATTCAGTCCCAATGGCCCCACGCAGTCCCGGTATCAACAAGTGTTTCTCCTCGGACCTTCGTGAAGCGGACTTTTTCATAAACAAGTGGAATTGGACTGAAGATTAAACATTTACCATGTTGAAACATACGTTCTAAATAACATCATGGTATACGATTGATGTCTGCAAGTCTAAAGAGATTGTTGCTCGCAAAATACGCATTCACCCCAGCACCGAGGTTTGACCCACCATCTGTACACGCATGCACCAAACACTTTGATCAGGCTTTCGTACGCAGACTCTCCCTGTCGGGTGGAATCCGGCGAGCTCGGCAAACGTGTGTTGTGAACGCTTTCAAAATGTTCCATCTTTATTTTGCACGTAAACATTTATCCGGGTACGCGTGCTTTAGTGTTTCTCTTGAGTGTTTCCTGTAATGAGGAAGTGAGTGTGTATCAGTGAGTGACATGGCAGATGGCAAGGACTGCACTGCTCATAAATAAAAGATGTGAACTGTTTTAGTCCTTCACTCTGAACATTGTAAAAACAGAAGACCAACAATAACATTAAGAGTAATAAAACAAAGAAATATTATACTTAAAATCAACATATATATACTGTACCATATACTATACCACTGTAACGATAGTATACATAAACCAATTGTCACTCCTATATCAGTAATGACACAAAGGGCGAACATCACATTGCTATCCCTCAAATATACTAATAACACCTTAGTGAGGAAACGTCATCATATAATTATCATTCATATGTAACCATAGCAACTTCATTCATCACATTGCTATCGGACACTTAATACTGTGGTCATTGTTTCAACAGTATGGTGTTTAATCACCATACTCATTATGGTGAGATAAAAACCAATTGGGGCTGAGGAATTGATGGATTTGATGGTAATTATGGACATGAATTACAGACTGTAAGATTTACTGACCTTCCACACCACACTTATGTCAAAGGAAAGAAGAACTTAATTTTTAATGCGTGATTTATTCATTCAGGGGTTTACTGTAAACCCATAACAATAAACTGTTATGGCAGGGTTTCAGTTTGTAGGCTAAGACACACACCACCATGATTATGTGTGTCCTTTTACCTCATAGAACTCGTATAGATTCTTTGCAGTCCTGTTGCCCAAATAACGCTGACACCACTGTACACATCATTGTGACTAAAAGACTGTTGAGACCGAGCACTAAAACGGTACACTTAAATCCTCTAAACCGTCATTCCCCAGCGGTGCAGTGCTTATTAATTCTGTCAGTGTTGTTGGGTTACTGTGTGTTGGTGTGTTTGCATACACATTTTTGTACAGTAAATGAGTCCGCTGTGAAAAGTAATTGTTTTTCATGCTCATACTTTTCTAGAGGGGCTTATATGCCCTTTCAGCCATGACTAAAGCTTTTCTCCTGCTTTCAAAATGCCGCTGCCAGCAACTTTAACCTCCCTGCAGTGATTTCTCAGTCTTTATCCACAGTACCATGGATTTGCAACTATTTCCCATTTTGTGTATTTTTAATATATATACATACATACAATTTTTTTTTTGGTTGATTTACTTTGTAGAGAGAGTATAGATTCACACAGCTGAGCTGACAAGTTTTATTGACTAAACTATATTCACCATGACTAAAATCTAGATTGTGTGTGTGTGTTTGTGTGTGTGTGTGTGTGTGTTTGTATATGGACTCAAGTAGTTCTAATATACCAATAACAAAACCATAACCATGTGACCCGTGACTAGGGGCGGGTAAAAATATAAGTATTGCGATAGTATCGCGATATATCGCAATATATCGCGATACTTTGCCGCCCAATACAATATCGATTTTTCAACTCCCTTTTTCATTTTATTTTCAATATTTATTCCAGTGAATTTCATGGGAATTAATAAAATGGTTTGACTCAATTTGTCCTCTGATCAATATCATCTGATGTCCATATACAGGTACTTGGTGTTTTCATCTTTATTTATATCACAATATCATGATACGGATCGTATCGTGACCAAAGTATCTTGTTACATATCGTATCATGAGGTTCTTGCCAATACTTACCCCTAACCATGACAACTATTTATTGTATTAATTGAGAGTATCTTTCCATCCATGTGGATTATATTGCTTATCATAAAAATTAGATCTATATACTGTTTTCACAAATAGGAAAAGTGGCAGCTTCATGATATATTTGTGACATTTGTAGTCATTTTTAGACTCTCCGACGTAGTCAATGTGCTCAGGTATGAGCTGTCGAGGACGCCACAGTGGAAGTAATTTCTTGCTCCCTTTTTGTTAGAGCCCTATTGAAAGAGACTTTGCACTGTAATTGAATCAGACATCTTGCCGCTTGGACAGATATAACAGACTCTCTGCTCTTTTCAATCCATTATTCCTCTTGTGGATTTGAAGATCTAAAAAAATTGTCCGGAGGAAACTGAGCCGAGAGGCCAGGAGGAAGCAGGTGGAGGGCAGCTAGTCGAAGGTGTTGGTGTTGTTCCAAAAGGTTAAAAAAAGACTACGAGGTTAGCAGAGATTACGTAAACAGCAACCTGCATTTTCAAATCTGTTAACCCACTATGCCACTTCACTGCTTCTTTGTTGTTGGTATTATCATGGGTATCCATCCAATATATGTTGAATTTTTCTCCTCCTTTTTGACTGCGTTGCCATCACTAAAGCTAAACTGTAACTCTGAATTATTTCCAGCTTGCTCGTTCAAGTGTCATTTCATATAAGTCCTCACCGGGAACCCAGAAAAAAGTCCCAATAAATTGTCAGTCTGACAGTTAACACCTGTTAGCTGATGACACTGACAGGATGAGAGAGGTCGGGAGAGGTCGAGAGAGAGCGAGTGAGAGAGAGAGAGAGCAAAAGAAAGGCATGGGTATAGATGACAGATTTACAAGGGCAGACAGCGACACACAGAAGATCTGAGAAAGAAGGTAAGAAAAGTCGGAGACAGTCAAACTCAGAGCTGCTACAGCTGAGATTTTGTAGGATAAGAAATGCAGCAACCAAACAGATGTCTGCCAGAGTACAAATTTCATGACTGGAGTGGATCGAGTGATGTGTCTCTCACCCAGCATGGTGTCCTGAATGTCAAACTACCCAACCTGGCAGAGCAGGAAGACTTCAGGCAACATAAGAAAATAGAAACACAGATGACATACCTCGTTAGTCAGCGAATTATCCAGGAGAACTATTGATGTTAGAATCCCAATTGTTCCAAATTCACTAACTGTTCTTTCATGTTGTTGAATGGCTTTGAATGGAAGCTAATTCAACCACAATGAGATGAGAATATATGAAATGTTGATTAGACAATCACTAAATAACCGTTTGACCTTCTTAGTTTTTTTCAAAAGTCACTAGTTTCAAATAATGGAAGTCACAATGCAAATGTATTAAGCCCCAAATATGAATATAATTTTCATCTCCTGAAATTGATGTGACACAGTCAGATAATATCTCTGAGAAAGAACCAGTCTGTTGGATGTTAACTGATGCTGCTGCTGGCGTTTCTGTTCCCTCACAATGGAGCGTTGGCTGAGCAGACACACTGTCAGGGAGCACGTACAACAGACAAAAGTTTCCTTTTAGGCGATATGGAATTATCATTATTTATCTGGAATAATCTGCTGCTGGTGATATTTATAATCGTAACAAAAGCTAAAAGTCAGTGCTGGCTGAAATACGCCTCTTAACTTTAATGTTTTGTACACTTTTCTCTGCCGATATTAAGACTGAAGACAAATAAAAGGTTGGATAAGGATATTTCGTCAAACGGGACCCGGATCCATAATGGAGCCCTATGTTCCATACATGTCATATGGTATATTTGTGTAGTCCTTTCAACAAACCGCCATAATTAGCATTTTATTTTCTCAAGACTGTTCAAATATTTTGTTTCTAACGAAACCATAATTACTGACAGTTACATAATGGAGAAGAGAGTCCGTTGGTATCAACACTCATAGTAGTTGCAAATATAAAGGGCTTTTTTTCTTCTCCTCAGAGGAAACAACCTGCTGCAAATCATTTTTGGGCATAAATTAACTTAAAATTAACTTCACAAAATGTCCAAAACAAAAACCTTGTATATATGCATGCAGGTCTGCCCTTTTATTCATGTCCCATTTAAAGAGATATGATCCAAAATCATGTTACACGTGATTTCTTATGTTCAGATATACACAAAATGTGAGGAGTAATTACGTTTTTAGACATGATTAACTGGCCAACATGTGTCTGGATATTCAAACAGTGGCAGAAAGTCCAGTATTCTTATTTAAATGATCAGCAAATAGCTCCTCAGGTCAGAGAGCTTTGGCTGCTGCGGCCAACAAAAAAGAAAGAGAGGCAAACAAAAAGATAGAAATAAGACAAAAAAACCCACAACAAGTTAATTTTCTACTCAAAGAAAGATGAAGCATAACAACAAACAGGATGTCTGTGTATGTTTTTAACATTGTTGCTACCGCAGCTGTACTGTCATAAGCTGCACGGTGTCACGGTGAACCAGCTGTCTCTTCAAGGTCCTGCTCTATCTGCCAGATGTGGTCATTTTAGATATATTCTGTATTTAATATACTCCATATTTATTAATAGGCATATACATTGATTGAGGCGTTGGAAGAGGAGTAAAAGACGTCTAGAAAGGTCATAACTGGTCATCGAAAATCTCTGAGGTGTGTCTACAATGACCATTGCTGTATTGTGTGATTGAATGAATATAACCCACAGCTGGCTAACCTTCCAGACACCAGTGTCCAGTAATGAGTCGTAAAAAAACACAAATGGCAGTGTATACAGGTCTTCGTCTCAAAGTCGTTCTATAAGACAAATCAAACGGTCTTGCCAAAAACTGAATGAACTCACCAAGCTGTCTGCCTGAGTTGGGGTGAGGCACGGGAGTGTGTGTGGTTTGGTAGTTGTCCAAGCTGTTAGCAGGAGGCCAATCACAGCATCCAAAACAGAACGGCTGAGCTGTGGAGCAGCGGCTGAGAGGTATGCAGCAGTGTGTGTACCGGTGTTTCCCTTAACCAGACGATGATGGTCAATCGTGTGAGAGTAGTGAGCGAGGAGTCAACGGGCAGGCGGTCAACGGCTGTATCAGACAGGCTATAATTAGTGTTTTGACAAAGTTAGACTCACAACAACCACAAGTGGTGCAAACTAAAATATTACTCAGTTTGCCGCAGTAGAATGCAAGATTAGCTGTGGACAGATACCGAGTTGCTCACTCACTCACTCATGGCCTCACTGAAGGAAGCATGCAGTCCTCCTCATCAGATCCCCCTCTCGTCTCTAATCTGGGGTCTAAGGCTCTGCCCTCGTCCAAGAACTGCCTGATGTGCTCATCCTGCAAGTAAAAAGCAAAATGTTAAGTAGTCAGGGCTCTGAGTCTACCTAATGAAAACAAGTGAGAAATCAATAGGCTTATGCTACCCAGTGACCCATGGTTTGGTTTCGAGAGGTCGACCCAGATCTTGTCCTTGATGGTCTGTTTTCTCACCAGTTACTGTGCTGCTGGGGATTCTCCAAGAGGGGCAGCAGGGTTGGACTCTTTTCAGCAGAGATGCAGATGGCAGGAAGTACAAAGTGTCTACATAACTTTGACAAAGCGTTCCACTTTTCTCCTCACTAGAAACTCGCTCCAGTCTGAAAAGAATACACATTGTTTGCTAGATTATAATAGTTCACATTTATGAGCTAATATTCTAGTATAGCTCATATATTGGCCTGATTAATTCTTGCCCACTTTGAGACTAAGGGCATCTTTTTGAGCAGCAATATTAGGAGTGTGAGAAAAGACATTCATTTGTCTAATCCTCATCTCTTTTACTGCCACGTCCGTGTTATCTACCCTGATTGCAACTACTTTGTCCTTTTATGTTGAATTTAGCCACAATATCTCTTTCTTGTCTGCCGTAACATTCTGCGAGGTGCGTGCTGCCCTTGAATGCAGGATATTTTTTCTCATGAAATCCTCTTTCACATAGTGGATTGAAATGATTTTTTTTTTTTTCAAAAATGATCAGTATTCTTTAGAGAAACAGCAAAATATGCACTGTAGTTATCTCTAGATCCTGAGCATTGCCTTAATACTTGCCAAATATGCATGTCTGTCAACCTGAGATATTCTAAAAATATTACAGGATTCTTCACAAACTATGTCGTATCCAAGATTTCCTGAAGATGTATATTTAGTCCAGATTTGATTATGCCAACAAAACTCTGGCTATGCATAGTGGTCCTTTTTCTCACGAAGCGCCAGAGTAAAAATACAGCTTTTATCACATAGATACAACCAGAAGTCATAGAAAAAATATCGATTTGGGATATTTCTAACATGATATTAGGTAATATTTTGAACATACAAGTCAGCTGTACCTGGTATAGTATGACATGTTCTTATTCTGTATATCGAGTACATATTTGACCAGATATGGTGCATATAAACAAAATTCAGAGTACATTAGTCATGGTCTATATTCTCTATAGAATCTTCTGGCCTCTGGCGTTGCTATTTCTTTGTTTTTATCTTGAGCAGTATATGTATAATATCTGTCAGTATTCTCTAGTGAATCAGGAAATATTCACTGTAGTTATCTCGATATTCTAGCCCTCCATCTGTTCTAACATGCTAGAGATAGTTCCATATATCCAAAATTAGATATGACTGGATGTTGCAGCTTTTTGCTCAGTGTGTGAAATTAATTCTGTTAATGTAAACAAGATGTATACAGCAGTACATATATGTGCGTGGCATCTTTCAACAGCTCATTTACTAGAGTAGATCTAGTTATGATGTGATGAACTGACATATCCCATTTGTACTTTTGTCACATACATCTTCCTTATTGGGGATTATATCTTGTTCACACCGTGTAAATCTGTTCAAACTGTCAAAAAACGCTGCTTTGCACTGAAGCTGTAAAGCAGTGTCACTGAATATATGATGGGAAACTAGACATAAACAGATGGAGGAATCACCGGCCCCGTTGTGGAATTTCCATTTAAAGTTTTTTTGACATTCAGCGGATTGTCGCGTTTGAAGTGAGTTGAAATAAGTGCAAATGGGAGGCTGTTTACGTTGACTGATCACCACACGAGGCTCCAGTCTGCAGAGGGAAACGGTTTCTTATTCAATCCAGTCAGTCACACTGCCATCCCTTTCTCCTCACCACGGCTCCTCTTGCTGCCTGCTGCTTTCTGTTAATGGAGATATCACCTCCTCCGTTCTCCTGCGCTCCCTTTGTTGTACTTTTCCCTCCACCAATCCATTTTAACTTCGCTCCCTTCAAACCCTTCTGTCGTGCCCCTTCGTTGGCCTACTCAGTGAAACTAATTGACAGTATACCGTCCCTAAG
Organism: Chelidonichthys spinosus; assembly: GCA_029853015.1. Lineage (NCBI taxonomy): Eukaryota > Metazoa > Chordata > Actinopteri > Perciformes > Triglidae > Chelidonichthys > Chelidonichthys spinosus. The sequence continues at coordinate 13,331,108 of CM056827.1, forward strand.
TGCAGTCTGCATCTGCTTTTCTGCAGAAGCAAATCAGAGCCATTGGTGGTTATCCAAGACAGGCTCCCTTCCTCTCTCATAATGTAAATCAACAAATGATTCATAACAAGTTAAAGAAGCAGACGAGGAGGAAGAAGTACAAATAAGGTTTATTATTGACTGCATTTCTGGAGGGCAGGGACACGGAGTTTCTTTTGGCAATGCTCAATATTTCCTTATAGTGAATGCCAAGCACTCTAATGGCAACCAATTGACATTTTAAGACTCCCTGGGTATTGCTTCAGCTCTGGAGTCAGGAAATGCCACAGCTGAGAGAAAAACAATGTGATCAGGCAGTTAAAGAAATTGGGATGTTTGCTTGAAAGTGTGATGACAGTGATTACTTTTCTTTGGTGTATTGCTGCGAATGCAGCTGCTAATAGTATTTCTGATTAATTAAAGGAAGGAGAAAACATCTGCCTCAAGTGATACCAAAGCTTCCATCAGTCTTTTAAATGGATGCCATTAAAATGACAAATCTAATGCCAAGCTACATCAACAGTAATGTATGCAGAGAACTTCGGGTGTTTCAGGACTCACAACATCAGACACCCAACTCAAGATACCCAACTGGGGTTGATCAAGCCTCATCTTGTCCCCTATAGCCCTCTCCAACAGATCCAATCTTCACAAGTCCAGTTTTAGCTGCCAGTCCTCGGCATTAGGATGTTGCATTAGGTGTTGTTCTTGGCTTTTCTCCAACTCGGATGAAGCTGATGGTGTGCTTTGTGGGTTTTGACACACAGAAGCTTTTCTGGTAAAGGGGGAACACTGGTGTATTGATCAAGCCCCAACAGTGTAGGTTGGATGGGCTTGGTCGAACATTGGTGACAGCCTGAACCCAGAAGGTGATGATGTGGCTCTGACGAGACCTAGTCCACGAGATCTTCCTCTCCACAATATGCTGTTTCAATCCCTCCGTCCTGCTGGACCTGCTATTGTTGTGAGTTTTGCCTTTTTATACCAAATAACCATGGCTGGTGAAGTAACTTGGGTGGACTTCTTCCTTCAGTCAGGCTATGTGTTCACTGAGCCTCTGCCAGAAGAGCTGGCTGGGGAACCCAAACGGGTGGTTAATGAGAGCAGTCTGCTTTGTAGCCCTCTCCCTCCAGCGCCTCCTGTGTAACTCAGCTCTGCGTAGGGTTAGAAGCCTCCTCCTGAGCATGAGATAGAGCTCTGTTAGTGGTTGGTAGTTACTGGTTACTGTTGCAGTGAAGCAACATCCCCTGGGTTGATAACGATTGGCTCAACAGCACAATATGTCATATTATTGCCTTTTTTCCCAAATGACTTCATTAAGCTTTTTTAAATGTCTTTGTTATTGGTTTTATTGTTGCTTTTTACATGACAAAGATGAACGTTATCATACTAATTAAATACTTACTTTTTAAAAGCAGAGCACAGAAGAGAAAAGTATTCTATTTCATTTTTTAGATGCGGATACGGCGGTTGATAAAAGAGTTTTTTACATCAGAATTTTTGTCATTTTCTTTCTATCTCCACCCACTCGCCATCCACGGACTCCATAGGATTCAGCTGACTCATTAGATCCACTAGAACTAGAAACCTGCTGAGTTTCATCTCATGCTCACAAGGAGATACAATATCACCAGAGACCATTAACTTCCTACCCTGCATCTTCTCTTCCTTCTTTCTTCCTCTTTAATTAGATTTCTCCCTCCGTTATTTCAGCAGTAGGTAACTCAGTTTTTTTCTTCCTCTCTCACTCACCTTGACTGTGATGTTTCATTTGTTCTCCGCAGGTTTTGTCCATCTTCTCTATAAACACAATTGTGCACCTGCACACTGTCACTGCAGTTGTTTTTCTTTTCTTTTCCCTTTTCGGTTTATTTGATGCAGTGAACACTATAGTGGGGAAATTAAAAGGCAGGAGTTGAATGTTGCATAGAAATGATGGCAAAATCATTGTAAAGTATTTGTAGTCACAACTGAGGCGCTTTTATGGCTGATTGAGATCAGAGTTTATGGCCCCTTTTTAATAAGTTGATAAAAAAAAGAACACATAACAACATCACTGCCTGCAAATCTATCTGTACAAGGAGGAAGAGTCCTGGGAGGGAGCGAGTGGGAAGAGTTTATGTTCTGAAAACGACCCACCGGCCAGCTCTAACCTAGTTCTGCTTAAAGTGCAGGACTTATTTGCAACAGTCAATATGCCTAATTACTCTGTTCTTGCTAACTGCGTCTTACACTTCAGCAGTGGGACTGTAAAAGTCAGAGTTGATGCTCATAGTAATTATGGACATAATGTAATGATTTTGTCCTGCTCCTCTTCTGGGCGTGGGAGTTTCTAATGCTTAATCTAATGCTGTACTGTTGTACTTGGCTCCCTTCTCAACCATTGCTGTAAATGCACTTAGGGATGCACCGACTCCGACTTTTTCGGCCCCCATACCAATATGATACCTGAGCTTTTGGGTATACTGATACAGAGTACTGTATACCAGTGTTTAATTAATAAGCCGCATGCCTCACTGTGCGGAAGTGACTGGGATCATTCGTGTGTTAGGAAACATCAGGCTCGACTTAAACATTGCGTTCCTCCTCCATCCTTAGTCTACCGCTTTATCCTGTATTCAGGGTTGTGGGGGGGCTGGAGCCGATCCCAGCTGTCATTGGGCGAAGGCAGGGTTCACCCTGGACAGGACGCCAGTCTATCACAGGGCCGACATGTAGAGACAAACAACCATTCACACTCACATTCACACCTACGGGCAATTTAGAGTCATCAATGAACCTATCCCCACATTGCTTTCCCAATTTAGTAAAACAAAATGTAATAAATTCATATATAGACAAAGAATCTTACACAGGCAACTTGGTAAATATTCTTCAAAAGCAATAGGAATTGGAATTCCAGTTTAAAAATATTTATATATATATATATATATATATATATATATATATATATATATATATATATATATATATTGAATAGATAAGCGCTATTGAAACAGGGGCTCAATGGCAGTGCCCCGAAAAAGAATTGTCGAATAAAGGAGTATTAAAACCTGTACAATGTATTTGTTTGATGTTCTGACATGGGATGACCCTGAAAGCATTCTACCAAATGTGTTAACACACGTACAACACAGCTATTTACACATCCAGCACAACACGGGGCAACATTAGCATTCATTCAGAGCCATGTTTCTGACCACCTGAGACATTTGTGAAGAATATCCGGCTCTTCAGCCGCTGAATTCTCCACTATGTTCTCCAGTAAGTCGCCAATCAAAGCAATGAGAAGTGAAATCTGCTAAAATCCTCCATAGAGCTGAGAGAAACTACAGATTTGATAGATATGGGAGATCTGTGGGTTCGTCAGAGAGTATTTAACTCATCTCAGGGAATTAGTTAGTTATCTAATTGCATCCTTGATATTGCAGATTGTCTTCTATATCATTAAGAGCCTACAGTTGTGCAATTACCGTTATTGATAGTTAACACATGAAAGGGTTGGTTAAGTCAATTACTTTCCACACGTAATAACGTTTGATAAAAGATCTCTCCGATACGGATGACCTGTGCCCCGTGCTGTAAGACTTTTACTTGCAGAGAGGTGTTGCAGTCATTTAATTACTTTACTAACTTTACTCACCTCCCTGACAGAAAACTGTGACATCTGAAGTGATGTTGAGGACACACTAATGACTTGAATTTAATGTGTTTGTGCTGTGTGTGTGTGTGTGTGTGTGTGTGTGTGTAAATATATATGTGTGTGTGTGTGTGTGTGTGTGTGTGTATGCCAGTATAAATTGTCTCACTGCTTTTACTCTCAAACTAACAGACTCATAAACACTTCCCCATATCCATATAACAGACGAGCCTTGAAGAGGGTTATTTGTTTTAACTGCCTCATTAGAGAAACCGAGTATAAAAGATATTATTTAATATTTTGATACCCATCATGGTGTCCGGGGAGACTTTTCTGAAATGTAAAACATTTATGTGTAATCTTCTTTTGCACAATAATTAAAATAATTTTAGAATATCTCTTACGCTCTGAATTTCTGTAAAATTAACTCGCAGTCAGTTAAGAATAATTGAATGCAAGTCAGCAGTACTTTAGTCTGGTTCTGTTAATGAAGCTGGAAACCGAGAACGAAGAGCAGGGCGGCATCTCTGAGCGACGTGTGAAAACGACACCAAAATGATTAATATTGAGTTAGAATAGTGTTTTGCAATTCAAAGCACACACTTAAAACTTGACAGATTTTTTTCTGTCAAGTTTAACTGTGATCTGTTTAATTTTGAATCACCTTTGAATAAGCCTTTGGTTAATACTCAAATGCCAATAATGAACAACCAATAAGCATATGAGTACAAACAGTTGAAGGATTTGTGAATTCTTTGCAGAAAAGAGGTTGATGTTATTGATTCTTATACAACATTAATAAACACATCAGTATGTTGAAAAGGGGTTTATTAACAATAAACAAATAAACATGTGTGTGTGTGTGTGTGTGTGTGTGTGTGTGTGTGTGTGTGAGGTGTGTTCCAAGATGGCGGCTGTGGGTGTCGACCAGTCAGCCATGTGGAGCGGGGGTTTCTCTGTGGGGGCCTTGTGGCTTTGCCCGGAGACCAGATTTCTCTTTGTGTGTATAATTAGTGTAAAATATGTAGAGCCGTTAGGAAAGTTGGATTAGTGAGCGTGCAAACTGTCTGTTGTAGATCACTAACAACTGAACTAAGGTTACACACTTAACTAAACAATACATCAAACAGAAAAATCACTTGGAAACATTAAGGTCATCACATTCAGTTTCTGTCCTAAGCTATGCCCAGATTGTTACCAGTCCTTGAAGGGCTGGTTGTTCCTCTGAAGAGTCTTCAGGTTCCTGTGAGGAAAACTGTCCTTGAAGTTGTGGATGGAGGAATTTCTGGTGAGATGCGTCTCGACTAGGAATTCTTGTCTTTGTTGCAGAAGCAGGCCCCAACAGCCAGCTTGAGGGCTGTTTTGATGGTGCTGCCTGGGGACTTGAGACCTGTGGTCCAAATCCCAGGAGGAAGAGGGAGGTGGGGAGACTGCTTGTCCGGGTGGAAACCCAGAAGAAAGAGAGAGACCTCTGTTCAGTTTGAGGTCGCAGGAGGAAGAGAAAGATTCCAACTTGGTCTGCTCAGTAGGAAGCAAACTTCTACTGCTATTGACCAATCACAATGGAATCAGGAATATTGTTTCATAGACACAAACCTTGAGGTCCCAACATGTGGATAAATTGTTACCCAAAGCTTGGATTAGAAAGCTGCAGTGATAACACACCTGAGTGATATGGTCCTCCTTCTCCCTGTCTCTTAGTTATTTATTTTTCTCAGCTAACGAGGAGGTGTTTAATTTATCTTTATTCACCTGAGAAATTTGTGAAGAATATCTGGCTCTTCAGCCACTGAATTCTCCACTATGTTCTCCAGTAAGTCGGCAATCAAAGCAATGAGAAGTGAAATCTTCTTAAATCCTCCATAGAGCTGAGAGAAACTACAGATTTGATAGATATGGGAGATCTGTGGGTTCGTCAGAGAGTATTTAACTCATCTCAGGGAATTAAAGTTATCTAATTGCATCCTTGATGTTGCAGATTGTCTTTTATATCATCAAGAGCCTACAGTTGTGCAATTACCGTTATTGATAGTTAACACGTGAAAGGGTTGGTTTCGTCAATTACTTTCCACACGTAATAACGCTTCGAGGTCGCAGGAGGAAGAGAAAGATTCCAACTTGGTCTGGTTGGTAGGAAGCAAACTTCTACTGCTATTGACCAATCACAATGGAATCAGGAATATTGTTTCATAGACACAAACCTTGAGGTCCCAACATGTGGATCAATTGTTACCCAAAGCTTGGATTAGAAAGCTGCAGTGATAACACACCTGAGTGATATGGTCCTCCTTCTCCCTGTCTCTTCTCTAGTTATTAATTTTTCTCAGCTAACGAGGAGGTGTTTAATTTATGGGCTGTCATCGTCTCATCGCCATCAAAAGCGTTGTGTGTCCTAATGTCTTAAATCATCACTTTTGGAGGCCTCTGCAAGGTCTTTCCCTACATGAGAGAAGTGGAGTTCCCTTGGATCGCGACTATTATTTGATGATGTATAATGTCTGGCATGTAATGTATCAAAGAGGAGTTTATTTTAAGATTTTAAAAGGGAAATAAATAAAGGATTTCCTGTATGTCCTATAGGCGGTACGTTATTCTTCATACAGTAAGTGTGAGTTATGCACTCCCTTCTGCTATTATCTCTCCTAACTCACCCCATCGCCTTCAGGACGGCTGCTTCTTATCTTCCCTCTTTTTGGTTACTCTCTTTTCCTGGCTAACCTTTTCGTCCTAACTCTTCCTAATTATTTTTATTCACTCTCATCGTGTCCTTTCTTTTCTTTCGTTTTGCTTTGTGGCCTCCGTTTCCACATGCTGTTACAAATGGTCTTCATGATCTACTTTTGTCGTTGAGTAACAACAGCTTACAGGAACACAGTCACGCAAATTGTGTCAACAAGTCACCCATTAATACAGAGCTGTAACACTCAGAGCTGTGTGTGTGTGTGTGTGTGTGTGTGTGTGTGTGTGTGTGTGTGCTCACCCAGGTATAATTAATGCTTATTCTAGCAGGGTACTGGGAGGTCATCGTACATGTTCACATCCTCAGTCTGCTCCCTCACCTTCAAATTGCACTGAAGTTTCGTCATTATTATATTACTCAAGTGCTTTGCTTTCTTCCCTTATTTTTACTATTCTTAGCTCCCTGATCCACTCCAGTTCTTTCTCCAGTCTCTCTCATATTTATATCATGTGCATAGGATACATTATCTCACTTTCCTAATGGTAAGGGACATTAATGATTTACACTGCATTAGAAAACCTCTAAATTCTAAATAGATTGTCAAGTGCCTCTTGAAATTTGCATGAAACCTTCTTGCTTCTCTGTGCAGGTTACCAAGTGTTTTAGGACAGTCAGGTCTCTGGTTGTATTGACTCTATTCATAGTCATTTTGTCTTCTTCTTCGTCTTCTTCGTTTTCTAGTTATTGGAATTTATCCTTCTGGGTCTGTGGAGGGATTACATCTATTCCACTGGAACATCATTGTAATCAAATCAATGCTAAAATAAATGGATTCTGACATGATTTAAATTGATCAGTACATACTACGGTAATGCAGTTTGTCCTTGAATATGAGCTGGGACCGAAATTAAATATAGATTATCTAACGCATGTGTCCCTACAGTAATATGTTTTCGTGAGCCTCTGTCCCTCTGTGCCTCTTTATTTGGATTTCAATAGCAGGATGGACAGTTGACAGTCGCCCTGCAGTAATGTTATTTACAGGAAAACGCTATGTTGTTTCTGGGTTTCTGTTCATATTACTGTCACATCAGATTTGATCCAGCACTGTACTAGAGCCACTTTGAGACTGTGTGTTCTACTAAATGAATTAGTCCTCCATAATGTGCATCCTGATGCTGTAATGGTTGCAGATGCTCCCTCGGAAATGACCAAAGACACCTTGTATTTGCAGTCAATGACACTTGTAACGTGATTAAAGGAGGAGCAGCATCCTACCACAATGGTTTTAATTTGCTATGGCTCCATTGTTAGCAACGTTTTTCCATTGGTCGCTCGCTCCACCACTTTGGTCCAGTTCCAGGGGAATTTATGTTGTTAAGTGCCAGATGGATTGCCATCAAAGGGGGAATTGACATTCATGGTCCCCAGAGGATCGATCCTGATGACTTAAAGGATCCCCTGATGTTTCCTCTAGTGCTACTGTGAGGTTTGGGCTTTTGAGTTAAATCTTTATCCTCAGTCTGAATAGATTGCTGGCAAATTTTGTACACACGTTCCTTCCAGACGAATTGCCACTGCTTGACATTAACGCTTGCCTGTCCCAAGTGAACTCCTAGTTCAGGCAAGTGGAATCCCTCCTGTACTTGTCTGATCAGCCAAGGAAAGTAATATTAGTCATAGAAATCCAGAGATCGGTATGCTTTCCAGTCGCCGATCCCTGTTGATGCTACAATGTGAACAACAAATATAGCGTTGAAATCGTAAAAAGAAGAGCTAGCTAATGTGAATTTTTCAAATCCCAGTTTATTTTATTAAGAGGCCCCTTATTAGTGGGCAATCATGTACTTTCCTGAAGGAGAAAAGCTTTATGTCAAGCCCTTATTGTCAACTTTGTGATCCTCTGACTTTTCCTCCAGCACCATCATCAAGACAAATTTTCGAATGTGCCCAATATTTTGGTTTAAGACCAAAAATCTGCAAAATGAATGGCCATCAACCTTAGCTGCTAATATCCTAACGTAGATTGTGACCTGTTTAACATTATATCTGCTGAACATCAGCATGTTAGGATTGTCATTTTGACTGTTGACTGATGTTAGCATATAGCTTCAGAGCCGTTAGCACGTTTGTAGAGTCTCTGCTTCGTGTAGGACTTCGGAGCAGGGCTGACGTTGGAATGGTGGATATTTTTCTCTTTGAATGCAAGCTTACCTTCATTTTTGTTTCATTGCTGCGGCTCAGTACAAGGATGTTGTAATGGGAATTTTGGATGTCTGTAATTTATTATCAGAATATTTGTCAGGTCAGACGTCGATCCGCATTTCCTTTCTGACTGTTATGCTATGACGAAAATTAATGCCTGTTTGTCGATGATATGAACATGAGTGCCACATTGACATAAGATAATTTCAGGACTATGACGCCTGTGTTCTGTAAATCTTGACCTTGCCTGTACATCTTGTCTTTGTAAGATAGGACATGATCCGTCCTTTGGTTCCTCCTCCTTAAAAGGGAGATTGCTGTTGGACTCAGGGTCGTTCCTGCTGATTCTGAACCTTTGCATCAGAAGGCAGGGGTGAACAGTACTTTCTTCTGCAGATGAGAATACTTAGTGGAATAAACCTCGGAGAAAAAGCTGATCCTGGTTGTTGATCTTTATTGGGCAGATTCATTTTTCCACAACAATGTCAAAGATGAATGCACACATCACTAATGGCTTTGCACTCATACATCTCATGAAAGGCATTGGAAACGGCCCATTTCCATGGTCCGATGTGTGCTATTATATTTTTTCTATATATTTATATATTATATATAAAGAGCCAGAGCTCTGCTTCCCCAACCAGCACCCCATTTGTGTAGGATAAATGTAAGACCTTGAGCTCAAAATTGAACCTGCCATCCATGAGTAAACCGCAGTAGCTGTGGGCTGCTATGAGACTCACTGAAGACATCTTCAAATGTAAATGAAATGCTATGTGAGCGCGATGGATTAATATATTTACTCTGGCAAGTGCAAGCACATAAAAATGAAGACTCAATTGAATAATGCCCATTTTATAGTCTGTTTTATAGTCACCTCAGTGCCACAATCTAATATGGTCTTGGTTTGCAAGAGTCTCTTTATGAGATTGTTTCAGTTGATTTCACGCCTGCTTTTGGGACATTTTTACCATCACAGTGGAAGAGTGAATCCAAAGAAAGCTGCTGTTAAGCATTAGGTTTTATTACTGTATTAGGATTAAACCATACTGCAGTATACCATAAAAGTGTGTGTACTAGTGTGTCTTTCGTCAATTGCAAGTAAATGGTCCTAGGTCTAAAGATGCCTAAACACCACTGGAAGACAGACCTTTACTCTGCACTTTCTAGGAGAGTATAGTCATGCTGTTTTCTGCAGTGCTGTCTGTCTCCTGCATTAGCATGAGACGAGACTACTGGTATGAATAATGTCTTCCCTTATGGTCCACTTTCACTCGTTATAATGGACTCTACTCTGTCTCAGCAGGACGGGACTCCCATCTAAAATAATCAGTAGGTCAGTGAAGGAGTAGGAGGAAGGTGCGAAAGAGAAGTAATGGCACATTCATCGCATTTTGTTAAAAATTCATCTCATTATTACATTTTTTTAGGCCAATATGTTTTTATCAGTCGTCAAGTTTCCAAGTGTTCTCATTTTTTCATTGGCACGGTTTTCTTCAAAGCTTAAAACAAATAGTTTTGCCTTTGAACAGGCCTAAAATGTCTTTCCTATTCATGTATTTGTTTTACTTTGACCTTGTTCTCTCAGTTCGGTACAGGGACAAGCAGGGAGGAAATGGAATAGTAGGACAAAACTAGTGAAATTTGTCCAAACAGATGAAAAGCTGTGAGCGGGTTTTAGGAAGAGTTGCATTTTTAAATCACTGCCAGCTGGACATGTCATCTGCTCATTGGCATGAGACAAAGCGTTCCTCTTCAGTGGATTGAAAGGTTAAGTTGACATCCCAAGTCCCTGAGAAGAGTGACACTTGCACACTAGAGATATGCCAGTGTGTGTGTGTGTGTGTGTGTGTGTGTTTGTTTGTGCACATGCACATATGTTTTTTTTCTCCGGGCTGGTCTCTATCTTACATGTGAGGCCCTGCTGCCAAGAAAGTGGGAGGAATTTTAATTTACAGTGTGAGGAACTATGTGTGATGGTAATCTGCGTGAATCTCCAGCTCACTATCCAGACCTTAATCACAGCATTCTCTGGGCGGTTGAAGACCACTTGTTGTAGACCAGTAGCACACAGGTGGAAATGGAGAGAATGAGGGGAAATGTGTTTCTGTATTCTACTGTGTCAGTATAGATTACTCACTAAAAATAAGTGTTTATTGTGTTTTCTTTTTTTTCTCCCTTGGTGCTGTTCAGTCCTTAAATGTGGTAACCTCTAAAGTGCACATTGAGTGTGCAATGTAGCTATTGGTGAAGAGACACATGGTTGTCTTTAACCTTCCCAGGCCAGCACAGAGGTATTAGAGTCAAGGAGTGTACATAGTAACGCACACTGGAAGGAATGTGGGGGGGAAAGGATTTTCTGTTTTCTTACCTTTTCTAAAACTGAGGGATTTATGTTGTTAAATTTGTTATTAAATTATGTTAATGGGAAGAATATGACACCACAACCACAATGGCAAGGACTTTAAGCAGTACATTAGTAGGCTTTGCTTTGTGGAGAAGCTGAGAGAAAAAAATCGCTTAGAGAATATACTATATAGTATAATATACACACTCCACTTCTCAATTTAAAATATTTTAGAATTTTTGAAAGATTAAGGTTTTTTTTCACTATTTTGTGTCGGTCCATTACATAAAATCTACAAAATATTCATTTTGGATGAATAAATCATTTTGTGAAGCTATAAAACAACTATTACTTTTTTCCCCACATTGTTGACCCTCGGCCCTCCATTAGTCCTTGTGTCATGTGTTAAAACCTAAGAGATCTATCTGAAACCAGAGGCATGATCACATTAAGATGTTTTTAAAACAGACGGAAAGGCTTCCTTGCCGTTTCATCATTCAGTCCTCTTGAAGTGAATAAGCACATGTATATACAGTTTGATGAATGCTCATTACAACAATGTGTGAACTGAAATGTGCATTTGTTTCTCCTCCACAGTCAACAAGCACAAGCCATGGATCGAAACATCTTACCACGGTGTGATCACAGAGAACATGGACACGGTGCTGCTGGACCCTCCGCTGGTGGCTCTAGACAAGGACGCCCCGGTTCCCTATGCTGGTAAGAAAACACAAATACACAATATCCACCCACATTTAGAAAGTACCACCGATACAGTGTACACATCCTCCCACATGGTTGTCTCACACGCACACATTGGCACTGTAACAAGGACGCTTCAGCACTGTGTGCAGGGAACTGTGGTGACTTCACACCACAAGACAAAAACAGATGATCTAACAGTCTCTGTGCTCACCATTTGGCATGGAGAGTGAATTCCATTTATCACCCTTAGCTGTGTAAAACAAATGGGTTTTCCCTCTCTTTTTCCAACAGCCCTTTCCTCTCGTGTAGAATTGCTCAAAAACTCAAAAGACAGAGAGGCTTGTAAATAAATAACTAAACAAGTATTTGTTTTTGTTCCCATGGTGGCGTGGATGTCAGTTTTTTACTGTAAATTGGATTTTGCTAGGGCTGCACGGTGGTGTAGTGGGTAGCACTCTCGCCTCACAGCAAGAGGGTCCCGGGTTCGATCCCCGGGTCGGCCCCGGGTTCCTTCTGTGTGGAGTTTGGATGTTCTCCCCGTGTAAGCGTGGGTTCTCTCCGGGTTCTCCGGCTTCCTCCCACAGTCCAATGACATGCAGGATGGGGATAGGTTAATTGGTGACTCTAAATTGCCCGTAGGTGTGAATGTGAGTGGGAATGGTTGTTTGTCTCTACATGTCGACCCTGCGATAGACTGGCGTCCTGTCCAGGGTGTATGACAGCTGGGATCGGCTCCAGCCCCCCGCGACCCTGAATACAGGATAAGCGGTAGACAATGGATGGATGGATGGATGGATTTTGCTAGACTGATGTTAATCTGTGGACTTTGCTCCGCCCTTATATCATTGTATTTCAACTTTCTTCATAATTATTACAATACATGAACATCAGAGGCGTCCTGTCTTTTATATCAAACGTGTGGGTTCACAGCATTCACAACAGCATACTTTAGGTTGGATGAAGGATTGATTCAAGCTTACGGAGCTATATGAAAATGCATTTATTTTCATAACCTTGTCAGGTTTTGAGTTTAGAAACATCTCCCTCACTCCCCCTGACAGCAGCCTATTCAGGGCTACTGATAATTGAAGCCATGTTTCATCCTTGTCCTTGCCGCTGAATTCCCCCACTTAACCTGACCCGCAAATTGTTCTCAAGAGTGGAAGAATACAGAATACTCCTGAGCCTCGTCAGCTTTTCATGACGACGATGTTTGTTTTCTAGCCTTAATCTTAGGCAAGGCAAGGCTACTTTATTTGTATAGCACATTTCAAACACAAGGCAGACTCAAAGTGCTTCACATCATAACATGTCATACAATAAAGTGAAAAAAAAAATAGGGTTAAAAGAAAATAAAGGCACAATTAAGATGCAAAAATGCATCTCTGTTTTTTAAAAATAAATCTCTAAAATGTATTTAATACATTGCAAAAATGGGGGGGTATTGACCAGCGGGCGTCCCCTTTAGCAGTATTTAATGTTAGTATTAGATTTATAGATGCTCTGCATTCACTGAAAGTGTGGCTACTGAGAACTCACTGTACTTTTTCGAGCAAAAGTTTCCAAAGTGTAGTAAAAACTCCCTGACAGTCCATGAATAAGAACTCCAGGACTGTTTCTAACATTTTATTGCCTCTCATGTTTGGTTTCCATTGAACCGGGTTCTGGGAGTGTAGTACAGGGGACACGTTTAATAATAACAGCATGATATCGTTATATACCTCCACTCCACGTGACTGTTTCGGGGGGCTGATTATGTTGTCAAACAAGAGCTGCAATCAGACGACCATCATGCAGGTGCGGCAGAGACGACAGTAACAGGAAGGACAGAGACGCAGAGAGCTTTTATAATTGGACGAACTCTTCTGTGACTCAAAGACAAACGAAGAGGCTTTTGGCAGCTAACACTTAACAGCTCATTACAGTGAAATGGCTCCTATTAATCCCAGCGCTGACAACCATGGAAAACTGATACTCAGCTATTCTCCCTGTTTTCCTTTTTTTGTGTGTGTTTTTGTTCTTATACCACAGTCATCACTTCGTGTCTTTTTCTATGTTTTCTGTGAGTTGTTCTGCAAATAATGGGTGGATACAGGTGACCTTGAGGAGTGTGAAACAGCCTGGAGCCCATATTAAATGCTCTGCTTTTCCTCACAGGGCCCTGGATTTCATATACTGTGTAACCCCAAGGCTGTGGCATATGTAGATGTACTGCATATGAAGATTTAATGATACTTCGGAGGGGTTTAGGGCGTTTTGGCTCGCCAAAAGTGGAGAAAGATAGAGAATATATCTTGCAAAAATAGCTTTATCTTTTGTTCATCAAAAAGATGCTGAAGATATACCTCGACCGTCATTGTTCCTCTCTAATCAAGCAGTACAGCCTTTTACGTACAAAGCTTTCCCTAGCAACCGAATCCACACTGCGGTGAAGGTTTAATGACACGGCAACGAGCAGCCAGACAAAAGGGGAAATTAATTTAGATTGTTTCCCGCCGTGATTAACACTTGGTTTGTTGACTTGGGAAGGTCAAGCCGGTGAAATATGGCCTGAGAGGAAAAAGCAGCGCTGTGTTCTGACTTCTGACTGGTGATATTTCTCTCCTTGTTTTCATTGCGTGCGTTGTAATGAATAAAACCCATACAATCGCTACCAAGGAGACTCAGGGAAAAATGGCCATCAGAAGAGCGGCTCGGCCCCAATTTATCTCCCTCTGCACTCCTGCTACAGCTCTCCCTCATGCATACCCTCCCCCTCCTCTGCTATTCCCTCAAATCTTTATCACAATCTGCGCCCATGTTTCTCTCCACCTAGTGCCACATTACCTTTTCCTCAACCCGACTATCCTCCCTCCTATTCTCCATCTCGACACTTTGCTCCGAGCGAGCCCATGTACACGCACAGTCACTTGTGCGTTACGGACACTCTCATCAATCCTGGTTTTGTTTTACAGCAGGAAGGAGTAGGCTGTCCTTCTGGTTCCACATTAATTGCAGTGTGGGAACATGCACCGGGATTGTTAAGTACTTGCCTATTTTCTCCTCTCTTGTACGTTTCTCTCATCAATCCCCCCCCCCTCCCATCCACTGGCCTTTCATTGCTCGTGCGTCTCTGAACGCCTCATAATACATCTGCCTCATTCTCTCGTCGTACCGTACCTCATCTTTACACCGTTATAGTATTTTTTTTCCCCTTTTCCTTCCTGTCTCTCGTTCTGCCTTCTGCCCTCTCCTGCGGTACCACATTTCACTTTGATGTAAACTACCCACAGTGGGTCTAACTTGAACATTATACGCTGAGACATGCATCCTTGAGATGAATTGTTATTACTGCGTGGCATGATGGCATCCTCTATCCTCTGCACCTCCCTCCGACGCCTCCCTCGGAGCAAAGGTGTGTGGGTCGAGGACTATGTGCTGATCAAGGGTTCTCAATCACATTAGCATGAGGAATGGAGGCAGTGGACTCTAGGGTGCTGCGAGGCAAGCAGGCAGTTTCATTTGCTTATTCTTTATCTCGAGGCCACAGTCAACAGGCACAGATTCTCCCCATTCATCATGGTACCGGGATAATGTGCTGTGGTACATTGTTTCTCCTGCAGAACCCACACAGGGTAAAGGAACAAAAGTTAGAGGGAAAGGGAGAATGGATAGCAGCGAGTAAGAAGGGCGAAGACAGATGGACAATGAAAATGAGACGGTCATCACTGGCAGCTGCCGCAAAAAATTAGATTATTACCATTGGTTGGTTCATGTTGTGTGTGTGTGTGTGTGTGTGTGTGTGTTTGCACAAGTGAATGAACACGTGAATTAAACTGTAATTCTCAGTATTTATTCCAGTAAATCCAGAGTTGGTGTCTTTAACTGTTTTGAGTGTGAGCCTGAATGCTTTGTTGATTCTTTGGTTTGTACTTTCTCATTCATCACCATCATAATCATCCGTCATTTTATCTCCTGATAAGAAACGTTGAATTCTTTATGAACACAAGGTTCATTGTGTATACAGTCCCCCATCAGTCCTGCAGCAGTCACTATGAGTCAGTGCCTTCATGCGTTCAGCGCCAGATCTGCTGTGGGCTGAGACCAGCCCAATACTCAGTCACCGCATTTATACATGTATAGGGCAAATATATATATATATATATATATATATAAAGGAAGCATGTTTGGGATGTTTTTATCATGATGAAACTTTGTTCAGACAGACTTTAACCTTGCCTGATAAAACACAGCCCTATGTTTGAATGGACCAGTTGCTGGGCTGTCTGGCACAAAAATGGACCTTTGTAGTCTTCCGACCACTCAAAGCATATTCCACTATAAGTCAGCATTTACCTATTCACACACACACACACACACACACACACACACACAGAGAGAGAGAGAAAGATGTATTTCTACGGTTAACCTTGCAATTTTAAATGATGTCTCCGACTATTATAATAACCTCTGCAATATTTTGGCTTACCCTGCATAGTGTTATCGCAGTCTGTTGTCAGTCTGAAGGCGAGCTCATTAACAGAATTTTAATACAACACTCTAGCTAGAAATCCATATCGGGTGGGGAGAACACCAAAATGAAACATCTTTTTCTCTGCCTTTCTTGCTTTGATTGTGAGGAAAATTTCTCCGTTAGGACACAATTCATCAAGGTGCCTGTATAGAAATTCATGCTTTCACATTTCTGAGAAGTCTTTCAAATATTGCCTGGTCAAGTTAAATCACTCCCAATGTTGTGTCAAGAAATCACCATTTATCACATTATGTCCTTATCACTTTTTTCATAATCCAAACCTCTTGAGCCTGAGTTGATGATTATGACTATTTTGCTATTCAGTCAAACTTCCATCCAGCTGAGAAAACAACATGTTCTATTTCTACCAACAGTCAAAATGTTGCTTGTATGATATAGAAAACATATGACTTGACTTTGAAGAGTCCAAAACAGTAGTGAGAAGAATGTCTGAAAACATGCTATTTGAATTATGCGAGCATTATTTACAATAGCTGACTAATTTATTAGTCACAATTGTGGATAGTTAAGTAATTGTGAGTGATTATCAGGAACAATCATCCGTGGTGGATAGACAAGTTCTCATCGCTCGGGAATGTTTTTGTTAGAGTTGTATTGTCCCTTTCTTTTGTACGGGATCAATGCTACCCATGACAATAACAAAATACTTTTTCCACCTGCAAAGGAACAGCAGGATGGCATATTATTGCAATTATCAAAAAAAGCAGGCTATTGTGATATGCAGTGTGTGTGTGTGTGTGTGTGTGAGAGAGAGAGAGAGAGAGAGAGAGAGAGAGAAGGGAAATAGAAAGGGATGATGTGATGGATCATCAAAGGATAAACCAGAGCATTGAAGGGACAGTGATCAAATCGTGCGGATGTCTCCGTCTGCCCCGAGGTGAAGAGGAACACATCACTTTCCCAGCCTCTCCCTTTCTCCCTGGCTGTCCTCTTTGCCTTTTGTGTAGCTGTTACATTTCTGCAGTGGTGCTCGGTTGTTAGGAAATAGTGAGGCAAGTCTGCAACATGAAACAGTTGCAGAAGATCAAAGATCCTGTATGCTCTTTAGAAGGCTGACACCTACCTGCAAACGGGATTTCTCTCCGCTGCAACCGACGCTAGTATACCTGCGTGAAAATACCTTCTCGGATTTTGCCAACACCTTGTCCGTTAAAGCTAAAGTAATAACATCAAGTGATGACATCAAATCACTAATTAGTGGAGCGTTTAGGAAGTAAAGACGTGTCTCACAGATGTTTGTGGAGGTCCAAACAGCAGAGAAAGGGGAATAACTGAAAAAAATAACTGAAAAAGGGAAACAACACTTTTTAAAACGTATGCCAGGCTCAGTCCACTGGGGTTTGGGAGTTGTAGTACAGTTTGTCTGTGTAAGTCTTTTCTCCTCACACTGTTCTCCCTCCATTTTATCTGTTGAGAGCAGGAGAGCGTCTCTCAGTGAAGTGTCAGTGTGTGTGTATTGATACCTTCTCCTCGCCTTAGGACATGAGGGTTCAGCACTACGCCTACACACACTCCTCTCTGTTTGCTCCCAGCAGGACACAAACTTCTTTCTGACTTAGTCTTCTCAATCCCTCTTTTGGTTTCCCCTCTCCCTCACTGTGTCCCTCTTCATCCTTCATCAAGGTAGGTCCTCATTTCAACTTCCTCGATCCTCTCATTGCAAACCGGGAGGAATTTCACGTTTGTCATGTTAAAAGCTTCCAAAGTTCTATTTTGATCAAATCATTGTTGGTCCGGACTGTAAGTGTTTCTTTCAAAATGTCAATTCCGTTAAATTATTTCATGTCATGAAATGAAATGTCAAAGTATAGCCGATGCAATTACGATAGTGATTAATTAACCTGAATAAACTTGATAACTATTGAACAGAACATCCAAGTGGAAGCAATAATTCCTAGATAAAATAAATCTGGATAAAATAGTATCAAATTCAGAATTAATACCTGAATAAATATCTGGTATGAATGTGTAATTATGTGGAGAAAAACACTGAAAAACTTGTAAAAGGAAATGGTTCAGATGTAACATGAGTACCACTTGTCTGCTTGCTGTAAAATCAGCTGTTCCTGGGACGTCAACATTTTGTAAGTCTATTGCTGGAAAGAATAATTAATTGAAGAATGGAGAAGTGCATTCTAAAAAAACATTTACATTTAGGTAATTTAGCAGACGCTTTTGTCCGAAGCGACTTACAATAAGTACATTTGTCAAAAGAAGGAAACAAAGAAACCACGACGTATCATTGCCGATAAAGTAAGAGCTAAAAATAGAACAAGTGTTAGGTCCTCTTCTGAGTAAAGTAGTGCCTCAAGAGCAACAGTGCTATGATCAGAGTGCTATAGGTAAGGTTTTTTTTTTTTGGGGGGGGGGGGGGGTGAAGTCTGAACAGGTGAGTCTTGAGCCTTTTTCGGAAGATGGCAAATGACTCTGCTGTCCTGACATTGGTCGGGAGTTTGTTCCACCACTGAGGCGCCAGAACAGAGAAGAGTCTGGACTTTGCTGAGCAACATTTGTTTGATTTCAGCGATGGTGGTACCAGCCGGCCAGCTGAAGTAGAGGAGCGAAGTGCTCGCTTCGGGGCATGAGGTTTGACCAGAGTTTGAAGGTAGAAGGGTGCCGTTCCATTGATGGCCCTGAAGGCCAGTGTCATCGTCTTGAATTGGATGCGTGCTGCAACAGGGAGCCAGTGGAGGTCACGGAGGAGGGGGGTCACATGGGAGAATTTGGGTAGATTGAAGATAAGGCGTGCTGCAGCGTTCTGGATACGCTCCAATGGTTTAATCACAGAGGCCGGGAGTCCGGCCAGGAGAGAGTTGCAGTAGTCAAATATCTCATGCAACCTGCATAGATACATACAAACTCATACAAATACATACAAACTCCGTCTGTCACACATTTATGTCTGCTCCCCTAAACACCACGATGGTGTGCGTGTGTTTGTGTGTGTGTGTGTGTGTGTGTGTGTTTGTCAGAGCATTTGGGTTTATGTAAAGGTAGATGTTTGTTTCATCCAGCTTGGAGCCTTCAGTTGTCAACAGGCTGTGAGCGATTGCACTTACTCCATCCCCTTCCGAACCCGTCTGTGTTTAACTGTACTATTAGTCTCACACGAGGCCATTCATCTTTCATTCCTTTGTATTTAATGTGTTGCTTAAGACAGATGGACTATATGACCTTAATTAAATATCATCTTGTATTTTGCGTTGAGCATTCGAGGCTGATGCATCCTTATCTTGTTTTAGTGAAAGTATTTTACTTTATAACTAATGAGTCAATTCAAACACCAAGAGGAAGGGATTTCCCACTATCTGGAAGAAATTGCGCTTATCTAATTTTTAAAATATAATTCATATTCTATTATTATAGATTCATGTAATTATTCAACTGGCTGTGACAGGATGTGAGGAACTTATCCAAAATTGTCTGCATTTAATGAGCACTTTTTAAATAAGTAACTGGCCTAACCCTTTTCCAGTATCTGAAAAGATACATCCACAATTAAATATTGTTTTTTGGAACATGCTGACAAATGAGGAAGCCCATTTACATGATGGGGATGTGCCGAGCAAGATCAAAAGCAAACTCACTACTATATAAAATAAAACTACTCTTTAATGTATATATAAATGTCCAAAAATAGTTCTGGTAGATCTATCTATCTGTGTTAATAAATGTGTTGATTAAATACTCACTCTTCATTAATACAATTTAAAAAAAGATGGACCTGATTTAGAATCTAGACTTTAAAAAGAGTTTTTCATATTTTTTTGGGAAAGTCTGTGTTTCTGGTTGTGTACAGACGAGGTGTAAGGTAGAGCAGTGGTGAGACGCGCTGCCTTGCTTTTTCTCCCGAATTGGCGGCTGAAAGAAGCTGCTCTTCAAGGATATAGAGCATTGACCCATGGTCGTGATGTGAGATGAAATTACTTAATGAAATGTGCAGTGAATGGCAGCTGAAACTAATCCAGCAATTCTCTGTGTTCTGTCGCTCGCTCTCCCCTGACAGTGGGCTGACAGGGCCTCGCTATCCTGACAGGCCAATTAGACAGCAATTTGCATATCTTCCTCGCTCCATTTGCCTTGCTCATGTGAGCATAAAATAAGATGATCTGGCTTTTGGACCTGTGTACGACATCGGAGTCGCACAGACTAACTTCACCGTCCTCAATCCACGACCCCTAACTCCACCCCGTCTCTCGTTCATTGTAACTGACTCTGACCTTTGTTATCCATATCCTCCCATTCCTATTTATGTTAGCCTCAACTTCACCTCTCGTCACTGTCATCCTGAGCAGCGCTCCCGACTGGTGTTAATTGATAATGGCTTTTTTCCCTTTGAAGAAATCCTTCAGTTTCAAATGATATATTTGGCCAATGTACAATATATGGCAAACTAACCAAGATCATAATGTCTGCTGCAGTTGGAATTGACAGACCAGTGTTCGTTATTCACATTAATGTTGGTATTCTGTGCTGAAAGTATTTGACCATGTGTGACTAGTATTGTTGGTGTACCTTATGCTAGCTGGCACAGTTATGTCATTAAATGTACACGTAGTACCACGTTACGTCGTTTGTTTGTCTGGATATTGCTAAAATGACATACTTCAAAATGTGTATCATGTTTCATATTTATGTACTTCAGCTCTTATGTTCCCAAATCAGCTCAGACTCATGACCTAACGTTTAAAGCACTTAATGGACTGATGAATATGATTAGATGATAAGTATTATTAGTTGAGTGAAGCCCTTTTACAATCAACTGTTCCAACGGTCAATGCAAGTTATCAACATAGCCCCCAGAGTCTTATAAAGCTTTAACGATCAGAGCTGTAGCCCAATTTAATTAAATTATTTAATTTAATTAATGTCAAGAGGTGGGGTTTGGTAAAGGCATTTGTTTTCAAGCCAAAGTTGATTGAAACTTTCTCAGTGATGCTTCAACCTGAGAGACCTTGGCATTTTAATCTGTGTGTGTGTGTGTGTGTGTGTGTGTGTGTGTGAGAGAGAGAGAGAGAGAGAGAGAGAGAGAGAGAGAGAGAGAGAGAGAGAGAGAGAGAGAGAGAGAGAGAGTTGATTAATTAATTGATTATAGAAAGTTGATTTGGTCTGTTTTATTGTAAACTTTCTCACTATTAATATTCATATGTTCTAAAAATTCATTAAACAACAGGAATAAAACAAACAGTTTTGGGAACAAAATAGTTGCCTCTTTAATCTTCATATTACATAAACGTGATCCTGTGAATGATCCACAAATGAATTTGAAGAGAAACACTGTTTTCCTGAACACTACAGTCTCCATCCCATCATGCTTCTCCTCACAGCCACATGTCTACCTGTATTGTAATTAATGACGGGGAGCTCCAGGCCAGACTCATTAAAAAAAAGATGACGCATGCAGCAGTTCCCCTCATTTACCCGGTGTTTTGGATGAAGACGCTGGCGGACGACTGCCAGTAACGGACGATCCTGAGGGACTTATTAGAGGACAAAGATGTTTTAATTGATCCACCATTTTTCATTGAACTGTGTTAACGGTTAAACATTCAAGCAGTGAATCTGCTGTGTGTCATTGTGGCGTGGCAGCACATGACATCACTCCCAATAGAGATGGAGAGGATGCAGATGCCTGCGGCCTTCAGAGGGCTTCAAAGAAAAAGGTGTCAGTATAGGCTACTAACTAGGTGGTAATAAAAAAAATATACTTTTTTCTACCTAGCTGGCATTGATGTCATGATTGAAAAGAAATTGTTGTTGATCACATGTCAGCAATTATTATTTTGTTGCCTATTTAAATCCTCCTTCCCCCTCTGTT
The DNA here is from genome assembly GCA_029853015.1 of Chelidonichthys spinosus. Taxonomy (NCBI): domain Eukaryota; kingdom Metazoa; phylum Chordata; class Actinopteri; order Perciformes; family Triglidae; genus Chelidonichthys; species Chelidonichthys spinosus. Next base: position 13,353,055 of record CM056827.1, read on the forward strand.
TTAATGCATCGTCATCTTTCCCACCTGCTATTCATTTTTGGTCTTTTTTCCCCCGACTGTTTAAGCACCTCAGCTATTTGGCTCTCCGAAATGCTCCCAGTTTACTGCCAGTCAACTGTTAGATTGCTTCTATTCAATAAATTAGATTTCATCCTCATGGTCCAATCTCCTCCTAATTAAGTGCCTTGAACACACAAACACACGCATAACCTTAAGGCAGAGTGTGTTTTCCTGGACATGGGTCTCCAGGGTCAATTATGGGAGTGTAATGATTGTAATTGGCTAATTTTCAGCCCATTACCCTATTTTATGTCTCATGCAGCGGGTTGTAATTTAGTGCAAGAGTGATGGCCGGTCTGACTCTGGGTGATAGATGGTAGTCAACGGTAGAAAAGGGGAGCTCTGTCATTAATAGTACCTAGGAATGAGCTGTCATGTCACCAGACTCACACAGGGACACAGGGAGTGGAGGGCAAGAAGCAGGGGAGACTGTCCTTGACGCAGTGGGAAGGCTGTGACTTCAAGATTACAGGCAGTATACATGTATGCTAAAAGCATAGGTACCAGGCAGGACGATATGGCCAAAACATGTTATCCCCATTAAGGTCCTTTCATATCTCGATAATGACAAATATCATAATGAGCTGTCATGTCACCACGCTCACACACAGGGACAGCGTGGAGGGCATGCTCTCTGGTAATTCAATAGGTAGTCTAAATAAAATGATCACATGGTAAAGCCTGTTGATCTTATTTCTATATCTTATTTCTGTCAGCTCTACATTGACTTTGCTTGCATGCATTTAAGACAATCATGTATTTTATCTACACTGGGACATTACCATAAGAAAAACTCAGATATTTTTATAATTTCTGAACACAATTTTATGATATCTCGATATATGATTTTATCATGATACGATTCCCTTAAAAGATGATAAATAATCATATTGAACTATCACTATTTTGGTGTAGTTATTCAGAGGCTAGATGTCCAAGTAGATGGATTGAAACCTCTGCACAAGGAATATCATAAATATACTTTTAGATTCACGATGATGTCATTTCTAACAGTCAGAGCGTAGTCAGACATTGTCTTTTGTCCAGATTTCTCTCTGAGAATATCAGCTAGATGTCTTGTCTACTTATATTTCTACAGCATGCAACTGCATTTCTTTTGTCCACTGTCACATTTAAGCATACCAATCACAGTGCAGTGCGAGATCACCTCTGAAGTGGGATCGGGATCTGACAGCAAGTGGAATAAGATTTTTGTGTGTCTTCACCTGCCAGTATGCTTTCCTTCAGTTATCCGTTAAAAAAAAAAAAGAGGAATGCTCACTTTTCCAGAAGTGCCAGAAAGTATGAAAGGCAATTCCAAACGAGTGACAGAGAAATAGATGAGGGGAGCGAGGACCATCAGTCAAGTGTGGAACAAAAGTCAGTCAGAGATCTAGCAAACATATACTCACAGCAGCTCGCCTGGCTCTGCCCTGGCTGCGAACGACTTCAGACTGACCACTGTAGCAGGAAATCACGTTTCACAATACAGATACTGTATGAAGATGTCCGTTTTGAGTGTCACTGTCACGCTGAATTGCTTTGAGAAAAGTGTCAGTAGCCCTTTTACAGAAAAAAAAGAGAACACTTTTGTATGTGCCTTTATGCCATCAAGTGATTGTGAAGCAATTAAGTGACATGTTTTCTCTATTGACATCCTGAATGGAAACAACAATAATTATAGTAGATCAAAAATAAAAATCGATCAAATGCCCTTTGAGTGCTTTGCTTCCAGTAAGAAAACAGAGCAGCATGCTATTAAAATATAATACTTTGAGTACAAAGGTTTATGGTAATTTAATTTTCATAATTGGAGAGATGAATACGGATCTAGTTCAGTGCAGTCTGCTGCTGGTGATCTATACGTGCCATATAGCCTCGCTACATAAAGCATGACGCCTTGAGCTCTACAGCACTGCAGCTGAACTCATTTCCAGTAGTGTTATTAGTATTTGTTTTTAATCTATGTGTTGCACCACTAAGGATCTCGTTGTCGTCATGTGTTAATTGTGAGACAGTATGTGAGAATAAATACAAATAGAAAAAAAAAAAACAGAAGGGGGAGAAAGGAAAACTCCCTTATCTATGTTCCCCTAAATCCCAGTGCACAAACAGATGAAGACCGTCTAATACCAACTGCCTGCCCTTCTAAGACCTTTTGTTGACCTTTCTGGTGTCATTTAACTTCATCACAATTGGGGCTGTCGCTATGAGGTGAGGATTTCATCAGCTCACAGTCCATATGGTTGGGTTATTATGTGGTGACATATTCCTCTCTGGTGGAACACAATTTAGAAAGTATTAAGTATAACTATTTTTGGTGGTAAAACTTGCCTCTGACAGCCTGCAACATGATGCACTTTTGAATAGTCTTGTTTCATGTCGTGAGTGTGTACATCTGGTGTTCCTAATAGCAGTTTGGGGTTAAATACTAGCAAAGGCTGAAAGGTAATGGGATTGGAAATCAGTGACGCTCAGTATCTGCACCTGTCCCAGCTAGAGTCTTTATTCTCAGAACCTAATTTCCACTCAGGCGCTAAATACACACACACACACACACACACATGTATGTTTACGGACATTTAGTGTTTCCACCTTCACTTGTAAATTATGTTGTCACACAATACATAAGAGAAAGTAAATGTGACAGCTTGATGTGCAACAGGACTGAAAGGCATTGGTAAACACACAAACCCGCTGTTCTTCCAGTTCCAGTTTCACACTGAGATTCATGGTCGCAATTCTTTCTAGAGAAATTCTCTCTAAAAACAAAACGACACCTTCCGCCGCTGCAGAGCTGACAAATGATCAAACATGACAGCGATGCACGCATGATCTATTGCCTGCCGTCTGTTATGACAAACATAACTAGCATGCAGAGATCAATGAAACATGACAGATTAGGTTATCTTAACCCACACAGCATTTCAAAACTACACCGCTCATTACCTCCTCTCAAGATGTTTTTCTGAATTTACCTGATGAATGTCGCCCGCGGTCTCAACCACCAGCCCACTCCCCTGCTGGCCCACCTGACTGATGGCTCAGTTATGTCATATTAATAAGCGTGCATCAGCATGCAAAAGGTCTCCTGGGGTTCTCAAATGCCACCAGGTTTCATTGATGTGGTGTTTGCTTTAACTCATGCAATAGTTAAACATCTAATGTGAAAATGATTGCATACCCAAGTATTCATTAGATGTGGAGAGAAAAAAAGGGCCTGCTGAGACAAAAGGGGAAGGGTGTGATACCAACGATAACCTTCATGAAGGTACAGTAGCATCAATTTGAGGACTGTTCTATTGCTACATTGTTTTAGCTGGATGTACTATGAATGTATAGAATATATATGCAGTGTGCATATCTGTCATGACTTAATATAAAACCACCATCTGGTGTGGTTTAACATTTGATCCCCATCTCTTTAATGTGGGATGTAATTCCATGATAAGATTTTTTTGGAGCTAGACAAAAGTTCAGTTTCAAAACTCATACTATTCACATACTAAGTGTCACTTTATAAAGTTTTCCTTAGGTGGCAAAATCCGGCTCGGAAAAGTGAAGCCACAGCGGAAGTGCCTTAAACTTGCATTCTCTTTCCGGGCCATCAGGCGGCGACACATCTGGCTGCGAATAGAAGTCAAATTGCATGGAAGTCTATGAGATTACCCTACTTCTCACAAGATTTATTTTCTCAGTAAACAACTCTAAGATGACTTTATTTATATATTTATTTGTTTATTTCGGGCATGTCCGTTAAATCATCATCACACATCTTTGTTCACATAGTAAAATACACATGGCCGAAAGGGAAAGCGGGAGAAGCCAAGGCTTATCTGGTCCCGCCCCCATTACCCACAGGATAAAATCGTCATCATAACATTTAGATGGAAACGTTACCTTGAATTATGAAGCTAACTTTGTGAACAGCTTCACACAAGAAGCCAGACGGAGCCAGATCCAGTAGGGGTGCTGCTCGGGTTGCCACTTGTATTAATCAGATCCACCCGTCGCTCCTCTGCAGTCCAAATATGGTCACTTCCGTTCACTGGTTGCAAAGATTCCAAAATGGTGACCGCCAAAATGCTGAACTCAACCCTAGACCACCAACCAGTAGGTGAGATCCACTAGGCTATGTCCTCTTCTGACTTCTTCAAGTTTTAATGGTTTCATGCGGGAGATTAATGCTTTAGATTCCCAATATGTGGTCAATTTATGAAAAAAATGGAAAATGGAAATTTCCTGCAATCGTTTTTGGAGATGTGAGAGATTTCAGGATCCCTTAAAAAATGTTTGGCCATCATGTTGCATATTTCAGCCGACCCACTAACATACATCGCCAGGCACGACTTACAGTCTTTTCCAGCTGCAACGCTATTAGACTTATTAGTACGCAAAAACAAACACAATTGAAGTTGCAATGGCAGAGTGACGCTGTTGCTATAAAATATCCGCTCGTGCTTGTTGGCCCCCTGGGGAAGAAAAGTTCAGTTCTAACATTTCCAAAGTCCAGCTTTAGAAGACTAGATCCAGCATCAGCTGAAGTGAACCAGCCGCTATCTGCCCACACAGACAACACATGCGAGCCAGCAGAGCCTCGAAGCTCTGCCCCTGCTGCAACACTGTGTGCTTGTTGCGTGTCGTGTGTCGAAATTGCAACCAAATTAAAAAACCGCCATTGGGTCCTCAGCAGTACACCCACCGAGTGTGAAGCGGATCGTATGAACGGTTCTGGAGATGAGGGAAGAAATCACAGACAAACAGAGATTTCTAGCTGTAGAGTTGGATAGCTTTGGGCAGTATGGTTATCAAAGTAACACAAACCCAATACTCATGGGTTACAATGAAAAATTATCAATTAGCGTAGGAAGCGTAGGTCTGTGGATATCTGCCTCAATTTGAGATGCATTTTTGCATGCCCTTGAAATGAGGGCACATTTATGTAATTAATTCATGAGTCAAAATAACCCACACTTAAGCAGCAAAGCAAACCACAAATGTATATTGTAATCAGAACACATATATCGTCGAATATTGTATATCAGGGAAATAAAAACCATCTTCCACCATCGCTGCCTCGGCCCGTGTGAGTGTATGCGTGTGTGTTTGTGTGCAGGGAAGCTTGTGCATAAGACAGGAACCGTGTGTGCGTGTCTTCTATAAACCAGCGGGCCATGTCGCTCTCTTCTCGGTGAGCTGCTGAGCTGAGGGAGGTCACGGTCAGAGACACTGTGACATTTACAGCTCAGAGGCTTACGGAGACTCCCCGCTGTACCTGACGGTCTATCATGATCTCCGAACCAACAATGTCAGCCCTCATTCCGACAGAGGGGTCGTCGGAAATGTAGAAAAAGAAAAGAATCCCAATGATGTGAGTTGGAGAGGAGACAGGAGGAGGGGATGGATTGGGTTGAAAAGATAATAAACAGATGATGTTAGGTAGGAAGTAGGCTCGCCAGGAGAGCAGATTGACCGTGGAGAATGGTCGCAGTGATGTTATGTTAATGAAATGCATAGCTTTTTCCGGTCTCCTGTGGAATTTCAAAAATGATCATTGAAAATTACAAACATTGCTCCGGGTAACAAGTGTTTTTCTTTGCCTTCCGCTGCGAGTAGACGGAAATGTCTGTTTCAGCTTTGGCAACAGCAGGCGACTGGTGAGCAGGGGGGGGGGGATGTGAGACAGAGGGTAGAAACAAGAGTGGGTGAGACGTGTCAGGGTGAGAGCGGGACATCTGAGGGTTGATGTTAAGAGCTGAATAACTGCTTACTGCTGTGAAATCTGCTTTAGTGAGAAGGAACATGGGGAAGAGAAGGTGAGCAAGAGGAGGGGAAAGCACACTGAGATACTCAAGAGGTTGATCGCGGTATTTACACCTGCATTAGTTATCACAGGTTGTAGTTTTATCCCTCTGTATCCTTCCTCCTCCTTTATCTCTCCCGCAACTTTGTCTCTTCTCTCAATCACTTTTTAATCCACTCCTTTGTATCTCTTTGACCTCTTCTGTACTACAATGTCAACGGTGTCCCCCACAGTGCTCACGCCCCCGGTGTTCTCTTTCCATTTGGTGGTGGTGAAGCGAAAAACTAGGCTTTGTGGTCCAATGTTAGATGTATCAGCCAGACCCCACTCACAATTCACACGACTATTTTGGTAAACAATGCGTTTACCTGCGTTTTTCTGTTTATTGTCACTGGAGAAATGTGCGTTTAAGCACCAAGCTGGAGAGAGTTGTTTTGCAGTCTGTCACGACACTCAAACTCCTGATCTTTCAGTCACAAGTAGTCTTTTAGCTACTCATTGTTGTGCCGTCAGCGGTAAACGCTCCACTCCTTCCTATCGGTTATGAACACTCCAGCCAAAAGGCTTTTCAGAGCTTTTCCTCTTCAGCATTTAAGTCACACAAACTACAACTTCACGCCGTTCAATTAACAGCCCACACTGACAGCCGCAGCTCATCCGATGAATTCTAATCCCACAACTTCAGAGGCTGCAATTAACACTAATTGCATAGCAGACCACCATGTCCTCAGGAGAGTGAAGGTGTATTGTCTGCGATATTGAATTCTCCCCGTTCCTTTATTGTGTTGTCCGAGGTATCGGCGGTCCTGGGCGCTAGATAACGTGGAAGGTGCGTACGTGTGTGCGTGCGTGTGTGTGTTGCGTGGGTGCATGTGCTTCCCATCTGTGTGTGCTGTTGATTTGTCACCCTGAGGTCAAGTGGATAGTGCGACAATCTCCCAAATGCAATTAGGAAGTGGCCGGCTATCTGAAGGAGCCCGGCGAGACTGTGATGAATTGCTCCTGCATGTCTCTCTTTAACTGACTGTGAGCCTGCTGTGACTGCACCGTCTACATGTGGGCACACACACACACACACACACACATTCAAGTTGTGTTGTGTGAATACCGGCCCGTTTATTGCATTTCAGACCACCAAATAGACTCTAAAGAAATTGATGGAGATTTGTATTTATTTGCAGTGAGACCTTTCACTGTGGAGATGAATGAGGTGGGAAAACTGATGCTGGTGTTTTTGACAATGTTCCGTCATTGGACATTACTGGAGATATTTCCTGCTGTGGCTCGAGGGCCGCTGTGAATTATTCGAATGCTGTCTAAAGGCCATTCTTGATTTATTTCAATCAGTACCCTATGTATTTTTCTGGTATTCTGAGAGTGGGAGATCATGGTTGCACGTGCTGAACTTTCAACAGATCATGTTATGTAATCATGATGCAATTTCTTTCCTCACTTTTAATGTCCGATTCTTATTTGACAACTGTCTCATCAATTTACTTTGCTTCTCAAGTTTCTGTAGTGTAAAGTAGTGGAGTAAAGCTTTAAGTGCAGAGTTAAAAGCACATGTCAGGATGTGAGAAAATCTACAGAGGCTCCACTGACATTCAACAACTTATCCTCCAGTTAACCGCCTGCCGCTCAGTGTCCTCATCATGTCCTCATCAACCTTAAGACAGGACGGAGAAAATCCCATTAACAGGAGCTAGGCTTAGTGGAAGGCTGTGAAGACTCACTTGTTTTCATCTTCATCCTCCTAGAACTGTAAAAATAGAGGAGCTTTTTGTTCCTTCTTCTAATGTTCAGCCAATGTAATTCATTTTAGTGTTTCGCTCACTGGAAGGTTGAGAACCAATTCAGAATATAGTAGCTGTACTATCCTTTATATATATTGTTATATATTCAAAACAATGTAGGCAGGTACACTCATTCATACACACACCTAAACCTAGCCTTGATATAGAAAAAAAACTCATAATTGATGTTAGAGTTTGTACATATTGTTAAAATATTACTATTCAAATGCAAAACCGATATCAGTCTAACCTCAAATTAAACCTACAATCTTCAAAATAAGCAAACATACAAACAAAGCACATCCTAACGCCGAGGCAACAAATGAATAACATTTATTTTTCTCTCAAAATGTTCTTTTTAATTTTGTTATCTTAATATAGTATTGTAGCCACTTTATGACTGGTCCCCTTCTTTTTCAGCATTAAAACTATCAACAATACATTCAATGAATGTGTGGTCAAAGTCACTGTGATATTTTTGGCCATCACTCAATAATTATGCTTATTATGACACAAATACAATTGGAATCAAATAAGGAAAACATTTTGGACAGACGTGGATGTAAACTGCCACATGGTCGGTGTAGGCATACGACCATGAGGCTGTTGAGGGACAGAAGACAGAAAAGCTGGGTCAAAAAGGGTCTCATTAAAATGTGAGACACTGAATGAAAACAAAATAATTTACATTTTTATCCACAGTGTGTGTTTTTAGAGCCTGGGTGCATAATGTGCAGCATGTGTTGGCATTCATGTGTGGGTAAACATGCTGCATACCGTGTGTGCATGTCTAGTTAGGGCGTATCTGCATGTCAGTGGGATGAAGTGTAATCCAGTGATAAATTAAACGAGAGGAACAGGGGTGAGTGTGAGCGAGAGTGAAGGAATCAGGGCTTAAAACCGCCTGATACTCTGTGTGCTTAGAAATGTTCTTTAATCAAGGTCTTACAGCCCGCTTCGCCACACACACACACACACACACACACACACACACACACACACACACAGAGTCAAATCTCGATACTGGAGCTTTTATGTCTAATGCTCTTCACAGAGACAGACATACGGGCACAGACACAACAGATGGAGTCACAATAGTATTTGATTAAGAAGAGGAATTAACATGATTGAATTTCCTCTTCCTCTGTTGAGGCTTGACTGAGAAAGAGGTCTCACTGGAGGCTTTCAGTACTTTGGGAAGTCACTCCTTAAGTTTTGCTGTGCAGGCCACAGAATCACAATCACGTTGCAAAGCTGATGCATCACATTTTGAACTCCTGAAGTCCAGACACGAATGTTTCCGTGTTACACACTAATTGGTAAAGTATTTCCTCCTCACTCCAGATATGAATTTCTTTCCACTCATGATACATGTGGGGCTCATTTTTGGACAGCATGATATGTTTTTATGCTGATGAAACACGATTGTACCTCTCCTTTAACCCTAAAGGACGTACGCAGTCTGTCCGTTTTACATAATTGTCTTGCATCGGGGAGGCGAATGGTCCAAAGCTTCCAGATAAAGACAGCAAATTAAATCACAGGTTCCGACCCCAGTTTGTCTTTTTATACTGTATAATGGGTCTCGCTGGCATTTTAATGAGCATTTATAGCGCTTTATATTAAAGTCTTTTTTGCATCAGGCCTGTAATTTCAAGTTAGTCATGCCTTTGCCACACCCTCTTCAGATTACCATAATGGTTTAGCTGCATGTTAGTCATTTTCATAGTATGTCACCAAGTGATAATTAAGATGATTTGATATTTTTTATCTAATTTTGAACTTTTAACAAGTTTGTTTCTTCTGGTACATGACTCAAGTTGTTTGAATGTGATTAAATGCTATGAACAATATACAACATACATGCAACCACTATCAAAAATATATGAACATACATTATTGAAGAAAATGCAACTGATAAATCCTCATTGAAAACAAATGGTTGTAAGTCTGCTTCAAATTATTCATGTGTTCATTGATAATATTATAATTATTTTATTTTTAAGAATTCATTCATTTTTAATGACAGATATCAAACCAAATTGTAAGTGAATTGCAAATATGTAATGTGGCTTGGATTAAAAAAAAAAATTAAATTAAAAACAAGAAGTGCTCCTATAGTGAGAAATGAATTACAACAACCAAGAAAGACTCATTAAAAGTATACGACGAGGCATGTAAAAATATCTTTAAAAAATAGGCTTCCGGAAAGCTGATTCAGCCAGTTGGACTTATTTTGAGATGAAATCCTTTTTCTTAACACTGTATTTCATATTACAATTTTCCCATCCTTTAAAATGGACATTCAAATGAAGTGTAAGCAATTATTAAATAAGATATTTAAAAAAACTTATGAGAAGTGAAATGCTCTGTCAGCAGCTGTTACTAACGGTAGGAAAAGACAAGTTTGTCTCGGCTCCGTGTGACAACGTCTTCGTTTGTGGAGCATAATTTTCTCATTAACTGTATTCATCTCGTCTTTTTCCATTATATGGGCGATTTAACACATTGTAAAATACATGTTCCCTGACAGCATGACATTGACTGTCGATTCAGTTTACGCCACTCAAGCTTTCTGTGGCGTCTATTTTAGATGAATGTTTTTATCTAATTGTGTCTTGCTGACTCTTCCACTCTCAATGTGCCGTGGCAACAGGCCAACTCCCCGAAGCAAGAATCTATGATGTTTATTGTGAAAAGCGACCCCTTTCCCCCTCATGACGTATTGGACCAAAGATTCCACTTCACTTCATCCACACACTGCAACAAGGTGAAATACTAGTGTTCCCTCTGGTTTTGGGTTGGTGAGAAGCAAACTAAGTGGCACCAAATCAAGTATGTGTGTGCCTAAAGTTGCTGACATGGTGGGAATTCCTCTGAAATCTGTCATTGCCATTTACATATACATTAGCACATCACATTCCTCCATTCCTCCTCATCTCTCTCTCTCTCTCCCTCCTCTCCTATTGCTCACTCTATCTTTCCTCCACTCCATGACTCCCGTTAGGTTCTCCTGTAAAATGTAATCCATAAAAATGAATTTGCCACAACAGATGGAGCGGAAAATGGATTTGCATCCGACCCCAAACCGTTAAGTGGAAGTACCTTTTTTGCTGCTTCCCGCCACCAAGTCAAAGTTTATTTATAAAGGCTGCGGCGGTAAATTATAATCGCTGGTATTTTCAAGCCAGATTCCTCTCCCTTTGGTCCTATCTGAGACCATATTTGCTCTGGTTGTGTATCTGTGCTGGCAGGATCAAGACCGTGCTTATCGCTTTTTCTTCCACCACCTGCTGTGTTTTTATTATTTTTCTATAAATACGCCACACATCACATACCACAGCCATTTTGGAAACATTTTCATCTCGATAAGAAAACCTTTAAGAGGCCAATGTGGCATCTTGAAAATTGGTCGGGGATCAAACCTTGAAGCCCACTTTGTTTGGCAGCATCATTATTTCCCCAAATAGGGGGCTGGGAGAAGTTGAATCAGGTTTAAAGGGAAGTCAGTGAGAGAAAATAAGACACATGCACATCCATGACGGTGGGATATGAAGACGAGGGGGGAATTCAAAAGAAGCCAGTGGCGAGAGGGAACATTGTCTTTGTATTTGTCAGTGGGGTTTAAGCATGCAAGCAGAATTCCCACAGCTAGGAAGCTTTTTGTCACCGCCGCGTCCCTCTATGTTCTGAGAGATATCGGCCGGGGTCGCAGCACTGCAGCTTTTTGTTCCCTGTGTAAGGAGATTTCCCAAATCCCTGACATGAGCACTTGTGCAGGGGATGAACTCCACACATGATTCCAGACCCACAACCACATCTACACACATCTACACACACGTTAGGCAAACACAACTCACTGGTTTTCTATAGTAGAGCAGTGCACAGACACAACTAATTTAATTTTTTGCAATCTTTTGCAGGTTGACACGTATCAGAAATTAGTTTTCTCCTCACCACAGCCCGGGAGCTGTTGATCATATCAGCAGTGTGTATTGTTTTTTTTTACTTCATTACCCATTGTTTCATTCAGACTCAATTATCTGGAAGCTACTGCTGGGCTTGAGAAAATTACAGAAATAAAGAAGGAAACAATCAAAACTTAAAAAAATACATAAAGAAGCTTTTACCATCAATGTCATGAAAGAAAAATGAGTGTATAAAAACAAGATCAGTTATTAGAAATAATTCATGTTTTTTCAAGCATGTCAAGTGTAATCTCAGACATCTTGTCTCACTCTAAGCTGGATAGTTGTCGTGCCGACGGCCTCCATGTTGATCATCTTCATTGTCCACTGATGAGTCACATGCTGAGCAAAATGTTCAGCCACTGTTGGGGAACAATCACGTTGAAGCCTATTATGTTTCTTCTTTGGAACTGCGCGTACTCGCATTTTTCATCTTCCCTTCATCCTTCTCTCTGCCCCTCTCTGTGAATGTCTTCACACTCTTAGCAGTTGTGTTTCTCAGGTTTAATTTCCTATTGAGTCCCTAAATGCCATGGGTGTATACGGATTGAAATGGTTGCCTTCATTCAAAAGGAGAATAAACAGCTTTTGGTGACATTCTCACAGATTGTCCCCAATGAAAAAATCCTCTCACGTGGTTCCCTGTTAAAGATAGGAACTACGGTGTTGCAATAATATTTATGCTCCTTTGTTTGTCTTTTTAGGGGAGATTTGTGCCTTTAAGATCTACGGCCAGGATGCTCCGTTTGAGGCGGTGGTGTTGAATCGCACCTCAGGAGAGGGAGTCCTGCGGGCCAGTAGCCCTGTGGACTGTGAGAGCCAGAAAGAGTATACCTTCATAATCCAGGCCTACGACTGTGGGGCCGGACCCAGCGGGGCCGACTGGAAGAAATCCCACAAGTGAGTCGACTAATGTCTGGTAATGTGTTGTGGGTGTGCTTGGTTTAGCCGTCAATAAGACAGATTTTGACAAAATGTTCTTTTTTCTGTTTTTTTGCAAACACACCAATGGCTTTCAGTGTTCTGTCTATCCCAGACATATCAGGCACATCAAGAGATCGAGCTTGTTTTCCTATTGAGATTTTCTTAGAAGCAACTCAACTATTTGTCATACGTTATTTCATCCATTCTATTTATCTATTTGCATCCAGAATATGGGAGCTCCTGTCTTTATACAGTATAGTCTTTATACAGTATATGTGTCTACCGGTACTTTCCTTGACACTGATGCAAACAAGCTGGATTCAGCAAGACATAATGCTGCATATTGTGTTTGCAACAAACCTAATACAAACCAATTACAGGAAGATGTTAGTGTAATCCAATTAATTACACTTGCCCTGCAACAAATTCTGTCTGAAGCTAAAAATGTTCCATTTGTGTTAAGATGATGTCAGAGAAGGGTTCTTTGAGCTCTGTTCTAACTATTACACAAAAGCGTTTCACGTTTTGTGACTTCACACACACTTCAGCCACTAATTATTTGTCATGTTTGTATCGCTGCAACTTTCTTTATGCTGCCTAAAAACTCAGTTATGAAAATGGTTATTGTCAGGCCCTGTATTAAAGCTGTCAAAGACTGCTTATTATTATTTATCTCAGAATGATTCGCTTGTTTGTCTGACAGCGTGTTTCCGACTTACAGTGGGTGGACAAAGTAACAGAACCATGACATACGAATAAATATTAACTTAGGTTCCCCCCAAAAAATCTTTAAAATCCTGACAACATATGAAAAATGATGGGAAAAGGTTCATAAATTGCACCAACACAAAAGGAAAGACAGCAGGATATTTCTTTGATTGCATTATACTGGTGTTCTTGGTGTATTTTGTACCCGGCTTACACAAATGCAAAAACGTCAAAAGTGATTTCAAGACCCCGCTTGATGGGGGACTGTTTGTTTTCTGATGTGTTGTCTTAGATTACAAATACTGCTCTCATGATATATACTAGCCCTCTCTTTAAAGTAATGTATAAGTTAATACAAAACAATTAAAAATAAAAGCTTTATATTTTACACTCACAGCTCAAAATTAGGAAAAAAAAGTACGTTTTCAAAGTAAGCGTTGCAGCGACAGTGGTAGGTTGATTAGATATTGTCTGCCATTTCTACATTCTCTTCTTTCTTTCTTACTTTTGTCTTTTCCCCCCAAATTCCCCCCCAAATCTCTCAGCACTGCAGCGTTGACGACTAACCTTCAGGATATGTCACCCTAACGGCCCATCAATGCTCTGCGCGTCTACGAGTGTGCGGCAGCTCCATGTGAATGAGATTGACAGACAGGCAAAATGACACGGACAGCCACAAATCAAACCCTCTGGTCCTTTAGTCGCAGACAAGGAGCCGCGAAAATAAGCCGCTGCAGGATTAGTACTAAAGGAAGGAGGGGAGAGAGATTTATCAGCTCAGGGATCAGTGATGAATTTCACCGGTGGATGATGAATGACACACAGCGCGTGTGTGTGTGTGTGAGTGTGACATTATTGTGGCGTGACATTCTAAATAGGCCTCATTAAGCTAATGCCATTAATTAGCCAGATGTGCTTCTTCAGATACACCGCGAGTTGTTGTCAGCGAAGGTCACCGGCGAAGAACATTTCACGACATGATCGGAATTATTGCTTCATTTATATACTTAAGTGCACAAATGTTATCGGAGTACGTAGCAGTTATTTCCAGTAGATGAGATTGTGTCTTTATGGGAGTGTTTGCATCGGACTGAGAGGGAAGGAGATAGGGAAGGGGAAAGAAGGTAGAGAGGCAAACTAGAACCTTGAAAAACAATCTGGCTTTGGATGAGACTGTGTCAGCAGACAAGCCTGTTAAATAAAAGTTCGATTGACATTAGATGATAATTGGAACCATTTCACAAAGAAATACCAGTAAACAAGACCTTAGGTGAAGTATCTTTTAATCAGTTCTTCTCAACCCTGTTTTTCAGGGATAAATCTATTTTCCCGGAACTGTTTTCCTCTCACTCTCTGCCTTCATCATCAACTGTTCTTAAACAGTGGAATTACTTTACTTCTCAATTTCAGTCATGTCTAATGATTTAGAGATTGTTTCCTTTTCTCCATGAATCATTTCGACTTTCTTTTCCCATCCTTCCTCCGCTCAGGGCCGTGGTTCACATCCAGGTGGACGACGTCAATGAGTTTTGTCCCGTGTTTCGGGAGCCACTATACAAGGCATCGGTCACAGAGGGCAAAATCTACGACAGCATTTTACAGGTATTTAGATAGCAGGTTTTAAAGTGAATATTATTAACAGTTACATGTCACAGTTTTGCCTTGTAGGATTTTTAGAAGGTGATTTCATAATGCAACAAAAAAATAAATAATCCAGTTACAATTGTGGGGTATTGTGATCAGTCTTCTTCATGTTGGCAAAGGACTGGGAGGAAAGTGTATGTTCTAATGTTGCAGGTGGAAGCTTGGGACCAAGACTGTTCACCACAGTACAGCCAGATCTGCAACTATGAGATTGTCACTGCAGGGACGCCATTTGCTATAGACCGCAATGGTAAGTGTGTGTGTGTGTGTGTGTGTTTGAATCTGGCTCGGCTGAATGAGAGACCGTAGATATAAACGCTGATGTGATTAGATTTGAAGTATGTGTCCAAGCGAGAGGGGGAGAAACTGGGATTGCACAGCGAGAGTTAGTTGGCCTGCCTGGAGGCTTTCTTCATGGGAAGTTTTTATTAAATCGAATCCCACCGAAGGGCCATTATTCATGTGACACACGTGCACAAAACTCTACAGCAGCTCGTTTTTAAAGGTATAATATCCAAGAATTTGCTGAAAAATGTATAGACTGATACAAAAGTAATCCCTGTAATTCATCACTTATGATCTGCTAGACGTGTGTGGTGGTGTCTGGATCTGCAGAGACGCTGCCTTCTGCCTGCACCTTCTATGCTCTCCTTGTTTGTTGTTGTGTGATTCTTCTGGGCATCAGCAAAGAGCATCTGGACCCTCACACGGGGGTGTACCCTCCAGCCAATTAGCAGGGTTTGCAGCCCGTTCTTATTCCCAGGTCAAACACGGCCGCTTGTTCACGCCCCTCAGTGTACAGAAGCTCCCTGAAGTATGCAGGTTTGTGAGGAGGAGAGGGTGATTGTGTTTCTTTGTGCTTATACCTGCTCTCTCTCTTGTTCGGTCATTGAGCCGGAGAGGAAGAGTGTATGCATTCACAAGCAGCAACCGACAATGTGAATACATATTTTAACTTTAAAGGTTTTCTGAATGATATTCAGAGCATTATTGCACCAAACAGCAATATGCTATGTGAAGATATATTAATACTTGAACAGATGATAACACTCTGTGTGTTGTGTTGTAATCCAATGCCAATGCGTGCCTATAAGTGCAAGTTAGTGCATGTTAGTGTATTTGAGCGTGGTCCACTGACTACAAAGCTCGTACAGCGGTTAAAGCTGATAGCGGTGTCAATACCGCTACTGTTTTTTGAACTGTTAGCTCTATTAGCACCATTAGCTGCAAGCAGCCGGCCCAGCCGTCGCTATATAGAGAGCCGTTTGGAGGCAATCTCTCTATAAATGTTCGGGAAGCATTTTT
This sequence comes from Chelidonichthys spinosus, assembly GCA_029853015.1. Classification (NCBI taxonomy): domain Eukaryota; kingdom Metazoa; phylum Chordata; class Actinopteri; order Perciformes; family Triglidae; genus Chelidonichthys; species Chelidonichthys spinosus. The sequence goes on from CM056827.1 coordinate 13,369,260, forward strand.
TAAATTTGAACATCAGCAGCTACCAAATGGACCTTGTAGTGAGATTGCTTTCTGGAAATAAGCTGAAGTTATTTTAAGGATCATTTACTTTACATTTGGGTTGAAACAGCACAAACAGCATGGTAAATGTCTCGTTGAAAGCAAAAATCCATTATCGGGCAACATTTTCATGTGTTGTCATTATAATCTTAGTCGTCTGAACCTTGTATGAACAAGAGCAAGTCTCTTCTAACGATATAGTCATGATGAGAACGCTGTGACAACTGGATCCAGAGATAAATTGCGGAGCACACAGTGAGTAGAAACCAATAATGTGTAAAGAAATAATACTGTTGAGGATTAGTTTAAGTGGAGGTTTGTAAATGCTGGAAGATTTTGTTGATTCACAAACTGCTTTAAAACTTTATTTTAGGCTGTATGTACAGTAGACACTGCACTTCTTTTATGGATGCACACAAAACAACGATGAATGTGAATACACTAGGAATACAATAAGGAAAAAACGTGCCGCAATTCCTCGACAAATATTCATCATCCGTGACAACTTACATTATTTTGTATTCTTTTGTTCATTTGCAGCTGTACATCAGTCCTAGTCGACTCATTGAGAGCTATTCTGAGCACATTTGCCTATATGAAATTTCCGCTTTAGGATTTGTGCTGCCTTCTCCCCGAGTTTCCACATTCACACTGATCTGAGTGCAGCGTAATCCAAACTGAAGAGAGAGCTTTGTGTGTGTATATGTGTGTTGAATTCTACCAGCATCACACTAAAGCAAACATTACTTTCTTAACAAAGTCTCTTTCTTTCCTTCTTTCCTTCTATCTCAGGGTCATATTTATTTTTTCCTCTCACTATATTTCACAGTAATCTGGCTCACTGGTGTGAAAACTGGAAGCATTATTCTTCCGCCTGTTTTTTCATCATGTAACTCCTTCAACATTTTTCAACATAGAAACCTTATTCAAACATCAAAACATTCAGTCCAATAAGGACATATGTGCTCTGTGTATTCAAAGTGTTCTGCTCCATCTTCAAGTTTGACAAAGAATCCTGCTTTTTAATGCATTTTCAACATGCTGTCTACTCGTTCACATTCACATACAAACACCAATCAAACTCAAAAATGTTCCATATTTCAAAATTTCTAGATTTAATTTAACATTGAAGTACCATTAAAACTTTCTAAGATATTCAACTTTCTTTGAACCTTCTTGGAAATGCCTTTCTCACATTTTTACATTGGTTTGTGTATTTGGCAGAATGTTCAGAGCTAAAGTGGAGAGGAGCTTTAAAATCTCTTCCATAAATACTTTTCAACTTTCAATCTTGACATATAACTATGTAATCCAGCGCACTTACACATTAGGCCATAACAGCCTGAAAATGAGAGGAAGTCCCAGCAACTGCCTCATTGTCACCCGTGTTAAATCAGACTCTGCACTGGAGTAGACCGAACCAGTTTTCCAACCTGCTCCCATAATCGCATTTTTAACACCACACACACACATTACACACCAGTGGAGGTTCTAGACCAATTTTACTGAGGGGGCCTGGCTGGGGCCAGAGGTTTTGTCAGAGGGGCACATTCAACCCGGGGCGTATTATTTGTTCCACCTTTTGCGTCGGCGTAAAAGGCAGAACTGATAAATACTGTATTATTCTTCGTTCGGAGGGGGGGCCACAGGGGGGTCCAGACTCAGTGTTACAGGGGCCCTGGCCCCTGCTGGCCCCCCCCTAGAACCGCCACTGTTACACACAATGTGATCACGATGGGGTCCAAACTCCTCCACGAAACAAATTTAAGAAATAGAAACTGCTGTTTTTGTCTGGGAAGCAGTTGTATGACATTTGAGCCTCAGATTGTTGATTCTCTCTCTCATCCTTTCCCCCACCCCAAAGTATCTGCATCTGATCATAGCATACTGATGTTTTTCAAGTACATTCATACAAATTAAACCCATTCCCGATGTACCTATATTCCTACTACTTCGCCTTCTTCATACAGATTACAGCCAGCAATGTGGGGTAGCTTTTCAAATAAACCTTAAAATAGTCCACATATTTTATAAACTCTTGGTGTTTTCAACACTAATAACGAATTAAATCAATTTCCAACTTTTCAAATATTCCCACATCTTCAAGTTCTTGCATATTTAAACTAGCAATTCAGCATGGCATCAGCTTTTCAGCATCCTGCTTTCACACTGCAATTTCCTTCAGAAATTGAGTTTGATTGGATCTCCTCCCAGACACAAAACTGTTTGGGAGAAACTTGAACACACACACACACACACACACACACACACACACACACACATATTTCGACCTACTTTATATAACAAGATAATTTTGTACAGTGAGGGAAGTACAAGGTAAAATGGGCTCTGATCCAAGTTAATTACAATTAAAACAGATGGATTAAAAATGGATAAACTCAGAAACAAACTAGGATTCTGATATTGTTTTTTGCACAATGGCTATATTCAAATTGAGTTCCCGTATAACATCCCTTTGCAGTGATTTGATTACATAAACTGTTAACTTTGCCTACATCCAACATAATTATAACATGTTTAAAATCAGCCGTATTCAATTGAAGCTTTGGCTTGCTAACATTGGTGTAATTGCAACAGAGCGTATTGGCCCTGTAGACAACCCTGCAATTCAAGATTCCACGTGGGAGATTCATTCTCACACATACAGTTACCTCATTGAGGGTAATGTGAACCGCTCATATGTTTTGGATGTAATGAATGAATAACTTGTTGAACCAGACATACTTCAGTCACTTTAGAAACCTCCTTTCAGAGCCAAATAGGTCATTAAGCAACTGTTTTAACAAGCTGAGAGTGCTCCATGTAACAAAATGAACTTGTGTGTAACGTTAGTGTCCATTTAATAACGTTGTTAAATCCAGGTGGGCACCTTAAATCCACAGAGAGGATGGTGTTAGAATTTGCCTGAATGAACCAAGAAGAGTAAAATGTTATTTTAAATTGAAATACCTGTTGTAAAATTGGCATGTGGTTGAAATCCAGTATCTTAACTGTTACTGTTGTTCACACCAGCTGTGGATCAAATAGACACCGTAGGAGATGTTTGTCTGACTCTGACCTCATCACCTTTCTTCTTCTTCTGACATTTCAAGACCATCTTTTTTTCTTTTTTGTCTTGCACTGCTGTGCTCTGAACTGATTTCTTCTGTGCTCACTGCATCTTCCTTTCCTCTGGCCTCACCTCCTTTTCTCTCTTTTCATCTTTTCTGCTCTCCTCTTCTCTCTGACAACAATCAGAGTGACAGCCAAGCCTCCAGAAGCAAACAGCAAAAATAGCTTCAGTTGTCCTCATTGGTCCGGAGACGGACTGTGAATGACTGATGCGAAAGAAATCTTTGACAAACTAAGAATATGACATTGCTTTGAAGCCTGCTGTTCATCTCGAGTAACATCGGTATGCGTCTCACATATAAATAATGTGTTTAATCATCAGGCGGAAAATATTTTAGTCCTGTTTTCTTTCTGTGTTGATGTTCTTTGAAATGTACAGCATTAGCTCTAACCAGCAGCTCGCTCTGTAGTTGTCATTGTATGACAAAGCAATAAAGACTCCATGACTCACTGCTGCATTGTTAAAATTCAGCTCAACCCATAAAACATACTGTAGGATTACTGGAACGTAATTCTTCCTAGGTTATAACCCCAGTAAATCAATACAGCCATATAAATATATAATATTTGTGGGTGGTATGTAACGGCTGGTTTGTAGGCTGTTTACGGTCTGTACAGCATATCAATGTGGACAAAGGTTTGACTTATATAGTATCTGTGCCAGACAACATTGCAAAAATAACAAAAGCATAGTAGAACTTTTTTAGTAAAAAACAGGCCACTAAGATAGTAAATAAACCTTTGAACAGTATTAACACAATGCTTTGGTCACACAGGCCAACCATCAAGCATTCCTCTCATTTATTGATCCAATTATGATATTTTTTTCCCTCAGTAATCCTCAATAACAAACAGCTTTGATACTCAACATTGCTCCCTGTGGTTTTTTCTTCATGACCACACAATTGACTATCAATGCAATAGTAAAATATCATTGCATGCTACTTAATCAAAGACATTTTTAATTAGCGCTGCCCTCGGATGAAAGTACAGTACAGTAGAAGGACAGAAGCCACAACAGAGCAGAGAGATATTGATGAAGTAAAAAATCTAAAAATTAAATTCACTTCATCATCCTTTTAGGTTTAGGTTTTAAGAAAGCAAGTTTACAAACACAAAAAAGCAATCTAAAAAAACAAAAATGACGATGTTAGAAAGGTTTTTAAATACATAAGAGTTCACAGGAATCAATCGCAAGATGAAACACTAAACATCCATTGAAATTAGCCGGCTGCAGGTTGCACGCTTGGACAATAAAGCAGTGTATAACCTTGTCTAGCGGCTCCTCTAATTCACACTTTTCTTTCACTGTTACCCTGGTGACAGGTGAAGATCATCGCTGTAATTCATCACTGAAACCCAGATATCCAAATGCAATACTAAATTACCGGACCTTGTGTTTTCTGTAAAAGGCTTCAAGTGCAAAGTGTTATGTTTTTTTTCGAGGAGCAATTCTTGTAATAAAGTCAGTTTCACTTATTGCTCGTTGGAAAGTGTTTTCTTGCTTTATTATTGTCAAATAAAGCATCATCATTTCTGTTCCTCCATCCATTAATTATATTTCCTCCTTGTTTTCGTGTCCTTTAGGAAACATCAGAAACACGGAGCGGCTGAGCTATGACAAACAGCAGAGCTACAAGATTATGGTGACGGCCTTTGACTGTGGTCAGAAGAGAGCAAAGGAGGATGTGGCCGTGCATATTGATGTCAAGCCTGTCTGCAAACCCGGATGGCAAGGTCAGAGATAAAGAAAACGGCCACTAATGTACTTTAAATATGCATTCTGTACCTTGTAATAACTGACAGAAATCCATTTATTACCACTCTGGTATGAAGTGCACTTATATATTATTTAAACATACTTAAATGTAAAGCAGTTCCATCAAAACTGGAGAAGACGGTGCAGTTTTTTAGCATATCCTTTCCCTCGAGGGAATTCTATCTCATTTTAGAACGAACGTCTCTTGAGGAAATCAGACCTGAACAAAAACCTCCAGAAGGAAAGTTGACTGGTGTGTGTGTGTGTGTGTGTGTGTGTGCATGTGTGCCCCCCCTCCTTTAACATGCTAGCAGCTTGGCATTCGAGCCAGCCCGTCTCCCCTGCTGCTTCACCTGTCAGCACTGACAGCATCTCAGGAGTCAAGCTCACACAGGAATGTAAGAGGAAGACAAAGATAAGAGGGGGAAAGGAGGAAGAAAGAGATAAAGAAAGAGCCTGAACGAAGAGGCAACCCAGGGGAGGAAAGAGAGAGAGAAAGTTATAGTGAAGGAGAGAGGTGATGGTTATTTATACAGTCTACAAAATATCACCTTTAGTTAGTAAAACTCCCAAAAGCTGTGGTATCATTTTCTATCAGAGGAAGTAATGATTTTCAAATCCACAACCAGATCCCCTGAGCAGTTTTATTAATTCCCATTATGTTATTATAAAGCTCCAGGAGCCACTGGAGTTTTTTTTATGCCATTTCAAGCCTTTTTATTACAGACAGGAGGGGAAGAAGGAGAGAGAGATACAACAAAGGTTCCCATTTGGACTCAGACCGGTCATGTAGTTCATGGGTAGCGTCTCCATTCGGAGGGGCTTTAAAACTCAATCTAGAAGTGTGCTTGTATAACTCCATTCAGCTTTGAGCAAAACTTGGAGTTAGATACACAAAATGCTGTTTAATAAATACTGTGCATTGATTTCCCCTCCCATTATTTCCATGAACACCAAGAAGAGGTTATTCATTTTCAGACAAATAGGGAGTATATTTGGTTTAGAGTAAATCAGGCTCTTGTTTGGAACAACATAGAAGCTCCAAAACTTGGCCATGGTGTGATTCCACATGATAGGATGTTTTTCAACTGAAGATACTTGCCAGCTCACACGCTAGATATCTTAGTAATGGAGCACCGTGCCAAATGGAGTCTTATGTACTATAATAAAACGAAGATACTTCAGTAGGAAAACTTAAATGGGCCTATTTTAACAAAAAAGATCAGTGCAAAGAGAACACTTATTGAAAATGAAGTGACTGCCAGTTGTTTAGGGACACTCATTGAGGGAAATGTCAGTGCACATCACAAAGGGTTGGGGGTGCAGAGAGAGAAAGAGTACAATGTTGAGGAAGTCCAAAATGACATTCAACTTGATGCAAATGTCATCTCCATGTACAGCAGAGCTCGGGGGCTCACTGAGTTTACCACGATAACGAAGAATAGAAGAGAAGTGTACCGTTTTATCCATCCAGAACACACAACTTTACAGAAAATAAAACCAATGACAACGAAATACCAGCTGGATCTTCAAGATCTTGCTTATTGGGGGGAAAAAATACCATGAATTTTGAGCTCCAGATGGTACTATGGAGCTATTCACTGCAGCATTTGTATCACAAAGGAAACACTTGCCATCATACCCTGCTAATATCCTCATCCATTTTGCATGATTCTTTGCGAATTGGCTCATAAATCTGCATAATCCTGTCATAAAACCATTAACCCGTAGTATCTTAAAACCATGAATTAAACATTTAGACTATTGTACACAACCTTATTTATGGTCTGTTTGTAAAGGTCAGCAGTTCTATTGCAGCTCCGTGCCATAAATGTCTGCTAAATACATCTTGCTCCACCTCGCCTCTTACTCCCCCTCATCTACCTGATGGCAGTCTGCTTCTCTTTTTGACTTGAGATCTTATTCCGTAGGCATAGAAAGAGCTGCTGGTGTCCACCTACACACACATTTCTCTACATTCTGCACAACATCAACCCCTTTCTCGTACATTAAGGATAGAAATAACACCTGGGTAATGAAGCTATACGACCTGGTAACAGGCCTGACATTTACATGAAGGTCGGTGCCTCTTTCCATCACGCCTGTCATGTTACTGGCCCTTTCAGTCACCTTTGGACTTGACACACGGCAAGAATTCACTGGGAAAACATCAAGCCTGTGTGGTTGCCTGTCATTTCAAGACCCACATGCTCATTATGAAACCCCCGACAGTAGAAAGCACAACATTTCTGTGGACGCCACTAACACCAGTAAAGACAACAACTAAAGCCACAGGAGTGTGTGGGTCCTACAGGGAATAATGTGCAGATATAAATGTGCAAAATAGATGGTGTTTACTCCAAATACAAGTGCATAACATTTGAATTGTATGTTGCCTGACAGATTTCCTTGTTCTCTCAATTTTAAGATTTTTGAAGAATTTTGTTACACACTGTGTGACACCACTGATATGATTTATTGAACTACTGACAAATACTCAACACATTTTAACCCTTAAAGGTTGGAACAAACGGGTGAACTATGAACCAGGGACCGGAAGCAAGCAGCTGTTTCCCAAGATGCACTTGGAAACGTGTGGCGGTCCTCTGTCTGGCGTGAAGGCGACAATAGAGCTACAGACCAATCATATCGGGAAGGGCTGCGATCGGGAAACATACTCCGAGAAGTCTCTGCAGAAACTCTGTGGCAAGTAGAGGGGAAATAAATCAGTTTGGTAGAAGTTCCATGGAGTGGCTTGTTGAGGTGCTATTTAGGAGTTGGGAACTATGAGAGAGCAAAGGGTAGTAATAATAATGACAGACAGAGAAAATTTTAATTTAGAGACGAAATTACCTCTTGACATCTTAGCCTCTGCAGTATATTAATTATGTCATTTTACACTGTGCCAATTGAGTCCTTGAGACTTATTTTAAATCTTTTTTTTTCCATTTTAAATTAAATTAAGTTTTTGCTTCCCATGGCTTTGTACTATAATACCCAGTATACCGTACTGTGTATTACACTATACAAACACCTCTTTATTTAACTAAATGTATCAACTTTATATAATTATATGATATATTCATAATTTCTAAACATACAGTGATTCACAGAGATTCTGACATGCACACAAAAAATGTGAGGTCATGAATTGAATTGCATGCAGACATTATAAGCAGCAGTTTGTCTGCAGTTTGATTCTCTGTGCCACCGTCTTGAAAGTGTTGCATCTTGTGATTGACACATCCAGGTGCAGCATCAGGCAGCACTGACCTCCTTCCTGCCCCCAGCCCTTCCACAAACTGGACGGCGTCTCTGCTGACTGACAGCGGCCGTGACAGCGACCTTATCTACAGATTCGACGGACACCAGGCTGCTAATGTTCCAGATCACGTGGTGCCCCAAAACCTGACGGACCAGTTCACCATAGCAACGTGGATGAAACACGGGCCCAGTCCAGGACTCAGAGCAGAGAAGGAAACCTTACTGTGTAACTCTGACAAGACCGGTGAGGAAATTATTTCACACTTCGTAATGAGAAGCACATTTTCACCCTGGAACATGTCAGAGAGTGAAAATTTGACCGACTTACTCCCCTTTTTACTGAAACATTCTACACTTTGACTTCCCAGTATCCTCGGCCTTAGAAACGAAAGATGAACACAACATGATCATAATCATCCGCAAAATAAATGACAAGACAGCCTAATGCCTACAATAGCAAATGCTCTTAGAAACTTTAAAAATGTTCCCCTCTGCATATCTGAACTGTGTTATTAAGCAAGCCATCCGCACATTGCACGCTCTCACGCTTGAATGGCTTATTAGCTGACAAAATGTGTAGCCTGATATTGTAATGCAAGATTACATAGTGGTATGCGTTTTACCATCAGAATCCTATAAGCCCTTTTTTTGTTGTTCTTTCAGAAGGCTCCGTGTGAACGCCAGATCACCAGTACTGTGTTAAATGATGCCCATGTCTTGTAATCTATCATGTGTCTGGCTGAGCCTTGTCACATCATAGATGGGAGATAGAGTGGGGGCTATGATGATGATTATTAATGTCCTAGTGAAACATGAATTACAGCATATTCAGCTTCTGTTCTGTAAGTTTAACCTAGTAAGAGGAAGGATGTCGAAGACATTTATTATAACTTTTCTCTGAGTTTTGTCAACATAAGAGTGACTCGACCTGCAAGAATCCGTGTGATGAGCAGCGACAAACAGAATCTCACATCAGAAACGTTCCGAAATGAACTGATTCACAACTGAATGGGACACTTAAATAGCGGCAAGTGGCTCGACAAACACGGTGAAAGTTTATTGGACCATTCAAAAGTCGGCTGGCTCAGAGTGTAGCACACTCACTTTGTCACTAGAGTTGCAGATTGATTGATGTATGTCATGTTATTGGTTAAATTGGTTGGTACTCGTCTATGTGAGCACGCCTCTTTTTTAAACAGGAAGAAAAGATGATTGTGTTTGATATAAAAATACAAAGAAATAGATTTGTTTCGTAAAAAATTTAAAAAAAGAGAGAAAAGAAGAAGGTGCTTAATATGACCGCGGACGAGATTTGAAAGGGTTAAAAAGGCATTTTTCATTAACTCGTCTTTAAAGTGCTACATCTTGACAACAACAGATCAAATTATTTGTTATCTGAAGGTCAACTTATTCTAAAAATTAGTCCTGAATCTTCAAAGTCAAGATTTAACACAGATTTTTGTGAAATTACATTTACTACAGTAAATTTTGATAATAAATGTATCACCATCCTCAAGAGAAATACTAAAACAATAAATACAAAACTGCTTTTCATATATTAGGATTGCTTCAAAACGGTGAAAGCGTCATATTAACTTTATTATTACAAACTGAATAATCTTACATTTTCAAAATATTGTTGTTTTGAACTGTAGTGATGTGGGTAGGAATTAAAAACAACAACTCTGAAGTCAAAAAAGGGAGCACCAGCTCTGTATTTAACTTGTATTTAGAGCAGAATCCGTTGCCACACAACATCTCATCCCCCCCCCAAGCTGCTTCCGTTATAAAAGCACAGCAAGTGGGACTCACCTCATTGCAGTCGAAAATCACCAAATCACCAAAAAACAGACGCACCAGCAGCATGCACTCTGTGACCACACTTTGATGTGGAGATACCATCTGAGGTAGCTGAAAATAATTGTCTGTTGTTCCCAGAAGGAAATCAGTGAGAAGACCTTAAGGAGCAGGTGCATCGGTTTATTGAGGGCATCGTCTTTTTAATTCATGCACTGTATATCATCAAATTTTGTTTAACTGTGTGCATGTGTTTGTATGACTATGCATGTTTGTCATCTTCCCGTTGCAGAAATGAACCGCCACCATTACTCTCTGTATGTCCACAACTGCCGTCTGGTGTTCCTGCTCAGAAGAGATTTCACTCAGGTTGACACTTTCAGACCCGCCGAGTTCCACTGGAAACTGGAGCAGGTGAGGAGTGTGTGTGTGTGTGTGTGTGTGTGTGTGTGTGTGTGAGAGAGAGAGCTTGGTGAAGTTGTATTTGAGTGTGAGCATAGATTCGGGTGATTTTCTACAGCAGGTGAAGGGCTATCGTTATTTGTGTAGTGAAAGTAGAGGCTCTCCATTCTAATTACCGGAGGCCCTCCATCACTTTCTTCTGCTCGCTGCAGGATATAAGAGGGTAGAAGAAGACACTGTGATCTTATACACACACACACTTACACATGCACATATGCAAGCATAGACCCAAAGTGGAAATTCTGTTTAGTTACGGCTAATGGCTCACCCAGCAGCAGATCTCTATTATATGTCATGCTTCTGGAGAGTTGTTGAACTAATTCACTGTTTCCTGCAGAAAGCCTTTGAACGCAGGAAATTGCACCACCGAAGTTGCTTTCACTAGAGAGATTCTTATAATACTGTTTTCCCTTTCTCTCTGAATGTTGCACAGCACATTTCCGACTGTAATTATCCTGCAGGTGTACACAATCATACTATAACTAAGCACATACATTCACAAGACATTAGGGCACAGCAGGCTGGTATTTGATCCAAGCATGAAGATAAAAATGTAAAGGGTTTGTGCTCAATGTGACGATGTGGGTTGAGATCAGAGACTGTGGAGCTGAAAAGTCTTGCTCAAGGACACCTCAGTGAGGTGGACCCTTGACTGAGAATCATCCGACTGAAGGGTCTCTAGTAGCTCTGACTCACCAGGCAGTCGCCGAGCTGAGAACATCTTCTAAAAGAGAAGGAAGTCCCGGGAGTCAAAATTATTATCATGTACAGCCAATGACCTTGTGCACGGGACTCTCCCCTTTCAACAGACACTCCCCAGCTCACTAATAATGAATGGTAGATGTAAATCTGATCTAATTGCTTCCCATTGGGATACAGCATACGTCCTCTTTATACTGAAATTATTAGAAAATGCTCAATTGTTACAAGAAGCTCTCAGGAGTTTTTGCTCACTAAGCAGATTACAAGAGGTTTGTATTTAGGTGCTTATGTGTGCTCATGTTGGTCTGACCAGTGTAGTTATTTTCCATCTATCCTGTTTATTAGGTTTTTTTTTTTTTTTTTAAATCTTGCATGGAAACATAACATTTTTTGGTCTTGCGAGTATCTCATCGCGTCTCCCTGGCATCTCAGCGGGTGTGTAATTTCCCACCAGGTGGTTGTTTGTTCAAGGTTAAAGGGAGAGTGAAAAGTGTTTTTTCTCAGTCCACTGTTCTTTTCTCCCGAGGCCCATGGAGGTGGTTGTGACAAAGAGAAGGGCAGCCAAGTAGCTGACTGCTGAGGGTTTTTTTTTAAGCAAACAAGCAAACAACCTCCAGACTCAGTTGCATTTCAGTCTCGCTTCCTCTCATTCTCTCAGGGATCCCATTTGCTCCCTTATTTGGATCTGGTGAAGGACCAGGGAGGAAGCCTGCAGTGCAGTCAAAGAGAATGTGTGATGAGTTACTCACCAGTACAAATCACAAGTGCAGAGGCTCTCATTAAATATAAATGGAATCTGGTCTGAAATACCCGAGGTTAATGGGAGGAATGACATCATATGAGCACAATTGAGCAGAGTTGAGGAGGGAAACTAGTCTGTGATCATCAGTTGGTGATGTTCAGTGCAGTTTGGTGTACTCATCTTTGCATAATATGCTCTTTTATGGTAGTGATTCCCTTCATGTTTGACCATGTTGTGTACTTAGCTACTATATTTGTTTAACATTTAGGTGGAAAGATAGTGAAACTGGGTTGAAGATTTTTTTTGTGTGAAAACATGTGTTGTAGCTGGATTGCAGTATTGACTCGCAGCTGCTGCTGCCAAATGAAACTTGTCTCTACCTCTTTTTTCCAATGGATTTTGGCCTGTTATTACTGAATCTCAGTGCAAAATGCCAACAAACAAAAAAACACTCCTTTTGGAGTCTGAAATACTGACCTGATCTGATGTGTGCCCTGGAGCAGCACATGGTATTTTATGTCAGTGAGCAAAGTGTCTTTGAAAACAGCTGCAGTTCTCCAGAAATATAATATTCTATTGGTTTTTTTGTGTGTTTTTTTTTTTTTTTTTTTTAAGATGCTAGAAGGTTTAGTGGACTGTATAACTAAAGTCGAAATGCAGGCACATGAATCATTTTGATCATCTTTTATTTTAAAGTAGCTGTGATTTTATGAATGTGTTATGATTTTTCAATTGTATTTCATAAATCCATCATCAGCTTTCATCAGGAACATGAATAGAAAAAATAATTAATGGTCTGCCGAAGCTGCAGCTGCAACCATGTTGGAGCGATGGACATGAAATATTGATCAAATATTTGTCAGAAAAGTTTTTCTCTTGAGACATTTTGACATGTCATAGCAGGAAAACCATCATCTTGTACTTTTGTTTTTCCTCCTTTTTTCATTATATTGAATTTACTTCTTCATAGTAAAGAAGACAAAGAATAAAAAGTAGTATAGATATTCATAGAAATACTGTATTTTGAATGGGGAGATGTTTGAATAGGGTAAACATTCTTACTAATGGGCACTATGAAACTTCCCCAGTGGATTAGTTGTATTATACTTCCTTCATTTGGTTTTCAACATATTAGAGTCAAAGGTTTTTACAGTCTGTCTTTATCAGTCCATTATTATTATTTGTGGTAAAAGTTTTCTGAAATTGTTGCTATTCATATTGTGAATATGCAAACAAGATATTAGCTAATGCTACATTTTTGGTAAATTTAGGAGAAATTACAGATGCATACAAAGTGTAGTAAAATAAACACCTAACTGCTTATTTTGACTGTTTTCCCTCCACTAGTCTGAAAGAAGCTAACCTTGAAAAATAATGTAGCTCAGCTCAACATTGTTGCAGATACACAGTGCTAGATCATATAGCTATTATCATGTTATTTATGTGTAATTAGTTTGTAGTTTCTCTTTTTAAAAGAGATCCCAAGCTGAATGACACTTCCTGAATAAATAAAATAAAATTGCAAAGCCTAATTCCTCATTACTTTTACTATTTTATCTGATTTGCTCATTCTATAACAGAATTTCGTATTAGTTGTTCCGTATCTCTTGTAATAACCAGGCCACACAAAAAGTCATTGAAGGGTGAGAGCTGCTACTGCCTTGTAGTTAATAATGAGGACAGGCTCAATGATTAATAGAAGTGTTGGAAAAAGGAGTCTGGAGGATAGAGGGAAGCAGGAGAGGAGGTAACTGTGGGGTGTCACAGCTGCTCTTACTGTCCTTGTTCCTCCAGCACTTAGAAAGGACTCTCAATGGCTTCCGCAGCAACTCCATTTAGCTCTATTGATTTTGCAATTCTCACCCCGAGAGGGGCGGGGCAAAGAGGGATGAAAGGAAGCTGGCGAAAAGACGGCGAGAGGAAAAAGCTTCCATTTTCCATGTCGATCGAACACACTGAAGGAATGTCACATCTGACGGAAACCTTCACATGCATGGACCTTTTGAGTGTGTTTGTGAACACACACACAAACACACACACACAATGCCTATTTTTCTTCCTCTTTGTCAGCCTTGTTAATGGATTAGGGGCTGGACCGCTCCATGGATGTGCATTATTCACTCTCCTTGAGTCTAGTAAGGCTATCAGTTAAATCCAGCTGTTCAAAAGGTTTATGTTCATAGTAAAAAAAAAAAAAAAAAAAAGAAGCCCTATAGAAATCAGAATTCATTCTTCTAAAGCCAAAGATGGTAGGAATGGGTCAAACATGCAAACAAAGTAAGACAGAGCGGAGGAGGAGAGAAGGACAAATGGATAAAGCAGTCATTGTTGAGGTGCTTTTGCACTATATGGTTTGAGTTTGAACAGCTTTCTACGTTTTCCCAGCACAGTAAGATAAAGATCAAGTGAGTGTGCGATGTGGCATTGATTTAAACCCTTACAAATGAGCTTTTATTTACTCACAGCAGGGTCCTTATAGATAGAGGAGGAGAAAAACCTATGCAAACAGAAGGGTGAGTGTTCAAATACACAGTATATTTCTCAGATCTGAGATTTGAAAACCATTAGTCAAGGGCCAAAGATTGATTTGTCTTGGCAGTTGTTCCACCGCAATGTGAGATAACTTTACTATTGACGGGGCAGATCATGGGTTGTGAATCCCAGATAAAATGTTCCAATTTTGCCAATTACCCTGCTGTAGACAGCTGCAACCCCCCCGCTATTTATCATTTTTGTCAGAGTTCAATTGTCGGGACTGAATTTTCGAGGAGGACAAAATCACACTCATTGCTCGTCTATATGTCCTCAACAATAATCTGCTATTACCACGCTTATCCTGCCTCAGCTTGTCCTCTGCCCTGTGTTGATTAGAAGCCTCATTTTGTTTCAGAGGAGATTAATTGGTTTGTGTTGGTGGTGTGTGTGTGTGTGTGTGTGTGTGTGTGTGTGTGTGTGTGTTTGTCTACCAATTGTAGACACACTGTGAGTTTGTGGTGCATATTCACTGACATAGTTCCACATAAAAGACTTGCTGATGAATGTTCCAGTTCAATTAAAGGTATTTGGAATGTATCAATGCTTATAATGTATAGAATGCAGTAATTAACTTAGAAGTGAAGGAGAAAGAAAATGAAATGAATTTGAGTGGAAGAGGGACCATGGTTGTTTACCATATTACAAAAACAAAGTGTTAAATTATCTTGTAATAGATGATTTTCACAGAACATCATTGAAGTGAAATATGGCTTCTGTTTGCTTTGAATCACTCTGGTTTTGCAAGTCACCCTTACAAGGATAGCATTCTATAACACAACTGGCAGTGATGAAACACACTTGTTTCACTTTTCTGTGATAGGAAAACAGGAAAAAGACAAAGGGAAGGGAAGATATTGAGTGTGGCCTGCAGCACATCTTCAGTGGGTGTTTATTTTTTCTAGTTTCTATTTTTCAAATGACCTCATTTGAAAGCTCTACTTTATTTTGTCTGCTTTAGGTACTTCCTGTGTCGCCTCATTTGCAGAGCTGCTGCATCTCACTAAACATGATGCAGTGTGTTTGTGTGTGTAGAGGCCACTATCTGCTACAGACAGACATGCTGACATGCTGAGTGACATAAACATCCCCTCAGCATACTAATACATTGACAGCTTGTTTCTTTGTATTTTCTATCGCTCCATCTCGGTCTCCCTAACCGTCTGTCTCACTGCTCGTCTATTCTCCTCCTCCTCTTACTCCCACCTTTACTTCGGCAAAAAGTGCTTTTCCCATTGTCCTTTAAAGCACTGATATCACTGTAAATTGCTGCATTAACTGAGTTATAACCAACGAGAACTCATCTTTTTAATTCAGACAGACGGACAAAGAGATAAAAAAAAAAAAAATCCTGCAGCAAAACATCATTTAAAGCAGACCTTGAAGTGGCGGACGTGGTATTTAATCTTATGCCTTTCATCTCTCTCTGTTTTAGCTTTTTCAGTCATGTCGCTGACATGAGTCAACATACTCTCAACTTAACTGAAATTTAACCTTCACCCCATTTCTATTATTATTTTATATACTAGTATAATAGTCTGAAAACATAATTTCATACATTATTTCTTACAGTTATGAATGCTGCATGACAGGGTACTGCATCTTGTATTAGTTTTCGACGCACAGAAACAAGCTGTTTTTATGATGGTGTTTCATGTACATGCTTTTAAGCTCTTTCTCCTTGATTTCTTTCTTTTACCATTTTGTTCTTGTCTTTTTGCTCTTTTTTTCACTATCCTTGTCATTCCCTACCACCACACTGACAGATAATAAGCTTGCATCAATAATGCAGTGACACAACAGTGGCAGAAGAGAGGAGAGCAGAGCAGAGGAGAGGAGGGGAATGTGAATAGCAACAAAGGCGATGAAAAGAGAAAGAGAAGAGAGGTGCAAGTGAGGAAGGAATGATGTGGTTGGGAAAAACAGAGGGAATAGTTCAGACAAAGGGGAATGGAGCAGGATAGATGAGACGACGAGGGAGGGTGTGTATAGTGGTGTTCAAGGCAAAGCTTCGGGTTTTCTGAAGTGATCTTGTGGATGCTGAATATACAGAAAGTATGCAGGTACGCGTTTGTTTGTCAAATACAACAGTACACCATTACATATGGTTTTGTATCCCTATGAAGAAGTGTCCTCTCTTCCCAAACCCCTCCAATGCACCAAAATAAATGTGACCCTATTAAAGGGCTTCTCGGCAGGCAGCAGAATGTCCTCATTATTCTGTTTATGTCAGCAGATTCAGAATGCCCCATTGCTATCCGTGAATAAGGGGCGGTGTTTGATTGTCTCACATGTACAATCCAGTTTATTACCTAGAACCTATGTCCCGCACAAAAGAAGATTTGGGAATTTGCTCTCCTTGTAAGTAGTTGGTGTAATGCCGAGCAGTGGCTAATTGTTTGCTCGAGATCCTTTGGTTGACAACTTTAAACTGAGACCGTATAGTATCTTCTAGGTCAAATTGGCTCCGAAGATCTTCTTTCTCTCGTGCTGAAGTGATAGCCTCTCGTAAATACGCCATGGCAGATTTCCACAAGATAGACGGGCTTATCTCTGGTGTTTTATTCTCGGCAATAAAACACTGCTATTGCATGATTATAGTCTTGACCAAGAGAATCTGGCTCGTTGAGGTAGGTTTTAGTCTGCACCATCTGCAAGCTCCTTCTTTATAAGTACTGGAGATTGTTACAGTAATAAAGAAATGATCAGTCTGGTACCAAGTGTGCAGTCCTCGATCTTGTCCAACATAGTTCTAAAAACAAAGAAATAATCTATATGAGAGAATTAAGCACTGTCCATATTTAGCATATCTACGATAAAAGGAAGACACTGGAGTTGAAGGAAGAGTAAAACACCTCTCCTGGCCATCTCTGTCCTAATACACAGCAGACGTTGACTTGTCTTAGCAGCAAAGCTTAGTCATCATTAACCATGACTCCACTGAGTTTCCCAGTAAGGCAGACCTGGGATGTGGTCGTGTTTACTTTCATCAATTATACCTATGAATATGTTGACAAGCCAAAATGTTAATTTAAAAAAACAACAACCTCTATTTAACAATTCAATTAGATTAGACTTCCGCATTGGTTGATGGTCTGTGGATATATGCTGAGAATTACTCAGATCAAACTATTTGTGCTCAAAAGAATCAGCCTGAACAGGTGAAATTGATACAATGAATGATGGCTGAATGTATTTATTTATTGAATATATCAAAAAGGTAAAAATAGAGAATTTAGGAAGTGGGAGAGCAAACATTATCACTATCTTCTCACTGTGAGTGCATCATTTGACAATATGACCCCAAAGAAAAAATACTTTTCAAAATAATTGGGTTTTTGGTGTCTGAAGACAGCAGTTTTATTTGAATGGCAGTCCAAAATGGAAAGGTATGGCCTTAGTGACTCTGCCTCTACTGCTGATCTCCCTCTCTGCCTCTTATCTCTCTATTATCGGACTCCTCTGGAGATTTTCATTGTAAACAGGCCAGCAACTTTCTCAGGGAACAGATCATTACAAGGGGAGGGAATCATGGAGTAACTCACAATACAATGATATCACGATATTTTGCCCACGATAACGATATCACGATACTGTGATTCTGCGATACTCGATACACTGCAGGAAATGCATCACAATCTCTGTGTGTCTGAAGGTAAATAATACCAGTGACAGGGCAAACGCAGGAATTAATCATATACTGTGTTTATTTACTGCAAAGTGCAGTCTTCCCTTTGTCTCAGTAGGGAGTATCAAGATATATTGATATTTTGATATATTGTCTACGACCACTACTCATTACAGTGCTTCGGCATTTGTTGCCTTGACTGTTTTTACACAATTGCAGAGGAAAAATATGTTTAAGCTCACTGAATAATGTGCCTTTATACAAGCAATGTGTACACAAACATGGCTCAGCAGAGAGTACAGCGGATGGTATCTACTAATGATGTTGGTGTGTGTGTGTGTCTGTGTGTGTGTGTGTGTTCAGAATAAGATCCAGGGCTCTCCTTAATTAAAATATGTGTTTTGGCAATAATGTTTTATTATTTACACATCTGTATTTAATTAAAAAAAAAACACACAGCATCCGTTGTCTGTGTTTTAATATTCATGCAATAAGAGTGACATGTGTACTGAAAGCTTCTGCTAAGTATATTCTTACATGCAGTCGCCGTGCACACATTTCTAAACAAGCAAAAAGAGATAGAGAAGGTGTTTGTTCATGCCCTCTATTTATGCCATTTGTTTTCCGGCACCCACTTCATCACTTATTACACTCTAAGACGCAGACAGAGAGGTGGAGTGGCAGAACACAAGATAAGAATAAGGGTTTGGGAGTGTGGCTGTTTGAATAGCATTGTCGATCTCGGCTTGTCCACCTCTTTGGTCCACACTGAAATATCTCAACTATTGGACACATTGCCATGAAATTTGGTGCATGAATGTCATGGCCCACAGAGGATGGATCCTACTTGCCTCGGTGATCCCTTGATTTTTGGTTCAGATCAAAATGTCTTGACAATTATGGAGTTCTATGAAATTTAATACATACATTTTTAATGACATTCCTATCAGCCATATTTTGTGCTCAGTGCTTGTCAGCAAATGTTGGCATACTAGCTTTTCACCTCTACAGTAAATACTGCCTCACAGTACAGCTAGCAAGGTTTGCCAGATCTGTGTCCAAATCCAGCCCAGCAGCCAATCAAATCCAGCCCCATGCCAGTACTCAAAATATGCCCCTGCCAAAACCAAATGCACCATTTAAAAGTCCAACACCATTGCTATCATTACCAAATGTATTGTATATCTACACAATAAATATTTATTGCATTTAACATTAAACACGTTTCCCTTAACATTTTTGTTATCACATATAAAATATGTGAACGTGTGAACCAACACATAAACTAACCTGTTCCCCCCTTCTTCCCTGCCTGGACAACATGTACTGTTTCAACTGTTTCATGTGTTTCAACCAAAACACATTACCACGTTGGTGTACTATGTTCTAACCACATGAGAGTAAATATGTGTGTCAATAGGTAATATATTCACTGTTAGCATTTTGTTTACTTTATATCAAGTGCACAAAGTGTGTGTGTGAGTGTATATGTGGGCCTGTGACGTGTCCCGTCCATGTGTGCATGTCTCCTGATGGATCATTATTTATATAACCATGAAATTTGCATGTGAAAATAGGTCTACCCTAAAAATGTAACCCACAGCAACACTTCAAAAGTAGATCAATTGTCAACACTGCACGGATAAATTCTTAGACTTCTTTTAGCTTTGGCAGCATTCTATTAACCCCCCAAAAATAGCATGAAAAACGTCAAGCTTAACCAAGAAAGAGATATCTTGACTTGTGAAAGTCAAGAAAGTTCAAAAAGATCAGATGCCTCTTGTAATTTTACTTTTTCAGTGTCTATCTATTCAGTGACCTCCACAGGCAGTCAGCCAGCCAGCGGCTAAATGAAAGTGGCAATTCATTCTGCCTGTCTAGTCCAGTACACATACCAATTGTGAATCTAAGCTGCTGAAACTAGAACACATTGTCATTGCTTGGATTCATGGATTTCTCAATCCGTGTACAGGAATCTGAAGAACAGAGCGAGCAAACATTTACATAGAGTTTCATTCATTCTGCTCTTAATATTGAAATTATCTTTTTTTGAAGTTGACCCTAAAACAGTAGCAAAGCAGCAGAGCATTACAGCCGGATGAAACTGGGTTGAGACTCCTGAGGTCCAGATCCACAAGTGGGGTCCGTGGAAAAGAATAGTAACTAAGCATATTTATCCTGCTGAGAGAGTTGATACTGTGTGACATTGGGGACGTCTGGGATCTTCTGTCCCTTCACACGAAAAGGATGAGACTCTACTTTCTAAAATGAACAGTTTAAGGAGTTTAAATTGAAAATAGCTGTGAATCAGATAACAGGCACTCTGGCATTGATGTGTGTTGCTTTCAGGAACCCCATGCTGTGTTGTATGTGTCATTCATCCTTTGAACCGATCCAATGGGTGAAAGCAGCTCTTATTTCTATTTGTCAATTTCACAGCATATAACATCTAAAATACAATTTGACATGAATCTTTACAACACTCTGGACGCTTAGAAGGCAATAATTTCTATGTTATAATCATTCATTTTCTATACCTGTTTAGCTGTTAAGGGCGTCAGCGGACTGAAGCCAATTACAACTGAAAAGCTTATTTGACTCAGCACTTAATAATACAGACATGCCTGAAAAGGCAAACAGTTTAGCCCAAATGTATAGATTAGGTGATATATCATCAAAGCACAGGGATTTTAACCCTTACACAACCGTCTACACATTCTCACTGTGAACATGAACATGGTGGGAATACGGAGGGTAAACTACCCAGGAAGGTTTCTATATTCTGGTTTGATTAACAGCCACTGGCGAGAATTAAGTTATTGCTCAATTAGCTTCACAAAAAAATCAGCTGAAACTAGTCAATCAACAGAAAATTAACCATTTCAGTTTACAAGCAATATTGACAATTGTCAGTGGTTGCAGCTTCTCAAATGTGTGAATTTGTTAGATCTTGGCTCTGGGATATTATAATAGCACAATTTCTGACATTTTATTGATAAAACAATGAATTGATTAATCATGGAAGTAATCCCAGTAATCAATAATGAAAATAATCATAAGTTATAGCCCTAAAGCCATGTAAGCAGGGGTAGCAGACGTGTTTTAACATACTGTGGCCCAGGAAGGTGGTACTTGTTTGTGGTGGATAGAAAGAAGGCAGAAATACGAGAGTGTTTGTGATGATAGAAGTTGCGTGGCGCTGGGCTCCACAGCCGTGTTAGTAACTCATTGCGTGCCTTTAATGAACAGCTCATTAGACGGAAACCCCATTAGCTATCTGACGACAGGCAGCAAATGATTCAGAGGCGAGGAGAGGAGAGGAAGTTGTTGCTCTTTCATTTAAGGTAGAAATTCGGCGAGCGTTCAAGGATGTGCCTTCGCTTTTGGCTGCACGCTTGGAGTAAACACCATCTTCTTCATAACAACATCCCTATAAACATAATCCTCCACGGAAAAAATGCTCCTAACCTAAATAAGACCCCCCAAAAAGAGATGGAGTTGCCAGAGTAACTTATTTTCAAAGATGCCCTATTTTCTTGGATGTGCAAACCAGGAATATTTACTCATTTGAATGCATGGAGTGGACACAAAGTACTGTAGATTAATAGCATCATAACCTCCCTCTCCTTCACAGATCTGTGACAAGGAATGGCACTATTACGTGATCAACGTGGAGTTTCCCGCAGTGACACTGTTTGTGGATGGTGTGACCTATGAACCCTACCTGGTGACGGATGACTGGCCGATCCACACAGCAAAACTTGATACGCAGCTGACTGTGGGCGCCTGCTGGCAAGGTCAGTGTGTGTGTGTGTGTGTGTGCGTGTGTGTGTGTGTGTGTGTGTGTGTGTGTGTGTGTATGTGTGTGTGGGGCCTGAAACTCACAGTAGCTTTGGAGTAAATCAGGCACTGGTTCAAGGCATTAAAAAAGCTGAAATCAGGCAGGAATTGGACAACTGCTCTTAAATGATGTTGTTTAAATTGTTGACAGCTGTACTATATCATTTGACAGTTGCCATATATGCAGCAGCTTGTTTGTGGTCTTTATTTCCTCCAAATACAATGAAGAAATTACTTTTTTTATAGACCTATATTTTAAATTGAGGCACAACAGTACAGGACATTTTTATTTTTATATTTAAAAAATTTTCGTTTAAAAATATGACAGGATATTGACAGGTAAAACTGATTTAGTGTTACATGTAAATGCATGTTTGTGAAACCAGATCAACAAAGGAGTACAAAAGATCAACATTTGATAAAGGATTGTTTTGGGGTTTTTTGGAAGAATGTTCCAGAAACCTGGAGATTCTGTGCCAAACAGCATTGAAGTTATTCTTGTAGCAATTTTTTTTACTCCAAATTATTCATTCTTTTTTGACACCATGACTTAAATCTGTATCACTACAGAATAAAAATAAAGCACTGTATGTTGACTTATCCCAGTATTTTGATCAGAAAATACCACTTGGCAGTGAACTGAGAACTGATCAGACAATTAATTCATAAAGTGTGATGATGAAGTATAATAGATTTTCATCTTAATATACAAAGAACAAAAAAAAACAATAGAAAAAGGATGGCAAGCATAGAGAAATCTCATCAACAAAGAGGCACAGCCACGAAAAGATGTTGAAAATTACACTTGAAGTACGAACAGGGAGAGAGAGGGGAAGCAGGAGACTTTCTGTTAAGATAATTAAAGAGATTAAGATTCATGCCCCAGGGCTGCGAGTATTTCTTCTTTGAAATGGAGAGGCATCAGCGGAGTGGGTATCAAACAGGAAATTCTGTGCGTCAGCTCCAGTAGCCGGGAAAGAGAGCGAGCAGTGATCACATTGGAATGAATAAGAGCTGCCATGTTTATGTCTTGAATAATTATACAAAAGTGCTTTACAGGAAGGCAGAATGAGACAGTGGTGATCCGTTCTGCGGCTCGCCTACATCGCGCTCATAATGCTTACCAGCATCAGACTCAATCCTGATGGCATTTTGCTTGGCATTTAAATTTCTTTTCATCCTATGCCTGATTGCAATTTTCTTTTTTGTCATCATCACTTTCTTCCTTGCTTCATACAGGCCTCTCTTTCTGCCTCTTTCCATGAATCTCTGATTGTGAGAGAATGCCCTAAAGGAAGGATTAGCGAGAGTGAATGGAGGACAACTTTGCCAGCTATTACATCCCAATGAAGCCGCTTTAAGCTTCACTAAGCTGCAACTGATAACTTTGCAGGCCATTAGCGAGCAAGATTGCCTTTCAGAGTCTCTCGTTTCTCCATCGCCTTTTCCCCACAATCAACAACATAATGATGAGACATGTGGAATGAAAGGCATTCAGACTGTATTTTCACTGCCCTGAAAGCAAAGACATGTGTCTCTGCACACGGTTAACAAGAAATGGTTTGGTTGTTGTTGTACTAACCAGTTTTTCTGTAGAAACAAGCTGTTTGGTTGGTAAATGTGTGTTTGCCGTCCTATTTCTTGTGCAACAGGAAAGTGGGTGGGAAATTCTAAAGCAACCCTCACAATACACTATACAATTGACAAAGCACAGTGAAGGAATCTAGAGCCTGGGGTAGTTTTATGACGATAATAAAAGCCA
Organism: Chelidonichthys spinosus; assembly: GCA_029853015.1. Lineage (NCBI taxonomy): Eukaryota > Metazoa > Chordata > Actinopteri > Perciformes > Triglidae > Chelidonichthys > Chelidonichthys spinosus. The sequence goes on from CM056827.1 coordinate 13,392,919, forward strand.
TCCGTCAACATAAATCACCTGTAAATTTGAATTCATTTGCACCCTGTGCTACTATTTTAGCATGCTTTGGCACACAGGGAAATGAGAAAAGTCACATTTCATATTCTAACGCATTTCCACAAGCACAAACAGTATTTGCTCTCAAATTGACAATAATCTAGACTGGACGTTTTTCATTTTGACTCATGAAAGCACAGGAAGCACAGGCGTAATACTAATCATGGCTCTGTTCCATTAAGCTTGCACGTACAAGTCAGGAGCCAAGGAGGTGGAACACCTGAATGAAATGCAGCAGTAATTCATGTTACCGGGTACACCTGTGTAAGACAAGTCCTAGCCTTCATAAAGTCACAGATTTGCTTCTTTATTACGATGCTAACAACCGCCATCTATGCTAGCTAACTTCCCATGAATGTTGCATTTATTTTTCTAATTAATACATCACAACATGTGACAACACCTTGTTAAGGTCCTTACGGTGATGGCTGTTGATGTTTTTTTTATATGGGCCAAATTGTCATCTTATGGGTATTTATTGATCGAGTGGTTGGGCTAAAATGCTAGGGTAACTTTCACTTGTTGTCATAGCAACTGCAAACATCCGGTTAAGCAGCGCTTTCCTCTATGACCTCTATAAGAAAGTAGCAAATCTGCAACTCTTTTTTTATATAATAAAGAATCTTGCCCCCTCTCTCGCCTTAGTTTTCTTTTGGCATATATTCACATGTACATATAGCCGATTTAAACAAGTTGCTTGGATCCGCTAACACCGGATGTTTGCTGTTGCCATACCATTTTAGCCCGACTGTCCATTCAATAAACACTCATACGATGAGATTTGGCCCACATAAAATTAACCAACAATAACCATCAACAGCCATCACCCTAAGGTCCTTAGCAAAGCATTGTCACACGTTGTCATGTATTAATTAGAAAAATAGATAGGACATTCATGGGAAGTTAGCTAGCATAGATGCAGGTTGGTAGCACTTTATAAAATCACAAATTTGCTACTTTTTTTTCTCTGAATATTGCCCAGAAATGATTTGATCCCAAACTTTTCTTCCAAAAATTTAAATATGTCCAAAAATACACATTAACATGACTACAACCTATTATACGCAAATATAAAACTTCCTATTTCTTAAATGTTATGTTGTGAAATTTTGAGGCCAATATAGAATTTAAATATATTCCATAAATATATGAATCTGTCAACAATTATTATTTTAATGGCTTAGCGACATATACATACATCATTGCAAAGTACTTTTGTACATGGCACTTTAGGCTGCACTACATATTAGTTTAATAAACAACACAATTTTATAGGATCCCTCCACCGATTCACTATCAGCCTTGGCCCAAAAAACGTTGAGGACCTCTGCTCTATGTAATACCTGCCTGATATGCGAAGTGTTTTCTTCCCTCCTTTTATCATTATCTCTATTTTATCAATCCATAAATACACATGTGCGCATCTAGACGCAGGCAATCCAAAAGTTCATTTCAGTTTGCACTTTGTGAATGAATCACAAAGACATTGTCTTGGTGAAAGCCTTTCAGTGATGGATTTGCCAAAGAGATGAAGAAGGAGACTGGAAGGCCAAATGAGAGAAAGGGAGATGATGAAAATGTCTCTCTCTGCCCCTACTTACTGTCGTCATGAAACCCAAGTGGTTACCATGTCTGTTCAAATCATGCATGCAAGTAAGTACACTTCTTGCACTCCCTCTGTGATGGACCCAGACGGAGGGAAAATGCAAGACAAATTGTTGGTTATTAAAAGCTTTGTTATTTGACAGAAAAACAAAGGTCTTTAATATTGCCTTTAGTTATTTTATGTTTGCAAGATTTGCATTAGACATCAGCTTCTTCTCACTTGATATATTACAGCTTTAGAGTGTAGCGGATCTAGATGTGAAATATTTTCCACAAGACAAAATAGCAAGAACGCTTAAAGGAGAACAGTGATGATGAGTGAAATGGGGATGACAAATACCAGAATGACTGATAGCCGTTCTGTTACACCTCTTTGTTTTTGGACTTGAGGCTAAGCTGGCGTTCATACATGCACAGAACACATACAGAACAATCAATGGCCCGAGGGGCTGACTGCATACTGAAGTTGGGAACAATTCTAGGATACATTTTTTCTCACTTCCTGCAGTTTTTTGGTGATTGTGGGTACGGTTGACCTGATTCTAAATTCTGCTGTTTGAATGCATACCAGATGCTGTAATGTTGTTTACACAGTTATTGCAAATCATATGCTGTTGGTCCCAACGGCCCTTGGTGAACATGGACTGCATCCTAAAATGGCACCATCGTTCATCAACAGTGACCACCCTCTGCATCTCTGAGAGGCTGCGCTACAGGAAACTCACCTCAGGAAAACAGACAACATTCTGTCTGTTCAGTATGACAGGAGGGGATTGTGTTCCAGCTGGTTGTAATATGGTTAGTTCAGGAGTATCAACAATCATGGAAATAAGTTTGACAATGGAGCTGGAATTAGCATGTAATCACATAAACCATGCCTGCTCATTACTGGTGAATGGGAAATAATACACAACAAAAACTACTCTATTGTTTCCTATTGTTACCTACATTTATTATGGTTTATTGCGTCCGTGGCGTCACCCATTTGTTTATCGACTGCCATCTTGAAGCCTTGAGTTCTACATTTGGCCATCGACATCTTATTTATTTAAACCAGAAGTGACACGAGAAAGTGGAGCTCAGTACAGGCTGAACTGAAAACACACTGCGAACAGGTTAAAGTAGTACGACCAACACACCGCCGTGGCAGCGTCCTCTTAATCACAATGTAGTGATGCCCTAATGCACACCCTGCTTTATTGTCTATTTTACTTTAATTGGATGATGGCTTATTGAAGAATACTTTTAGTAACAGCAAATGACACCATAAACTAATGTTTTCAATGTTACCTGAGGTTATAAACTGAGAACTATGGTAATTTTCTCGTAGACTTCTATAGAATCACACTTGTTATTGCAAGAAGAGCAGTCGCCCCCTGATGGCCATTAGAAAGAATGCAAATTTAGGGTATCGTTGTTAGTAGTTTTATAACATCATATAAAATACATCACATATTTGTATTTGCCACTGGCTGCTGCAGAATCGAAATAAAAATAGGCCGGGATGCATATAATTCTGGTGTTATTTGCATTAATAAGACTTTGTCAAAGTACTATACAAGCCATAGCTCACCACTGAAAGTAATTTGTGTTAAATGGACTCGACTTGTGACTTGGTGGAAATTACACGCTTCATCAGATGTGGTGAAATTTCAACGGGTAGGGTTTGCCATTTTCTACAAGGAAAATCTCATACTATGTTTGAAAATAAAGTCCACTCTAAAGAAGATGTTAGGGCTTGACTGAATTTGTGATGGAGCTGACTCCACAGACTGCAGTGCACACCGGCTGTGCCAATGTATGGACCAGAGGTTCCATTCATTTAGCATGAAAGGATGTATTTATTTCACTCTCTGGCAGCTGCAGAACATTTTTGGTCATTAATGTGTTTTGCAGACTTACTTATATTTACTTGCACTAATGCCACTAAATTATTTACTTAAAGCCACTTATTCCTAGGGAGCTAGTTGTTTTTATTACATAATTACAATTAGTTGTTCATTGTCCTGCATTTATTGAAATAATGCTTTTGTCATCCATACTAAGCAGTTTTACATTCCCACCCTAAAATATGTTCAATGAGAAAACTGTGAAAACACAATGTCATCGTCAACAGTGTCAGAGTTGTTTTGCATGCTTTTTTTCTTCCCTCCCTTTGTAAACTAAGGGAATATAAACTCTAAATTCTTTATATCTTGCTATCCATTGGGCCTTTTTCAGCAGCAGATTCACAGATTTTATTTTGGGAAAATTGTGTTTGCTTTTCCCCTGGAAACATACATAATACATGCTGCTAGAGAGCACGAGACCAAAAGGCTGGCAGAGAAAATGGCTGCAATGGTAAAGGCAGAAGCACAGCAGACGATCTGGCTGGGATTTAATGGTTGTGGGCCAGTATATATGCTACTGGGCTAATGGGGAAGTAGGAACAGATGGGTGTGGGAGGTGAGGGGATGGGGAATGGCAGGTACACAGGGGTTATTGCAAGACAGGTGGGTGGGAGTGGTAGGATCTGAAAGGACAGGAAAGTTAGTACATGGCAAGGGAAAAAGCAGACATGAAAATGTGAGTCTAGGAATTGGCTGACATTGTGACAAACCCAAGTTATATCTATTAAACTGAATAGTCCCACTTCTCCTCCACTTTTTTTCCACTTCTGTCCCTAACCCTCTTGAATAATATATAATTTCCCTTCCCTCGCCTGCCTGTTGTTTTCTCCTCTCCTGTCTGGCTCTCCTATTAGGTGGTGAGGTGGGGACCCCAAGGTTCACACAGTATTTCCATGGCAGCCTGTCGGGTCTGACAATCCGACCCGGCCGCATTGAAACCCAGAAGGTTATTTCCTGTTTGCAGGCCTGCAAAGAAGGCCTTGATATTAACTCCCTTGAAAGCCTTGCTAAGGACATCAAGGTGTGTGAAAGCACACACACATCACACACATCACACACAGTTTCAGCCTTTGGTTGGGAGAAACTGCTGCAAACCTTGCGGTACAATAGAAGTATTAAGACACTTAACAGTACAGGACGCTACTTGATAACACACATCCTTTGATATCAAACAGAATTTAACATGTTGATGTACATGTATTTGAACCTCAAGCCAAGATTCAATTAATGACAAATAGAGTTTTTTGTGTGTCCAGTTCCATTTTAACCCTGCCCAGTCTGTGCTGGTGGTGGAAGGAGAGGATCTGGACAGCATCAACACGGCCATGACCAAGATCTCCTACATTAACTCTCGCCAGTTCCCTACGCCAGGCCTCCGACGGCTACACATCACCACCACAGTACAGTAAGTACGCAAACATTCACTCAACTGAGAAGGGACGAGACATGGGACGATGTGAAATTTCATATTCATCGTGGCCAAAATAACTGCGTTTCACGATATAATCCTGATAATTATCAAAATGGTTAAAATTCTTAAAATGGCAACTAAACACTCGGGAATCACTTTACATTTTGTTAAGAAACAAATGTATTTTTATGGTGTCACAGATAAGACAAATCTCTTTTTTTGGCGAACATCCTTTTTAGTGAAAAGCAATCAAAAAGTTTTAAATAAATGATCATAAATTATACGGTCTCCCTGCATAAATAAACAATAAATTAAATAACATTTAAAAATATGTATTTTTGTATCCTGTTCTTTTTAAACCCGGCGCTATTTTCATTACTTCAAGTCAAGTAGAAATTCATCACAATCATATTATTGTGGGTATTTTTATTCCGGTACACAATAACATCCTATATCTTCCCATCCCTAAAAGTGACCAGTTTGTTGCCATCATGATACGTTACAGAGTAGTATAGACTTCCATATTCATGCTGTCTAACTAATAACTACTATCAGTAGTTTCATCTAAATAGATGACACGTACAGCTAAATATTAAAACACAAAACAATCCAAACCTCTATTGTAATGGTCCTCATTTATGTAGCGCTTTTCAACAATGACTGACATTCACCCACTTACACACCGACGGCAGAGTCAACCACCAAAACCAGCTCGTCAGGAGCAATTAGGGTAGGTGTCTTGCTCAGGGACACCAGGCACTCAGGTAGGAGGAGCGAACCGGTAATCTTGTGGTTGCCAGCCATCTGCTCTACCGCCTGAGCTTAACTCCCCCAAAAGGAATGACAGATGAAATGGGCTCATCATTGGTCCGACAAGGGATTACGTGCAATCATATGACTCCGGTGGGACTCAAACACACAACCTTTGAATAACTGCTCAAGTTCTTTGACACCAGAAGTCCAACGCGCTATCCATTGCGCCACGGAGCCAGTCTGTATGTATCTCAATGCTATTGCAACAGCAGAAAAGCCATTCAACTTGATGGAAGGATTGTGTTCAGGAAGCTCTCTGGTTGTTAAATAAGGTGTGAGAGGTCTATAACTGTAGTGAAATGATTCATACATAAGACAAATGTGTCAACTTAATTTCCATAAGCTACAAACAGCCAGAGGAGTGGTGGTCGAAGCCTTCAATGAAGGCTCAGTCAGAGGTGTTAGTCTTTAGGCCACAGAACTCCCAGTGAGACTGAAAAGGATGCATCATCAATGTAAAAACTTTTAAACCACTAAACAGGCCAGCTGGCCATTAAGGACATTAAGTCTTCGGGTGAATGGGAAGAACCATCTTGCTAGTGTCTACTTGTCCTTGCTTTTTTGGTTCTTTTTATTTCAGTCTTTCTTTCTTTCACCACCAGCCGTGACAGCGTATGGCTGGTTAACAGCCGCGGTTGTGGATGGCTGGAACTGTGTTCACCTTGTGAGTCTGCGTTAGTGTCATCATGGAGAAATGTGGCCCTGGAGACACTTAATATAGCAGGAACAACTACAGAAGTGGTTTTGAGTCCTTTGCCAGCTATCTGTCTGCGGACAGACAATGGGTGTGGTCTGAGCAAGGAAGTAACACACACACACACACACACACACACACACACACACTCTTTATGCCCTTGGCCTGATTCGGCATCACAGCTGGTGTGATCCCATTGCAGGATGGTCCCTAGTGTGCTGTTATTATTCTGTGTGTCTTTCTGTGATTCCATTTTTGGATTTCATTTGATTTGAATCGACGTTGTCCCCTCCCGAGGAGGGTGATGTCAGCTGGTCTGTTGGTCCAACATTTGTCCAAAGCACATTATCTTGACGACTGCTCGCCTCGTATTGTTATACAATCAAATTACAAACAGTTGGGTCCACCAACAACATATCATGGGAATGGCTAGCTGTCCTCAATATTTGCAATAATAATTCAAAGAATAAATGCAAATTTTTCTTGTGATTCCCTTTCATTTTCTCCACAATTTTCACTTACACACAGAAAACTCATAAATGGATGCTTTCCTCTCCTCGTAATTAATGTATTTGTTGATCTTCAACAGTGTGTTTAGTTGTATATGCTGCATGTGTGCATTGGAGCATTTGGTCATGTGTCTGCTGCTCAACAAATGAACATGCGCTGGATGAGGATGGGAACAAACGCAGACAGGTCAAATCAGCTTCGATGTGTGCCGGTCGATAAAGTGAGGCGAGCTCAGGGAGCAGAAATGCAGGCTGTCTAACTCTGAACAACACTTCACAGCTCCCTGCCAGATAAAGACGGATGGATACGCTTTTAAGCTCAACAGATATGTTGAATCGGCCATACTTGACTGAGGCAAAAACAATAACATGTAGTCCCATTACACATTGTTGATATTCTTAAATTCTTGCTGAAGGTGTTGATTCAAAGCTGTGTGTCTTGTCTCTGTGTTACAAGTCCTGGCAAGTAGCAGGAGTTGTTCCAGATAATTGCCACTTCAGTATCCACAGGGTCAGTGGATTTAGCATTTCAAACAAGACTGGGTGAATGCACGACTTGAAAGTGTCAACATTTGTCTTTGTATAGTATATTACTTTGTATTTAGTTTCAAATAGCTTTATCCCCGTAGGGGCAAACTAAGAGGTGAGGGCTAATTGAACTCACTTTATATTCTTAAGTGTGCTTCATGTTATTGCAACATTTTATTTTTGTAACTTACCAGTGTAACTTTCTTTGCTGTCTTGATACATTATTAGTTCCCTGTGGACGGAATGCTTTAGTTTAAATTGGACTTTTCAGACTCTTATAAAGTAATTATGTGGAAAAAGTTGGTATTAAGCTCAGGGCACTAAAACTTTTGCCAAATACATAATGTACAATTCAGTCTTCAGGATAAATGTACATACCGAAGTGAACACCAAATAATTCCATTAAGTGCCCAAAGAAATAATCACTTTTGGGGCGAACCTTAAAAATTAAAAAGTCGAAGCAAAGGATTTTCTAGTTGTTGGGGCTTGGTGATTTATAATTTATAGGTTATATCTACATTATCAAAACTCCTGAAAAATATCTAAATGCTTTGAATTAGAATGTATTCGTGTGTATTAATTGGGGTAATGGCGTATTTTCTTATTCAGGTTCTTCCTACGAGTGATTGGGTTCTACATGAACATAAAATTAAATTAAATCTCCTTCCTCCTTTTTTTCACTCTTTATCTTTGGTTATTTTCCCATGAATATTTGATCTTACAGAGAAATAATTTCTCCACCAAGAATACTAAAAAATGTAATTTGTCACTCATGGGAAGTGTTGCTTTTTTGCATGTTATGATCATTAATTTTTACTGTTACTACTGTTTTTAATAAAAAAAAGAAGCCAAAATTCTTCTTCTTCTTCTTCTTCTTCTTCTTCTTCTTCTTCTTCTTCTTCTTCTTCTTCTTCTTCTTCTTCTTCTTCTTCTTCTTCTTCTTCTTCTTCTTCTTCTTCTTCTTCTTCTGTGTGTGTTCCAGGTGTTTCGGCGAGGACATGTGTCTCTCCATCCCAGACATCAAGTCAGTGGTCATGGTCTTGCCGCCCAGTGAACCGAGAATCACCATTGCAGGATCGAATCGGCTCGTCAGGCCTGCCAGTGACCTGCGGGGCCCGCTGGGAGTGGCACCCTTCAAAGAGCTTCGCCTCACCAGCACAGTGATGAAAGGAGACAGCTTTGGTGGCGGTGAGTGCCTGCGTTGTTACCATGGTCAGACAAGTAATATCTCAGTGGAGTCATGTTTGAGCCTCTATGTGCACTAGATAGCTATCATTTTAAACCTAATTGGCACGCAACCATTTTTACGCAGCCCCCAGACCAGGTGTGATGGAGGTGATGCATAACCTGGACTACTGCGATGTGCTGGTGATTGGGGAAGAACTGAATCCTGAGAGAGAGAGTCTGGAGATTCATCACAGTGCCTTGTTGGGAAAACATCTGGATGCCACCAACTCCACCTCTGGAATATCTATATACGGTAGGCAACACGATTCTCTGAGGTGGGAGGATGTCGTGAAATGCACCAACAATCTGGAAGAATATCACAAAAAATGGCTTACCCTTTCTGCAGCAATAAGATGAACATGCTGCCTCTGTGGAGTGCGACAGCTGTAAAGGTCCCTGAAATCTCCTGTCATGGCCTATTACAGTTACAAGCTGACACACAGTGCAGCATGACACATTTTAGACTGTAGTATAACATGGTTTCCCTGCTTGTTACAAGGTGTGGACTCCATGGCCCATTATGAGGAGGCAGTGAGACAGGTACGCTACAGGAACTGGCGACCCGCCACCCTGAGTGAGAGACGGTTCAGACTCACCTGTTCTGAACTCAACGGACGTTACACCAGCAATGAGTTCAATTTGGAGGTCGGTTTGATGTCTTTCAACTCTTTTCCACCTCTCTCATCGAGTTGCTGTCTTCTTTTTCTTGCATCTCCATTTGCTTTTATCTTACTTTTAAGGGATCATACCAGTGTTACTACACGTCAATGTCCATCGACCAGTTTACCAAAATTGTTATATTTTTGAGATTTCGTTGTTTTGTCCACATTCAATACATTTTACAGAATGTACCTGAACATGTTTGCAAGATTAAAACTCACCTTGTTGTTAATATCCTCCTTCTAGCTCAAATTCCAGTGAGAAATTCAGTTCTTGTAAGAAACTTTTGGCCCTGTTGTGATTGACAGCTCAGAGGGCGGAACCAAAGTATAAAGGAGGTAAATGATTGGCTGGAAGTTACGCCTCGGGCTAATGTGTATTCTTGGCTCGTACTGATACGGCTCAACAGTCGCCATTAGTGAATTATTTACAACTACTCACCAGTATTTTCTTCTCTACATTTAATTGCAGATCGTAAACCAGCACTGAGCGTTTATCTCACCACTTCCTTGTTAGAATGTCCAATCAGAGCCAGCCAGAGAACTTTTGACCAATGGGATGCAGCTGGGGAAAAGTGTTCATTGTGCAGAGAGTGTGGGCTTGTTGCTGAGGTTGTGGTGCGCTGAGATGAGACTCTGTTGAACTTAATATTACCGGCTAGCTCCACCCGGCCACTAACGTAAACTGGAAGCAGCTGGACATTAATAACAAGTGCACCCAGAACCTGCTTCTAGCTTCAGACGCAGACGTGATTTGATGTCAATGCGCAAATTTTAATTTCTTTTATAAGAGTAATACAGTCATTTTAGATAATATAAAAAACAGTGATTTCCACAAGGTTGAATTACGTAAACCCAGAGACTTAACAATTCGTAGAGTGTTTTTACACACCGTTTCACCATGAATGGCAGTCAAGGGCAGTTAAAACAGGGTGGCTGAGCTCCGCTAAAGTCTGGGGAATATCTGCTAATGGAGAGAATTCAGAATTAGACTGGTATGGTCCTTTAATCTTTCCCATGCTAACTTAGTTCCTTTCAAAACCTTGTCTTGCATAATCTTTTTATTTTCATTAATTATGGTCTGCCGTATTTGTCCTGAGGGTAATGGTCTTTGTCCTGCCTCTGTACTGTAGGTCAGTGTTCTCCACCACTCGGTACCTGTGGAACATGTCAATCACATGGCCGCCCAACCTCAGTACATGAGACCCGTCCATCACCCACTCATGATGCACACTCTCAACTCACACATGTCAGGTAAGCCACCTATCTCATCAAATGTTATTCTCTCACTATGAGAGACAGTCCTTAATTTGATACGAAAGGGATGATAATTCTATTTTTTTCTTTGTATCTTGTAAGCAGATGATGATGCATTATAAGTATGTTTCTTATGTATAATAGACGTGGGAGTCATAGAAAGTGCATCCAGATGTTTTAACTGGTTGATAATTTTCTCCTTCTAGACGAGCTGTCAGGAAAAATCTTAATTTAGAAAAGCAGAGCGATACCACTGAGCTTTCTGTCACCTTCTGTCTCAGCGAAGCTGTTTCTGTAAAGTCTGACGAATATTTGGAAATTAAAACAATGAACATAAACAGTGATCTTAAAGTCCATACATGTAAACTTTTATTGGATGACCTTACCTCACAAGGTCAGTGTATACCTACTGTCCTGTTTTTACTGTGTAGTAAATGGACTCAGATCTACTTCTACACTCAAATGCATGGTTGTAACAGATATTTAGATTTGTGGGCCTCCGTTCTCTATTTCAAATAAGTAGGCTAAGATATCATATAATATGAAGTCTTTTTTCTCCCTTTCAGAAGCAGCACCTCCAGCAGCCACAGTAGTTATTGTGGTTTGTATCGCCGCCCTTGTGGTGATCGTGGTGATCGGCGTGTACAGGATCCACACCACACATCAGGAGGGGTCCAGAGAAGATGAGGACGAGGTCAAAGACACAGAGGAGGACTGGGACACCTCAGCACTCACCATCACTGTCAACCCTATGGAGGTTGGATAACATTTTCTCAAGATTAGAAGATGATTTATCTTACAAATAGCTATTTTATTTGTTGTTACTGAACTGGATTTAGGATCTGTGGTGGCCTTTATTAAATCACGCTTTGTTTTCTAGAACATAGCAGGAGCTCAGGCACACGATGAGGAGGTAAAAGATGAACACGAGGAGGAGGAAGAAGAAGAGGATGAAGAACAGGTGGGAGGAATGACAAGTGCCGAGTCAGATAACAGTGATGAAGATGAAGAGGGCGGAGAAGGCGAGAGAGAAAAGGTGAAGGAGATGAAGCAGAAGGGAAAACTAGTGTGGGACAGTTCCTTCATAACATACTGACATAAACGTATACATGCACATATAAATACTCTTTACACCTTCGTCTCTCCCTCTCTCTCTCTCTCTCTATCAACCACACACACACACACACATCATGCAGAAAGTATTTCACGCTCGCTACAAGAAGGACACACACAGACACACTCACAGAAACAAAATCTCTAATCAAATTATTTTACAGTCTGTTGCTGGAAAAAACACTTAGATTGTTCCCACGTTGTCATTTTTAATCATGCATCTCCCTCTGCTGGACAAAGTCAGAACTACAGAATCAGCTGCAGTCCGTCAGTGCTGGAAAACATTGGCTGTGTACTATTATTAGTAGTACTATAATATCAATGAAGCAAACTATGTGATTGAACTGAAACACAGTCTCCTCATTATATGTGCAGAATTAAGTGATACAATTAAATCTAAGCTCTAGACAATAGTGACACAAATCCTCACAATTTCTCACAGGAACACAAAGATGATGTGGGCTTCATCCAAACATTTAATATGTGAAATTCCATGTGTCCTCAGATTACTTTTGAATTTTTTCTGTTTAAAACAGATGATCTGCAACATGGTGAGTTATCAGCAGATTTATACCCAAGATACTGTATGTATACATATACATTACTTAATGTATCCATAAACTTTAAAGATATATATATGATTCCTTTGGCCTATGTGTAGGTATAACATAGTTGTATTGTCCCCTCAGTGTATATCCTCTGTTTTTATATTAACTCAAATCTCTTTCTCTAACAACATCCCAGTGCTGTGGTTCTGTGGCCTGGACACTAAAGAGAAACAACATCATTTACATCAGCATTTTATTTATAACCGAAATCATTCCACATTTGTCCTGATTTATATACAAAACAACATTAATAACTGTTCAATATCTTCCACAGTTAGTGCTCCATCAGCTCACCTGGTGATGAAAGAAGTTGAAAATATATTTAGAAATAAAATTGATTTGTGTTTGCACCTGCCTGTATACCAAATCCATCCATACTGTGGCCTGCTGTAGCTTTCTGTTTAGGGTTACATCAGTTATCTTCCGTTTTTTTTCAGCAGATGAAATAATGTAGAGATGTTACTGTTTACCATAGTAAAGGGAGCCCTCTATGCAAGTATGGGCCCAGTATAAAGGACCAGTACACATTAACAGGGGTACTCCACTGTTTAATACGGAACTTCAATCATTTTTGGGGACTTACGAGAGACCAATTTGGGGAAGAAAATGCTAAAAATTGTAACAGAAGCAGAAATATGCTCACTTTAGTGCCTAGATATTTGTGAAGCTCCAACTTCCCATGATGCAACACAGTAGCATCTCTTCAGACCTGCATGGCAAATGCACTGGAGCTGGTTTCACAAAGATGGACTTGTGGCTTGATTCAAACAGAAACATCGTTGAATATCTTAATTAAGAATAATTTGCTATGGATTCTGGGTAAATTGAGATTATTTTTTTCAAACTAAAAAAACATGGCTGACCAAGCACCCTGTGTCAAGCTTGCTCACCTCTGTTCACTTCAGTGGAAAATGTTGCATAAGATATTACTGGAAAAATTCAGCGAAGTGTGTATCAATAAAAAATAGAATAGCCAGAGTTAACTACTGTTATAGAGTACAATTGCATGAGGCTAGTCTGAGAGTGAAATCTGGTCCAACACTATCGACACTCAAAAGAAATCTTTGTGAAACCGGGTTCGGGTATTTTATAACTCCATGCTTCCGGTTTGTAATGAAGGGTTTCTGTGAGTCCAAGCAGCTTCATTTAATTTAATTTACTAAACTGGTGGAGTGCCCCTTTACCGTCAGGTGAAGCTCCACAGAGCTTAATGCTGTAGAGAAGGAGAGTGACGGGCGTTATCAAGTCGCTACTCCTGCACAACTTCACCAGAACTACAAGCAGAAGTGGAAACGTCATTGATATGAATTCCACTTGTTCCATTGTTATTACAGATGAAGTGATCTTGCTCGGACAAAGTTTAATCCTATGAATTTGTCTACATTCTAATTATCTAATAGTAACTCCTTTGTCTTTCCCGTTTCTACTCAGAGAAACCACTGTTCACCTGTTCATGTCCACACAGTATCAGTGACTATTACTCCCTCTGAGCTTGTTAACTGATACGCCTCCTGTTCACGTGTCCCTCCCTCTGTTGGCCTTTAAGCACCTGTGATTGTGATGTCATCATTGTGAACAACTGCCTGGTTCCCCTCGTCCCCCTTTGTCATATTGTGCTTCTGAAAGATTAAAGAGAAAAAGATTATTTTACATGTAAAAACAAACCCTGTAAAAATGTCCAAGACAGTTATTTTATATATCCGTTTCTTTTTCTTTTTGTAAACAAAATGGTTGGGATTTCTCTCTCTTTAGTGGTCATCCCACTGCTTTCTGTATATTGACCAATAAAGACTTGTTTTAGACTCTACACGACTCCTTCTTGTTTGTTGAATGTATGTGTGCTTATAAGCTGTCTGAATTCATCACATATGTCTTGGCAAAAAAAAGACCTGATTCGTAATGAGTTTTGTACAACAATATACTGTATGACAAATGCATTACACTTCCTGTGCCAAAGATGTTGTGCAAGTCAACGTCAGGCATTGCTGCATAATAGCATTTGGCCTCAATTCATAACCTTTGTTAGAGCTGCAGAAACCAATCTGCCAATGTTGCAAACTCAAGAATAACCCCCACATAATGTTAGAAAGAAAGAAAGGAAGAAAAATCCAATCCCAGCCAGAAGCTTAAATATTTCAATATCTGTATTTACTAAGTGGTCCCCGAAAAATGAAAGTGAAACATTTATTAACAAAAACTCATGCAATATTGAGTTAGAAAATAAATCTGGTCGTAAAGATACACAATGACGCGCATTTAATGATTTAACATTTTGCAACCATGTGGAGAATGGGGCCATAAAGAAAACTATTTATAGTCCTCTGTGGGTATCTAGACCATTTATTATGCTGAAGTGGATTCTGAGAAGGGAACTACAAAAAAATGGTTTATCTCATCTTGATGAGATTATATTAATAATTGATCTCTGTGTGTTTAGTAAAGAGATACAGTAGACCCAACAGGGTCCAACACAGTGGAGTATGAGTGCTCCCTGCTATTGGAAGGATTCAGACAATATAGAACTTTGAATATGAAATTGATGATGAATAAAAGCATCATTGTGTCTCAAATCTGGTTGTCAATTTAGTTTATGAAAGATATTCTGCCATGTTTTAAAATAAAGAAAACAACTGACATTTCTTCCTCTTTTAATACTATTTGATTTGTCATTATCTTTCAGAGAATATGATGTTTTCAGTTTTTACACAAGTGCATTTGTTTCACATGCATGTGTTTGGAGTAGAAGAACAGTTTTTTGTTTAAACTTCAGCATGTGAATATTCAATCAACTTACTGAGCTTTTAATTGACTGGCCTTTGTTGGTGTTCATCTATTAATTGTCCACAGCTTGTGTAGATGAAGTGTTGCAACTCTGCTTCGGCTCCAACGGTGCTGACTCTTCATTTCTGCTCCCAGCAGGTCCCTGAGGAAGAAGAAATAAAATTAGCTAATTAGTAGCTTAATGTGCATTTTTAACTGATGAGCACCACATGTTCAATAACACTCCTAATGGAGAAAACTACAGAGCGCCTTAGATGGGCAAAAATATGATTAATTACTATCGAGAATGTTCTGATTTTTTTAATAGCATGCAAATTGGTGTTTTACTTAGGTTGTATAGATCATGGTTTTGTCAGCTTTCCTCTTCTTCTATCTTTTTTCTGAGAGCACAGATGCTTTTTCAGCAACATCCCGTTCACTCTCGAACAGATCCACACAATGAAATAAATGTCCATTCGATTTAGATTTTGTCACGCAGTTAAACCAGCCAGACGAACTGAAAGAGCCACTTGGGATGTTGGATTGGACACTTCTACAGCGTTGCAGTGGGTTCATGTAGATGAAGCGATCTCAACACAGCCATTATACTCCCTTAAACCATGCCTTCCTACTGGACTATGTGTAGAGATAGATATTAATGACACCAAAAGTATTTAAAAAGTAGCCTGTAGTATGTTGTAAAAATTTGTGAAATAAGTCATAGTATAGTATGTTCAAAAAGGTGAGAAAAAATCACAGTATATTTTTAAAACATCTGAAAAAAGACATGGTATAGTATGTCAAAAAAATCACAGTATTGCATGTAGACAAAAGTCAGCAAAAAAAGTCATAGTATAGCATTTCAAAAAAAAAGTCATGGTACTGTATTTCGGAAAAAAAGTCATAGCATAGTATGTTTAAAAAACTAATTAAAAAGTCAAAGTATAGTATGTCTAAAAAAATCACAAAAAGCCATCGTATGGTATGTTGAACAAAGTCAGAAAATAGACATAGTATAGCAGAAAAAAAGTGATGGTAGGTTTACAGTATATAGAAAAAAGTCATCGTATGGTATGTCGACAAAAATCATAAAAAAGTAATTGTAAAAAAAATATTTTAGAGCATGTCAAGAAAAAAAGTCTTAAAAAATCATAGTATAGCATATAAGAAAACAATTAAAAGTACAGTATGTTGAAAAAATGCTGTTTGCATGATTAAGGCTGTTTGCATTGTACTTTTAATGAGAAAAAAAGGTTATAGTATGTCGAGAAAAGTCATAGTATAGTATGTCGACAAAAAGTCAGAAAAAAAGTCTATGCTACTATACTATAGCATGTCAAAATAATTAACTTATATAATTAAGTTATAAGTCTAAGTTATAAGGAATAGTATGTCGAAAACATACTGAAAAATTTAATGAAAGAAAAGTAATATAGCATGTCAAAAAGTTCATAGTATATCTTGAAAAGAGTCATAAGAAGATTCATAGTACAGTATGTAAAACATTTTTTATAGTATTTCCAAAAAATGCTACACTAATGCTAAATGCTAATCCTGCTATGCTAATGCTAGCTAGCAAGCTTGGTATGCTAGCTAGATTGGTAAAATTTATTCTCCACAAGGTTCATATACCACTTTTTTGACAAACTCAGATGGTGGTTGTACACGGTAATTGAGATGAAAGTAACACAGCTGCCTTACTACTATTTGTACTGCACTATTGGCTTTATGGGGAAGTCATAATGTTTTTTTTATCACACATACAGTAAATCAACAGTAATCTCCATCGCTCACCATCAGCCAATACTAAAACGATTACTCAAATCATTGATTAGTTGAGCTACACACAATTAACTCCAGTAACTCGGGGTGCTCCAGGGACTTTGAAATGCAGTTGCATGCACTTGGAAAGAAAAAAAAAATGTGATAAAAATACAAAGGAGTAGAGGTCGAGATTGGTTAATTACCTTTTCTTTCAAAGTTCAAGCTAATAATAATTGATTAATCAGTTTCAGATTATCCGATGAGGATTTGTTGCTGGACTGATGCTCAGTCAAAACAAACAAGAAAGCACTTCCAGATATTCAGCCTCACTGTTTTCTGCCATATGTAAGAATCAATCATTAATCGGTTAATTAGAGGAAAATGTAAAATTAAAAATAGTGGGAATTCAGGGTTTGTATCAGTAGACTGAACAAACTACAGATGTGGCAGCAGAGCTTGAGCCAAATCAGCCCATGCAGTCCCAGATGGTTGCAGTCATAACAATTTTATCCGACAAGGCATTTGCTCGCTCAACCCATAATGTCTGTTTCTCTCAGCAACTCACTTTTAAATTCAAAACCACCAACCTAGAGGCAAAATATTGGAGAAAACATCACTGTTTATTCTGTCATTGCTATAAATCATTTGTTAATCAGAAATACGTGTAAAAGTTGCTCACCCCAGGAGAGAAATGTGTTGCGGGCCCTTTCCACACCTCAGCTTCCTGTTAAAGTCCCTAAATAGAAGCTAAGTGCAGCTTTGTTGTATTTTTTCTTCTATAGCGTGCTTCGGGGTTAAATGGTTGAAATGAATGCAGCAGCAGAATAGCAGGCAGAGATACAGGAGCTGGTATTTTCCTCCTAGGCTACTGTATGTTCAAATGATTTATTCTTTTCTCACCGCCTTTATAGGTATTGCTGGTTTCTTGCTGGAGTATAACGACTCACATTCAAAATGTTTATTTTAGCAGCAGAACACAGTTAGTGTTCTAATCACTCCGATCACTAATCACTATGTGATTACATAGAGATGAATGGAAGTGATGATGAGTAAATATCTTATATTTTGATATGAGATATTGTGGTGCTTTAGCCTGTAAATCATCCTGATGACATGTGTCCAAATTAGGGCTGGGCATTTAGCCTAAAAATAAAATCTCTATTTTTTTTTTCAAACGAATGGGCAATTTTCGATTTAAACCTCTATTTTTTTCTCTTTTATTCATTTATATTTAAGAAAAATAATAATTTTCTTTATTAACACAATAAAAAAAAAGCACCACTTGGCTGTCATTATTGTGCAAAGATTTTTTTTTATATCAAATTGAAAAAAAATTCTCTTGTAGGCCATCCCTGAAAAACGTGTCAAATGAAATACAATAAATAATAATATGTAGCCCGGGTGTAAAAAGCAGGGATTCAAATAAATAAGTGCAGTAATACATCCGTAAGATAGCTAAACTAAAAGTAATTTGGTCTGTCGGGGGCACGTTGGATTGTATTCTATGTGGCAAAGTGAGAGTCGGCTACGGAGTCCCTTAAAGCAAAACATATATGCGGAATCTACAATTGTTTTTAAATCGCGAATTTGCTGTTCAGCAATTTCACAGTAGGAAAGTAAAAATGCAAATTAATCAATTAAATTGAAAAAATTGCCCAGCCTTAGTCTGAATGTATGTTTAATGGTGCCGTTTCTATTAAAGGAAGGGGAAAGAGTCTCCAATGTTCAGCCAGTTTCAGAGGACACTGTTTTATAACTGCACTACTTGATTAATAATACATGCAGCAGAGAGGCAGGGATGCTGTTTGGATGCTGCGAGTGCAAGGATAGAAACGTGTTTGATTAGAAGCTGTAAAACGAGACTTGGCAATTAGGTTCTATTGTGGGGGAATATTGTTTTAGAGTATGTTAATGCTGTTGGATATTGGATTGCAGTTCATAATAGTTATAGGGGGCCAACAGAGTTACAGCAGGTTGTGTTAATTATCATTTTGCAAAAATAAAATAAACTAAAAATACTCATAGCTTGCACAAATGCACGCCTTGTGCTGAACAATGCGGCTTTTAGTGTCATGTCAACACTCAACATTAGCCTGTTTCATGGTTTAATGAAAGAACTGTTGTACTGTTGTGTTGATGCAAGGTCATGTTTATTGGAAAACCACATTGTGAAAAATTGAGTAAAAGTTTCTTTGCAAGTTTTAACAATACATATAAGGAAGACAGCCTTCCTTTGAGGACCGGATTTGGCCCACAGGCCACAATTTGTCTTCCCCTGGTGTCAGCTTAGCTCCCTCCATTTATATTTACAACCCTAGCCACATTATTCCCCATCCCACTTTGCGGTGTTGTTCAAAGTTTCTAGTTTTCATGTCAGTGTGTGACCGGGAAAATAAATTAAACTGATGGTGATCCGATTGCTTTTAGACATTAAGTGTGTGTTTGGTGAGGAGACAGATATATCTCAGACAGGATCCTGAGTGACACTGGTAGCATCATTACACTGTCTGTCTGCTATCGATCTCTCAAACATCCGTCCCCCTGTGTGTTTGCATATGATGAGCTGGACCTCAAGCCTCAGTAATGTCTGCCCTCCAGTTGTTTCTTTTTCGACTTTGAGCACTTCAATATCTCCCTTAGCTGAAGTGGAAGCTGTACATTTGAAAATTGGGAGAATTTACAACTGAATACTTTACGGCCCAATTTTCCTCGCTAAGGCCTCCCTCTCTGTATTAAACGTTCCCTCAGACAAAATCAAAGTTGAAAATGTGTCAGCCCCACTTAAACCATCACGCTCTTCTGCATTTTCCTGTTGCTCAGATTGTATTTTGGATGACTTCAGCATGTATATTTTAGTAAGCATTCTGAGGGTCGTTTTTGGAGACACAACAAACCTTGGGTCAAAGAGAATGAAAGGGACAGAAAAACAAGGAATATTCTGCAGACATTTTTCAAATTCACTTGGCTTTTATTCACATTTCATATCTGTTGACATCTCAACTGCACCATCTGTCCATACATTCTACTACTTTTCTGAATGGTCCTATTCTCCCCATCCTAACTGATGAAAACAGGAGGGTAGACCACCACCATCACAAATAATAATAATTATAATAATATTATTAATAATAATAATACAAATAATAATAATAATAATAATAAAAGCAGCATTAAAGTAACAACTTTTGATTTCTCTCCACCTTCATCACCAGCATATTTGTATTAAATTTACCTGAATGTAACCATCAATCATTAGACAAACATAGAACTAGCTTGTGATAAATAAAAAAGCATCATCATCACCACCATCATGATCATCATCATCATCATCATCATCATCAACATGCCATCATCACAATCAGACTCCACACTCACAATAAAAAAAAAAAGAATAATGTAGAACGAATCTCAGAGGTTAAAATAAAAAGTGACTCAAGCCTTTTATAGGAAAGGAAAAAATGATGGTCTACAGTGAGTGTGTGTGTGTGTGTGTGTGTGTGTGTGTTGTGGGGGGGGGGGGGGGATCTGCAATCTATTCTGAGTCAGAATCTGCCCTGCCGCTGCAGTAGCACTAATATTCCTACATCCTGCTCCAGCCTCTATTATTGATCAATTATTTTCATATTTGCAGTCATGAAGACTACAGCGTGGACAGGAGACAGATACTGTCTGGTACCAGTGAGCTACAGCAGGGTGCTACAACAGCAGGTGAGGCTCTGGTTACTGCCAACAGCATGACAGCACTAGTTACGGTGCGACGGGCCACGACCTACCGCTCCTACAGACACATTCACGCTGAGTAGAAAATACTTTGGTCGTGGTTGACATCATAATACATGATTAAGTGTCCTGTGAGTAATGGTTCTCAGTGCCACTTAACACCAACAGCAGGCCGTTTTGTCCTGTCTATTTCTGTCTAAAGCCCCTTTCAGACATGCAGCTCTTGGGCCACATCATAAAGGCCACAGCAGCACAGATTTGTACACAAAAGGATTAAAAGCATGTTTTGTTTCCTAATTAAAGGCCCTTAAGAGGTGTTTACTCAGTCAGCTTCCCTCTATGATCAATGGGCTTCTACAAGAACACACATCTTCTGGTAGAAGTTAGGAAGGTTGTGGTTGTGGTTTGTGGAAATTTGTGCATTTCTTCTTCTGGTTTAAAGTTGGCAGAGCTCTTTTAGGCTCATTTAAAAGCTGATTGCACATATTTCCATCCACCAATCAGGAGTGAGCAATATTTGAATTCAAATCCAGCAACAACTGGAGGGTATTGTCAATCAAATATGATTAATCCACACCCACACATCCCCTATTTGATGAGTTTTTGATTTTTCAACTATGGTTGGTGTTTATATTCCATCATAAAAAAGGATATTTATTTCCCCATGCAGTGCAGTGCAAAAGAGGAAAAAATAACAACATTAAAATAATCATCAGACCCTTCTTAATCTTTCAAGTTATATTCAGGCTAAAATGCATGGATGAAATAATAAATATCCTGTATATAAAAAAAATGTAACATTCATCATAAGGAAACGAGAGACCCAATGTCATATCCTGTCATTCTAGATTGGGCCATTATTGTATTAAATACACAGCAGAATAAAATAAATCTTATAAAATCAACTAATGAATGAATTGAAGAGTGTGAACTGGTGGTTAGCTTCTCATGCTGACAGTGGTCGTTAATTAAGATTTCAACAGCAAAATACATTGAAAAATCAATCACTGATGCACTTTTTCATATCATTACTTTTCAACTCTACCACTAATTCTCATGGACCAGGTGCTAAATACTGTACGAGCATCTTGAATATATCCATAACCACCTCTGAATGACAAAAATCCATCACCGATGTTACTCATTCCATGTCTGAAAAGGGCTTTACTTTCAACAAATGACGGCACAAAGCCACGAGTTAAGTTCCGCATGCTCATTTATTTTACTAAGCTTTGCAAACACCTTGCAGTCGTGTTTTTTTATCTACTCTACACGCGATGTGAGTTTTGGTCGGGCCCCGGGTCAATCAGATAAAAACAACATTAGTGCTAAATCCTATTGGTCATCTGGGCTCAGCAGCCTGTCACCTGCACCAGTGGAGACCACAAATACAGGTTATGGTACCCAACAGCAATGATATGGTCACTGACTGTATGTCAGAAAGGCCTCCAGGGATTGGATTAGTGTGCTCTCTCGGTGCAGTTTTCATTCTCATCACTAGGTGGCGGTGGGCAACTGAACACAGCCACCTCTCTCCCACACCGGATGGGTTTCTTTCTGGATGAGTGAGACGCTGATGGGACACCATCATCAATAATTTATTTCAAGTCAAAAACAAATGGAAAAAAAGCAGCTTGGAATCCAAAAGAAGCTGGTGCTGTCTTTGTTTGAAAGCCTGGACCTCCTCTGTCAGTGCTTCCACCACCTTTCTCTCCATCCTTTTACAAATCCATCTTTTGTAGCGCTACGGCGCTCCCAGTGTGGACATGCTTCCATCCATCATCCCCTCCTTGCATCCTTTAGTTGGTTTCTTGTATTCACCCTTGTTTAGACTTCCTGGTGGTCAGGTGGGTGTCCTTGTACTCCCAGTTGGCTCCGCTGGTGTCAGTCACTGGTATTGGAGGTAATTTTTCAGGGACTGGGGCAGAGGGAGGTTCTCTATCTCTTGAAGCCGCTCTCGCCCCAACGCCAGGCGGGCTGCACGCCGACACAGGTCCATCAGAGGAAGAGGCTCGGCTAAGGAGAGGGGAGATGAAACAATAAGTTAGGAGATCAGTATGTTCAGAAAACACTTGTGAAGAAGTGTGACTTATGACTGTTTTTGCATGGTACGATAGATTTGTTTGTGTTTGTACTTGTTTATATCCAGTGTGCTTATTAATACACCCAACAAGATTTCATGCCAAGCCCCTAGGCTATACACACTTTTCACACACATGGCCATGGTTAATATAACAATATGGACACTCACACCTTTGCATCAGAATTCACACAGAACAAACCAACACTGTCTCTCTCTCTTTCTCTCAAACACACTTACTCAAACCTTTTATCTTTTTCTTTTAATGGTAATTACAAGTGAGAAATCATAGTTTTCATTCCAGAGACCCCACCAAAATGTTGCTGTTGAGTCTTTAAAAGGATCCAAACTGCCAAGGGGCTTACTGCTTCACCTCGGCTTTTAATACATGCATAATATATCTTAATATTCGTTCTGCATGAATGAATGAGCGACAGGAGAAGAGGGGTAGAGAGAGAGTAATGATGCACACCTTTAAATATTTAAACCCCCATATAACCTTATATTATCACATTACAACTTTCTATCCTGCTGAAAAACTGATTTGACTGTTAAAAAATAGATAGAATAGATAGAATTTAGGAAAACTATTATAAATGGCTATATAAGTGCTACATGTTCACTTCGCCTTCTATGACCTTCTATTTCAAACCAGGGTTAAGGAGGTAACAGATACAGGAGGCTGCGGTCTGAGCAGCAGGACAGCCAGACTATGGAGGAGGAGGAGGAGGAGGAGGAGGAGAGGAGGAGGTGGTGGAGGGGCTGTTATCGTCTCACAGTGGATAGTCATGTGAACTCCCCATGTAGCTTAAATGAGCACAACACCTAAACACTGCTCTGGTAATTCCCATCTACAAAACCCTCGACTGTACACAAAAAAACCCAGACATGTGCCACTAGAATTTAATTCAATTCATCAGCTAATTTTAACTTAGCACGAATAGTGAGAGTGGGTTTCAATTGACTGCTACATTCAGGGTCTGGCTGCAAAATACCCAGAAGTCTCTTATTAACACTTTTCTTTTCTAATAAAAAAGAGCAATGTACAAAAGATTAAGGTAGCTTCCTCTTATTTGTTGGTCATTATTCCTTGTGACGGGTAAATTAACATAATTCAAAATTAAGTTGAGCTGAGATGAAAAATGTCGTCTTAATCCTTTAAGATCACATCCCTGGTCATATTGTACATACTCCTGCTGCCCATCACACGTTAAGGTCAGATGAGGTCAGACGAGCCGAGAACATAAATTAGGCTGCCACTCAAGTTAATTTGCCACACAACAAAAAGTGATAACAGATCAGTTACATGCAAAAGTTAAAGGATGACCCAGTTAAATTTGACAAGAAGCAGAATCAGATTGCATTGAATGCTTTCGAACCACAGCCAACACAGATGTATTGGTATACACACACACACGCACGCACACACACACACACACACACACACACACACACACACACACACACACACACACACACACACACACACACACACACACACACACACACACACACACACACGGCAGAGAAAACGCTGCAGTTCAGAAATGTTTGCGGTAGCTTTGAAAATGTGTCACCACCAGAATCTATCCACCAGAGAGCACTGACAAGTTCCCTTTTTAAGTCTGAAATGTCCCACTCAGAACAGTGTTTGTTGGAAATCCAGGGGAAAAATGCTCCGAGGATAAGCAGACTAGATTTTTGGTGGCGGTCTGTATTTGGTGTGATTTGTTCATGTGGCGGAGGGAAGTCTGTGATCCAGTTTTCTACCATCAAACCCAGCAAACAAACATAGACTGGACACACAAACTTGCTAATTTAATGCCAATTATTTACTCGTTGTCCTTCTCCTCTCATTGAGCGTTAACAACTTGGCCTCATGGCTTCCACTACATGGATTTTACAGTATCATCCGTTTCAATTAACAGTAATGACCATGTCTGATTAGACAGCACGGCAGTGGGGGGGGCGTTACTAAAATGAACTCCGTGATCCAGCAGCCCTCGTTATCCCTCATCAAACCTTTCCACCTGAGGGAACACTCTCACGGTCAGGCACATGCCGTATGCACACTAAGCTTACTGGACTGTACATGCAAAGGCCTTAGAAGCAAGTGACCCCCGAACAACACAGCAGAACAACAACGGAGGTCATTCAGGTGGAACGAGGGGAGCGAAAGGAGGGATAAAAAAAAAAAGTCAAACAGGGAGCAAAGAGAAGAAGACCCAATCACTTGATATGTGTGAAGTTGCAGAAAAAGGACAAGTAGGGATACTCTTGGAGAGACTCTTAATTTGGTAACAGGCTGTAAATAAGTTATCCTATTTTGGAGGTGTGAAGTGTCTTGAGAGGATCCTAAATGACATTAGAGCACAGTCTATGTCTCCCTGCTGTTGTTTAGGAAAGAAAACACACTTCCATCCCCCGTTGTATTTCAGGACGACCTCTACCTCCTGCTTCTGTAGCTGCACTGCTGTGTGTTCAAGGTTAAACCAACAGAATAAAGGACTACCCAGCCTCTATACACACCCTCACACATGTCATTGTGTGTGTTTTTTTATACAAATCCATTCATTTAGTCTTTTAAATTAAAGCAAACAGTGAAAATGCCAATTACAAGGTCCCCGAGGTTAATGATCAACAATTACATTAAATTGGGATCATCTAAAGAAATCTCATCAGCACACCACACTAGCAGTGGTACAGCTTACACATACTTTTAATTAATCGTTTGTCAGTATCATTGTTTATCTTCCAGTGAACAATTTCTAGATTCATCGTTTCAACTCTAATGTATATCAATGTACACCAAACGATTCATTAATGGCACGTAATGGGCTGCATAATAGTTGTACTTAAATGTGCTTAGAGTGTCAAAGTGGGCGAACAACAGAGTAGACTCATTAACAGCTCTAAATATAGGGCCAACAGAAATAAATGTCGATGCTAAGCTGGCTTTACTGCCACCCTGGCAGAGAGACCGAAAGTGTTTAGTGACACCTGCTTTTGATTGATTAAAGTCCACTATTTCTGCAAAGCAAACACACTAATCGGCTCTGGCCAAAAGCACTTGATATTTTGAAATGTGATTAAGACTTAAAACTAAACTTGCACAGAAGTCAATAAAAAGTCAAAAACATGTTACATGGGATTATCCACATTCTGTGACCATAAACTCAAACATAATGGTTATTTGGCTCATTAGCTTTTCTACATTTGATGTGCCCACGTCCACAGAACAGCAGTACTCACCTGTAATGGTCATCTGAAACCACGTAGCGTGCATCTCAAAGTGTCGCTTTGAGGTTACTGTGGCTAAAACAGGTTTGGGATCTCAGTGAGTAAGCCCTGTGTGTGCGGGACGTGTGCATGCACCTATCAAGGGGAGCAATTTTGTACCAGATCCAATTAATTTGAGCATGCTCGTCGGCTCTTTAGTGCTCAGTTATGTGGAGACAATTTCAGCAAACAACACTGGCTGGCGAGAGAGAGGACACACTGTCAACTTAAAAATAATGAACGTGAAAAATAGACTGGAAAAAGTAAAAATTCACTAGTTGTACCGCAAAGTATCTAAAGCCAGAAATAGATACTTAATTAGCCCGTGTTAGTAACATAACAGGATGAAATCACCCTCAAATCTCCAGGAGGAGCCATTTCTAACTCTGTGTGAAATCATCCAAAACGGCACTGCTTTGTCAGACATATAATATCAGGAATACTTTATAGTGGTCCCATATCAGAAATCTATTATTAATACCTTCATTATGATTTTTTCCCTCTTCCCGGGACATTTGGGAGCAGTGGAAACAAAATGTAAACACCAACAAACTCAACAGTTTCATCAGAAGCATCAACATGATCAAAGTAAGTTCAATATTCACCCTCTTTTAGCTCCATTTTAGGCTCCATCGTTCATGTGAAAATATGAATTAAGAGTAATGGATGGACTGATTATGATCAATTGTTAATTCAAGCCCTTGAAAATGACTGATCCTCCTTTTATACGTGTAGTATAGAAAAGCTCAACACATCTTTTCAATACAACACAGGGGTTGCAGTGTGTTATGTATATATATATATATACATACACACACAGGTAAATACTGTATAACGTGGGCTCCAGAAGAAGTCATATCCAGATACCTCATAAAACTGATGTAGCTCTTTCTTCTCAACATCAATCATCCGCTGCCCTCCAGATGTGTATAACGGACTTGTATTGCAGCATACAAGTAATTAACTGGGCTTAATTTCTTATATTACAATACTGCATTAACAATAATGACACATTTTCAATCATGATGCATCCTATAGCATCCCCTAAAAGTGTTCAGAGACGCCAATGAGGAGAGAAAGAATCATCAGCAGCGGGACAATTACCGCTGCAGCATCATCACACATTAAAAAGAAAGACGCTTTAAAATGAGCAGGACTGAATATGAATGTGTGAACATCTTCACCTGTAGTTCACCACTGAGATACACAGCTTTATTTTGTTCGCAACCTTTCAAACAGTTTTCTCAGGTCAGAAAAGTATTGAATGTTGCAATAATGAGAGTATTTGTCCTTCATTGATCTCTCCAGAGCTGAATTAAAAATGGGAAACCCCTGCGGGGGAAACTGGCACATTACTGAGGAGATTATCTCTTAAATGAGTCGAAGAATCAGAAGACGTGCTGTATTCTCCTCTTTCAAAACAACAAATCAAACCACCTTTTAGCCATTTGTTTTCTCCACAATCTTCTCTGGTTAATTCATTTATATGAAGGTGACGGACCTCTATGCATTTTGTAATAAGGTTCTGCTGATGAGGACTACTGGATGTTTGAACTGTTCCCAGCTCGTGAGGCTCTTCCTCCCTGATGAGACATTTTATATGGATATGAATTGTGACCCGGGGTCTGGTGCAACGGGAACATGAAGTAATCGGGCACACAGTTTGTGACATGACGCCTGTAATGAGATGCAGCGCACAGCAGCACAGGGCAGGATTTACTGTCTGCGTAGACATTGATAATGGGATGGAGGGTGAAAATGGCAACAGCAGCCTCACTTTTATGATGGATGTAAAAAGTGACCTGAGGGAAGGGCCGGGAGCTACAAAAAGCCTGACGGATGATGAGTACGTTTGGAAGAACACGTTAGAGAAAGGTAACTCTTAAAGCCAAACGAAAATGTAACGTCTCCTTTCTTTTTGAGAGAGGACAAAGTTGATTTTGGACATATTTGTGGAAACATATACTTATATTTTGAGAGACAGCGTTGTTAGCAAGCTATACTAGCTAACTGTGCAGAAAGGGGAAGCTATAGCTTTTTTCTTTCCTCTTTACTATAGTTAGCCTAGTTTAGCAATGATTCCCACTAGAAGATACATTGTTATGCTAACACCAGTCATCTCCTTGTTGCATTTTAGAAAGGTGACATCAAGCTAGCGTTAGCCATCTCTCTTTGAAACACTGTAATATAGCAAACTATTGTTAGTGCCTCTCCCTGTGGTTATTGCATCAAAAAGTCATTGATGAAGAATACTAACGCGGGGGCCATCGTTATGAAAGAAAAATGGACAAAAGTTCTTTGTTTGGTAATAACCATTTTCACCAAATACCTGCCATAATCGCTGTTCTCTCTCAAGTCTTCCTCCCTCCTTCTTCCACAGCTCCATCTTATTTGTAACAATACACCTCTCTCCTGTTTCCTGCTGCAAAGCCACTTCAGCATCAGAGAATGCAGCGTTCTCCTCTACTCCTCATTGCTTTTCTGCCCCTGCCCTTCTTTTCTCCTCTTTGTACTCTCCCGAGGTCAGAGAGTTTGATTAGAAATCATCGCTGTTGGATGAAAGCCCCATTATCGCCGTAATGTCAATAAAAGAGAGGAAACAGGTGTGCGTTTAGCTTGATGACAATGCAGTTTTAATCATTATCTGGTTTTGGAAGTGCTTCTAAACCCCAGAGGGTGAAGAATTCAGAGGAGCATGTAATCCTTTAATCCTTTAATTAAACTCCACATTATATGAAAATGAACAAAACTGTAATTAGAAGGCTTTCACATGACAACAGTGGTAAAATGTGGACGAACGTACAATCCCAGTGCTGACAGAGTAATCGGTTGTAGGTTCAATTTACCAGCAGCTCAATGATTTGACCTATTGTGTTGTATTTCACGCCACGCCATCGACCTGCTGCTAACAGCACATTCACATCAGGGAAATCCACAAACCTGTCTTGCAAATGTTGACAGGTAGAACTACACACGTATGCAAGGTCACAAATACAGGAAATCAAACGGACAAACACACGTCGCTAAATCAAGAAAGATCGAAGAAAAACCTCAAATAGTTTGAAGTAAACAAACACAAAATGCAAACAATCTCCCTCAGTTTGCATACAGAGGCTTCAAGTACGGTCAAGGGCAGCTAGACACAACAGAGTCACACGCAGGGCTACCGACCATCACTACTATTTGGTAGGAACAGAAACATGTGTCAACTACATCGGAAATTGTAAAATTATATCCAGCTGTAGTCACGTGGATTGAGGATGACCTCTGTCTTACAACAAAGAAATGTTGCCACAGCTCACACCATGGCACGCTAAATGCAAAGCTTCCAGCTGCACGGCAGATGTTAGAATGAGAGATTTAGAGGAGAATCTCAGGACTTTTTGCCTGTGTAACAATCAGAGGATATTTGAGCTGTTTACACAATATAACCAGTATTTTAGCAACAAGTGGACGACTAATAACATCCGTCTCTCAGCTTACGAGAGAAAGAAACGAGAGTCAAAACTAACATAACATCATATTTTAACAGTTTCCATAGAGAACTCTACAGATGCTTTTTGCTTCTCTTACCAGTGAGCCAAGTTTCTATCAGCTTTTAGGCAGTAAATCAACACTTTGACTTTTATCTCCCTCAGCTGGATACATGGATACACGTCTCTAGTTCCAGGAGGCCTGTGCTCGACATGAATACAAAAAAACATTTTCACATAAAAAACACACGTTAGCTAATTAGGGTAGCCACTTCAGCAGTTCTCTGATCATTATACAGCTTTACTGGTAATATTTGACTTAAAATTAGTTTCAGCTAAATCTGCTGCAGAGGCTTCATTCTCATGCATTCCCCCAGCTGGAAATGTGAGCACGAGAGCAAAGAATGAAAGAAATGCATTGGGAAATGCTACAAAATACACTTTGTGCAATGAGACCGGCCAAACCATATTTATTTAATGCTGACCAGAGCCCAACTTCAGTCAATGGTCCCTATTGTACACTCTAATAATGTGTACATAGTGTAATAAATATGAAGCCTGGCTTTAAGATCTACCGAGTGGACAATAATGGAGGAAAAACAGCTCAGTAATGTTTCAGTCGTTATAGAGTCAGTGCGTTATTCATCCTGTCACAACAAGGACTTCAAACAACACAATTAAAAGGAGAGGATTGGCCTAGCAGGAGGTGTAGCCTCATTCTTTGAGACGCTGAACTACAAACTCCAGTGTCCTTCAAACCTGCTGAGGGACGTTGGTGTTATCTGTAACTAATGCACCTACGCTGGTGTCCCGTGTCCTCTTCCCCAGCACATTGTGTAACGCCCGCAGATTTCTTAACACAATCAAACTTAAACACACACAGAAGCAGCGTCTTGGGCAGAACTAATGCAGTAATGTTGCTACAATCCATTGAGGATTTGTTAGAAAACCCTTTTGTCCTAAAAAAGGATGCAGCTGCAGGGTGGGAGGACTACTGGCTACAAACACCCATCCCACACAGCTGTAGGAGAGGAGGGTGTGAAAATCCCTTTTTGTTTCTCTGATGTCCTCCATGAGCAAACTCCATCTCAGCTATTTGGTGTTTATGAATGTGTGAATGATATATTACTGACCATATTAGTGTCATATATAGAGATAGGCACTGTGGGCAGAGCTGGTGAGTAGAGAGGAGGTAATACAAGCCATGCCAGTGTTTCTTTTTAAAGCCCTGCTCTCTCTTTACCATCCTGCATTACTGTAAATCCACTGTTCAGCGTCTCCTCTGGGATGGGAGGCAGAGTGATTACAGAAACAGGAGGAAGAAAGACACGATGGAGAGGTGGAAAAATAAAGGAGTGGATGTGAGGAAGATGAGAAAAGAGCAAAGGAGATGGAAGCCGAGGAAGGTGGGAGGAGGACATGAGATAAGAGAGGAGGAAAGAAGGAAGATAAATACAAACTGCGAGAGCACAGCTGACCTGTCTGACCCTCAGATATCCTCAATGGTTACAAGCTGCAGGTAGGCGGACCTTATTCACAAAAAAATGTCAATATTAGAGGATGTGTGCTGGCATAATTTACGAAGCACGCGTTCAATTAATGCTCCTGCTCGCGTGCAGTTTTTCAAACATGACAAACCATCGTTCATCCCTGTGGGTCTAATCTGCAGAAACCGCTGATGCTGATCCACTGCGGCAATTTGTTAGCGTGCAACGAAAAAAAAAATATCAACGTGAGTCAACTGAGGCTGACGGAGTGTAAACCGTTATCTGGCAAAGCCTCATCAAGTCAAATGAAAAGGACAAGGAAATGTAATTGCTACTAATTTATCTTATTTTATGTGAACAATGGAAAAGATGTAAAACATGAATGGTGAAGTGACAAGTCCCTGCAGGTCCCTCAGCTATACGTAGCATTTTAGTGTCTTTTAGCTCCTTGTTTTGATTTTGATTGTGCATATGTCACACCTGGTGAAAATAAATATTCAATATGGTAATCAGGCTTTGGCTTGGCAAATGTCGCTATAGCGCAGTTTTCAAAGTAAAAGTCCCCACTTTGAAAATATTTGCCAAATCAATGAAAGATATTAATCTCTGTTGTTTTCACAAACAGCCGGATGGTGCGTCACTTCTTTCCAACCTCGGCTATCTGTCAATGTGTGCATCACTTTTCATTGTCCACTGGAAACAGTTTCTATTGTAGCATTTCTCTAATTACTGTGTATTTTTTGTCAGGTTAAGGTTTTTAGCGTTGGTTTTGCATTTTAATGGGTTTTCTTGCGTTGAGCTCTCAGGGCTCCTATAGTAGAAGACAGGAAAACTACCTGAAAAAAAGGAAGAATCATCTATAATTTAAAGAATAAAACTGTTCAAAAGTGCAGAAATAAATAAATAATTATGTTTACATACATTGTGTAGATTAGACCAACATATCCAGATGTGATGTGCTGGAACATTAGTCAAGGCCAAATAATTACATGGCGGATTAGGAATGCTTACTGTAAATGTATGTGTATGTGTTTGTGTGTGTGTGTGTGTGTGTGTGTCAGATAAAAGATCAAAGACCAGGGTGTAGATGAAGCAGGTGAAGTTGAAAAAAAGCACCAAAGAGTAAAGATCAGAACAGAACAAAGACACGAATGTGGAGGAGAGACAAGTTAAAGGTGAAATAGAGGAGACACTCGGGGAAACTTGGCTGCTGCTGGTGGATTAAGTGTAAATGAAGGTGGGAAAACCACACTCACACACATGCATCAGGTACACAAGCATGAGCTCTCACACGTGTTAGACACACCAGGCAGCCTTTCACATAAAACCCCGTTGATTCTTCCCTGTATCCATGTTTGTGCACACACACAAAACAGAGAGAGAGATCAGAGAGGATGGAGGGAGAGGCAGAAAGGTAACGTTTCAGTAGAGCTTCACCCTAATGTGTTTAAATAAGACATCACATGATTTACAGGAAGCAGCAGAAGGCCTTCCTTTTAGAGTAGAATACAATGGTACATTATGTGTCATTATCCCACACGCGCATCTCCGCTTCCAGTACAAGGACAACCCTCAGCTGAACCCAACAAGCGTATACCTGCTGTCTGGAAATTGCCCAAAGTAGTTCTGAGTAATGTCAGAATTTTCCAAATAAGCTGACAAGGCAGGTGGATACAAAGAGGTAAATTACAGCATTTCATCACACATGAGTTCAGACTCAAGTCATAGTGCAGCAATCCCCTTCCATTCTGTCTGGAGCTTCAAAAATTGCTGGCTATGATCTTCACAGCATAAATACAGCAGTAAACAACTATTAGCGATATAAAGATTCAGGGGAATAATGTCTGAGAATGACGCTCCATCTGCCTCTGTTGTTATCCGAGCTTCCGCTTGCTTTGTTGACACAGCGATCTGGCCGATTGTGTTTCCGTTTTGTGCGTTTGTGCATGTGAACGCACCATTAGCAGCGAGCTGCCGACTCAGGGACCACCATTTTGACAGACGTCTAGAGGCGATCGAAACGCTCCCAATTTCATATCTTGCACCTTTAATGATGAAGGCTGCAAAAAAAAGCTTGCAGACAGACCAAACATGAGCACACCTGAGATACAAATATTTTGAAGGAAATGATCCATAGAATTGAATGCAGCTTTAAGCTGCAGTAGGATAACTTTAACTGCTGTTTTGATCTATGAAAGTTGCTTAGTGCCCTGCCATAAGCCCCAAATAAAAGACCAGTTCTGCAGTCAGATACATCAGCAGGAACATGTTGGGAAAAGTGTTTTCTCACAAAGGAAATGGTAAAACAACAAGCTGTGAATCACATCCTGTGTAAAAACACTGCATGGAAGAGGAATAAAAAAAAAAAACAAGCCTGGTGATTATAGTAAATCTCTACAAGATAATGGTGGAGAGGATGATGGAGATCTTGACCTCTGCAGACACACAATGGTGTGACTGCCTGTGGGGAAGAGGTTGCGCCGTGGAGGACCAAATCCGATCAGGAGGCCCCGCCTTGCGTTAGCTGATGGCGAAGTGTCGCTATGGGTACCACGTGTTTGATAACAACACAGCGGTCTTCATCAACCAAGAGAGGGGGAAGCAGGAGGTGAATGGAGGTGAGAAGAAATAGGAAGGGACTTGGCAAAGAAAAATGCCAAGGAGCCAGGAGGGAAGAGCCGAGGAGGTGAGGAAGTTGGAAGAAGGGGAGGAGCACATGGACGACACATTGGAGGAGAACAGAGGGGGGGCAACTTTCCCTCCACATGTACCGAAGGCTGGAGGAGAAATGGAGCCGTGGGGAGCAGAAGCTGAGGGATCGACTGGAGGCAGAGAGAGATGTGGGAAGTACGAGGAGAAAACAAAAGACAGCAGAGACGAAGATAAACACGGAGCCACAGCGGGAGCAGAGGTTGGAGACAGAGGAAGAAGAGCAGGAAGATAGCCTGAGGAAGGAGCAAGAGAACAAGGAGGAATGTGCTGAAAGGGAGATAAATCGAGGGGAAGATGAAGAGGGGGAAGCGAAGGTAGAGCCTGAGAGGCTGAGCAGCGAGAAGGACAGGTGGGATACGAGCTCTGACAGCGGGGGAGAAAGTGGGGAGAGCACTGAAGCAAAGACTGGAATGATGGCTCCATGTCAGACTAATGGGGTCAAAGCTTAGCTTTAAGCCCAATCAGAAGGCTTGCTACAAGTATGGATGGTCCCAATCACTGTTTTTAGCTTGGCTCAGGAGAAATGTCCACCTTAGAGACTCCACCTGAGAGAGCTATTGATTTCCTTATCCAACACTTGGCAAGAAAGCAAATAAGCGTATTTACCAAAATATCAAACTATTCCTTTTCTTGTACAACAAGGGCCGATACATATTTTCTCCGCATATACTTCTGCTGCCATCTTTTAAAACTGTTTAAAACTCCTATTAAATACCACCTTATGAAATTCCACATCAGCACTGCATGATACATTAAATCCTTTTCTGCTCAAATCCTTGGCACTTCTCACGAGCCGCCCTCTCCATCTCAGGTTGCCTGGGCGACTCATTAATTCATTTCATTTACTTTATTTTTCTCTGCCATTGTATGGCACAGTGCCCGCGGATTTGCTCTACACCTAAACCGAACGTGAAAACAATGAGGAGAGCATCTGGACGAGCTGAAGCACGGCACAGTGGAGGGGGGTTGAGAACAACGGTGCTGTGAATTATTGATAAAAACTTCAGGTCCTTTATGTAAAATAATTAAAGCTGTTTTTTTTGTAAACAAATCTAATTAAAGATTAAAAATGAAATAACCAGCATGTTTTGGCTTTAAGAGTTTTGGACAAATATCCCCTGGTAGGCTATATTTTATTCACTTTAGAAAAATGTAATAATGACATACCAACCTGTGAATAAGGTGAGTCCTGGTACTTGTTTTTTATCATTTCAAGCACTGTGTGAATCTATTTTTGGCCACAGTTTCCATGCAGGTTTGTAGTTGTAAACCCTTTGATAACAGGATTGTTTGAATTGGATTGAATGTGAGAATGCTGGCTAAACCTATGGAACTTCAGACTATGGGATATTCTTTCTAGAGCAGTTAACATCTATTTGCTCTGGCTTATGAAAGGCAGGTGTATAAAGATGATCCATTCGAAATTGAGGTTGTTGTTATTATTCTTTTCGATTTTTGAACAAATCACTGTCACTTCATGCTGGTTTTTATGGCAGAACTGAGGGTCTCCCATCCATTTCATAACATCTGAACAAATTGTCAGTTGGCTTCAGGGATTGCTGTCCCTCCTCGGCCGAGACAGGCGGTTAATCCTCATCGCTGGCTCACAGTCATGATCCCGCGCAAGGTCGGCCGTGTTGTAAGCAACAAGGTCAGTCTTGGCCCGGGACATCAGGCGGGGCCGCAAGAAACCCAAAACACACAAAATCAGACAGAACAAATCTCTGGCAGTCAAACTGGAATTGCTTCAGTTCATTCCAACTGTGCAGTCATTACAAAAAGCCATTGATGTGCCCAAACGCCCCAAGCTCATTGGTCAGTTTATTATATGGAGCAATAAAAAAGATGTTCAACCCCATATTCATTTGTGAGGTTCAACAGAGTGAAGAAAGCTTTCAGACAACAGCTTCCTTTAATTAGACAGGGAAAGCTGCTGTGACACTAATTAGGTTTGAGACATCGACTGTGTGTCGCCACTTATGAGACCCTGACAATAGGTTTATGGGTTTTACTGCAATAAGAAGCTAGTTCCGAATGGTTGCACTGTATCGGTGAGTTTATTTGGAAATGTGTTCGTTTGGGACAAATAAAATGTTTAAAAATGGTGACTCCTGCATAGTTATGCACATGTGTATAGTCTCTGAATGACAATGAATTGGAACTACTAGAATGTTTCTTCAGTAAATTTCTTAATTTGGATTCATCAACCACATGATTAGATGCCATGTAATGGAAAAGATGCTCTAAAATTGTAAAACACAGAATTTAGAATATTCAAAACGGAAAACACAGGATTTGGGAAAAATAAAACGGAATCTGGAAAAAATTAAAATGGATTTCATGGCCCTAAGTATTACTCAATGTGTAAATAAGTTGTGTGAAGCATTTTGTGGCTCCAGGAAGCTGCATGAAATCTGAACTGTCAGAGGCTAGGGTAAGGGTTAGGGTTAGAGTTGAATTTTGGGCAAAAGTAGCCATAAGATTTTTAAAAAAGAAGAATTTACTTGGTCTGTACCGATTTGACTGTACAGACCAAGTTTCAGGTAACATTTATAATCATGAATCAGTTGTCCTTAAATGTACATCTATTGAGAAAAGAAAGGAACAGTTAATGTTTTCCCTCTTTCTCCAGCTCTTTGTATTGACACCTCTGACATACCTATGGAATTTGTTATCCTTTGATTTTTATTGGGCTTTATTGCATAAGATGTGATCTCATAACATGGTCAAACAATAATGCTCCTAATTATCAACTTCATATCTGCCATGACACACCTGTGCAAGCTTGTGACACACACTGGGCACAAACTGTTCTATGTGTAACAATATGTAAGCAGTAATCTGATATGATCTGGCCAGTTGAATAAAAAAAAAACATCTGAAATGTGTCTTATGTAATATCAAAAAATCAGCAAGAGTTCACTGATCTGTGAAATAAGGAACATTGTGTATCTTGGGGAAGTAAAAGTTAACGTATCAAAAAGAGGGAACGTCAGTCTTACAATGTAATGGCTTTCCCCTTTGAAGAGTGAGCTAAAAGTAAGAGTGCTTGCCAAAAAATCATGACATGCCTTTTTGGCTCCTGGATCCAGCGGTGCTATTTTATCTATCTGGCAATGCAACAGCTGTCTGGAGGGAAGCACTCGTCATGGCCAGTGCTGTTGCTAGACAAATGACAAACTATTTCATGTGAAGGTTTTCTTTTCCTGCTGAAAGCTGCCTGAGATATTTCAACTTTCCGTGCTGCGTGCAAGAAATGTCTGCTCAGAGCAGCAACGCCATGCAAATCAGCATGTTGTTCCCTTTGAATGTACGAGATGAAGGCAACAGTGGTCCGAACACAATCCAATAAAGCTTTACCCATTCTGGTGTCACTTTTCTCACTTTAGGTAACCTAGCAACGTACAACGTCCCAGTCTCTCTGCATGTCTGCACAATAACAACAGTTTTTCATGAGCAGCTCAAGGTTGCTACTTTTCAGCTTGCAGTGATTAAGATAAATGTGTTATTTCACTGCAGATTCATAACAAATATACGTCCTGTGTGTAATTCTCTTACATCATGCTGCCATCATGTTGCTTTAGGCATAGACTCCTGAGCCACAGAAGTTTATGACATTGCATAAATAATAAATCAGCAGGCCTTAGTGGTGTGATTGGCCCTGCATTACATTACATGAGTCAGGCCAGTAACATTTTGAAGGTAATGTCTTTTTTGTTGCTGAAATTGCTATGAAACTGTTGTATTTGTGCGACAATCCTACACTGAACAATACAACATGTTCATATGATAAAGTGCACTAATTCCTTCTATGTATAGACTGGTTTCCAAGCATGCAGCATGCAGCACTCACCAGTTATTGAGACACACCGTTTTGCATAACAACAAATATACATTTTTACTTGGAAGAACTAAACACAGGTTGAACTGTTCTCTCAAGTTGATGTGAAACAGCTACAGCAAAAAAACAAATCACTGATTGCTCAGCATCAACAGAGGAAAGGAAGAAAATTGTTTGTGTTGGACAGAAGATTGACTTCAATTCCTTCAGTGTACGTGCAGAGCAGAGGCAGCTCCAGGACACGATTAGCCTCGCTTAGTGCAAACAAGATCGAAGAGGGGGGAAACTAATAATTCATCAAGATTGAAAAATTCACATCTAAAAATACACCCCTAATATCTCCGCCTATTAAAATCTGGGCTATTTAATGTGTATAATTGCTTCTTTTTATTGATGGTCTTGGTGGATGATTTAAAATGCAAATTAAAACATTTGAATGTATTTTGGGGGAAACTCCCGTGTCAGCTTTTTTGTGTGCCACACACATAGATAATGTCTTCCCATCACTTCGTCTGTGTGAATCAAGGAGCTGCGAAACGAGAATAGTACCAATGAGGGGTTTTCTCTGCGTACTTAATATCACTGCAGATATTTTACATTCTTAATGGTAGGAATTTGAATTATTATTTTTTTGACTAGACCCACATGTCCTCACTCACCTCCAAGTGATCAACTCGCTTTACTATTCCACTTTAAAACGTTGCAATGCAGCTACATAATGAATCACTGCGAGGCGACATCCTCAGCTCTTTTTAATTTTAGTCGACGATGGATGTCCTAAAATCATCCATCACACAAACACGCCAGATTAAAGCACATAACATTTTGTCACACTCAAGCTCATGAATATAGTCAACATGGTGCAGGTTGGGCTGGTAACACTGCAGTACCGGCCAAAAGAGAGAGCTACAGTTACTGCCCAGGCAAGGTGCCCTACAAAGGGTGAGAGGATGGAGGGGCAATGTGAATTTAATATATATAGAGATGACAGAAAACCAGAGGACATACAGAAGGAGCGGAGCAGATAGAGATCATGATTGTAGCTTCAAAGAAAAAAAAGGTGAAAAGAAGATTGTTTTCAGAAGGAAACAGTATTGGGAACCCGAGAAATGATGGATTTTACAGATCATAACACCAAGAAGAACATTGTGAGGATGACTTTCCCAATTCCTTATATTACCCTCCACCCTCCTCACTTCACCAATATAAAGAGTTGCAGCATCAAAATCAGGAAAATATGTCCGATGGTCAATGGCAAGAGAGAGTCACTGGATATGTTACATGTGATCACAAACATATGTCTCTTTGACTTTGCCTCGCTTCACATTTAACCAGGTTTATAATCAGCTGTACACATGTGTGCATGACAAAAATTTCAGACAAAAGCTGTTTCAACAACGGAGTGGGATAAAAGGCGTCTCTTGCATCACCACAGCTGTTAAAGTCATTAAGTAACGCTTTCAAAATAAGGTTGGGGGAAAAGAAGACTAACTGGACCACTGAACTGCTGCTGCTTCTATGGATATAGGATTTTATCGCACATCGATTTAAAAAACAATCAGAATACCTGATTAACGGATAATAAAAAAATAATGTTCATATTGGCCCATGCCAAAATGCATGTGAATGGTTCTCCGTTTACCTGCAAGGCGGAGTAACCGGTGTCTTGTGAACGCACTGAATTAAAAAATTAACAAGCATTGCCACTTACTAAGAAGGGTGTTGAGATGCCTTTAAGCGAGGCACTCTACTCCTACGGCTCCAGAAGACCTGCTCAGGGGCAAACAGCAAACGACCACCCATGTGTGAAGGAGGGAAACTGAGTGTGAACAACCAAACTGCTGGAAAGTAGCCAATGTGCCCTCATTCGAAGATAAAAAAAAAAAAAAAGGTCAAACAAAGGTTCTTCACGG
Organism: Chelidonichthys spinosus; assembly: GCA_029853015.1. Lineage (NCBI taxonomy): Eukaryota > Metazoa > Chordata > Actinopteri > Perciformes > Triglidae > Chelidonichthys > Chelidonichthys spinosus. The sequence continues at coordinate 13,432,318 of CM056827.1, forward strand.
ACAAAAACGTAAGCCATTACATCACGTCTCTGCTCTGACGCAAACAGCATTCCTGAGCACGAAGGCAAAGCCGGCTCACCTGCCCGGAGTCATGACATCGTTCTCAAACAGGAAACGTTACAGAAGAGTTGTCATGGAAACGGTGAAAACCGTCTACGACAGGAACAGATGGATACAATTCAGAGGGAGTTCATAGACAGGCTTCGATTTCCCCTTTATGCGTCGCAAGAGACACACCAGGTGGAAACGGTTAACTCACACAGCGTTCTGGACGGACTACAGGATCTCAGTGCCCACAGGTAGCTTTAACTGAACTTTTAACTCAGCGTTCATTGACAAAAACTGAAAACATCTAATTTAACAGAGCCACAAAGGGAAGAAGTGAAGCGAATGACGTACGAGAGGCGATTCATCCGGTGGAATAAAGCCAGAGAGAAAGAGAGCGAGCCGAGAGGTCTTTAAATAGAGCTGAATCCGTGAGAGCACACAAAGGATTTCAACCCGTCAGTAAATTGGTAATGTCAGAAGACCAAATTGAAGTGTTGATTAGAGGCCGATCCCAGAGCCTCCAGAACAAATAGCGAAGGAGACAAAGATTGGGGATGATTATCTGGCTCTCAGTCATTACGGGGATAGAGAGTGATTGGATTTTCCCCATTACTATTACTGAACCTGTGAGTGTGTGTGTTTGGGTAGCGGATTTAATCAATAAAAACGGCGGCACAAACATTACATGCCACCATGTTATATTTTACTGCATGTCTGTCTTTTGCATTCTACGAACCCTCATCCAAAGAAGGCACTCACAGTCATGGTCTAGTCTGTGGGAGCATTAAACGTGGGATTTATGGGTTTGAAAAAAAAAAAAGCGACTTCTGAGCTTTCAAAACTGACTTCAGCTCCTCAGCTTTCCTGACCCGTCCATGTCTTTGAAAGTCTGGTGGCGGGCGGTTTGGTACATCAGAAGGTTTTATTGCTGTTTAAAGGGTATTTTGGGAAGTTAATTGCATTCAAATGAATCTCCGACAGACTGACCTGCTCTTAAAGATGACACAGCGTTTAAGTCTTAATGCAGGAAAAGCTAAATCTTTCCACCAACACCTGCGTGTGGAGATATGATCTCTCTCTCTGTATGACACACACACACACACACACACACACACACGGTGGATCAGACGAGGGTAAATGCATCGGTCCTGGCAGAGAACAGGGATAAAAGGGAGAGATAATCAGGTGTGAAATCACTCTGGTTTTCTTTCTGCTGTAATTCAGTCAGTCTCTCATCTTCTCTCAGCGCTGAGACATTTCTGGTTTACACAAAACTAATGGCACTAATCGCAGGGCTTTTAACACACTTACTGGTAGAGCAGTGGGGAATTGTTAACCGCCAGCTCCCACAACTATGTGACTCCCAGGGAAGCACTAGCATTAAGGATTTCACGCTTTTTCCTCTGCCTTCTTCTCCTTTTCCTTCATCCTTTCCCCACCAACCTTCTGCTATTCCCTCCTTGATCAGTCACTGCTTATTCATCGTTCTGCCTCTACTCCTCCATCATCATCCCTCCCTTTAAGTCTCTGTGGCTCAGGTTTGATACAAGTACGTCAATGTCAGTTATGTGATGCAATGTCGGAATATTCGCAAATTTTGGTTAAAAATATTGACTTGACAGTTGGTAACTAAGCTAGCGTGCCTGCAACTGTTGTCTGGCAGCAGACTTTGTTGTTGTATATGGATATCCGTGGAGAGTTATAGCAAACACACACACACACACACACACACACACACACGAAACACACAAAATACACAAAGTCCATCTAATGAGCTCTGCTGTTGCAAATATTTGTTTTCATATAGTCTGAGATAGACGAGCGTTGGATGTGCTGCAGTGACAGGTCACAAATGCTCTGCAGGTAACAACAACCTCATTTCATACACACACACACGCACAAACATGCACACACGCGCACACAGACACGCGCACACAGACACACACACACACACACACACTTATTATGTTACTGTGCTTCTTTTATCAATTTCTAAAAAATAAAGTGTGCCTTGTGCAAAGGTGTCAACGCCGTCATTACAAGAACCCTGGTTATGTGCTCATCCAACATAGGCTGCTACTATTCCATCATTTACATTGGAATAAAGGCTATTAATCATTTCTAAATCTATTGACTTTGTGTTGTAGAAAAGCTTCAAGGCACTCGTTCAAAGGTATCGGCAGTCGGGTTGCTATAGAGGCAGCTTCATCTGTGAATCAACATTATAATAATTCCAACAGTTTCCTTTAGAGGGACATGGAGTTCTTCTAGTTCATCCAGGTTTCAAAAGTGTCTTTTTTTGAAACAGCGCTTCCAAAATCATTCATTACTTATGTTAAGCAAGATTAATGTCGAGCACCTGTGGTCGGGCCACTCATTACCTGGAGCAGGTGCTCATGGCTCTGCCCTTGGGTGCTCGTAAAAGCTGCCATGGATCAATACAAGCTAATTAATGCAGTGGAATCAATGAGAAGAAGCAGATAAAACAATAGCAGCAGGAAAAAAATCACTGAGGATGAAGCACATTTATGGAGACCAGGAGTAACTATCAGTCACACTTTTGACTGCTGCCTCTTTGTCAGCGTTTGTATATTGTGGTTTATTTGTCTATTCACATTCTCTCCATTTTGGCCTCTTTCTAAATTTGAATCATCCCCGACTTTAATCATAGTATCTTTTGTCAGAATGGTTTCATCTGTCCTGAAAGCTACGACACTAGATCACGTACAAAAAAAATACATCTTCACGTTTTAGGCTTCTTGTTTAATACACATTTCTCTGTTTGTCACTCCTACAGCTATGTTTTTCTCTGCCATTTCCCCCTATTTCCTCTATTCATCTCTGCTGATAAATATTTGATTACGAGCATGCTGACATGACACCACTGTTCCCTGCTGGAGCTCGGGTTGTTTAGCTTTCAAAGCAGAGGATGAAAAAGGAAACACGAGGCATTGGAACATGCATCTGAGCCTCCTCTTTGTCAGAAAATCTTGTAGTGCCGTTTCAGAACAGCCAATCATAGACATCTTGTTAGATTATGTCAAGAAGCGGGAGGTCACAGAAAACAGGCATCCATTCATCCATCCATCCATCCAAGGACATTCAATTTGGGGAGAAAATAGATTGCTTCCACTCAAAACGTTGTGCACAATCGGCCTATAATGTGTTTGATATAGTGAAATGTGCAAGTTCACACACAAACTGCTCTCACTGTTTTGGAGAAAATAGTTTTGCATTACACTTTGCATTTAAAATGATCAATCCAGCCTGAACACTGAATTCTATTGTGTCTATTCAATTTGTGTTGGAGTCACTCAAAACATGGCCGGGTGGTAAAAACACAAGGCTTATACCATTGTGTGTCTGTTCAATGCCTGAGCTCCAGCGAGAGCTGCTTTTGGCTTGTCTAAATGTGCAGGAGCCAACACTTCAGGGGAAACAAACAAGAAAGAGAAAACAAAGTAGCCAAAGAGAGACGAGCGTGCACGTGAAACACTGAAAGGCAAAGGGAGACCTAACAGGGAGGTATAAAAAGCAGAGTTGAGGGCGTTACGCCTGCAGCCAGCAGCTAAGTTAAGATACAGAACTAACCCACTGACCCACATATCACACAGTCAGTTGGTGTGGATCTCTGAGCACTAGCTTGCTAACAACCGGGCTGCTGCTGGTAAGCTGAGTCACTCTGTCTGACAGGAAGATTTATAATTCAAACATGAACACACCTGTAATGGAACAGAGTGAAACGTAAGTGCACTGAACCGAGCAGAGCTGAGGTCGAACCTGACCTCAAGAGATAGACCGGTTTTAAAGGATCAGTTCACCTAAATCAAAACCTGTTCCTACTTACTGTAAGTGAGGTATAAAAAAAAAATGGTTTTCAGAATAAATGTGTGTTTTCATGTTTTCCTTCTTCTTTCTTGGCAGCACAAATAAACAGCAGCTAAAAGGGGAAATTAATGCACTTAATATCACCAGAGGCAACTGAGGAAATATTGTGATTTGGGTGAAGCAACACTTCACTTCCACCCAAATTCCTAGCAAGAACAAACATGAAATGATCACAATGGAAATTATTGAAAATAATATTTGGAATGCAACCTGATGTATTATGTCAACAAGAACAACAAACCCGGCCTGCTTTTGTTTTGTGGCATCAATTAAAGTCTTTGTGACCAGCATGTTGCCAGGACAAAAGTCAAGAAAGATAAAATGACTATGTAGGCAAACCCTCTATACTGAAGGTAGTGAAAGCACGTTCCCGTTCATGTAAACTAGCTGGTGGTGAATGCATCTCAGTGTCTGCATCCAGCAGCAACAGCTGTTTTAGTTCTGACCTGGAGTGTGTAAGCTCATGTGGTGCAGACTCAATAGTAGAGAAGAGGGAGGGAGGTCAGGCCAGCCTGCAGGGGGAAAAAGTGGGTCACTTCTCGTTGACAGATCTGCTGGAATGTGAAGCCTGAATAAGCCTGCGATTGTGATTTTAACTACGAAGTATGAATTTATCCGTGCCAACAACAACGCCAGCGTTAGTATTCGTGTCTGCGTGGTGCCAATGCCACATTTCCTTCAGCAGAGTTGAAAGTCCAGCGGTTTTATGGTGTGTGTTTGACATTTTTCACACGGTGCTGCTAAAACGGACTGCAATGGTGCAGGGATGGTGGGTGTGTTGCAATGCAGTTTGGAAACCTCTTTGGAAATATGACATTTGTCCGAGAGCTGATCAGTTGAGTGTCAGCTTCACCTCATTCACATTAACTCAAACAACTGCTACTAGCTCTCTGTTTTCTGTCCTTATTCAGCATACCCCGCCCTCACACTGCCTTTGTATTCTGGCTCCATCCTATAAAACGTCAGTATGATCCTTGCTACTTTTAGGATCTTATCCTGGTTTTAACTCACTCTAACTCGCTCTGTCTGTTTTTCTGTCTCCTCTTCTTTACTCTCCTTTGCCTCTTTTCAACTCGACTTCCATTCCCCACACTGGTTTCCAGTCTCTTCCCTTCCCTCGCAGTCTCTGAGGAATTGTTTGTGTCGTCCAGTCAGCTGAACTGTCTGAGGCTGAAACTGGTGAATCCTATCACAGCTGTTGGATGATTTAACCTTTAATCTCAACTTTTCAGCCACAGGGACAAAAAAACATTAGCTTCACTACCAGGAAATACACGTAATCCTTTGAGTAAAATTAAAACCAATCTCCACATTTGGATTAACAAGGTCTTCACCTGATTACAGCCGTATTTGTCAAACACTGGCCTTTAATGGTTTAGAAAAGGTCTATTCTGGGTGGTTTGTGAGTTATCTGATAAAGAAGGCAAGCTTAAAGTGCCCAGCTTTCTCACTGGAGTTTGGTGTGATGTATGTAACTCCTCTCCTCCTCTCTTCTCTTCTACAAAGAAAGAAGTGGCACATCCCAGGGCCAAAGCTAAGACAGCTCCCATTGTAGTGACTCAAAGCACCGCTAATTGGTACAATTATAAAAAAAGACAGGACAAGAGAGAGAATACAGAGCTGTGTGGGTGAGAGAGATGCACACACACACACAACACACACACACACACACACAGAAGCAGATGAGAGAGATCTTCAAGGTAGCAAAATAAATTAGTTACACATGTTAATGTCATCTAGCAACAACTAAGTGAAATATTCACTATCTGGCAGACGGTGATCTGTTCACCTCCCGATGGAAGAACAGGAAAATGTCGGTTCCAGCTCTGGGAGGATGAATAATTCACATCACATTTGCGGTATTATGCCGTTAGAGCCTCCCTCAGCATTTATTTGCATTAGTGCACCTACTTCTCCTCCCCGTTGCTTGGCGTGATCTTCCCGTAACTACCGTAAAAACCTGGAGCGCTGCTGGTTAAAGGTCTCGCCGCGTTACTGCAGGAAACGGGAGCGATGACCTGCGGCGGAGCAAAGTGATGATCAACTGCTCGCAGTGCAGCCGGATCTGAGCCGGAGTGATGAGAAAAACAGTTTGTGGCGAGGAGACGCCGCGTCTATAAATCTCTTTTTAATACCCCGCTGTCGTGTTGTTTCCCCTCACAACAATAATTCACCGGCAATACAATAGTGGCTTCTCGTGGGAAGGCCTGTTAGATAAAGTCATTACCGAACTACCCAGAGAATTTACATGACCGTGCACTCATAAACACACAAAACAGATTTATACGTTGCACTCATTGACATTTAAACGCACACATTTCACAAACCATAACATGCTCAGCAATTACCAGGGAAGAAAGGGGCAAAAGACACGATATCCATTAGCTGACCACACACACACACGAGCCCACCTTCACAGGCAGACAGCAATTATGACTTCATTCCCACTATCCGAGTCATCTGCAGGGCACACGAGCCAATTCAATTCAAAACTGATATTGAATAAAACCGCTACACAGACAGTAATTACGCCCTGTTTGCCGACTCTGCGATTAAGAAACCCCCCCAAAGGCTATTCACATCACCTCTGCATCTGGAGATGTTACTCCTTGAGCAGACTTTGTTTCAGATTCAGAGCAATGACTAAATCTAATTACCCCCCAAAAGACATCCAAGCCATGAATGTGGCTACGTGTAAATGGAATGAGGAACTTGTTTCTCAAATAGGACTTCACCTTGTATTTCTGCACACAAAAAAATGAACTAATAATTGCATAATAAAGTACCTTTTAAGACTGATTTCTCACAGGAGACAACTGTTAAAAGGGCTGGTCAAACTGCAAAATCGATGAATTCTGTCAATCCGCGCACAGTTTGGGTGAAACTGCATTGTTGACCAACAGCAAGTCATTTCAAAAAGAACTTTTAGGGGGAACTGAGAGCTGGAGAGTCCAAAACAGAGGAAGCGATCGCAGCTTAATTAGCTGTTTGTGTCACCATGCACTTGCACATGTCTCCTGTCAGAGTATAAACAGAGGAATAGCTTGTTCACAGTGATGAGACCAGACCAAAAGTACAAATACTCCTTTTGAATAAACCATCCAAAGTGATTGAGCTGCTCGCGACAGGCTGGCTGACGGGGAGTTAACAAGCTCAAAAGAATTTGGCCATGGTCTCCAAGACTCATCGCTCTGAACACTCACTCGGCAAACAGAAGCACCTGGCTAATTATTAAGACTGACATCATCCAACCTCCGTGGTCACAAAAGTGTTGCATATTAGAGAAGATAGATTTCAGGACATTCGGCCAAAAATCTCCAGTTTTTGCATCAAAACTACTTGGTGAGGTTTAGAAAAAGCTCCTGGTTTAAGTGCAAATAGATCCCTTCAGAAAGCCCAGAAGACACACTTCTGGAGTGTACCAAAAAATGCTGTGATCAGCATAGTTGGTGTGATGTAATTCTGCATTATAATGAGCCATCTGCTTCTGTTTGTTTCAGGGAGAAAGTGTATTTTTGGAACAATGGGCGTTTGTTTTATGGATAACCGACTGTTGGGACAAATGGGATATTTTTTTTTTGGACTATTGAGGTTTTGGAATTATGGGCTGTCAGAACGATGGCATGGCGCCGCTCCCCTCACATTGTGGTGTGAATGGGCCTTAACTGTTATTCATCGTGCTGTGCTCTGATCATTTCCTGCCGTTTCTGTCTGTCCGGTTTTCATGCACACACATCCCTGCCAGCCTCATTTTTTTTTCTCCACCTACTCCCTCCTTTCATATTCCTTAAGACATGCGCATCAGGACGAGCCTCTCAGCCTTTCACTCTCTTCCATGCATTAAGCTGTGCACATTTTCAACAGTCAAACCTCATTTCACAGCATGAAGCATATGTGCTTGAGGAAGCGAGGCCTTTGAACAAATATTCTCCATATTCTCCAAGGTAGCCCATCGCACAGATTCGCCGTGAAATCCAGCAGATGGCTCCAAAAATGGGACGTGGCCGAGGTGAGGTGCTTGCTTTCAAACCGCCAAAGTATGTACTTTGAACTAAGCCCGAGTGTAGCCGATTACCAGACACACACACACACACACACACACACACACACACATATGAATAACATGAAATTCAGCCATCTCTTTTGCGTTTCATTGTAATCTCTCATATTCTCGTTGGGCAGCTGCAGTTTTAACATTAAAAACATCCATTTGAAAGCCAGGCTGATGCCCGTGGACACTTTTTTTAAGAGCAGGCTCTTGATGTGGTGATCCTTAAGAGCAAAGACTTTCTAAGAACATTTTATCAAAGAGTAATTTGATGCGATTTGGCAAAGGGAAACCTGACATCCCAAACTACAGAGAGAGAGAGAGAGAGAGAGAGAGATGGGTTTTCACTCAGCTTTCTGCAGGGTAACAGATAAAAACACACACACACACACACTGTTGTGATATCAAATAAGAACCGTGGGCTTCTGCAAACAAGGGAAGGGAGTCGACTGGAGTCAGATCATAAGCGTGTTTTCATAACACGCACTTTTCCTTTCCTGGCAGGTGTGTGTCGCCGTGTGAACGACGCATCCATGGTGTGTGTATAAGAGGTGTTCTAGCAAGCTGTTTAAAGAGTCCCTGTTTAGACTGTGATGGGAAAAAAGCCTGTCTCTTCTCTAATAACACACACACACACACACACACACACGTAGACAGATAGTGTGAGTGAACATAGTCTCCTGGGAACAAAGCATACCATAACTCAAGTAACAACCCAACATCCAAACCGCTCCTTATAACTGAACTCCCTCGACTCATACCACAGAAACACAGCGGTTTTGCACAGACACAACAACCTCATACAGCTAGATGCAATGTGGATACAATCAGGAATTGTCTAGTGCAGCAAAAAAAAAGAAGCTTTGAGCCAAAAGACAATCGCTGAAACAGCCAACACAAGGATGGCAATGTGGCGTCGATAGCTGCAAGTAGCATTTGTAAGACTATAACAGGTCAGCCAAACGGCCCAACCGTCCATCACCAATACTCAATTAGTAGAAAAAATAGCAGGAAACAACATCCCTGTCTGTCGTTTAATACTGCACTAAGCAGAGGACCCAAGTTCATGACTAAACAGCATTTCACATCATTAGCGTTCAGCTTGAAAGGCAGCGATGGCTTACACAACCCGTAATGAGCAGTTACACGACCGCCGCAACATTTCCTGTAGAGAAGCCGGTGTCATCACTCCCTTGTAGATTGCAGAACATGTGGATTTTCTGTCCAACTGTCTGCTTTCAGGGAAAGTGTGTCAAATGTAAACAACAGAGTTACAATACAAACTGAAAATGTTACCACAACCGGCTTCTGTTGGCTCGTCAGTTCTTATATTAACGGCCACCTAACCATGACTCTAAAGACTAGTGTATGTATAATATGAAATATCAGCATTGAGTATTATTTATCAGTACTCAATGGTGCTAATAATGTGTTGGTTTAATACTTACGATCCAAGCCGTTGATGTACTTCATGGCTATCTCACAGTGTCCCCACACAGCGCTGACGACGGGATACAACTTCTTGCCTTTCAGTCCTCTAAATGCGATTCCTAGATACTGTCCATCCACCATGAAGCTCAGCGTGCCTTCGTCCATGTCTAGAATGACTAGCAGAGAGTCTGGCAGGGTGAACGACTCCTCCGGCTCCAGGAAACAAGGGTAAGAAGGCAGCGAGCTGTGTGCCCTGTTCTTACTGTCGTGGTAGAGCCTGTTGCGTCCCAGATCCCAGCCCCAGGATTCGCAGTCCGAGCCCACCAGCGCCGTGTAGCCAACAGAGTGTAAAGCAGCTTCTGAGGTCGCCACCCCGACGACGGCGTGCGTGCCACGCTGCCGGGAGGGCCAGTGAATTCTCCACACGTGGAGGCCCCTCGTGTATCCAACCCTCCCCCGGATGCAGTCCGTGCTCTGGGCGACCGGGTGGCGGTGAAACGTCAGTTTATCATCGTCTTTTATGAAGATGTTGAGCGAGCGGTCGTCGGGGTTCCACGCGTGACGGTGCTGGGTCTCCAGTCCGGCACACGGCATGTCCAGTAGTAGATCCAGCCTGGGAGGTTTGGCGAAATCAGGGCCCCTCAGCTCTGGGTGCTGCCTGCGATGCGCCGAAGGCCGGTAGGACGGAGAACCGCCGTTTTCCCCGCGACCGTCTATCGATTTGATGCCGCCAGAGATCTTCTGCCCCATGGCTGCGTTTGAAAGGTTGAAGGAGGGGAGGAGGAGGGGAGGGGAGGGGAGGGGAGGGGTATTTGTGCAGGTGGGAGCTGCGCTGCGTAGAGCTTGACGTTACCTCATCAATGCAGTGGAGCTGAAGGGAGAGTTCCTGACTAGATGGTGGAGGGAGATAAAGGAGGAGGAGGAGGAGGAGATGAATGGAAGATGTTTGCAGTCTGGTATCATACCACAAATGTCTTCAGGAAGATAGAGCCGCTGTCACTCCTGTTGAGAGAAGAGAAAGTACTGTTAGAAAACACGTATGAACTCCTCTATTTATTCAAAACTGCTAATTTTAGCAAACTATAATCTAAGCAATGAGCCAGAAAAAGAACAAGGAAAAAAGAGAGATGATGATTGAAAGAAAAAAGTGTTGGCAAAACTCTTTGTTACACAGGTTTTGTGTGGCTTTGTTCGGAATAAACAATGAACAGGATGAACAGGCATATACACACAAACTTCCTCTGACTCATCCTGCTGCATCCTCCTCACAGTCATGCGCCAATACCAAAACATGCATGCAAACATTCCCAAGTTGTGCAACATTGCCCAGATTTTAACCTGGCACGCTTTCATTTAGGAAATGTAATTTTAATGAGCATAGCCTGAGTCTGCAAAAATACACGTCAGAGAATAATTTAGCTCTATTCCTTGGCGGAAGAGAGTTGAAAAAGTCTGCGTGAGTAATGCTTGCTCTCTCAAACTTTATAGAATACAGCACGAACCAAATAGGTAATATGGATCAGCAGCAAGCCATTTATTACTCTAGATGTCATCATCCGTGCATATGACAAACCCCGATCCCAGTGAGCAATAAGAACCGCTGATATTGTGGTTTCATTTTAGAATGTTATTTCCATTTTAGGTAATTTGCAGCGTAATGTCTTAGTTTCCAGTGTGGGCGAGACAGTTACTTTAGTTTTTATTCAGTTTTTGTTTAGTTCACCTCAGAGTGAGTTTGTGGTTTTGTCGACACTCATAGATGTATGTTCAAATGAATGTTCATTTCTAAAAAAAGATCTATTGTAACTACTCTTTTGATCTCTTAACTCTAGTTTACAAATACATTAAGAAAATGACAAATATACAAACTCAACCTTTTTCTAATTCAGTGAGGTAAAGTTGTTTGGGTTTATTTTAGTAGAATAAATATATATATATATATATATATATATATATATATATAGAACTAGTTAGATTTAATTTGTTTTTTTAAGATAACAATCAGTAGTCTGTGACACACCATATTTTACCGTATGAAACCACTGAAGATGATCTCACACACACACACACACACACACACACACACATACACACACGCACACACACACACACACACACACACCTCTGTGCGGTTAAACTGACACAGTGATCACTTCCAGGAACGGCAGCTGGTGCTTCCTCTTCTCAGGAAAAGAGTCACTCACACCTCGGGCAGACAGGGAAGTGGATGACACAACGCTCTACGTGTATCTGCTACTTTTCTGTACCTCAACCGCCACAAGCCCCCATTATGTGTCGGCCAAATTGAATTTTACAAAAAGACAACTGTCTGTATTTCTCTAAAAAGAGGTGCCTTGTTTTTATTTTTAACCAAAGAAATGATGACACCAGCACAATTGTTCCCGTCAGACCAGACTGCCACCACACCAGAGTGAGATCATAGTGTAAATCTGTGTGAAATGTCTTTGCCCTGCACACACACACACCCTTTTTGTCTCATTTTGGCCATTCACAGCACCCATTCTGTCTCTGTGAACATGGTCACGGCAGCTGGCAGCCAATGTGTGCCACCACTCAGTTTACTCCTCAGCATTCGGTGCCCGGACACACACACACACACACACACACACACACACACACACACACACACACACACACACACACACACACACACACACACACACACACACACACACACACACACACACACAGCTGCCTCAGCATGTGTCATCACCGCTGGCAGGTGGGTTAAGGCTGGACGCTGCATGGAAGGTTCCACAGTCATCACTGCCAAACTTCAGCCAAAGAAAGCACTATTTAACACTGTACATACTCTGTGTGTGTGTGTGTGTGTGTGTGTGTGTGTGTCTCCGCTGGCCCAGTCTGCCACAGCATGTGGACGACAATCTGGCTTTTTGGGCTGTCATCAAGCAAGCACTTGACCTGTGACCCCGTGTCGTCACGGTCACCGTTGCGAAGTAACCTCTCGAGAGGTTGGTGGTGGGCTGGCGCAGCGTCTGCTGCTGCGAGTATCAGCAACATGCTTCAGCCATCTGTTGTTTACTTTCCCTCCATCTCCCTCCGTCTCCTCTGCTTCTGCAGCCAACTCATTTAGGAGCGACCACACGCGTCACCCCCCCCTTCATCTGTACTTTAGCTCCCGACAGCAGAAGTTCACGCAGTGCTACACACACAAAATGCAGGTAGAGCTATGGTGTAATTGCTGTCAAACTACTTTCATCATCTATAAATATGCTATTATACGTTTTGAACAAATTCATCATTTAGAATAGAAAATGTAGACAAAAGTTGAAATTTCAAGATTTCAAAAGTTGAGCCTTCTAATCGTTTCCTTTGTCCACAAACGGTCGAAAATCTAAAAGATATTAAACTAGACCAAAGCAGGACGTTCAAAATGTTCAGCATTTTTGCTTGAAAAATTACAGATAGTTGTTTATTGATGACTTGACTAATTTTTTCAGGTCCTACTCTAGCTATAATAACGCTGAGCTTGGTTGCTGCTTTGTAAATATAAATACCAAAGAGGACAAATGGGTTGTACAGGGAGTGGATGCTGAGGCAGACATGTGGGAGAATGAGAGAGGAAGGACAAGGAGAACAAATCTATAAAATGAGTAATCTTTGCAAAAGAAAAGGGTGAAAAAAAAGCAAAAATGTGAATGTGAGAGGAATAAAAAGCTCATAAGTCACATTAAAGTAATAACGTGTCAAATAAATGTGGAAAAGGATGAGATAGGAAAGGAGAAGACAGATGAAGCTAAACTGGCAGGTGGGCTAGCTTCATCTGACTTCTCCTGTTGTACAACACATTCCAATCAGTAAAAAGCATGTGAAGGCGGTGTGTGTGTGTGTGTGTGTGTCTGCCTCAGCCTGTGTCTCATTTACTGTCCAACAAGCTCTGACTGAGCAGACGTGCTTTGAAGTCAAACAAACTCCAACTCACACACTGTGAGGAAACTGCTTGGGAGCCGCTCACTCATACTGCTCCACCCCCCGAGACCAGACCCGATATGTCTGCGGACTTTCCACAGGAATTCTGTCAAGCTCTGCAGCCGATCCAAAACACTTATGACTAACAAAAACCCTGTTTTCCCAAGCAACTGTTGCGTACAGTAGTACTTACTGTATGACTCTTTGTTTTTGTCTGGGACGGTCAGCTAAGGACAGCCACTGACACACAAGGCCACGCAGGATTAGGGAAGCACCAATCCAACCTGGGCTCTCGGCCAGATACAGAGGGCCGATCTGATACCGGCCTTTAATGAGTAGACATACTCATGTATGAATGTCTGGCCTTAGCAGTGTGCTCGTGTGTGTGCATGTGCTTGATCCTAGATCAGGTAGTCCACCGTTTATCATCCCGGCAGCCACTTGAAGAAACAGCAGTTGTCTTGCACCATCAATACGCCGCATAGGAAACAATCAGCATGCATTCAAATGTTTCGGAATATTTTATAGACATCTTAAAGGAACAGTTTGATATTTTGAACAAACACCTTCACTTTCTTGCTAAGAGTTCGATGAGAAGATTGAATCTGGTGTTGTCCAAAGACGGTATTGATACGTAACCCTAACACTTTCCATCTAACTCTCAGTAAGAATAGCACAGAAGCAGATTTCCACAGAAAATACCAAAATATTATTTTAAAATAACTGCTCACATGACCTACCCCCGAGACAACTGAGACACCAGGGACATTCATTTGGTAAAGACACCAAAGACGTGGCACTGAAGCATTTAATGAACCACCACTAAAACCTTCCCTGTGTCCGTTTCTGTTTATCACATGAGACATCCGCCAGCTTCCTCCTGAAATATTGAGGCGTCCTTCTTTTTTCTGGGGGAACAGCAATGCGTCGGCATTAAAATATGTCGGCAGTGTGCAAAATTAACCTTTTGACTCGCCTTTCACGGTCAGTGTCAGTGAACTCGAATTATCCCGGTCGTGGCAAATTCCGATTTTGAGTACAGATTAAGGGAGTGCGTCAATTAAAAATTGCTTGCTCGCTTGTATGTTGGTCAGGCTTGAAAGTCATCAAGGAGGGGCAGGAGGAAACATTGTGAAGTTTGAGGACAGACAAACTTATTGTGGTTTTGCTCACTTGTCTTGCATTATGTGATCAAAAACCTTTATTCACGGAACTCAGACATTATCACTTTTACCCCCGTTACGTAACAGGATTGGAAAACCACTCCGACCTCATTTGAACTTCGACTGCCATGCTGAACAACACACATTTTCCTCATTCCTGTGACGTCTGAAAAATGAATCCAGAGCGGTCATATCTTCCACTTTGCAGTGGGAGGGGGGAACGACGTTTGGTCAGCACAGTGTAAAAAGACAGCGCTCACAAACAGAAAAACAGACACATTTATATTATAGCTCTTCGTGGCAACAGCTGTACCCACCAGATTAAACAAACTACCATCCTCTCTACATTGCTGACATTCATTCCTACTGAGGGAATCCCTGGGTAGCTGAAGATGCCAGAGCCAGACATAAACTGTACCGTCTGGCTCCTAACAGGATGTCAAAATACAGGGAGAGACTCCAGACTGGGAATTGCAGCTGATGGGGAGAAGCGGTGCCCTCATATAGACATCTCTGGACTTATTAGGGCCGTTGTATATAACAGCACTCTTCCATCACTGTCTCTCTTTGTAGGCTGGGCTTTTTAACTCTCTACTTCCACCAACTTTTGTCCCATTTCTTTTCCTGATTTTTCTTCCCCGTCCACCTATCCTTTTGTCTCTGTCCCTGTCTCACTGCCTGTCTGAATCTAACTGTACCAGTAAATCCATGGAGGCTACAGCAGAGCTGACAACCTATCCATTGGCACACATTATCTCAGGCCTGCCACTGAAATGTCCCAGCGTCTACCACGCAGCAATCAATGCGAGCACAGCATGGGAAGGCACGGTCAGCCAAACACCGCACACAAGCTAACTACAGGCAGCCGCATACAAGTCAACATGCTCGCTGGCAGGCGCACGCCGGCCGAACCAAAGAGAAAAGGATGCACCTGCTGTGGAAGAAATGTACAACAACTTGATGAGTAGTCTGTCCCTTCCATTCTTCCATCACAGTCTGGACTCTTTTCTAAATAGCTCCAGTCACCGTCTCCCTAATGAATCACGCTCTTTCTCCCACACCATCCTCCTCCTCCTCCTCATCTTCTCAAATTAATCTGCTCTTCATTGGAAAAAAAAACCCTCCTAAATCTCCCTTGTTCCTTCTCCTAAATAGTGAAATGCATCGCTGGTGATCAAGGAATTGAAAGTAGAAGTTGCCTAAAATTAAAATACTGTGTATTTAGAGACATTGAAATACAGATGCATAAACACACACACACAAACACACACATGCATATATGAGTTCTTATATTCCTCTCCTGCCTGCTCCTGCTGTGACACCTTAAAATCCATGGTGCCCTAAGGGAAGACCATTAGTGCTACAGTGATTGAGCACTCCTTTACAGACACCTACGCAAAACCTATTCATCACACACACACACACACACACACACACACACACACACACACACACACACACACACACACACACACACACACACACACACACACACACAGGGCCTTGGCGCTGCCATCCATAAAGCTCTCTCTGGGGAGGCAGAAGACTCAGGTGGCAGATTCACAACCACAGCAGTAATGAAACTGAATCAAAGTCTGCCTGAATATGACGCACTGCTGCTGCTGCCTTACTCATTTGCACAAGAGTGTGATGAAACGTGTCCCGCCCACACGAGTCAAACGCAACACATGAATTTCCTTCTTTTTTTTTTTTTTTTTACACCGTCATGATGGAATGACGTCGAGAGCAACATTCAGGCCACTGTTCTTCATCGGTTTCACCGGATGGTGTTAAATATTTAATAGAGGGAGTTCTTAGTTCTTTATAGAGCTGGAACAATACGTTTCTTTATTAATTAGTCAATTGTCAAAAGTCAATACTGAGACATGGTGATGCATTACGCTGAATGCCAAAAGCATGTAACGTTACCATATTGACCATCTTATGTTAGTGTGTTCAAATTGCTTATTAAACACAAGGTTAACATAACCATTTGTCTGGTCTTACCACGTTGTTCTCCAAAATTTCTCTGAGCAAAGTGGAGCACTTGCTCCGTGTCGGGACATTTGATGGGGAATAGTGCATCCACACGAATAAACGGCGTGACACCTCCCCACTGTTCTCACATTGCAACCAGAGAAAGAAAACAAAGAACACAGAGGCAGAACAATTACAAAGAGTGCCTTAAAGAAAAGTTGATTAAATAGAAGCTGCAAAAAGCAGGTAGAGGCTTTAGTGAAGGAAGACTGTATGGATTTTACAGAAAGAAAAGGACACAAACAATGGAAGAGATGGAGTGAGTGTGTGTGTGTGTGTGGGGGGGGGGGGAGAGATGAGGTCAACAGCTGACAAAACAAAAGGATAAAGTCAGAAAGGAGGGCTGCTATCTCTCTATCCCAGGATGGACCACACAACACACCCTCCCACCCCAATCCATAGACTAAACACACACACACACACACACACACACACACACACTGAGAGGACAGCTACTGCCGGCAGCGTGGAGCAAGGCATCAGCTCGGGGGTGTTTGTAACGTATAGACAAACAGTGTTTAAAAATAGAAAGCCGGATCTATCCTATTATTGTGTGTGAGCGGGGAATTCCTCAGGGTAGCTTATCCCAGAACCCTCAACTCTATCTCTCCCAAACAAAAGCACACACAATCTCTCTCTCTCTCACACAGGGGTATCCCGGTTGGCCAGCTGGGGCCTCGAGACCATTAAGAGCATTAAAGGCGACAGGAGATGAGCAAGGGGGGGGACAGGGAGGGAGGGGGGCAGTAGGAAGAAGGGGGGAGGGCAGTAGGAGGAGAGGCTGAGTGCATGGTAGCATCCAGAGAAAATAAGTATACTGTAAACAGTCAAAACGTTAAAAAAAACATGTAGCCTTCAGCATTAGGGGCTACTCTAGTTGTTCCACAACCAGACACACACACACAACCACACACACACACACACACACACACACACCTGAAATAGCAACAATCTCCTTCAGTAAGACATATTTCAGCAATGACACACTACACCTTGTAGACAAGACAACAGATCAAGCCGCTTACAGTGAATCTCCAGTGACTCTGGTCATGTCTCGCTGTGTGTAGCCGTTCAGTCCATGTTCAAATCCAGTGAAGAGAGAACCCGAGAGGACAGGAGAAGAGGAGACCAGCAGCCGGCAAGTCTGACTGAAAAAGAAAGAGAAAGCTGCCCACCTCTCTCTCTCTCTCTCTCTCTCTCTCTCTCTCCTCTCTCTCTCTCTCTCTCTCTCTCTCTCTCTCTCTCTCTCTCTCTCTCTCTCTCTCTCTCTCTCTCTCTCTCTCTCTCTCTCTCTCTCTCTCTCTCTCTCTCTCTCTCTCTCTCTCTCTCTCTCCTCTCCCTTGTTCCCTCCCTCTTTCCCTTCCCTGGAGCTTATCTGTCCTGAGGCTATCACTTCTTTCTCACCTCCCCCCAATACACTTGCGCCCGAACTGTAAAAGAGTGTTTCCAAGGCAGCACTGTCACAACGTTCTCCGCTGACAACTACCGCTCCGAACACACTTTCAGCCCCACTCCAGTTTCAGTTCCACTTCGGGCTTTTTCCAAGAGCGAGACAGAGAGAGAGAGGGAGGGAGGGAGAGAGAGGGAGAGAGAGACAGAGAGAGAGAGAGAGAGAGAGAGAGAGAGAGAGAGAGAGAGAGAGAGAGAGAGAGATGAAGGGCTGAAAGCCGATCCCCTCTGATCTCATCAAGCAAAGTTACCAACAGCAACCAGACCGGCTGGCAGCTGAGAGAAACACCAGGTTCACCTCCCTCCCCCTCCTGACTCCCTCCTTCTTACAAAGAGCTCACACCAGCCAACCAAGCAAAGCACCCCCCCCCTTCCTCCTCCTCCTCCCCCCCACCCGTAAGAGGCACACACCAAAACACATGTTCAAATACACACACACACACTGCACGAGTGGAGCGTGTGCACGTTTGTAGGCATCAAGATGAAAATGTCATGTCATGTTTAACAAATGTATATGTGCGGTCAAAAACACATCTCCACGTGAGATTATGGTGTTCAGTTGTCATTTTTCCTACTTTACATTTGTGCAACTAACACACTACATCCAGTGCCTGCTCTGCTTTGTTCTGCTCTCTTGCTCTGTGTTCTTTCCTGTCGTCACATCTGCACATAGCTGCATAACTTGGCTCAGAGCTGACGCGATGGATAACTTCATTTATCAGCCTTAAGTTGACTGAGCCTTTTCCCGCAGCTACATCGGTCATTGGCTTAGTCGAGAAAGTGAAGACAGAGTTTGGGATACCACGTCCCTTGACTGTCTGTGTGTGTGTGTGTGTGTGTGTGTGTGTGTGTGTGTGTGTGAGTGTGTGTGTGTGTAAGTGTGTACACAAGCATGTGCACACTACTTTTTTCCATACATGTACAACAGCAGTGAAGCGGACTACAGTGTTCGCAGTCATGCAGGACTGAGGCCCAGCCAGCTCACTTCCTGTCTGGACTTCCTTTTCTCAGGGCTGCAGCGACCACCGGGGAACCAAACTCCCCTTAGCACCACCGCTCACACTATGTCATTACCATACCATTACATCACATGTCTGCAGAGGCAGTCCAGTCTAACAGCCAGTGGGAGTTGTAGGATAGTAAGTCATGTTTTTTTTTTTCAGACTTCGTCTGTTCTCAGACATCTACAACTATCAGCAAGAGGATGTATTTGATCAGGAGCTGGTGCAAACTAACACACACACACACACACACACACACACACACACACACAGACACACTGTAGTGGCTAAGCCCAGCTTTAAGCCCCTGGGGTGCTGTACCACGGGTAGAGTAATTGGTGCACGTTTTACCTTGTTTGATCAATGATAGTCCAAGTCATTTTTGTCATTTAAACCATTGGTGGCATTTATTTCCATTTCCAATTATATATATGACTGAGAAACGGTGTCGTGTGTCTGTGTGTGTGTGTGTGTGTGTGTGTGTGTGTGTGTGGTTGTGTGTGTGTTTGTGTGTGTGTGGCTAAAACTGTATGTGCTTCCGGGTAGCAACCAAGAGTGCCAATTGGCTCTTACACACACTTTATAAAATAACCACAAGGTACATTTAGCATTTTCCATTACAAAAGTTTAATTGGAAATTATATAGAAAAAAATGTTATTTCCAAGCAGCTCTACACTGAGTGATCAGATCAAGAGGATTGCTTGATTTGACTACACTGAGTTTAGTTTAGTTTATTAGGATCCCCATTAGCTGGGGCACAGACCCAGCTATTCTTCCTGGGGTCCAGACTTTGTTAGTCAAACTAACCAGATGCTGGTCGTAGCCTTAGCAGGTCTCCATACCAGAATCAGCCCAAGGGATGGACGACACTGCGTTATTTTACTTCCCAATATGTTGAACTTTAAAAAGCCTGAGCTATAAAAGTTCCTTGCACAGACTCTGGTCACGGCCTCACTGTGAAGTTAAGATGTTCAAAGTTAAATAGGCTTGTAAAACACTCCAACTGTAACTACTCAACACGAGTGCACGCACACACACAGACAGTCGAAGGAACACACACAACTAAAGTGTCTCCACATCAAAGCTGTTAATGGGCCTCATTCAGACTGAAAGTTGGGGGGAAAATGTGCAGATCTGTACAAACACACACACACACACACACACAGAGAGAGAGACACACAGGCGGCCAGGATCACCTGAAGCACATGTGGGTTACTTTACCTTTGCCCCGCATACAGAAGGAATTCATACATCTGCACACATGCACCGCCACTGACTCGCCATTATTCCAGACACCCGCCGATGTAGGTCAATGGTTTTGAATGTAAGCAGTCACTGTAGGCTTAACACAATACGCACAGGTAGGGAGGAGGGGGCTTTGAAGCTCGGTTAAAACTCTGGCAAAGAATCTGAGGCTCAGTTTCCGCTACAGTCAAACAGCCGTGAGTTCAGGTTTCAAGGCTTGGGGAAATATTTCACTGATCATTTTCCCATTAATATATGGAGCCGCTTTAATAGTTAGGCCTTATTCGGATTTGTAACTTTAAATAAGTGTATCTCCTTGGTGGTTTTTTGTACACTAGCCTAATTGCTTTAATCCTATCACTTCACTTTTGTAATCCTGTTTGCTACAGAAATCCATCAGTTCTCCCACAGAAAGGCAATTAAGTGTTGTCCCTTCCCCAGTCCTAGATGAGCGTCTGGATTTGAAATATCACAAAGAGGCACGAAATGCCGCACTAATTGTGAAGCTTTCAAGACAGCGTGCCCATAGTTGAGAGGAGATGAGGACCCAGGTCATTATTTTACTGCTGCTTATTTACAGTTAAATTTGCATGTCAAATACATGCCCACAAACTCTGATTCTGCTGGATTAGAGGCTCTTCTGGGTTTTAGTTTCGGGAGGCTTTGCTTCAAACACAGATCACAGAAATTAATTGTGTTGTCCGGCATCACAGCGATAAAATGCTGTAAGTAAACTTCCTTTGTGAGCACATGCACCATAATAAAGTTATATTAGATGTAAAGGATACAGTCCCAACTTTCTCAGAATTAAAAATAATGTGTTTCATCATAAAACTCAGATTAAGATTTATGTAAATTGTCCGTACACATAAATCCACACAAACAAATTCCTGTATGTTTTCAGATATTCAATTGTCTAATAGAAGGATTCAGGCTCACTTCTATCACCAGGAATAAGACACAAAAGATACAGTTTGACATTAAAGCTTTAAACAGCGAGCGGAGACTGTGGAACATCCCCCCATCTTCTCTGCTGGACTCTGCCGTAAATTGCCCCCTGATTTTCTGCCTCAAGGCACATTCACACTTAAGGGACCCCATGGGGTCTGAGGAGAGAGAGAGAGAGGTGTGTGTGTGTGTGTGTGTGTGTGTGTGTGTGTGTGTGTGTGTGTGTGAGAGAGAGTTAATCTGCAGAACAATGGGGGCTCTGTCCTCACCCCACACATACAGAATTAGGGCTAGGGGGCTCACAGCTGAGCAGCAGTTTACCCACAATAGAAACTGGAAGTGTGTGTGTGCATGTGCATTTGTGGGCGTGTATACGTGTGTATGCGTGTGTGTGTGTGTGTGTGTGTGTGTGTGTGTGTACCTCCTGCCAATACACGTGTCAAACACAAAGCCATCCAACTGTCCACGCGGCCCAGGGGAGAAGGATCCAGTGGGAGGGGCAGATAGATGGACAGACGGGTGGATGGAAGGGGAGAGGAGGACTGCAGAAGAAAGGGAGGAACAGGGGTCATGGAAACGTGCGGCCCTGGGCTGAATGGTGAGTTAGAGGCAGAGAAAGGGGAGAAGAGCAGAAACAGTAGATGGTAGGATTACATGTGTACAGATGGCTGAGAAGAGAGCAACAGAAGCATGGTTCAGGTAATGGTGAAAGAGGGATGGCAAAGGACACACTAATAAGCGATAGAACAATCAGCGGCTGTTTTCACCCGGGAACTATTTATATTCTTCTATTTGTGAGGACCCTAATTATCTACTTGACTCACCTTAAACTGCTTCAAATTAAAAGGAGCAGTTAGATATTCTGGGACATGCTTATTCATTTTATATAGTTAGATAAGAAGTTCATTATCATTTGTGTTTTCACTGCACATTTTTGTGGTGGACTATTTCTTGGCCAGGCGCAAAGGTTTTTGGTTTCTGGTTTTCCCGCCAAGAAATAGTCCCTCACTCATAAAATGAAATGCTATGTCTATAACTCCTGCTCCCTGAAGGAAAGGAACAAGGTACAACACATATTGTATGGGATATGATGCCCCAGGTGACCACCTGAAGACACCTCTATTATCGCCTTTTAAGGCAGATGACCTGTGATGTATGTGGGGCCCTGCCTATATACAGCCGTCACCACAGTCATCCCTCAGTTCACTAGCCGCTCTTCACTGAACCAGGGATTGGATCTCATTGCTCTCCTTCGGGAACAGAAATTATAGACCTGACATTTCAGTCCCTTTCAGTGAGTTCCCTCGGTACAACACAGTATGGGACATACTGCATATTCACGCCCACAGGCACCACACTGGAGTCAAACCACCAGCTCTAGTCCATCATATATATATATCTTATCTTATATAATATATATTATATGTGTATATATAATATATATTTATATATATTTATATAAACCTTTTAAACAACTGCCTTAATTCTGTCATAAACACACTGGTCTACATGATTAAATATCCCACTCTAACCTTAATGTAACCTTTATCCAATCAAAATTTGAATCTCAACACTCAACCCCAGTCATCCCTTTATAAGAGCCCCTTATAGGAGCAATGTCCTCATATCAGACAGTTATCCTCATCCCTCTCTGTCCGAGGTCAGCCATGAGAAGACAACAACGCCAACGTTGAGCTGTCATAGTGTGTGAACACAAAAGAGAGGCTGACTGAAACACACACACACACACACACACACACACACACACACACACACACACACACACACACACACACACACACACACACACGGATACAGATGCTGGCCATCCGTGTGGAGCAGGTAGGCATTAACTCAGCCTGGCTGCACAATTAATGATGGTAAATGGAGGCAGCAGGAGGGACAGACTGCAATCTGCTGCTTCCATTTCCCCCCTCTCTTCCTCTCCCTCCATTAAAACACAACCTTTCCACGTCTTGTTTCATTATGGGAAAGCTCTCTAAGTGAGTCTGTCTCACTTTGTACAGCACACAAGCAGTTTTCTCTCTCTTTGAAACACTTCAATTACACTGTCACCGGGTATCATGTCTGTCCCTCGCTCTCTGCACAATACAATACAGCTCTTTCTTTACAAAGGCCACGTCGTCACCACTGCAGGGAAGACACATCTGAAAGCCTTGTTTGAGGCTACACAAGTATTGCAAGACTGTTTATTACAGTTTGCAGTTGATACGCTTGTTCAGCTTTTGTAAAACACTTAAGCCGCCAGTTCTAGCAAATTACCCCCGAACAGATTTGTTTATTTTAATTGTCAGAAGAAGGGTTTGAGTCAGCAAGTCAAAGTTCTCAGAAATGCTTCACATGACCATAAGAGGTTTGAGATCACACGATGCTCACATGTGAGCATTTCCTGTTTACAGTAGGTCAGCAAAAGTATCTCTTTTCAACACTGGCTTAGTGTGTGTACAATTGTGCAGGAACTAAAGAATATTTTCACAGTTGATTATTCTATCGATTATATTCTCAATTCATGATTAATAGTTTGGTCTTTAAAAAAAAGTTTTGTCCACAACTCAACTCAAAAGATATTTAGGTCACTCTTGCAGATGAATAAAGAAACCAGAAAATATTCACATTAAAAGAAATCAAAATACTTTTTTTTTCTTAAAAAATATTCACACAGAGTAATTGATTATAAAAACACTTGACTAATAATAAATGAATCCTTGCAGCTCTATTTTCACTTTAATATCAGTGGAATATAGGTCAAACCTGATGACCTCTTTCCTCTTCCTCTTCTCTGCCCCTTGTTCCAGTCTTCCATCTCTCTGAGCTCACACATAATTTCTCATCCATCCATCAATCTAGCACCTCCCTCTCCACTTCTTTCCTCCCACATTTTCTCCACCGCCCATCCTCTTGCTTTTCGTCTCCCCTCTCTGGCCTCCCGTCTCTGCCCCCCCAACCCCCTAGCTTTTCTCCAACATCTGCTGATCTGCGTCTGTCACTGTTGACCTCGTTGCCACGTGCCAAGTCCTCCTCTCCGTGTCCCACAGAGACCCTAAATCATAAACACACAGATCAGGCTTGTGATAGGTGGCCGACTCCCACCTACAGAGAGCGAGAAAAGCCCACAAACTCAAACTTCCAGTAGCAGACACTCATTACGTCGCTGTGTCGTTTGTCAATTAAATGTCTTATAAAAAGGTCAGATCCTTCACTTACAAAGGGGCCTGGACAATATGTGCACAGAATATCAACAGACTTAAGATCGCCGCTGATTTAATCACAGCACATCAACGCTGACATTGGCATTTGGGTTCTAGTGCTGAAACACTAGAGACTCCCCGCTAAGGAGTACGTTTGTGCCCAGTTCAGCAAAAGAATATGGGTCACGTACCGCAGAAAAGTTAAAGACTCCGCATCTGTGTCAGAGGTAATAGAGTAGCATTGCTAAATCTCTTGTACTGGCCAACCTGCAAGGCAGTAGGTCCCAAGTGTCACCTGAA
This sequence comes from Chelidonichthys spinosus, assembly GCA_029853015.1. Classification (NCBI taxonomy): domain Eukaryota; kingdom Metazoa; phylum Chordata; class Actinopteri; order Perciformes; family Triglidae; genus Chelidonichthys; species Chelidonichthys spinosus. The sequence goes on from CM056827.1 coordinate 13,457,037, forward strand.
AGCCGCACTGGACTGCAACAATAAAAAAAACATTATATGGCAATACCCAGCAGCTTACCACAGGGATGGAAAAAAATGTGTCCACAGCATCACAGTGCTTCTAGCACACTGCAGTATCTCCTCTTTCACAGACGTGGCTTTTTTTTTTTGTTGTTGCTCGTGGCATTCCAAGACTACAATTTACTATCAACATGATTCACATTTACGAACGTGTCACACTGAGTGAAATCGCCTTATCTATCGGTTCACTTCAAGGTCCGAAAACTCTGAAGTTGCTGCGGGAAATTAGATCTTTACAAACCTCACCGAGACGTGAGCAGGCATTGCCTCCTTTAAACCAGTCGGGCGCAGACACACCAGCTGGTCTTTGTGTCTGCACCTCTTACATTTCCAACTGTAACAATTGCACATGGCGGCTGAGAAATCGGTGACGAATGGTCATTTTTCTACTGATCAACCATTGTTTCGAAATCCAACAGTCATTACTTCACAACAAGAAAACCAGGTTAGAGTCAGGCAGACGGACAATCAGAGAGAGAAAAATAGAGACAGTGGTTATCGTTGCAGACATAGATGCACTATCATTATCTCTACACACAAGCCGCTGGACAGACGAGCAATGGGAAAGGCAAGCAGGCTTTAGAGCATAATCTTCACTATCTCACTGTAACGGCTGAACAGATTGGGGTTGGGTTTGTTTTTTTTAATCTTTTGTCAAATACTGTCATGAAAGATATGAACAAACTTTTACCAACACAACACAATTCTGACTTATGTGTGCGAGTGTAAAAATCAATACTAATTAATTATCCTAATAGTTTCATTCGTCTGAGAGCTACCACACGGCTAATGGGTTCCACTCTTTCCTTTGCACCTTTTTAAAAAGTAACATTCATGGACTGAAATCCTGTCCACAGTGCACCTTGTCCTGTGTTCGGACTACGTGGACACGTCTTTATCCTGTGTGTGCCATCAATAAACCACACACAGCTACTAGCGAGTTAGCAGGACTACACGTATAGACGCATATAGACCGCTGTAACAACGTTACATATTCACAAACCGTGTCTCGAGAGGCCATAAAACCTGTCTGTTACAGCAGCGTTTAATGTTCCCATCAAGCCCCGGGTTTCAAATGTTCCATTTACCGCGCGTCACGCTGTGCAAAGAGATCCATTTACAAAATGTGATATTAGCCTTGTCACGCTGGCTGACATGCACTCTGCTGTGTTGTCATAATGTGTGACGACGGCGCCGCTGACGTCCAGAGATCACCCCCCCCCCCCCGCCCCCCCGCCCGCCCAAAGTTTGACGTGTGTTTTCACTCTGAGTCAACATTTCATAGTGTTTATGTTTATATATAAATCAGCACATGTAACCATGTCGTGACTAAACATCATTTGCACCCATAATTCAAGAACACAATACCTGCAGCATCTCTCATCATGTGAACCTGAACAGCAGAAGGCCAACTATTGTTCAGAGTCATTTGGTACCCAAATAGTCTGCAAAGCGGATCTATTGAATATTTTTTTAAATGCCCATTCTTTATGTACATGTTTGCTAACAGTCTTCCTGGCTTTTCAGTGTGTTCCTTTTTTTCTCGTCAACTGTCTCTCAGTGACACGTGCAACCTTCTGTGCGAACACGTGGTTCAACCACCTATCAAAAGATTTCTGCGTAGCTGGGGATGATGGGATGCCAGTGTTTTTCAATAAGCTGCTTTTTCTTTTATGTGCAAGGAAATATTAGGCCCGAATTAAACATTAACCTTGCATGTGCATTTACTGATTAAATAATTTATAAAAAAAAAAAAAAAAAGGTATCTGATACCAGATTGACTTATTCATTGATAACCGAGGCAGCTAATTGAGTGAGAATCGGACCAGCTTCCAGTATTTCAGCATCGGTGCATAAGCCATGTTCCTGCAAGTGGTCAAAAACTAGATTTCTTTAACATTCAGAAAACGTTCATCCTATAAGGAGCAGTTAGGTGTGACCACAGCATTTGTAATTTAAATTAAGATATTTATCGTAAAAAAAATAACAAATAACTAGAGAAAGTGTTATTGTTACACAGGCAAACATGCCATAAAAAAAATAAAATAAAGACAAAAGCAGAAGGTAAGATACGGGAAACAAAATGAGTTTGTCAACATGACAAATGTACATCTCCAATGACCAAGGACTCTCTGCATTAGTACAAACAGGGGTTCAGAACAGAGTGACAGCAGCCACACAGACAGACCTTGTACTCTGCAGAGCAGGTAGACTGACAGGGGGAGACGGGTGAAAGAAGAGTGGAGGACTTAGGAGTGCAGCTGGGTGACATCCAGGAGCATTCTGGTCAACACAGCAGCACAGCCAGCAGTTCCCCAGCACGCAGCAGTTAGCAGCTTATGGCAGCTCCATTTCCTGCAGACAGACTGTGAAGGAGCGCCCCGCCGCTACCGTAATCTACTTTACTCTGGGATTAGCAGCCCTCTGCAGGTGTCACTCACTGTCTGTCAGTCTGTCCGGCTTTGTCTTGACCTCCCCAACACACCCCTCACTCTACGACTCAATCCCCTGTCCTGCTTACTTACTCTGCCAGTGTTCTGATATTAAGCAGGTGGGGAAGTTTCATTGTAATCCGTCATCTTTTTTCATCATAGAAGCAGAGATTTTGTATCATCATAAATGTTTTTTCTTCGTGAATCCTGGATGTCTGAACTACTGTAACTCATATTCCTTATTAATTAATCTTTTGATTGATGTTGCAGTAACATCACATGAGGTATAAAGAAGAAGATGGCATGATAGACAAACCACTGGGTATCTGTACCTTTATCGATATGTATCGACAGAAATAACCCTGTACCGGAGTAGGATGGTAACTTCTCCAGTCATACAATACCTGCAATCAATCCCTTTTGTACCTGATCTAGAGGAAAAAATACATTTATTTAATCTGATTTTGCTAGCAGCCGATCACCATAACAGTTCAGCGTGCTGAGAAACCACCAAGACATTCAAAAGTACGGCCGTACAACAACTCTGAAAAAAGGTTTAACATATTTGAGTATTTGCTGTTTTCACATGTAAACACCTAATCACACATAGTCACAATGGGACTAGTTGCAACTTTTTGTGAGATGTTCCACTAAACAAGGATATAAAAACTTTTTTTTTCTTCAATTTTGATCTTTCTACTTTATGTGCCACTAACCATACAACCACTTTCCAGCAAAGAGAACATGGGTCTCTGTTGTCCACACAGAAGGAAGGATTACAAGAGGAGGTGTTAATGTTGAATTAGGGGGGGGGGTCTGCTTCCATTTCTGTAACCAACGTTCTGACATTCAGTCATTGACCAGCCATGTGGAGGGTTCAAACTTCCCTCTCAAGCTCTCCTTTTTACATTTGTTACAAAATGTGTACCGTTATCTCCATATTTCAGCAATATATTTCCCTACTTTTGTTCCTAACAATGAAATAATTATTCACCTTTTTTTAATTGGTTAATTATTGTCTTATTGGATTTGGGAATGGGACCGCTGACCCGATCACTGTGCACACGTAACTCGCTGTCAAGCCAGACCTCGCTGTAATGAGACGAGAGTCGTCACAAACACGAGAACCGAGAAAAACTCACTGCGGCAACAGAGAGAGAGAGCCTCATACATTCAGAATGCTTATCTGCTCTGAGGGGAAAGGTCAAACTGATGAATATCTGCCTGTGAAAACAAAAGACCTCAGCTCATTATACGTCAACCTCACTGAAAACACCCTCATGTCAGACGATCTAATGTTGCCATGACAACTACAGAAGTACTGAGGAGGCACACACACACACACACACACACACACACACACACACACACACACACACACACACACACACACACACACACACACACACACACACACACACATGCATGAGACAGGCGTGCAGGCGACAGCTTTCTGTAGGATGTAGGCCTGCACGTCTCCAATGTACATGTGAGAGTAAGAGTGGAGGATATGGAGAGCCAAATATAGGAACAGAATAATGAGCTTCTTGCCATCTGATCCATCGTTTCCACGTCTGCTCTACTCTCCTCGTCACTCCATCTCCCTGCCACTTTCCCTCTCCTCCTTCCCCCCTTTGAATGGACAAATATTTCCCCAGGGCCACTACTCTATAAAAAAAAAAAAGAGAGATGTTAAAGCAGGAATTTTCGATTATGTGACGCCGCCAAGCTTTCCCTCAAAAAAAGAAAAGAAATCTCTACAGGTACAGGCAGGATATTGGTGAGTTTCCACACCACAAGCACTGAATACTTACTGTGTCAAAATGTGGCGGTTCATGGCTCCAGCCAACAACATAAAGCATACTAATTTAGAAGCTCTAACTCGCCATATTTCAAACAATATTTTTACGTTTTAATTGAATCCTCTAACCACAAATAAAGGCAGAAAGCCACATTTTGGTTCGTTTAACCCGAACGAAGAAGAACTGATGTTTATTAATGTCAGAAACACTCGTCACAGACCTCCTCATTGATTAATTGATAATCAAATTTGCTCCGTAGTATAAGCGACGACTGACTAATGGTTTAATCAACTAATTGTTTTAGCTCTAAGCAGCACTCTGGCCGCCTCGGCCTCTCTTTCCGACACACAAACTCACACACGTTGGAAGTTGAAGATGCCGACTCTCCGATTTCACAGCCACCTCGTGTTTCTTTGACTAATTCAAGGCGATCGCTCAGATCCGTTACAGACGCAGATGAACCAGCTCCGAGGCCACAGCCTTGAAGCAAACCCATGCTCCTCTTCTTCCTTGCCACAGCATCTGTCATTTGAATACAATCACCTGTTGTTTCCTGGCGGCGGTGGAGAGGAAGATGACAAAAAGCTGGCTCGCACACGTCCGTCTCTCTGAATGCCAGTCTGTTGTTTCATGTCACTGTACGTGTCTCATATCCTGCATCTGCCTGCTAATCTGTTTGTCTAAACTGGCAGATTTCACTCTTCATTGTATCGGAAACATCTGTCCTCATCTTTATGTCTCCTTCTCCCTCTTGCACACACACATGCCGTCGTGTCTGATCCAGATCCTCGTTTAATGAAAAACAAAAATGAATGAATAAATCATAAGTGGGGGATGCTCTCCCCGTTATGTGAAGCTCACGGCGTTTCCATCTCTTGCAATAGCTTCTAACCCACCTCTCTACCTCTCGAATACAAACTCTCTTCCTTGTTCTTTGACTCGTTATCACACATTTGCTTCACTGAGTCCTCATCATCTCTTCTAATCCCTCACTAGTAGGAGTGTGTTTTTCCTCCACACACTCTTTCACTGTCTCTCTCTGTTGCACACACAAAACTGTGTTTCAGTATCCGGTAGTAAAGCACAAAGTGCTGACTGAGATGACATGGTGCTTCTGTTCTAAGTGTTCTCGAGAGCTTCAGTACACTCACTTTGTAATTGAGTTTGGTGTGTGTGCTCAGAAGCTGTAAAAGCATAGCTGGGTGGAGGTGTTTCCTTTAACATGAGATGCTGGTGGGAATAATTCTGTTGGTGAAATCCAAAACAAAAGCAAAGTCACAGCTCGTAATACAGGAGGGAAACCTTTTTAACCTATTCTAGTACCATTTTTGCTGTATTTGTATGTTCATCCCAGTGATGTTGTTTGGCCTATCTTAGAGGGGCTAGAGCTACCCTGAATTGTTAGAATAATCTCATACTGGGCAAAGGGTATACATAGAGTTTTAGGATTATAGCATCATAGTCTGTGGAAAGAACTTTAGGAAGAAGCATTTCTGTAACGCCTATCTGTCTTGTTTTTTTTTTACAGTTTATCCTCATTTTGCTGGAATAAATACAGAATAAGACACATTTTCACAATCAGGGCCTGTTCTGAGCATACGGCTTTAATGTGTCTAAAAGTTAACCCCCCCTTAAATCCTAGTGATGCCCCCGGTTCATCCACTAAACGGAACAGAGAGATGGCATGGAGAGTTGAGGAGTGGCGATCAGGAAATAAATGTGTGCTAAAGCTTGTGTTATTGCATGAGAATGGTTTTACACCCAGGCCATTAATACGGGTTTAATGAGTCAGTGAAAAGACAGTCGCCATGATAAATCAGACCAATATCTCGTTATGATCCTTCCCGATTAACCTGAAAGGTATGCAAGTACAGACAGTATTATCTAGATTTCCAATTGTTCTTCGGGCAGTGTGAAAGATAATAAAGCTCTATGTAGATGGTGCATTCAGGGAGTTTAGTTAGATAGTTAAGTCATAATGAAAGGGATTAATCTTGGCCTTACATTTTGTCCATCAACTAACGGAATATAAAAACTATAAACATCAAATAGAGAAACCACTCACAAACTGTCCAAATGAATAAGTTCTGTCTGGACTCCCTCATAAACTGTGACTGGCAGGCTTGCTTCCCCACTTTATTTTCTATCTGTGAGCACATATCAACTTCCATTTCCCTTCAACTGAACCGAGAGTAGTATTTGACAATTTCACTACAACTGCTACTCACGTTGCATTTGAAATGAAACAAAATCTGAAACCTCATTAATACCGCTGAGGACGGTCACAAATACAGAGACAGAGGGGGAAAGACACTGGAGCGATTATTCATTCAATTCTAGGTGAATGTGAAGCACCGATGAACAGATTGCCATTATGTGATGAAGTGATCACTTACAGCTAACCATTTCCCCCTCACACACCCACACCCACCCACACCCACACACACCCACACACCCACACACACACCCACACACACACCCACACACACCCACAAACACACACCCACTGGTGACACACTTCGTCAGACTGTGGTCTGTCATTATGTGGCGCTGACATGTGTGTTTGTGTGTCTTTGAGGGTGGGTCTGCCTGTGTTCATAATCATACCAGTGTGTGTGGATCCCCGTCTGTGCGGCAACAGCATGCCTTCACAGCACGTGGCCGGCGGTGGTCTGGTTTCCGCTCGGAGGGCTGTGAAGTGGCCCGATGAAAGCTCACACATGGTGGCGGCGAGACTGGGCCTCACCCCCTGTGGAGACCGCAGCGCTCGCACCGCTTGACGACAGAATGTCCTGGCCCGCCGCAGAACAGTAAGTTAAAGTTTACGGCTTGAGTTTATTTAACTTTATTGTGACTCACGTGGCCAACAGAACATCGATGAGTTACATCAGGGCTTTTACAATTCTGGATATTGTGATAATTCATCTCTATTGTCATCCTCAAATTAACGGGGTACTCCCAATTAAATAAAATTGAACTTTCAAAGACAAGATTGTTCAAAAACTAGACTAGCTGATATCCTGACTTTAAGTCCCCCGTATGGGTCAAGAACCGGTGGTTCTCCTTCTCCTCCCCTCGTATGTCTGCTTGTGTGCTGTGGGAACGGCGTTCCTCTCTTGGCTGCCTCCTGGCTTCCACTACTGCTGAATACCAACACCTGCCTTTAATTAAGCCCATCGCCGTGCAGTTCATCAACCGCCGGTTCTTTAGTCACTCGACACCAGACTGCTGTTCAGACTTTTCCCCCCGTGTCACCAGGATCATTCACCTCCGTCTCGCCACACTTCCATTCTCTATCAGTCCGCTCAGATCAGCTTTACTCACTCAAAAGGCAAATAAGAGATCAGTTACAATAATGGAATAAGTTCAGAAAATGACATAATTTAATGCAGCCTTTATAACCAAGAAAAGACAACACTTATGCCACGATATTAAATAATATCAATATTATATTGATATATTATGCAGCCTCATGTGAGGCATCCCGACTTTCTTGTTTCTATGGTACTTTTATATTGGGAAGCATCAATTTATCTGAGCTTCATCGTCGTAATTATTTCCATTCAGATGTTGACATGAACACTATGAGATGAAACCTCTCTTCCAATAACTCCGAGATGACAGAAAGGCTGCATTCGACCCATTCTGACTGCTTAACAGATGACTTTCACTACTAGTTTGTAAAGCAGGCTTTGTGTAATAAATGTGAATTCATCAAGCTCAAATGGAAATGACCCTGTTGACATCATCATAGAAGTTGATTCTTGCATGGCGGAGTGTATTTTTTGATACCATCACTGGGAGTATCAAAGTTGACATTTTCCCAACCTACACACAGTGGCTTTAACATTGTATCTCAACCCCATTCAAACCAGCTTCCACCTGTGTAGCATCAACCGACCACCAGCCTCCCGACCAGGATTGGATTCGGGTCGGAGCCTACTAAAACTTTTATCTTGAATTATTCCATATAATTATGTGCATTTCCGTGGTTACACATATGCAATACAAACTGGAGGCACGTCGTGACAACAGGGATGACAGCTGACTCATCCGAATGAACCAAAACACAAGCTTGTCTGTTGTTAAGAGCAAGAGTTGTGTAATAATCAGACATTATACGCAGCTCTGACTTTGTTCTTGGTTGACAGGAGTGTGCAGCTTTGCAAGTTGTGTTTACAAGTCTCGAGTGACGGACTACGACTTTAAATATGCAAATAAGCGACACAATAAAGGAACAACCTGAATAAATGAGTGCTGTGTTGTTTTGTCATTTGATTTGTCATCTGGGCATTTAAGTAATTCAGTGAGTTATTATCTGAGGCCAACTCTCACAGTAATAAATGCTAATGTTGATGGCAGGCCCTGATCAGACAGTTTCAGCAGCCTGGAGTGATGAGAGTGAAGCCACACATTTTTCCACTCTATGCAGCTTGCGTTTTTTGCAGGAGCACCCTGAAGACCTCGAGTGGGGAAAAAATAGAGCAGTGCCTAAATGATTAATCTAGCGATTATTTTTCTTATTAATCGACTAATCTAACAATGATTTTTTTCAATTAATCTAACGATTTATTTTTAAGTATTCACACAATATGGATATCAAAACATTTCTTGTTAACATTTCAATATTTAAACATTTCTTTAACATGCACTTAGCACAAACTAATTAGACCAACAACTGCTTAGTGTAATGTAAGGTTATGAACCTCAAATAAAACAGGTACATATTAAAGAGGGAGACATCACAACAGTTCTTCTGATACCTCTTCTTTTTGTTGTTAGCCTATTATTATTATTATTATTATTAATATTTGAAGGTATAGCATACAACTATGAAGGATTGGGTCTAACGTTAATAAACATTCATTTCCTATAAATGAATCACAATAAAAGTACCCCTTATTTTGTTATTTTAAAGCTTTTATTGTGAAGCGGCAGAAACCGGAAAGCTAGGTTGTTTTCCTAAAAAATGAATGGTATCATGCAGTTCATGGTTTGTGTCCACTTTAGCATCTCCATCTCAGCGACAAGCATGAATGTATAAGTATGTAAATTGATGTTATGATTATTATCCTACTAGTCTCTATTCTGGGACTAAATGTATTTAAATCCACCACCCTCGCTTCTCACCTTTAGGGAGTCATTACCATCTGCAGTGCCACACTTCAACGTACTCCCTCTTCTCTTATCCTCCTCAAAACGGCGTTCAGGTCTCTCATCTTTCTCCCACATTTCCTTACACCTCTCACATCTCTACAGTTTCCTCCATCCTTCGCCAGCCTCCCTGTCTGAAATGACTCATTACAATACAAGCCTCCTTCAAAATGCAAACCTCTTTTTCCTCTCTTGAATCTTCCTCGCTGTCTTTTCACCTGTCTCCTTTCTCTCACGCTTCCTCTTTCCTCTCTCAGTCCTCTTACAAACTAGTTCTATTTTTCCTTCACCGTAACTATCTCACACACATTTTATTACTTCCCATCTCCCCCTTCTTCTTTCATCGCTCTTTTATCTCTTAGTTCTGTTCACGGCACCCTTCTTTCCTCTCCAGCTTCCTCCAGCCAAAAAGCATGACTCTCCCCTACTGTCACCGCTTGACTCAAAGTTCCCATCAAAGAGTCAATGAGTAACACTTATTAACATGACATGACATCAAAAAGCCCCTAAACCCCCCTGAGTGCAAGATATAAACACACACAGTCCCCTTGACTAATCTCCTGGGCTCCCGTCCATCATAACCTCACTATGAAACAATTGGGAGCAGAAAGAACCAGCTGCGAGCCACAATCAGCTGTGCTATTATAATCTCACCGCCTTGTGTGTGTGTGTGTGTGTGTGTGTGTGTGTGTGTGTGTGTGTGTGTGTGTGTGTGTGTGTGTGTGTGTGTGTGTGTGTGTGCGCAATTTTATTCAGAATGGGTATGCCGTTCTTTAAGCCCGTACTAACTTTTCCCAAATGGGCAGCTTTTGATCATTTCCCAGCGTTCCTCCCTCAATTTAAGCATGGGTGTGTATGGTCTCCATAATTAGGGCAGACCAGCCACGCATAGGTCTCCCCTGACACTTCCTCCAAGACCTAAATATTCATGAGACTCTAAACGTTTTCATGAGCTTTGTAATTATAGCCAGAAAACACACAGAGACAAAGACGGAAAGAGGGAGGGAGTGGGCGCCATGGGAGGAAGTGCCCTCACACTTTTTAAACACATACTGTCCCATAGAATTAGCAGGTGGTGTGACTGGCATGCAGTTGTGCCATTCAAGCCATAGAAGCAGGAGACTGTTTCCAGCATCATCAATGCTACAAAATCATTTCAATATAAAAGCTTGCCCTTTGCTTGTTTGCATTTGCTGCACCAAGAGTTGTTTAGTTTGACATGGAGAGCTCACTTCATGCTGGAATATTAAAATCAAGCTGATGGGGAGGTCTGAACAGTGAATGCTGGAATAACTGGGCCCAGGGTGGGGGTGCAGGGCCTCAACCTGCAGCGTGTGTGGGACAGTGGTAGAAGAAAAGCCTGTTTATCTGATGTAAAACAATGAACTATTACTACCGTACTACATTACTATATACTACTAGTGAAAGTGATTTAGGAGAACTAGCCGCATGTCATTTCCAATATTCTCCTATACACTTATGCTCTTATCCAAACCACTTATTCACCACTTATCTCCAATTAATTGTATATTTCCTAACCTTGAAGTAATTACACTTCATAATTATGTTGACATTATTGTGTTTGGCTCAAATAATTCAAATTATAATGCATTTCAAATTGAATTCATACATCATTAATTTTAACTGGCTGGGCTGTTAATTATGCTATTTTACAACTCATGAACATGTGCTCATTTACAGGTGGCATTCATGTTTACAGTGTAGTACTACAATATTTTTCCCAAAGACACAAAATCCAAGCCATATCTCATATCTCAGATCAATACCTTATCAATATATTGCACAGCCCTAAGCTTTGTGTTATAAACTTGGTTTCCCCACAAGTGTTGAAGCCCTGGATTCTTCCCATTCCCTTTAAGGCGTCTGGAAAAATCTAATATCACATATAATATTGGTGTGAATATGATGTGTGGCAACTAAGCCTCAAGAGTGCCGTCTGGTATATTTTGGGGTTTTATAACTAAATAGACAGAAAAGTCAGCACTTCCTGTTACAACAGCACTCTGGGATTATAAGAGAGAAAACTTTAAAAGGGATTTAAAAGATCGTTTTTCATAAGACAAAAGAATCCTGAGACGTGTTGAAAAAGAGCATATCAGAGCGGTTAATACACAGTTGGGTTTTCCTTCAATCGCATTTTTCACTCTGGCCAAAATGATCACATGCCTGCTTTAAATTCCAGGATGACTCAAATGGTTTGCATCCAGCTGGATAAGCCATCAGATAGTCTCCTGGAAACCATGAAAGTACAGGCAGACTGCAGAATGAGAGCTGACACATCGACACTTAATGACGCCGCATCGACAGGCACAGAAAAGAGGAAAGAAGCACTTCAATATAGAGGACAAATACAACATACAAACTCAATCACCACACGATGACAAATAAGCAAGAGCACAGCACCTCAGACGCTGCCTGTCATTAACATGCAAATGAGCTCACTGCTACTCCCACCAAGCAGCCCTCTATATTCTCCCCAAACCAAAAGATAGAGCAAACTTCTGATCAGATCAGACAAGATATCACAACAGATGATTTGGGCCGACAACTGCAATCTTTCGTTGACAAACTAACACGTCAAGTTAAACACGACGTGGTAATACATGACATCTCTGCCACTCACTGGACTGTCAGGGCACCGGCAGGAAATCTGCACATATTACTGTAAAGTGTATTATTACTGGAGTTTTCCTGGTATTGTAATGGCACTGCCTTTACACTGAGTACCTGTCAAGGGCAGGAGGGGCACATCATCTTCCTGATTTTCCTCTCTGCAGCAGTCGATGTCATTGACTTCAGCACGCAGCAGTGCATGAGAGTGCTGTTTTCTTTGAGTGACATCTGAGTATTTCTGTGTGTGCGTGTGTATCTTTGCAAGCTCAGCAGTCATTGACTTGACAAAAGGCTTCTGAAAATTAACCCGTTCCCACCCCCATCTGCCAGTCCAAAATGCACACAATTACATGTTTGTCCGAGGACAGAAATACATACATGACTATACCCACAGTAAACAAAACAGACAGACAAACGGATATACATATCAATCCATATATAGACGTACACATACATACATACATAGAGAGCTGAAACAATTAGTTGATCCTCAGATAATTAATTAGCCTAAAGCTAATTACAGCATCATGTTTACCATGTTCACCACCTAAGTTTAGCTTATTGGCACGCAAATTAGCATTAAACACAAAGAACAGCTAGGGCTCACACCTGAGTTGACTCACTTCTATTGTTTTGCAGCCGCTGCAAAGCTGGCAAGATTTTAATTGTGTTTGCTTCATGTGTATCTTATATGACGACTTCCAGCCGGTTGCCTGCATGTTTTTGAGTTTGAACGAAGTGGGTTTAATGACGCCTTACAATTCACTGGTTCGATCACACAATACAGCAGTGGTTATTGCAGACGCAACTGGCGGAGATCTGATGGAGTGCACCGTTTTGGCAATGTGGTCTCTATTGATTCCATTTGATGATGTTTTGGGTTGTCCTGAAATGTGTATGAGGGATAGAGGGAGGGGGCTGTGCCTGAAATCTATAACGAGTCTCTGTAATTTGGATGCTGGACGTTGTATGTGGTGGTTGCTAGGGCTACCTGCTCATGATATCTGCCCTAATTAGTTAGGAGTCCAATTATTTTTGTGTATGCTTCACCTTTGACCACCAAAATCAAATGAGTTCATCCTTGAGTCCAGGTGGAGGTTTGTGACCATTTTGAAGAAATTCCCTCGATATTGGGTCAAAAAGAAAGGGTGGAACAGACTGTTTCACCCTTTCACACAGCTGTCGCAAAGGCCATAATAAAGAAGCGTTACTGCTAGGCATGTTGTTCAGACAAATAAAAGCGATTTCAACATTTCAGCCCTGAGAAATTGTGATAACCATTTACACGATATCCTGACATTTTACAGACAAAATTACAGATAATGTCTCACTTGAAGATTGTAACTCTAGATAGGTCATTTATAAATCAAGATCTTTTCACAGCATTTAACACTTTGCTCATGCTTGCCAAAACATGACTCATCGGTAGAAAATCACTGATCTACTTTGCACCTTGATTTGGACCAATTTGAGGCTTCACAGGTTCAGATCTTTGTGCGTGCTTCCTGTAAATGCCTGCTTCCTGTGGTTGGTTGCTGTGGTACACAAACCCGCAAGGAGGGGAGATACAGTAATTATAAATAATGACGGCTGATAACTCATACCGAGTGCAAAATGTTGGCCGCCTTGTCACCCAATCGTCAGTGAATGTTGAGCATGGTGACACACTCGGTTGTGAGCAGAATGCAGATGAGCCATATGTCTGAGAACTGGCAAGAAACTGACCTGAAATCTGCTCTCAATTTCTACTCTGGGACCATATGTTGATTAATTGAAGTGCAATAGCACTGAGTCAACTCATTTGGTCGTTTCTTTTGTGAACTGACTGGAAAAAAGCCGCCCATCTCCACATCACAGTATTTAAATTAGCACTCTGACATCATTAGGGATTACTCCAACATGCTTCCAGCAGAACTTCCACTATCTCACTTTAAGGATTTTTACCACTTTATATATATAATGCCAGTCAGTATGTGTTCAGTTTAAGTAGCTGTGACAGGGTGTGATAAGACACGCCAAGTTAAAAACCCTTATCTGGCTATACACGCTGAATCCCATCTGCCTCGCTCCTCACTCTGACACATAATGCTGCTTATTAGTCCCTCTGGGTGGATAACATTTTCATTTAAATGGAGGGAAAAAAGCAGGAAATAAAGACGGGGTGAAAACACATTAGGATGGAGAGTGCATTCTATAAAAAGGAAAATATTAGTGTGCTCGCTTTAGGCTAAAAACGTGTGAGGAGGAGAGAAAAAATTATAGCATTTGAAATTTCAATTTCAAGTCAGGCAGTTGAATTGTCACTTTGTATGTCAGAGCTGAGAGTTGAAGAGTAGTGAAAGCCGTTTGAGTTTCCTTTAAAGAGTAAGAGATGAAGAAAGTTGAAATGTCAGAAATGTCAGTTGAACTGAACTTCGCTGAAATTTGTATGTAAAATTTCAGCTAAGGTTGAAGCACCAGATAACAAGTGCACTGCAAATAGTCGAAGTGTCAAATGGTGCATAATGAGTGTGTCAGTTGGAATATTTGAGCTTTCAATTGAAATAGTAAGAAATAGTGTCAAAGATAGTGGGACAGGAGATGGAAAAGCGATGGGGGGGAAGCCTGGGAAGATGTATGTCACACAATGTTTAGGGAATTTTGAGGAAATAGGGAACAGAAGAAGAGGTGGAAAGTAAGGAAGTACGGAGATAAGATGAAAGGACATGAAAAAGAGACATAGGCAGTAAGGGGAAATGCTGGGGAGCAGACTGATCCCCTCTCGGGACTGGCTGGTCAGACCCAGTAGACAGATAAATGACACCCTGTCACCATTACAATGCTCCATCCCCTCCTCCTCATCTCTCAATCCCCCCCCCCCCCCCTTATCTAGACAGGTCATCCATCAACCCGCAGACCCCGCCCTTGCTCTACGCACACACACACTTATTTTGCCTATTACTTGTTATTAAAGTAAATGAGGCGATGCTGCACCTGGTACACATGAGGAGGGAGCGAGTACCCCCTTGTCCCCCGCTCTTCTTTTGCACTCCATCCTCTCCTCCCCTCCCAGCTCCTACCATCTGCTCTCCATTTCCAACGTCCTTGTCACCTTCCTGACTGAGGAACTATCAAGGTGCGGCCACATAGATAATTGATGGCACATCGAGTATTGCTGGGGAAAGCCACCATTACTTTACAAAATTGTACATAGACGCATACAATGTGCACTACACAGACACCTCTAACTCTCTAAAATCAATCGCTGCAATGCATCCTGTGGCACTACTGTTGGGATCTTAAGCATCTTTAGGCTCATACAAAGTGCCAGTGTTGGGCATTATAAGTTTTGAAACAATTTATTTCGAGAGTGCGATTTGAAGAAAAAAAAACAGAAAATGTCACAAGAGAAATCAGTATTGAAACGTGTCATTTGAGGGGTTAAGGGTCACGAGTCATAAAGGTTCTTGAATGCATGGCTTATTGTGATTCCTTATGAGGCTGCTCTCTCATAGCTCACTTACAACACATCCATCCACTCCAGACACGCACATCCAGGCAACACGGGGGTTCAGTCAACCATCCCGGCACTGCGGGCTGAGACCCCGGGCGAGGTGTCATCAGCGTGGCCGGAGGAGCAACCACGTAAACACAAGCAGTACGACACGCAGGCAAATTAATTCATGCACATGTTCCGCGGTGTCACCATGTATTTCCGATACATGTGAGAACTTCAACGCACTACGACTATAATACAAACAAGAGGCGAAGAACTGAAAGTGAACCGCGCGGCAGAGAGGGACTTTTAATGTGTACAACGGGTCCAGACGTGGATGGAAGAAACCCCGGCGCTCCGCTGCGTTCCAGCCGGCAACTACACACAAACCTGGGGCTCCAAAATCCTGCCGTCAGCGCATCCGGTGTAAACAGAGAAACACTCACCCAACTCGTCTCCAAGCGACACTTTTCTCTGAGGCTTTCTCCGCGAGTGAAGGGAACCCGAAGCCTCTCCTCTTCTCCGCTGACGACAGCGACTTTATTCCAGAGCTCTTACTTGTGTTTCGGCGACGTAGCGACGGTTTTCTTTGTTGCAGCGAACTGCCGCTCGAGGCAGCCAGATGCCGAGTGTCCATTTACTCCGCAGAACGAGCGCTGATTGGTCGGTCGCTTCAACCACAACACGGTATTCTGCTCTGACGCTATTGGCTCAGGTACCGATGGTGCATTCAACGACTGCGCGTAAATCTATGCTTAACAATTTATAGAGCTGGACAAATACCGTAATACCACGTAACTACTACTGCTATTACAGCTGCTGCAAACAACAACAACAACAACAACAACAACAACAACAATAATAATAATAATAATTGATGTTTACGTTGTATGTCTGTTTTTCAAGAAATGTAATCTATGGTGTTTTCATTTCAATTTGTTTTCAATTGTCAATACTTTGACATTGATTTATCAGCACTGAGACGTGAACAGACACTTCTGATTTAGTTTCTCATTCTTTTATAAAAAATCATCCGCTTTTCTTGACCATTTCAACACCCGAGGCCACGTTCACGCAGCACTTAAACTGTAATTACTACTTAGATACATAGCCACGTGATCAATAGACTAATCTGCGAGGAAAATAGTGGAAGGCTGATTGATTTTGCTGGTGCTAAAATATTATGGAGGAAAAAAAGCGGCACTACAAGATCAATACAAACACATGTCACATCGTCATTTTTTAATATAAGTCACTAAGTCCAACCACGCCATGTATGATGATGGATAATTTCATTTTCCATCTACCTATATTCATTGATTTATTCTGCTGTAGGTTACACGTGCATTAGAGATAACTAATTATAAATCAATGCCTTTATTGGTTTTTAAGCATGAAAATCACCCTTAAGCTACGCAACAAGTGCGTGTGTGTCACTCATAGAAGAATCTACCTCACTTTTTGACACCGACTTGTGTTAATTATGACTGATTTATAATTGCAATTTAAGGAGCGAAAACAGAAATCAGTGAATTCAGTACATTGAAATTGTGCACTCGTCAGATGTCTCGGAAGCTATTTGGCGCCCCCTGGTGGTGATAATAGGTGAACACGGTTTGTGGACTTTCCATCCACTTCATACATCTCTGTACATATAGGTGTGGATATTTGTTACATTGTAACACACACTTTTCATTTGATGACTTAAAATTAATATTAAAAAAAAAAACGGGAAACTAGAGCAATTGAACATCTTCATTAAAATGAGACTAATATAGTAGTTGCAAGTTGATTTTTATTTACTTTTGTGGTTAAAAACAAACAAACAAACAAAAATACATCAACAATTAATCCGGCAAAAAAAAAACAATCTTCCAGGTTTCATTCAACCCTGCTTGAGGCTACATCCTGTCCAAGCATACAAGAGAAAGATATCGAGTTGCATACAGACACTGAAATGACTCACAAAATAAAGTGAAATGTTTGCACTGCGTGTCCAGTTGTCTGTTCCTTTCACATTTTGGTAACTTGACCTTAAATATTACTGCAATGGAGCCAAAGACAAAGACAAAAGCTATTAGTGTTTTACAGGAAAATATAGATGTTAAAATGAGTCAGCAATTTTCCTTTTCCAGCACCGACAGCAACTATGGGCTAGAAAAATAGTAATTGAAAATCAATAACTGTTACTACGCAGAGCTGTTTGAAATTATACTGCAACAAGGATGGGAAATGAGAGCATTCAAGAACGTCACGCGTGAACGCCCTAGACTTTCTGTAATAAGTGAAATAAGCACAACACTTTTGAGTGAGCACTGAGACCACAGCCGTTGGATGAGAAGGGTTGTGGAGGAAGGCTTTTCTCTACTCATATGTCTTTAAGCTTGTGTAAAAGAAAAATTGATAAGGTGCTTGGATACAATTTAGAACAAATGCATTTGTGCCAAATATTCTCAAAAGATAATCCTTACCGGATGCTATATGAACCGTTTGGACAGGCTGGTTTAAAAGGCGTAAATTCACTATTTTCAACAACGATAGTTTAGCTCAGCGATTTCTTCACTTTCAACAGTCCCAACTCTGTACGTGGTGTAGAAAGATGACTCCAGTTATTGAAATCTGACATTAAAATACTTCCACCTTGATATTGGAAACATTTTGCAATAAGAACCTAAAATCTGACAGAAAGTCATGAACGATGTAAACATTGCCAAAAACTGAAACATCTGAACTTTGCAAGATGGAACACGTTTTATGAACACGGTAAAATGATGATCCAACACTCCGGCACAAATACTTTCAGTGTTTTTCCTGCAGCATTTGCTAGCTTTAGTGTTGGCACAAATGTTTGCATGAAAGCGCACGGCAACATACAAATACATGGTAACTCACAGTTTATACTGGAAGAAAAGAAATCAGTCAAGCAATATCGATATTCATGTCAACAGTCAATATCAAACGAGGTTAAATTGCACAAAAAAGGAAAACAAATTGCAAATGCAAACTACAGCATGATCATACATGGGCCTAAGAATGAAACAACAATAAATGATATGCATATTCTGCATCTATATTATATACACACATTTGGACATCCTTCACAACTACTGAGAACTCTAAACTGTACAATATATCTGCTATAAGAACAGCGCAAAATACCATTTTGATATACAGTAATACTTGTTTTTTTCTTTTACAATGTACAAGTTCAAACTGTCCACACAATAAAATGCAAAGCACAAACCTTAAAGGCCACAAAAGTGCATGTTATCAGGTCAGTTGGAAGCCACTGGAAGGAAGGGCTGGCATGAGAGCGGGAATGGAAGCTGCCGGTATCGTACAGGAGCTACTCCACACTCCCAGCCGGGGCGTCTCGCAAGATTAATAGTTAGTGGAGGGAAATCATGGAGTAGATATTAATTGTACATGCAGGCATACGTGAGGCACAAACACACATTCTAACATAGTTAGATCATGGTGAGTGTGACACACACACACACACACACACACACACACACACACACACACACACACACACACACACACACACACACACACACACACACACACAGGTGAAACTCTATCAACATTCTCCCACTCCAACATTTCCCCACACTGTCACAGTCACATTAAATTCAAGTAGTGGCACACTCAAATTGTAGATACTTAAAAGTCTCGGTACCTTTTGGACAATCACACACTTCACATCTCAGAAAGGACATGTCGGTCTCGTGTTTTGAGACGTTCAAAGTCCTGAGCAGTGAGCTGGTGCAGGCAGAAGCTGGCCTTGAATGCCAATCTTTTTTTCAGTTTGAACAAAGAAAAACTGCTGACACAGAAGGTCAACTTCCCCCCAAAGCATGTCACCGCCAGAGTTACAGAGGAGCAAAACACTGAATGTCAGCTTTTCAACATACTCTTATTATAAACAAACGCTAGTTAATGAGGCATGTGTTCAGGTGACAGGCCGTCGCTAGCTCATTATTGTGTCTTCTTGCGTGTGGCCAGTTAGCTCACGGCTGTGTGTGAACCCCAGGCCACCAAAGGGAGTTTGACTGCAGTGCTCAGACAGGAAATGCTTGAAGCAACACTTTGCGTAGTGCAAAGACGGGTGGATCAGATCATGTGATCACAGATCGTCTGATCACAGATCACCTGATCACAGATCGTCTCATCACAGATCGTCATCTTTGTTTCAAATGTGTGTTTGAACATTCCTTAACAACCAGTCTAATGGTACAGCAGTCAAGCGAGACCAGTGCGGACAATTAGTGCTCTCCTGTCAAGTTGCCTCCAAGCATTCCCCGTTTACAGAATCATCTCTATCAAAGAGTGAAAACATTTTTCACTCTTCACTGAACAGGAAGGACGCAAATTAAAACCATTTCTGTTAAGGCCACTGAATTGTGCTTAAATGTTTTCCTTCAGAGGTACCCTTAGTGTAACAAGTGCCAAGCTATTTCTGTGTCTCTACTGTCAGTGCCTCTTTTCTCATCCCACCCATATCAACTCTCCTGTGAACTGTAGCGCCCTCTATCTGCTCCACCATAGGGAACTGCAGGTGATGATGCTAATGTGGTAACAGGGGCTTATTTCTTCATATTTTGTCCATTCTCCTTATCTGGTCCAGTCGAGTATATTCAGTTTTCCTTTGGTCTTCATTCTGACATTTTGTCCACACTCTCCCTTCACCAAAGGGCTTCCTTCTCAGTTCATTCTCTAACTGTCCCCCTCTTTAAACCGGAAGGAGACACACCTGGCGGGGCTAACGGCCGAGCAGGTAGACCACCACTTCGTAGGTGCACATCATGATGGCGGTGTTGGGAATCTGTCTAACGAGGTGGGTGGTTAAGCCGCGGTACAGGGCCCGGTATCCCTCCTCTCTGGGTACGGTCAGCAGCGTTTGGAAGAAGGAGCGATACTTGCTGCCTTCCTCTCTTAGCCGTGTGCGGATCACCTCTGTGACACAAGAGTAAAGGAAGAAAACCGTTATTTACAATCACTGGCGACTATATGCTATAGCATACTAATTGTCAGAAGTGCTTATGAGTGTTATTGATTCTCCCTTGGAGTTAAATTCCCTACTTTTGATGATGTTTGTTCAACATTTACTACTGTAAGCCTTGTGTTTTGGAAGAATAAATAAATAAAAACGGTGAGACAAGTCAAATTACCATGAGGATAGGCGATGGAGGTGGCACAGGTCTTGGAGGTGGCTGCTGCGAGCATCATACCCACAAAGTCTGAGGCATCTTTGACAGACTCCTCCTCGTCCATGCTGGCGTGGGCCTTAGATTCCAACAGTTTACGTTTGATGCTTTCATAGATGACAAAATGAATAACAGTCTCAGAGATGCCAGCGTACGAGGCCGACATGCCCCTGTAGAAACCTCGCAGGCCGTCCATCTGGTACACCCGCCGCACGCACTCAAATGCGTTCATTCGCCGCTCACCTCGGGTTCTGGAATCATACAGAGACGTTTCATTTGCTTCAAATAATAATGTTTTTTTTTTTTTTTTTTTTTAATCTTTACCATCTACTGTAGCTTCCAGACTAATGACATACAGGTCTGAGGTTCCTCACCTGGTTTCCAGCTGCAGACGGGTCTTGATCAGCCAGATGGGATTGGTGGCTGTGATGGCGGTGAACCCTGGGAATTTCAGAGGAGGACACAGGTTCAGTCAGACGCAGAGACATTAGGAAGAACACAATCTAATCAACTATATTAAATAGTCTACATACTGCACAAGGACAATGAGAAAGCACTTCACTAAACAGGATCAACTCACAGTTTTATTTGACTTTACTATGAGACATTTCAATACTCTCATAGAGAATTATTGTATAGATGATTTTAAAAAAATGTCTATATTAATTCTCTTTTTTTTAAAAAAACACATTAAATTCAGTTACACACAAAAAATGCATGCATTTTCCTTTTTCACATATTGATCCTCTTCATGTGAAATGCTAAAGAGGTGTATGCAAACAACAGCTCTCTTCCTGAAGTCAAGCATCTGAACTAACGACATTCATTTGTCATCTTAAGAAAGTATCTAACTGAAAACACTGGGAAATGAGGCCAAGCAGCAAAGTCATTTTAGGCCTTTGAGTGTGGCAGATCGTTATATTCTGCAGCCTGATTCGTTTCTTTGAAATTCTTATGAGAGCATTTCTAATGAAAAAAATCAGAAGTATCAACCTTTTTACGAGAAAATCTGCCGTTACACAACTTTAGGTCACAACAGAAGGTTTGACTCTTAGTTTGGACATTCGAAAGTCCCTCTCATCGTTGGTTCAGCGATAAGAATGGACTCCCTTTATTAGTCAATGAGTGAAAATATTTATGTTAATTCTGTGACAATTAACAAACCAGTAGTTAACTGGTTAGACACTACAGACAGGCTGTTGGCCTGATATTAGCACGACTAGCACAACAACAACAGCACAGAGACACCAAATGGTGTCTGGAGGAGATTCTTCAAGTATTAAGCCGGACTAAAGTGAGAATGGTGCAGACTTTACTTCCTAATGTTAGTGTGCATCCTTGTTCTATATGTCCAGTTAGCTTAGTTTGGTACTGAGGTCACTCAATAATGAAAATGCATTCTTAATGCACTTGTGTGGTAGAGAATGTCCAGCAGAGGTGAGTGTGTGCTTGTTTGAGTTATTTATAACGGGATGAAGCTTTGAACTGTGTTCTTGTGTTTTTGTTAAGTAGGAGCTCTATGAAACATACAGTAATATAAACTTTATATGTAGCTAACTAACGAGCACTTTGTGTCATTATGAAATGACACAAAATCTCTCTAAAAGTTACATAGAAATGATGTCACGGAGAGAGATAGAATAAGGCCATTTGCAGAGCAACTAAGACGAGAGCAAGTCTAGACAGAGACCTGAGTCACATCTAGTGTATCAATACAAACACAGCCCTAGGTTAAGGCAACTGCGTGAAGAAGAGAGGAAGACACAGGTCTGTTGAAGAGAAGAGGAAGAAGAGGAAGAAGAAAAAAAAGAGGGAAGTAGAAGGAAGTAGCGTCTATGGCGTGTACTCACGAGGGAGGGGCAAAGCTCCTCCAGCTCCTCCCCGCTGCAGCTAGTAGCCTGCAGATATGGGGGGCACAGATGGCGGGGGGGGTCTCCCACCCAATCACGCAGGGGTGAAAGCTTTACAGTAAAGCCCTAAAATAGACACAGGCTTTTCTGTACCACAGTCACACACAAGCAGCAGTCACATCCACCCCCAACCCCACCAACCCCATACCAGCTAGTGTGAGGACAGATTGGAGGTGAAGGACTAACTTCTCCCCATCTTTTCCCCCAAAATCCAAGCCCCTTTAATCCCCCTATAATTTACTCTTATACTTAAGAGCTAAACTGTTTTACATTTCTTTTACTTTCACTTTGCATAGGGCCCCTCCCTTTACTCCATTTATCAACTGGAATAAAGAAAATGTTGACTGAACAGAAGCCAACCCAAAACCAAAGCTCCAGCTCCATCTCACCAGAGTGAGGTAAACACAAGCACAAATACAAAAGGCAGAAAATTTGATTGAGGATGTACTCCTCATAATCATTGTGCCATTATCAGTTAATACTCTACATATTAGAGAAATAATCAAATCAAATGCTTACTGGAATAAGGTAGAAAGGAGGAAATGCTAACCTTGTCGATTGGTGTAACAGACTCTAAGCAGTGGACAATGGGGATGAGTCATTTTCATGAACCACTTATGAATATGAGACGACAAAAAGGATGAAGTGGTTGTCAATAGAACAGTTAGTAAATGAAGTGGAACAGTGAATGCAGCTCAACCAATTCCAAATACCTCTCTGGCTCAAATCTCATTGTGGGAATACATTTAAAAATAACATTAAAGTGTCCTTGAATGAGTGTCAGCCTGCTTCTATGTCGTTTCATCCACTTCAGTGTCAGACAGAGCAGTTTTCCATTTACTGAAATGTTCAGTAAGTCTCAATATTTATTGTAAAAATAGATCATGTCAGGCTCAAAGGCTAGTTGAGTCCTTGTGTCTATGTTTTTCACTAAATTCTGTAATATAGAAAAAAAAGATATATCAGATATATAACTGGTATCGGGGGTGAAGTGAAAACCACTTGCCTACTTGTCTGCTTTGTAATTTAGATAAGCCACGAAGAAGATACATTCAAAGCCCATATGGGCTAACTAGTCCTTGAGTCCCTGTGAATAGCTGCATCTGCATAAGGCCATGCTGCTGCATGTTTCCTATGACTCTTCTATAGGAACAGAATTCCTGCATGACCTACATTCAGAGTAAGCAAATATGCTTTTGATTAACTGCTGGAGGGGAAACCATGTCTGTAAAAAAGTGGGACTTGCCTCCTTTCCCTTAAGCCGCTGAGGCGTTCTGTAACTCTGCTACTTCTCAGTGCTGACGAGATTGAATATGGAATGTGTGCACAAAGACAGAGACGATGTCTGTGCAGTAGGAAAGTAGACATTTGTACCGTATGGTACAACTACACAGATATTTAATCCAAGGTACTACAGACAAACAAATACAAATGTGACAATGATGCAGAAATGATGCCTGCCAAGCGTAATAACCAAAAACTCACTGACTCTTCTATATGTTGTGTTGTTTTTAAACTCGGTAACGTTGGGGTTAAACTGAAGGAAAACTCCCAGATACCGATTCACCTTGAAAAGAAATGACTGAGGCAAGAATGAGGTTGATGGATGATGACAAAAGTAAAAATGGAGGAAATCAATCACAGCATTCTGTAGCAGTGACAAGGTTAGCATTTCTTTTGTGCTGACAACATAAAATCCACAGAAGCATGAGTCATTACTTTACCTTTACTATGCAGATGGAACAAGGCAACAGGCTAACAGGAAGGGGGGAGGAGTGTGTCAAGACTAAGCAATATCAAAACCTTATAATAAGAACCTGGAACTATAAACTGGCAGCAAACACACTGCCACAGGCAATGGTAATAGCATTACAAATGAATAACCATTATGAACTTTCTAATATTCATAACAAATTACCATGGTTTTCATCATACCAGTGTAAAGAAATGGGATGCTACCTGACGTGTCCGCCCGAGTGCCAGGGGCCCCGGTTGACCTTTGGGGGCCGTGCTCTCTCCTCTATACACACAGAGCAAAGAAGGGGGCCCAGACCACACTGTTTAAGTAACAACTGGGATGTTAAACCATTTACAAAGTCCTCTGGAGAGGCCTCAAAATGAATGAATATAAAGTGGGAAAGGGGCAAGGAGGAAATAAAACAAATAACGAAGGACAAATGGGCTAGGAGAGGAGGAAAGCACAACCTAAACTTTGAGGACCAGGTTGTTTTCTTCTTCTTTTTTTTCCTTAACAACCGACACAGACAACCGCACATTATAGCATGAAATTGTCTGGTCGTTTGCATTAAAGTCTGAGACTGCTGATATAAGGTATTGTCTGCTCAACTGTACTTTAGGCTGGCAAGGTCACCATGAAGAGATAAGATACTGTGCTAGCTGGGTAGATGGGTGTGTTAACAGAAGGGAAATTCTCAGATAAAAGCTGGTGAGACTACGTAGTAGATGTGCTATGTGACAGGAATGGTACCGGGTGGTTTTTTTAAAGGGATAAATGCATCTTTCATGGCTGGGTTTCACAGCAAACTAAGTGAGGCTGTTTCCATCACAATCCAGGTCAAGGTCAGATTGATCCTGAGAGTCTTAAATTGTGCTTTCGGATAAGCCCCCTGCTGTTTATATTTAAAAGTTCTATACATGAAACAACTGCGTAACACTAGCCTACTTATAACAAACATCTCTGGTTAGCTTTGGCATGCTTTAGGTATTTACAAGCTTTTAAATTTGTAAAAACAAAATCCCACCATGTATATGGAGAAGGGGGGTAAAGGGGGTGAAGTGAAACTCTGGGATACTTCAAATAGTGAAAATGATGAAAAGATAAAAGAAAAATGAAATCTGTCAGATGAAAAACTGAACATTTTTTTTTAACGTAAAACCCATCAGTGATTTACACTGCTCAGGCAGACTGACAGACAGACAAACAGGCAGAGATTACACTCGGCGACAGACAGTGACAAACAGACAGAAGGGAGGGGGGAGGAGCCATCATTACCTGCAAGCCCAGCCGACACCATGTGCACTTGGGTAGAGTCTTGCTCCAGCACGCCATTCAGCTTCTCCTTGGCTGTTGAATAGGCCGCAAAGTAGATTGCCCTGTTGGAAATAATCATGTGGAAAGAAATAAGACAGAGGTTAGTAAGATATTTAAAACACTGGTTAAACTGACTAAGAAAGATAACATAGTACTACGACTTATGAGCAAACAGTGGGACACTGAAGAAAATAATAATGATTCAGGAATTTAATTTAACTGCACTATAAAAGATGACACAAATAAACAGACAAATTGTATAATTGCAAAACTTATATGAAGAATAACATTTAGTTAACAGCATTAAATATGAAAATGTGCCTGAAATGAAATACTGCCAAAATTGTAAACGAGGGCAATAATCAAGCTAATATATAGTCTAAATGCAAGTGACTCAAAGGAGTGTATCTGTGTACGTGTGTGTGTGTGTGTGTGTGTGTGTACGATCTTAATCTAGCATGCTTTGGTAGCAGATTTATCTCCCATGATTCCGGTTGCTCCTCACTAAATAAAAATCACAGGATTTAGTCAACATTTCTGCTGAGTGGAATTAAACCCACTGGCCTCGACGCTCCGCTCTCCTACTGAATGGAGAGCATGCATGCACAACATAATCAGATGAGAGATGAATTATGTGAGTAGGTTTGTGTGTGTGGTTGTGTGTGTGTGTGTGTGTGTGTGTGTGTGTGTGTGTGTGTGTGTGTGTGTTGCTAATGAACGCCAGCAGCAAGCCCCAGTGGACTGTAGCCTCATTAGAACCAAAAGACATTTTTTAAGTTTGTCATCGTCAGAGTGCTGTTTCCTAATTATAACAGAAGAGATTAACTCTGTAGCCCAGCAACCAAGACCTCCTTCTTGTTGAAAAATAATTTGTCAATTCATTCGATTCAAAAGTATTCTATTGTTAAGCTTTTCCTCAATTACTTTACCTACATCTTACACTGTAATGCATCTTGCAAATTGGACTCTTCCGCTGTAAATCATGCAGACTTTGATCAAGTAGTGGTAATTTGGCCAGGATCTTCCTAGAAGAATCACTAAGTTTTATCTTCCTGCAGCTGAAGACCGAACTGATGAATGTGCTCAGAATAATCAGAAATGATTTAAAAGTTTTGCTTGTGAAAATAATAATAAAAGTATCCTGAATTGATGTGGCAGTAGAGCGAGAAAAATCTTTTTATTACGCCCACAAATTCACAGGTACATGTGATACAGATGATATGCTGTATATCTCATGCTTCATAGCCTGAAATGATTTGTCTACATTTTGGTAGCACATAAAAAAAATGTTGATAGGGAAAACCAGGCATTGGAATATTAGGCTAGCGGTTCATAGAAGATATAAGACAGCCGCAAATCTTATATGCTGCCATGGAGTTCATCAGGCTCACTTCTTATGCATCAATATCCTCCTATAGCACAGTTACTTATAGCCGTCATGACCAGGAAACAAGCTGACACTTCCACAGCTGGACAACCAGCCGACAGGACTGACACACACAGTCACATACACATGACACAACCACCCAAGGGCAGTATTCACCCCTCAGAGCCTGAGCCAGACAGACAGAGACAGCATAGAGAGTGCAGAATGAACCCACCGATTTAATGTAAAGAATAACACACATGACAAAGAGGGAGAGAATGCATAGGGTGACTCAGATAGAGAGACAGAGACACAACGAAGCGACGGGAAGAGGACAACAATGGCCGTGTCATGCTGCAGTAGCTCGGGAGAACTAGACAGGTCAGGGAGGGAACTAGGACACAAACACGACTCTCAATGTAGGAACTCAATTGTGACACTACGCAACAACATCAACGGTCACATGACCAGAGAGTCACAGCTGGCCAGCGCCCGCTGTAGTTAATGTTTCATTCAGGGTTTGAGTGACTGACTTGAGGCTGTTATGCAACCCTTACCAGCCAAGCCAAGAGAAGGAACCGACTCATTTCCTGTAGGATTTGAAGGACAGATTTACATGGCATTTCTGGGGGTTTAAACTCAACGCATTACTGTATTTGTGGTCTAGTATTATTGCTTTCAACTTAAGCTCTGAATGAGCTGGATGTTTGAAAAATAAAACATGGAGATTTAGCAGAGGCAAATGGAATCCTCAACAATGGTTTGATGTAAAATATTATATACATGTTTTTATTCTCTGGTACAGCTAGTGCAGATAACAGTGGTTCATTCTGAAGGTTTCTTATAAACATCAGAGATTGTGGTGACCTACTCTACTGTGTTGGTTATCAGATATGCAAGCACTGGTTGTTGTCTTTTCTCTTTTTTTGGCCTTATTCTGCACATTTTGTAGGGCTGTCGTCAACCAAAGACTCGACTGAAATTCTACCTACTGTTCAAGCAATCAAAAAAAAAGAAAAAAAAGAAAAAGGAGGTGGGCTGTCAAACGATTAAAAATGTGTAGGGTAGGGTAGGTGTGGGATAACCACGATTAATTACCCTTTTATAATTTCCCTGAAAAGATTTGCCATTTCCTTCGTTTATTGTTGCAGGATCGGAGAGATAAATGACAGAAGGCGTATATGCACCAGAATTTGAACTACCAACATATGGGGATGCACCGATACCTGCCACTTTTTTTCAAACCAAGTACTTAAATTTCAGTACTTGCAGATACCAAGTACTGATATGAGTACTAATAACTTTGAAAAAATGTAACTTCCTGCTTTCCTGATGTAATCAGAGCAGAGTTTGCAGAAGGGATATTCATAATAACCCGTTTAACTGTTCTGTCAGTTACACAGTAAAAATAAATGTTAAAGATAAAAAAAGCTAAGAGACTCAGAGGATGGCAGCTTGTCACTTAAACAAAATAGCACTGGTCCGCCTTAAAAGGTCAGCCCACCTTAAGTGTTCGTAAACTGGAGTTGTTGATAACTTTGTAGCTAACTCCCTTCACTTTAAATATCAGCTGGCTGCTTGTGTCTAGTTGTAGCATTTATTCACTCACAGATAATCTGAACACAGACTGAACTGCTACATTCAAGTTGTAACATTACTGATGACATCATACTCACCGCCTCCCCTCCCTCCATCCCCTCGTTACGTCAGAGACTTACTAGGGAGTCTAATTAGCTCACATACTGCAGCTGCTGGTAAATGAGGATTTAACCTGTTTGTGCATCAGGTTATTGTCGCAGTTGGGCAGCTTATTAGGCTCAATGACGAGAGGTTAACATCATGCTGCTGCAGTGGAATGGGGTACGGTTGTATCTCGATTGCTGCATCTTTGAATTTTTATATTCAGGAACTTCCCATCCAGCGAGCAAACAGCATTACGGGTTCATACCACAAATTAATCATCCTGCGTTTCATTTGGACAGCCCTAAAAAACTAAACTACCTGATAACCTATGCTAATTGTATAATTAAATAATAACAACAGACTAATATTAATCACCATATTCATATGGTTTCAGAGAATACTAACTTTACGTGCTATAGCAGCACAATTGTCAGGACTGAGGACTCGGACAAGGACAGAGACTCCCCGAGGTGCTGACAGCTACAGCTGTCCAGATCACTCTCTTTCTCCCCTGCCTACAGCAGTGGGACGATCAAGGCTAAATGAACAGAAGAAATATTCCAAACGGTGAAGTAACCCTTCATTAAAGGCACCTGGCGAGGTGTGAGCGCTCCATGTACCAAGGCTGCTATGCCACATGTTTTCCCCTCTCACTCTCTGCCCTTTCCAGTCTATCTGTACTGTCAATCTAATAGAGACACAACGGCCAAAAGGTTATCTTAAAAAAAGAAAGATAAAGACATGAGAATGCGGTCAGACAAGAGACCAGTAGGTGCTATTTTTTGTGGCGTTGCTTAAGAAACACGTAGGCAGCAGAAGATATGCACCACACCTAGAATACTATAGATAATACTGTACATACCTGGAAGGTGCCACACCCACAAGGTTAGGTCCCAGTCCTCTGAAGAGGGAACGAGGTCCCTCTCTCTCTAGAATTAACCTGCAAAGAGAGATGTGCATGTGTTAGCTTCTACTTCATAAACCAAACAAAAACAATGAGACGCTTTTATCTTTAAAGAGAGTTAGAGATTGCATTAATATTTTTTAAAAACTCCCAGCAAGAAAGCAGATAACCAAATAAAAAAATATCAAATTATTCCTTTAAGGTTTGGCGATTACAAACAATTCTGTGAGTTACACAAACAACAGTTAATTATCTCACTATTGTATGTCAAACATTCTTTACATGCTGTATGATCACTGACAAATATAGATCACATTAGTGTTTAAAGGGCACCGCCGGAAACGGACCTCTGTTCTGAGCAAGTGGACCCGTAAATTATAACTTTTTGGGCAATTTTCCAGGAGCCGACACTCTATACGGTCTGATGTTATACATAAGATCACTGTCAACATGCTGGGGGACCCAAAATAAATGAAGCATCAGATGTCCTTGCTCCGCTGGTGTTTACAGTGTTCTTATCATGGCGCTCACGTGTTCACGTGTCAGTTGTCAGCCAAGTTCAAAGATCTCATCGGCCTCTAAACTAGCCCAGAAACCTCATTTTAAACGTGGACTGCTTATGGTTGACCTTTATTCTTTTCCCAGTTTTCACTTAAACTGTGGTGCAATGTATTGGAAAGATATCCTGGGAAGAAATAAGAGACTTTGGGGATTTATGAACTGGTCCTTTGGGTATCTTTCTTTTAGTAGCTTTGTCCCAGTATTTGGTTCAGCTTGTGGGTTCGTGGCCTTTGCCTTCCTGGCTGTGAGATTTTGCAAATATTTGTTCTTAAAAGACTCAAAAATGATTTTGTACACAGAATCTCCACAGAAGCAATTGCCCAAATTTACACACGGAGCTGAAAGTGATAAAACGTCAATCATAAGCTAATATACCCTGCTCTAAAACTCTGTGCCTCACTGCGTGTTGACCCATTTTGACTTGGGTTTTTCTCTCTTTTTTCCTTTCCTTGCCGTAGCGCTCTTCCCTCTTCTGTCCTGCTCCATTCTGTATCGTGTAATGGTGGTGTACAGTTTCTGCTACTCGCTGTTTATCTCAAGGACTTGCTCGTTGAGCCGGAGAGGGTGGGGGGATTTTCAATGCTGTGTTTTCAAGCAGCGATGAACAATATTATATTATATTTTCAATGATATCAGTATTTCATTTTTAAATATCACAACACCCCGTACATGAGCAGTTTGTCCAAGATTGCAGAATAATTAATGCGAGCATTTGACAGTGGAAAATTCCACACACTGCAGCTTCTGCATTATGCAATATGTTGAACACTGAGTGTCATGCACCGTGACAGACATGGACGTGGGTTGCCAGACTACAAGAGCAGAGAACCGTAGCTACGTTGTCCATTTACTTAAACACCATTAATCCTTCAGAGACCAACGTTAAATATTAAATATTAAATTTTCAGTGACTTTGGCTTTGAGTAGATTCCAAATAAACACCTGACCAATATTGGATTCCCCTGTGACCTCACTTCCCATAATTCTGGTAACTTTCCACCGTCTTCCACTGAAGAACAATGACATATCATGTGATAAAAAGGGAAGGATTTATTGTGTATTTGTGTACTCAAAACAGCCCCAAAGCTTTAATATCAAAAAGAGACTTTGGACTTTTTATCTGACGCATTGCTACGATGTCTTGGTTTTAGATTCTGATGATTTTTAAGAAAAAATTCTCAGCAATTCCAAAAACAACTTGAAACCTACTGCCCAGGGCAGGTTTAAAGCTATGGTCTATGATTTGAAACACACACACACACACACACACACACACACCACACACGCACACACGCACACACGCACACACACACACACACGCACACGCACACACACACACACACACACATCCCTCCCCTCTGTGCTCCTTAATCCCTCCCCTCCGAGCTTGTATCGTTCTCCCCTCGGAGCCTCCCACGAGAAGCTCGAAGCCCCTCCAGGCTAACGTCTCCATCGAACAAATAAACAACGCTGCAGAGACAGACATAGTCTCGACACTGTCTAATAACACGAAAACAAACTAACGGCAGCTTTCACGGTCATAAGGCAGCATCGGCATGAAAGTTAGCCGTGTCACAACATCCACGATAAAAGACGAAAGATTACCTGTTCCAGGGCTTTCACGTTTTTAACTTAGTTCAGAGGGAGATTTTGGTGTGTCGCGGCGAGTTTCGAGAGACGGGGCCCTCTCGAAAATCTCAAGGCGTGAGCAGGAGCAGGAGAGTAAGCGAGGATTGGATTGGAAAATTGATCCAATGGCAACTATTGGATTTAATTGACAAATTGACAAATCTTTCAAATCGTAGACCATAGCTTTAAGGCTTAATACATTATCCAGAGTGATCTTTGCCAATTGTAAG
This sequence comes from Chelidonichthys spinosus, assembly GCA_029853015.1. Classification (NCBI taxonomy): domain Eukaryota; kingdom Metazoa; phylum Chordata; class Actinopteri; order Perciformes; family Triglidae; genus Chelidonichthys; species Chelidonichthys spinosus. The sequence goes on from CM056827.1 coordinate 13,489,139, forward strand.
TTTCTGTTTACAATTATGTATCCATCTCCTGGATCATTCATGGTGTTGAGGCAACTAAGTATCCTCTAAAAGCACATTTGTTCCTAGTAAGAAGTGAAAAAGGACATAAGATAAAGAGTGATGCAGTTTCATTATTTTCAGGAGGATCATGTGATTGGTCATGTGTTTGTCTGTGAGTGAGTGTGCACATCTGTGTCTGTCCACTGCTATTCTCGCATTCTGCAGCAGCAAACTGCATAATGTTTTGGGTCGTCAGTAATGGATGCATGCTCAAGGACCTCTCGTGGTTGGGGTGATTTACACATTCTGTTTTACATCAACTGCCAGCTTACTCCTCACACTTACAAACACAATATTCAGGTAGCAATATTGTTGAAAATGTAATATTTATTTTCACAAAACTATCCAAAGATTTGCTCAGAGTCTCATTTCCTGTGCAAATCAAAACAAACTGTCCCTGGTATGGTTCCTTTTTTAAATGATCCCAAACAAATTTTAAAAGTTAGTACAATTAACATTTGGTGTAATTCTCCTTACTTGAGACAGTGCAGAGGCCCTGGTGGAGTGACACGGGCCACACTGGCTCCATTAACGGTGCTGAGTTGTACTTCAGAGATGTAGAGAGTGACTGAAGAGGACTGCAGCCTGGTCTTCACAACCTCCAGAGGACAAGTCAAAATTGCGCCCACTGTGCCGCCACATCTAGAAAGGAAGTTGAGAAGGTGTTGAGAATGAAAACGGGAAGAAACAAAACGAGATGGGGCAATAGATTTAAAAATAATGATACAGAAATAACTTTGAAAGGCACACACCACATGGGTGCCCTAAGCAGCAAGTCCATAGTTTGACTTGCTTTGCTGCATGTCACACCCTTAATCTCTTTCTTCACATTTCACTTCACTTGTCTCTCTCCACTATCAAATGAAGACTGATAAAATTCCCTCATTAGCATGTTTTATACACGTATTAAAAAGCACGAATACATGTACATAGTATTATCATATCTGGTCCAAGTCACATTAATATTTGGCTAATCCCTTTGCCAGTTTTCTTTTTTTAAACCACCCTCTGATACTGATCTCCCCACTATGTGGCAGCTAGTAAGTTGTTATTCCTTAGCTAAAATTATCTAGGAGCAGGCACACATCAACACTCCATGGCTTGGTGTTGTTGTTTAGCTGGCTTAGCTGACGCATGCACAAGAGCACATCATGAATAAAAACATGACTGCATACTGAACTATGATCATGTTGCTTAAACTTCCATCACTTGTTTACTTCCATCAGCAAGTAAACAAACTAAAGTCCACTCCACATTAAATATAATTGCAACTTTATTCCAAGGCTGCCAGACATCAGCTCAAAACAATGTTCTGTCCCTGTGCCACACAAGCACATTCATCAATGATCTCTGCTTTCACCAAGGGCTCGGTGCTTTCCACAATAGGACTTCACAATCAAACTTGTTGACTGCCGTAGACTAAACGAATGCTCTACAGGTCGGGTTAAATGAAGATAGCTGTAGCTCTACAGTGGTGAATAAAGACATCTGGGCGCTTGGCAGTGGATTCCTCCAACATACAGTCTCTTTTGAGTAACACCAGCTATATTTACCTTTCAAAGGACTGACCTACATTCATGCTCACAGGCAGCGGTGACCCTTGCCCTACTTTCAGAGCTATGCTGTCTGCTGCATCTGTGTGTGTGTGTGTGTGTGTGTGTGTGTGTGTGTGTATTTCATAGTGGCTGTGGGAGGAAGCGCTGAGGCCCTCCAGCTCACGTTTTCGTGGAAAGCTATACCGACTTTGCTTGTTCAAGATAGCAAATGTGTCTCGTGTTCTTGTCTTATTCAAAATCCCTGATAACAAAAGAGTTGTGGAATGATGAGATTACCCTATTTGAATGTCAAACATTGGGAGCAGAGATGAAAGCAGAGGCAACAGACCAGAGAGAAACTAAAAACAATAGATTACAATTAGAACTTGAAATACTGGGACATCAAACTGACACGTTTAACACCCGTGTTGTAACGTTCTTTGTTGTTGGGCCTATCTGGAGAGTTGTGAATAAGAATCACTGCATAACTTTTAAAATGGGACGGCTGTTGAAACAAAATCTTCATAACTTAATCAATGTTGTGGCCTCATTTAGTGGTTTACAACAGCAGAATGCCTTTTATCAGTATTTTACACCCCTACGTTACCTTGCGCCTACAGTTTGGACAGAAAACAGAAAAAAGACTCATGATATTTTTTAGTTAGAAATATTATGAGATGGATGTTTGCAGGTTAATGCTGTCCTTTCAATCTGGGGGTCCTTCGAGGTGGACATGTGTTGGAACTCCTGAATAGCCCTTAAGATACAAGAGTTAACGAAATAGGAGTTGTGGTTTCAACAGTTAATGTTTATATCCATTAACAAAGAATCAAAACACATAGAATCTAACTTAACTGATTACATACACGGATATGCAACATTTCGTGTAATCTGATTCATTTCTCGGGATCTTAAAAGGTAAAATCGCTGGAGGAAAAAGCAGTGCTGTGCCTGCTGCAGAACTTCATCAAGTTACCACAAGAGAGCAGCAGGGAACCCGGAAATACATTAGAATTCCCTTAGAAATAAAAGCTCAACTCTTGTCATCTGAATAAAAGAAGTATATACCTACAAAAAAAAAATAACAATAAGGGTTTAAAATATTCAGTTGTATGCCCAAATCCACAGCTGCCCTAATATAGAACCTCCTTTTGTCTCGTTTGTGTTAATGTTACTGTTCAAATTGTTTTATTTTGACATTTCGACAGGAAGCTCTGTTTCAACCGACTGTTATGACACTGACGTGCACACAGCTGACACATGCACGCGCTGCATATAGAGAGAAAAAAAACAGCCCTCGTTGACTTAATTAAACAAGATAACCGAAATGACGTGTCGTGTTTGAATGCTAACACTAGTTAGTATTCAGAAAACAACCCCGGTATCTGAACGAAACGTTGTAGTCCGACTTACCCTCCAGCGAACAAATGAACAAGTGTGTCCCTTTGGCTCATTATTTAGCACGCCCTGCCAAACAGCACACCTCGGGGCTGCGGCAGAGGGTCGAACACGGGCTTCGGTCGCGTCTCTTCCCGATGCTTCCTGCCTCCGAGGGGCTGCGCACGTCGATGGGCAAAGCGCCGTCGATGATGAACGAGCGGTGGGGCGAGTCTGCGGTGATTCAGACTGCAGTGGGCCGACAAAAAAGCCTCCTCCGTCGCTCTCAGTTTTCTCAGGCCCCCCTCACGCACAGATAGCTTCTTGTCTTCGTCTGAAAAACACCGCGGAGCTGCGAACTCAACTGCTAACTGCCGACAGATGAAAATATCAGCGCTAACAGACGGTTTTAGTGCTCATCCGCGGGTTCGTCTCGATCCTCTCCTCTGCTTTCATCGTTGCAGCGAGAGGGAAGGAGGCAGAGCTCATAGTATTTACTGTACAATCATAGGCTGGGAAACAGACGCTGCTATTGGTCAGCTCGGCGCGTGACGTCACTTCATCTCCGCCCTGACCACGCACCGTTCACATGCTCAGCGTTGAACGAGATATGTTGGAGAAATTTCTCTCCAGGCTGAAGCAAAAGCACCTTCAGGCATGAGATCGTTCGTTCTGAGAATAACCGATAACCGGTTTTCTGTTTTGAAGATGTCTTCTGTATGTCATACCTGAGACAAAAAAAAGAAAACAGATTTACAGTCAGACAACCACACGCCCAACATTACAAAACAAAAATTAAATGTAATAAAAGCAACTGCTATCCTTACAATAAAAATAAAGGTTTATGAAGTAATTGTGGCTAATCTTGTTTACCAATGGATTTAAGGATGTTTGGCATCAATGTAATGAGCAAATCCAATCAATTTCATGGATTAGCTGGTTATTTGATCTATACATCTTTTCAACATTCATGTTTTTAATAATTTACCAAATCACAGTATTTCATTATATTGTGATAACAATTGCATACACCTTGACAAGGCTTCATCATTATTGCCTATAGCCCATCACTATGGATATTGAACACACAAAAAGTGGAGGATTCTCAACTTCACACCTCTTAAAACTGGAAGTCAGCTCTTTAACCTCAGTGTGATAAGACACAAAGTGTTTGGCTCCCTAGACTCTTACAGTTTCCCTTTTGACAAAAAAACTATGGCGGATGTCATTTGCATATACAGTGTTGGTAGTAGCATTGGAAAATGGTAAATGGACCTGCATTTCTAAAGTGCTTTTCTAGTCTTTTCTGACTACTGATGGAGTGTTACGCTGTATTCAGTCTACATTCACCCATTCACACATATTCACACCCTGATGGCAGAGGAGCCGCCTGGCCATCAGGAGCTAATCTAATCTCACTTCTTCACACACTTTCACACGCTTAGGGCACAGCCTTCGGGGGCAATTTGGAGTTCAGTATCTTGCCCAAGGACACTTTGGCAGGCAATCTACCGATTGGATGATGACTCAGTTGACTGAAAACTGGAAGATGGTTCCACAGAAGAGGAGCTTGATGGCTAAAAGCTCTTGGCTCTACTTTTGCAGAGTAGGAATGACAAGTACCAGATAGTAGGGTTTTATGAGGTCTTTAAGATATGATGGCACCTGACCATAAAGAGCTTTGTAGGTGAGGAGAAGGATTTTATATTAAAGTCTGCATTTTACAGGGAGCCAGTGTAGAGAAATGTGGTTTCTTACAGTAGTGTTCGAGGCAATGACAATCCCGTCAATAGCTTTATCTTTAGACAAGGATTTTCAGCGGAGTTTGGGCCAAAGTACAATAACTTCTGTCTTATGTGAGTCTAACATCAGGACATTTCAGGGTCATCCAGGTGTTTATATTTACATGCTTGGAGCTGATCAATAGATATAATTGAGTATCATCTGCATAACAATTAAGGTTTATCGAGTCTCCTCTAATGATATTGCATAAAGGAAGCATGTACAAGTTGAAAATAATTGGTCCAAACACAGAACCCTGTGGAACACCGGGTTTCATTTACATGCACAAATTGAACTGACTTAATGCAGTTCCTTTGATGCCAGTTAAGTTTTCCAATCTACATACTAGGATATCATGGTTCATGGTGTTGAACGCAGCACTGAGATCTAGGACCATTTACTTTTTCAGAGTATTCATAAGGTACTTAAATAAGAAAAGGCAGGGAACAGCAGCTGGAGATCCACATCAGCATTCAGCCATTGTGCGGCTTGTTCAAGTGCACCTTGACAGCACGTAATATACAGTTTCATTCTCTTTTTTCTCTTGATCAAAACTGGACTCTTTTTCTTCTGAAAGCAGCCAATCACCTGACTGCACTCAGATCCAGTTAGTGATTCAATAATGCAGCTGAACAAGTACACACGGTTTTGTAATTGGGAGCACAGTATGACATGTTGGCCATGTCATGTGCATGGTTGCACTCTCCACATTTGTAGAGTCAAAACCAATAATGCCGTGTCCTGCATTAGAGATGTTATGAAAGTCTCATGATCTCGTGTGTGATGAAAGGGTACAGCGTACAGTTACACAATCAAACCCATCCCAAACTATGATGAAATTAATGGGTTCAATGAAGCTTTTACAGTAAAACATTTTTGCAAAAAGATACTGTATATTTTAATATTTCATTAACATATTTCATTTTAAAAATTAAAAACATTGCTCCCATTAAAGGAGTTTGTTCTAATTTAACATTACGCTACTTCATGGAATTTTTTTGTTTTGTTTATTTCAGATCTTCACTCTTCGTCCTCGTATGTTCATAGAAAAAAAAAGAAAGTAGGAAGAACAAGAAACGTACAAATTATTTTGTAAAACAGAGGTCCCAGTTGATTTATCTCTACTGTAGGTAATTCTACGAGGAAAGCAACTTCATGTTTTGAGTTTTTGTTTGTTTTTTGGGCGACCATTTGTATCTTTAAATCAATACTGTCTGAGGTGAAAAAGTCCAAAGCATCAAAATAAACGCTCTGATAAACACGGGGGCAATACGCAGAACGATCCTGAATGAAATTCTATGAAATTCCCATACAGTTTTCATTTATACTTCGATGAGAAATTGGGATCCAGACCACCCTCCAGTCACAAAATGGCCCTCAGTCAAAGGGCAGCGAAGTATTATAAGACAGACAAAAAAGGACTAGAATGGATTTACCAGAGTTATTTAAAGCGTATATTTCCCTCGAGAATATATTGACATTAAGGGATCCCGATATGTCAAGAACTCTATTAAATGGCGTTAAATAGCTGGATGGAGTTCAATGGGACCGTACCCAAATGGACAGTCCGGCGTTGAGTGTACATTTGTAGTGTGAGTGGCCAAGGTTCTCACGAGGACAAGCGTGAGTCCGAAAATGAGAAGAACCGTGATGCTCATGAGGGCTCCTGCAAGTTTACAGGATCACAAGATGGAAGCACAGCGATTGAATTATAGTGTTATTAAAAGCCAAACGCTGTGAATAAGTTACACAATCTGCCCGTCTACATCCATCTGTCTGCCTCTCCGTTTCACTCAGTGACCGTCTCACTCTCTCTCCATTTCTCTCTGATGTACTGTAAGTAAACTATGGGAATGTGTGTTAGCATTGTGTATATGTGTGCCAATCTTCACACCCCCAAGTTCAAAACTTCCTGGCCCATATATTTTATTTTAACATGGAACAACTTCAATTACTTTAAATTAACAGTTCATCTGTGTGCAATTTGATGTTTTTTTTCTTTAGATACTCATATTTACATTTGACTCTGCACGCATGACAGACATTGAGCATGCCCTTTTCTGTGCCTGAACTAGCTCAATAGAAAGAAATGAGTAATGTGCTATATATAATTACTACACATGTATATTCAATACAAATGCTGAGTCTTCAAACCTTGTCCATCAGCCACAAAAACAGCGGCAGTTTAAAAAACTTAAATGAGTTGGATGTGCAGTTTTGAGTCTGTAAATGTAAAAGTCCACAAACCTATCATGTCTCATGATATCACGCATGCAGAGAGGTCGTGTGATTTCTGTTGGAGTTTGACCGAACACACAAGTGGAATCGATAATGAGGAAACTCTCTCTCTCTCTCTCTCTCTCTCTCTCTCTCTCTCTGTGTGTGTGTGTACTCAGGTCAGACTTAACACGTGAACCCTTTTTTTTATCAGTTTTTGGGTTCAAAGGGAATAAAGAGGAAAAGGCAAAAATAGATATTGTTTAACTTATAGTTAAACATTAACTGTGGAGGTTACTATTTTAGGTCATTTTGAAAGGTTTCCAAAGTTGTGGTCTTGAATGTTTCTGCAAAATACAGAATTTCAATAACATGTTTTTATACATAAAAGAATGAATGAAAGCATGACGATAGGCTGAAGTATCTATATCTTTCTTAGCATTGCATTAGTTGTTCTAGGTCTGGTGAACATTTAAAAAATGATTGCTTATGAAAGCATTAATGTCATTGAGTTTGCTTTTTGTGGATTATCAAAATATGTTCCCAATTCCTTTAACTCAACAAAGTGACACTCACTCTGTAAGTCCATAGAGACCATCGAGAAATGTATATTTTCTGATCATCAGTTCTGGTTGGACAGTACAATAACATAATGGCAGCAGCACAGTATAAGCCATGCAACTTAGGGATATTGAATGTGATACCTTGCACAAAGGGACATGGCAGTACTTAACAAACCATCATCTTAGCTGACGTGTGCTAAAACACTTCACTTTTTTTCAAGGTACCCCTGTCATTCACCCCTGAAGGTCATTGAACCTCACCTGTGGAACAACTCCTCTCTGCAATATCGTGTTTGACTCATCACTGCCTCCTAGCGGAATTAGTCTGACATACCTCACTACAGATATTTTTCTCGATGTAGGATAATGGTAGTTTGACGTCGCTAGACCAAATTAATGGTCGTTCTCTTGTTGAAAAAAAAAAGCCAATGCTGGCAAAGATATTTAAACATTTTAGCCACAATATATATAAACAGGCACGACTGCAAGCTTTGTTGGTAAGCTATTGTTTGCACCGGATTCAAGGCTCGTCACAGACGGCTTTTTGTAACGATCGACAGCGGTAGGCTATTCTCGTCTTTAATGACAGACATCAACACGTTAGTAATTGTAGGAAACCTACAGAAAAGGCAGGGTTGTTTAATGACTGCTTTGTTTGGTGGTACCTTCTAGGCTATCTGGTGATTTAATAAAGTCATGGAGCAAATTAAGTGATTACAAGCATTATTTCCTTTTACTTAACATTTACCGACGTCCCTCAATGCACACTTACAATACAACATCAGCGATAGTTCTCTCGGGCGATTGCTCGTCCCATTAATCACGTTGTTAACTGATAACGGTGTAAAGTCGCCGTTATTACGATATAACTAAGGACCATGAAGGCAGCACCGTGTCACATGACCAGCGCACAGCTGAGGGATGCTGAGGTAGGCTTGCCCGTTAGCCACTTTAGCCGTGTGTACTAATCCTGGCAGAAGCGGCCGTTTGTTGTCAACGTTCCGGACTGAATCGCCCGAGGGGAGACACGCCGCGAGCCATGGCGAGGATCGAGCGCGTGTGGTCGTCCTCTGCGTGTCCTCGTATCGTCGGCCTAGGGTTGGATGTCAATGTCATCATCCGTAGCTAGGGCTGTCCAGTTAGCTCTGCTAGCTTGTGTCTGGTTAACGCAGGGCCAAGGCCAAGGCCAAGCGAGAAAAGGGAGGCCGTCGGGTGAGTAACGTCTGTTTTTTACCTCCTTGTTTACCAGCGTCTCTATACGCCAACGTAACATATCGGCTCGTCGGTTGACAGCCGTTCAGCTGCTTACCGTGGTTTTCTTGTATTGAGATGAATATTGCCTTTGTTTGCGACTGTACAGAAACGACTGTGTACCGACCATGTAACGCTATTCGCTGTGAAATGTAAACTGCTAATCACCGAGCAGAACTAGACAGTGTAGAATAACTGCGCTCTCGCAGCCGGACAGGTCGAGGTTTTATTGTTTTTGTTTTTGTCTTGTGACGTGATGACAATAAGCTACTCGATTAAAAAAACAATGCATTACATCGCAATGGCATTGTTTGGTTAATGTAGGCTTTGTCATCCGGTGCGTTAGACACACAGATATGCTTCCACGCTTATGTATTATTATAATACTGTTTTTTTTAAGGAAGTTGTCTAATGTCGGTGAATGTTATTGTGGAGGGCAGGTTGTAGGGGCTTGGAAGGGGGGGGGGGGGGGGGGTCTGTCAATGCTGTATTGTTTTTACACAGCATTGTGCAGCATTTTGCATTTGCTTTCGAGGCCATACTTCCATTATTTACTGAAACATGTTATTTATCTCTGTTGATTAAGCATTGAATGCATTTTAAAACTTTAAAACTAATATATATATATATATATATATATATATATATATATATATATATATATATATACGACCAAGACGTCTTGGTATATATATATATATATATATATATATATATATATATATATATATATATATAATTTTTTTTAAACATCTTGTGGGGTTTACATTTCCTTTCACAACATGTAGCTGTATAGATAGCTTTCTTGTAATCCAGACTAGGAGTTTACCCCCCTCTCTCTCACACACACATGACATCACCGGGACTTCCATAGAATATTATGAGAGGTTTGTAAGGATGACATCATGTTGTATTTGTGTCATTTGGAGGCACCCAAACTTTCTCTCTTGTTCATAATCCACCAGGCGTTTGCTCTGTAGGTGGACAGAGGAGGAGGAGGAGGAGGAGCAGGACGTTGGGTTTTGGATCAGACCTTCTTTTCAAGTTGCCGCCACTATCTTCTTCGTCATCGTCACCCTCAGCTGAGCCATGTCTTCGTCAGGGTGCTGCCACCTACCTGGCTCCCTTTGTGATTACTCCGGGAACGCCGATACTGACACCTCCAAGGATTCGGAGGAGTCCGATTCTACTGCGCAGGCCCAATACATTGCCAAGGTTACGGCTAAAGACGGCCGCCCGCTCTCCACCGTTGTCAAAGCGGTGAGCTTGCAGAGGTAAGAGAGGGAGGCCCTAATAAATATACTGTAACTACACTATAGTTTGGTTAATCCTCACATTGTTGTCTTGTCCCTCTGCTCCACAGTGATGTGGGCATGTGTCGGATTTGTCATGAGGGAGCTGGAGGGGAGACGCTGCTCTCACCCTGCGACTGCACTGGTACGCTGGGTAAAGTGCACAAGAGCTGCTTGGAGAAGTGGCTCTCCTCCTCCAACACCAGCTACTGTGAACTCTGTCACACAGAATTCACCATCGAGCGACGACCACAACCACTCACACAGGTTAGAAGGGTTCTACGGCAAAGCTACATCTTTGGGCTTGTACTGATATTTTAAGTATTTTGTTATAAGTGTCAGATTAATGTAAGCCATGTAGACGATGTGCTAATAAGTAGCATCTTCAGGATGTGAGATGATTTGATCAAAATTGATCATATCGTTGCCTGGCCTTATAATAAGAGCTCTCTATTCATTGGACTAGTTTTCAGTCACATCAATGTGTTCATATTTGTTATGCTCACACCTTTTTAGTTCTCTTTTACTTGGCAGGACTTTGTTGTAATAAGCATCGAATGAACATTAAGAGGATGCTGTAGCTCATTTTTCCTCTTCATTTTGCTGTAACTCAGTGGCTGAAGGACCCAGGCCCTCGCAGCGAGAAGCGCACACTGCTGTGCGACATGGCCTGTTTTCTTCTCATCACGCCCCTGGCAGCTATCTCCGGCTGGCTGTGTCTGAGGGGAGCCCAGGACCACCTGCAACTGAAGAGCAGACTGGAGGCTGTTGGCCTCATCGCCCTCACCATCGCCCTCTTCACCATCTACATCCTGTGGACACTGGTAACTAATGCGATACCTTTGTTTACCCTCCTGGAACTGAGAAAAACCTGTTGAGGAAGTTTATGCTCTGTACTCTTGTTGAGGTGCAAGCAAAGAACATGTTTTCCTCTCTGGTTTTTTAACACCCACAAGCTGCTTCTATTTTCTATTTTTCTTGGCTTCCCTCATAGATTTGGAAAACAAATGTGAACTGCCACACAGACACAATACAAAGACAACACCACCTACAGATCCAACAGATCTATGTTCTGCTTTTGATTGTTAAATATACATTCTGGGGCTGTTTTCTGGTCCCAGTAAGACGATGCAAAGTCAAAGCACAGAGAGACATGGGGGGATTGTGCAACTGGATAATTTGTCTGAAAATTGGCCAGATAGTTCATGCAGTAACATGCATGCATTACTCATTGAGAAAAGTAAGAATAAGCTGTCCTTTACTCTATTTTCCTTTTCGTTACTTATAACTGAATGAATCTGAAACTTTCCACAGACACCTAACATTTCAATCTCTCAAAAGAATCATTGCAAATGTCAAACCGTGAGAGATCAGTGGCAGCTTCGGCTCACTTATCGCTCCTGTCCTGCAGACGTACTACTCCGTCTCAAATATCTGGGTGTCAGTTTTATTGATGTCTGTCTCTTATTTCCTTGTCGCCGCCTGTCTCACCCTCTCCCCCTTTCCTTCCATTCTTGCTCAGGTGTCGTTTCGGTATCACTGTCAGTTGTACTCGGAGTGGAGGAGGACCAATCAGAAAGTGCGACTGCTCATGCCCGACATGAAAGGGGCGCACACCACCCAGCGATCTGTGCCGACCAAGTCGACGAAGAAAATGACTGACGAGACCATCGTATGAGTGCAGAGTGGCGGCAAGAGGAATATTTAAAAATAACGCCCACTGAAGCACTCGCTAAAAAAAAAAAACAACAAAATTAATCATGTTAATAAACTTTTGCACTTCATCAGGACCATTCTGAGAGGGGAGAGCTACTTCTTCTTCCTCCCGTTTTCTTCTTGTATTGAAGCACTTGATGTAAACTACTACAGTATTTGCCGACCACAGAGGTGGTTTTGGGGAGAACTCATTCCGGAGTCCTAGTCGATGTTGAAACACAGAGTTGTCAGCGGACAGCCAGTGCTGGGATGTGAACACCTGAAGACGTGGACAACGGACTAACCAGCCAAACTGTATGTCAGTGACACAAACTTATGAAATACTAAGACACAAGCTAATGTAGCAGGATATAACTGATTCAGCATGCTACTGCAGTATAATATGAAACATATTCACTACCTATAAGTCCCTCATGCCTCTTCACAATGTATTTAGCTGGTTTTCAACAACGGGCAGCCAATAGCCCGGCAGAGGTTAATAACCTAAAAACACGATTGACAAAGTCTATCTGTGAATATTCTTTCTCGACATGTAGAGGGCGACAGTCGCTCATACCAACCTTGTTGTCTACAATCTGAATCCCTGTGAAGCTTCTTGGCAAAGCTTTGTCATTGCTGTGTGAGCGGTGAAAATCAAGTCATTTACCCGTTTAGACGACAGCTAAGTCATCACGTATTTATCACAGCTGCCACAGGGTCGGTGAAGATTGTAGTACGTGGGACGACACCGACTGCAGCCGTTAAACGGCAGTGCAGTAATGTATAAAGAAATAGTATTGAAGGTATGGAAAAGTGTTTACATTCTAATTAGATCATGTTTCTACTATCGTCACAAAAAGGTGCATCAGCAAACGGCCCCGCTCCACTTGTAAATGCACCATTCATTAATTGGGCCGCCTAGCAACGAACAGTAGTCATCAATGTCCGACGTCACAAGAGATGCAATTTCAAATAGAAGAGAGACGCAGTGTTGTGGAAGGTGAGACTACAGACTTTTGTGCTACATGAACACAGACGTACCAGAAGCAGGCTGGTGCTCGGTAAAAAGGTGCAAAAGAGAAACGTGTTTTGAGATGTCAATCAATGTATGCAGCATATGCTATACAAAGTATTTTGTGTTATTGTAGTCTTCCTGCTGCATCCCCCAGAAAGTTGGGTTATTGTGCAATAAAACACAAAGGACTCCTGGACTAAATCAATTTGACTCGTCTGTGTCTGCTACTTCAGCCTGGAATGAGCTTCATGTTCTCTTTGAGTGACGAATTCAGTGGGAAAACAATTTTTCCCCAGTGATTCTACCTTTATAGATATATTTCCAAAGTACAATTTCAGGTTTACTTGAGTACTTCAATTTTTACTACATTACATTTCAGAGGGAAATTCCACTACACTGACTTTCCAATAGCTTTTTTTTCTATCAAGATATGGCATAAAACATAATAAAATGGGTTATATATTGCAGGTTTCCATCATGTTCAGCTTGCAACAACTTACAAAAATTCTCTTCTCTTGTTTCCTTATCTCACAACTCCCCTAAACTTCTCTTGTTGGAGGGGCCTGACTGCCAGGATGGAACCTCGAGATGATTTGTGTCTAAAATAGATTAAACCAGCTGCATCTTGTCCTGAAACTATATAATCAATATAAAGAACCAATACATCAGTTCGCTCAGGGTGTAAATCACAAGTTTAATCATGATGCAATATATTTTGACAACTATGCAATATTTGCTCATATCACAAAGTCTGCCACAATACTGTTATGATTTCATTCAATTCAGGGGCCTGTGATCGATATGAGACGATATCACAACCCCCATTTAACATTCAGTCACATCAAATGATTTGACATTTGTATCACCGAGCTGTGGGAAGGACATGCACACGCATGGAAATGGTGACACAGACGTGCCATGGGAATTTCAAAATAAAGGTGCATCATTAAGATGATGTGTCAATGTTTTTGCATCACGGATATCAGACCACTGAATCAACAGATGGATCCATGTATCGTTACAGCTGGTGATACAAGGTGGTCCCGGGTCACCGTACAGGTAGAGGGTCATTTTGTGTATGTGTCGCTAAAGGAGGAGAGGACGCAACATAATATTGTAAAATTTATTTTCATGGCATTAATATAATGTATGTGAGCGGACAAGCTATCAAAATCAAAAGAGAGAAAAAAAAGTATATATTTTACACAAAATGAAAGAAGCATCAGCAGCGTCACAACCACACTTTTGAGATGACTGAACGAGGAAGAGGAAAGCCCAAAAACAGGACTGCTGGTACGACTGAAACACAAAGGATTTAAACCCAGGTCCCCCCCAACATCTACCAGGGAGAAGGCTAGGCTTTACAAGGTCTCAGGCAAGGCTATTCCGCTACACTATCATGGGTAACTGCTGCAGCTACATAAGCGGTACCACCAGTCCTGTTTCTGCACTGGGATGTAGCAGATTGAACCTGGGTCAGATTACCATTTGAAATCAATTCAAACACTTCTTTCTGGAATTGATCGTTTGTAGCACAACAGAACCGACTCCGCTGATCTAAAAAGTGCAGATTTGGACAAAATTGCACCCCAGGGGGATAGAAGCATACCAACACTGTGGATTTCAATTAATAATCGACCCAGGTGAGGAGGGACGGTTGCCATTGGCTACAGGTTCTGACAGCACTGCAGTTTGCCCCCCCTCTGGCCATCCGTGGTGGGCGGCACGCTGATGTCCACCACGTTGTTTCCCGGGGACTCGTCGTGGGCAGACCGCTCGGCAATCTGTTTCTGCGAGACGATGCGGTAGATTTCTGTTTTTGGAAAGAATGAACAGAAACCCATATCCATATAAATATATAAATATATATATATATATATATATATATATTTATATATTTATATGGATATAAATATATCAGTCGCTTTTCATAAAGACTTTATTTCTTTTTACTGCCTGAACACGTTTTAATTGTACGTTACCAGACCGAGGTCTGAGAATGATTTGGGCTTTAGACGTTAAGTGCTTCCACTCTTTATTGTTCAAGAACGGTGCAGCTCTGATGCCGCTTCACAAGCATACCTGTAAGGATGTTCTTGAAGGCTTCTTCAACGTTTGTTGAGTCCAAGGCTGAAGTTTCTATGAATGACAGATTGTTCTTCTCTGAGGAGAAAGAAAACATTCATTCAACAGCGATATCAGGAATCAGAGCCAAGTATTGTTCCATTTTATACAAATCCCTTTCTTGCTACCTTTAGAAAAAGAAACAATACAGTTAAGGTTTCTATGATCTCTCACTATAATCTACTGGAAAGGAGATCAGACAAAGATTATAACAGATTAGGCTCCGATGTTAAGCCTTTACTGGGACCTTTCGGGGGATCATGTACCTGCGAAGGCCCTGGCCTCGTCCGTGGGCACGGCCCGGAGGTGGCGCAGGTCGCTCTTGTTGCCGACCAGCATGATGACGATGTTGTTGTCGGCGTGGTCTCTCAGCTCCTTCAGCCAGCGCTCCACATTCTCATAGGTCAGGTGTTTGGCTATGTCGTACACTAAGAGCGCCCCCACTGCTCCTCTGTAGTATCTATAAACGGGACCACAAGACAACAGGAGAGACGTTTCTGCAGGTCTGCTTCAGTCTTTAACATCATTTTAAAAGGTGCTCCGCTAAATCTTCCTGTTGCTTGTACACCAACTAATCCCAGAATATACAGTAGTAAATACAACCTGTATTCTGTGCACTTTACTGAACATTGCTGGGTTAATTTGACATAATACATGTTAAAGCTGTTATTAAACCTTCACTTGACTCATTCTACTTTGAGGTTTTTAAAATGGGTCATGTGAGATATAAATGTTGGTCCGTGAAACCTACATACACTAACTGAATATACATTTGCCATGTTTGACATTCATAACATGCATTTGTATGCATCTGGGGCACTAAGTCTGGGTTGTGTCCATTTCCAGATTAAACCCACGAGCTGAAGTCTTGTTGAGCAGTCCCCAAACTAGCCCCTCAACCATTTCCCAAATAAATCCTCTTTTAGGTGATAGTCTGACCGACATTGTGTCACTTGTGACTGCACGACTGAGATATTTCCCCTCACTGAGGCTGAACCGTCTGCGGCACTCAGACATGGACTCACGCCGAGGTGATGGCTCTGTAGCGCTCCTGTCCCGCTGTGTCCCAGATCTGAGCCTTTATCGTCTTGCCGTCCACCTGAATGCTGCGTGTGGCAAACTCCACCCCGATGGTGCTTTTGCTCTCCAGGTTGAACTCGTTCCGTGTGAATCGAGAGAGCAGGTTGCTCTTCCCAACGCCCGAGTCCCCAATTAACACGACTGCGGAGGAGGAGGAGAAGGTGTGCGTTAGTACCCTGCATGTGTGATGGGAGAGGTAGATCAAAGAAAAGCTGATACTGCATAAAGCTGTGCGGCTCTTAAACTCTGGTTTCAACAGAACCCAGGGGCTCCATGTTTGTGTGATTTATGGGATATGAAAAACAAAGATGTCTACTGGAAGGCAGAAACGTAACATTACAAAACACGAAGCTTGAGTCAACACAGAACCATAATGTTAGAACTCAATAGTGCTCGAGAATCTGCCTTGTTGTTCCTCCCATTTAAACTTCATTACAGCAGTCTTTGGAATTAAACTCTGGGTTTTTGAAGAAGCAGAATGAGCCCAACTGAATAAATGAGGGTTTTGCTGTTCAGCCTGCATCTTTAATACAGACTTCACAGCTTGAGCTTTCAAATGAAGAGTGGCCAAAACAACCCGAGGGTACCGATATTCAGGGATTGCTGAAATCTTCAAGCCAAATAATTTTGTGCATCAACTCTCATTTCCAACAGTCTTTCAGATTCCACAGCCATCTCTACAAAAACAACCAAAGGGATACTAAAACACACACATCTCACCGTCGCTGTGGAGAAGCAGCTGAACTAAACCACAGTTTAGCATCAACACAAAACTGTCCATTGATTATTATCGGGGCCCTCTTGTTTACACGTTGGCTCAAGCTGTGTTGTCAGAGGAGGGTGATTGATCCGGCTCATAGACCTAGGTCGAGCTGGGCTTCTGTTCTGCAGCACAGCAGTGAGGTGGGGCCTTTTTTTTTTTTGTTTTCTCCCTCCACCAAAAAGGAAATAAGAGCCAAACTTTGTTCCGGGCTGCAGGAAGCCGATAACAGGCTTCATCAAACCCTGAATCGACAGTTTCAGGCCGCCTTGCCCTTCCTGTTTCGGCCGGGTCCACAGACGATGGCTCGGGCAGAGGGAGAGGCAGAGAGGGGGGGAGAGATAGTCCTCGCCTCCGGCAGATGCCCCATTCATCCCACAGAGGATACTTTGTTGTATCTAAATGACCCTTTGGCTTCTACAGGCCCAGGATGTTAATGTGCCACGGGAGCCGATACCACGATCAAAGGAAGTCATTCTGGATCCAACGGAGCCCCAGAGAAGAAACAGGGAGCCGAGTCCGGCACCCGCTTCAATGTGATCCGACCAGCCAGGCCCTCTGATGACAGTCACAATAACACAAAGTTAGACGCGTTTTCAGCGTCAGAACGCAACGATCCTCACGTGAGGGTGAAGCTGATCGATCAGGGTATAAAAGCTAATGGGCCTCGTGAGGTGGGATAACACGGTATGTCATTCAGTGTTCGTTCAAACCACCAATCCGGCTCTACGCCTTGATGAAAGTTTAATACAAAGACTGGGCACGGATTGGGTGTTGCATCCCATACCTATAAATAAAGCTGCAGGCGCTGCACTGTTACAATGACAGCATTATGTTGTAACAACACCAACCGACCATCACTGAAAAACCACAGTCTGTTTCTTTAGAAAACGCACAACACGACACGATAAAATATGTAGAGGTATTTAGCTCTGTCTGTGTAAGCCTGTTTAAAAAAGGGGGGATGCAGTCATCTCTCTCTCTCTTTTTTTTTTTTTTTTTTTTTTTTTACCTTTGAACAAGAAATCGTATTCATCGTCTCGGTTCCCCATTCTAGACGAGGCCGCTCCAAAGCTTGTCTCCGGAAGAGGGTGTGTGAAAGGCAGAGGTAGGATATGTGGTTATACGCCAGAAAGAAATGTGGTAAAGGTTTGCGCTGAGACTCTGCGCCAGTGTTGGCTGTCAAGGCGAGCTGGCCGCAGAAAGGGAGAGCTCCCAAACTCTGCAGCGGGAGGGGAGGAGTCGCTGCACTTCAGATGCCTTCCTCACGGGGTCGCTGTTTACCGACATGCCAGCGGATTCCGTCCAGCTGGAGACGCGCGCATGGTGTGGACAAGTTATTGAAAGAACATCCACGATAAAAAAAAAAAGTGTTATTTCATATACAATCAACTGTAGTCTCGACCTTCTGGATTGTTTTAATCATATTGTCGAGATCAATTAGATAAATGAAAATGTCACGTGAACATATTGTGTAGGCTATTACACAAGAAATTGACAGATATCCGGAATTAAATTCTTCCTGTTCAAAATGAAGATGTCAGACCTCCACAGTGACATCCCTCTGAACAACAATTGTCATTTTTGATACTCACATCATCATGCTTATAAAATGACAACTTTTGCCATTGATGTTTATTGGGCTTTTAATTTCAAATATCTACAATTTCAATAATCCAGAACGAATATTCTGGATATCTGCAATATAATTCTTACTATGAAAGGCTCACCACTTCAGGTGTATGTCCAAGTGGTACTAGTCAACATTTTAATTTCAGATATCAAAAAACATATTTGAGATATTTATCTAAAAACACACCGTGACTAGTAAGAGTTATTAAGGATATCAATAATTGGCATTATGCCTAGGAATTAAGCTATTATAAAGAAGCTACGATATCTACGAAATATATATAATAGACTAAAAACAATGAGATTGCAGATATCCACAAATCTGTATGGCAAAATGGCCAATTCAGAATGGATTGTTGATATGAGTTTTTCCTTATAAAATTATATTGCAGACAATGAGAATGTCCATTCATGATCTAAAATGTAATGTGGACCTCTGAAAATGAAAGCATCGATGCACAAGTGAAGTCATATACTCTGAAGAATGATATGGATATCTACTGTAGCCTATATTGAATTTGTCAACGGGTAAGATGTAATTGTGGGTATCTGACATCTTATTTTTGACTAGGACTATTAAAGATAGAAAGATATTATCTCCAATTTATATAGGCAGCTGGTAGCCATCTGTTATAATATACTTATACTTAAACATATCTTACATTTTGTTTTGAGTTGTACATATCTTGAAATACAACTAACTACGTAGAATGTTATTGGGTATATCTTTATATAGCTGTCTGAGTGGTAATGCTATTATCTAAAATGCAATTACAGGTAGGATTGTGTTTCAATTAAATGTTAAATGTGTAACAATATACACCAACGTTGAGTCATTGTAATATATTGGGACATTGTTGGATTAATATCTGCTCAATAATCCCATTTAAAAATGACTAGAGCCCATTGAGTCGGTCACTTGTGGTGGGGAGATGGTTGAGTTTGCGGATGTTATTTTACCATAATCCAAGCACGACACATTTTCTTTTTAGGGTGGATTTTCCCTTTAAAATCGCGCTGACATTTGGACCCGCCCTCAGGCCGTAAACTCCACTCCTATTGGCTAAGCGTGAGGTCAGCTGCTGCAGCACAGACGCACGTGCGGCTCCGCGCATTTCAAGATCAAGATGGCAGCCTCCGTGTGTCGGTGTTACGAGGTTAGTCAACCATTCATGTCCTTCATTGAAGTTCCAGAGTCTCCAGCAGATAATATGGTGAAAGGAGTAAACAAAGTACTTGTAGTTTAGTCTCCGCACGTCCAGTGACGTGGAGGGGACGTCGAAGTGTGTTTTTAATGCAGCAACAGAGCGAGCTGTCCGGTAGAAAAGGCCTTGTTGCATCAGGCGGACAGCAGGGATCTCAATGTTCTCCCTCACCTAGCAACGTTCAAAATGAACGTCTTGTTTTAGATTTGTTGGCGGATTGATTTACGTGTGTGGGCTCGAGACTGGTAACGTTTGGTTAAAAAGTGAGCAGTTGAGACGCGAAATACACGTAGCCGGTTATTGACACGTAGTTCCAGTTATAAAACAGGCATGACGGGATTCATAGCGGTGGTACACTCTCTTGTTTAAGTAACTAAGGTGTTGCACAAAATTCTGTGACTCATCACATTGTGTGACCTGGTTGAATTTCACCTATCAGGTCAGTGCAAATGGTTTTAAACATGGTGGCCTATGTTTATTGTGCGAGTTCAGTGAACCTAAACCTGTGATACTAGAGGACCAGACAAAAACCCATCTACCTAACGGAGGTTAGACCAGGTTTTGGCTGCTCTAACCTACAGGTTAGGTGCCGTTTCTTTACAGAAAGCTAACACTAATCAAAATAGCATGTGTTTAAACAAAACATTACCAGTGACGGTATATGTGGAACTGCCATTTGGGCCAGAGAACACGGTGCAACACTTGTACACATAATTACAGTTATAGGGCCGGTCTTGACCGGACTTTATTATAATCGTTTTTTTTAACCTCATTGGTGAGGGGTGGAGTCTCGGGTCTTGGAAACTAGGCACCAGAATTTGAGACGGCGAGCCAGCAGATTCCATCAAATAGGGTCTTTATTTTGGCTTGAATTTAACTTCCTCAAGTGGCAGGTCTGTGTAAATTACACTTCAGGTATGCAGTCCCATGCATTTACTCATCTTAAGCATGTTAATTATGAAAGTCCGTTGGCCCTGAACAAAGTTAGATCAAATTCAAATGCAAACAATACATCAGTTGAACGCTGGAATTAATCATAAATGGAACTAAACAGACACATGGCTTTATCAAAACATTGGTAAACCTTAAATAATTACTCACTTTTGGACGCACTCGACAAGCATACAAGAACACTGGTCGGGTTTGGTGGCAGAGGAAACAGAGCAATGTTGTTTCCTCCTAGTTATAAGAGCACTGATTCAGGTCAGATTGAGTTCACCTGTGTCTAGTTGTGACTCCTCCCATAGCTCACTGGGGGTATGGAGACATGGAAGATTTTCAACAATGATATAATACAATAGCATACCCACTACCAATGCTGTTACAAATACATATACAACATGTGTAAGCCTCTTGTCGAGCTCTGTGGCACGTATAAAACTTCTGAGCTGGGCTCATTTTGAATTTCTTTTTGGATTGAGGGGGATTTGAAAGGACACAGCTGTTCTAGAGGCTTGTGGTCGACCGTACTGTACAGACACACCTACTGTTGGTCTTTCTTTTAATAGACTATCTTTTGAAACAACTGTTTCGTGTAGCTTGTTGAAGGTGTCCAGGGGTCTTTAAATATAGCCTGAATTTAGCCAAGACACCTTGATGCAAATGACCACCCTGCAAACGAATAAAACATTTAGTAAATGTGACTCTTACAAGCAGCATCACAACAAAAATGTCTCCCGTTTTCCCACCATTTTCCTATTTTATATCCTTGCTTATAACTGTGGGGGCATGACTCCTTAGTATCCCATTAACCACTTGTCAATTATGCTCCATCCACTGCAGTATTGGCAGAGTTGAGAGTTTTTACTAACCGTGGCTTTCTCTCCATTGCAGCTGGTTGGCAGACGTGCCTTGGCCCTCTGCTTCCGGCCTAGTGTGTCTTCAGTGTGGAGAGGAGATGTCTATACGACAAACAGGAGCCCAGCTGCAACTGTGCAGGTACACATTCACAGCTCCCGTTGACCTTTAAATGACACAAACTTCTTGTTGATTACATCAAAGAAAACAATCCGTTGTCTTCTATCATACTAAATAGTACATGGACTCTGGTTTATTCTTTCTTTCCATGTCACAGAAAAAAGCACTTCCCAGTGTCCTGTTCAACTAAAGTCCTATTTTCTGTTTATCACCTGTTTTAGGTACGATATTCCTCGGGACGTAAATCTTTCTTCGGAGAGTTTGTGGATAATCTGCGTCAGGAATTCAGTAAGAATCAGGAGATGAAAGACAACATAAAGAAGTTCAGAGACGAGGCCAAGCGGCTTGAGGAGTCTGATGCTCTCCAACAAGCCCGCAGGAAATATGTAAGGACATTATTTGGTTTGCAGCCGTGGTGATTTTGTATTAGAAAATCTCTCTTTGAATAATGATGATTATTATTTTAAAAATCGATCTGCATTGACCAGGATTTGTTTTACACAATTCTTTTATTTTTGTAATTTTTTTTTATTTACTTCAAAAGAAATCCATAGAGTCTGAGACAGTGAAAACTTCAGAGGTGTTTAAGAAGACGTTTGGCTCCCTGTCAGAGACCGTCAAAGAGGTAAGGTATCACCACTTCCTCTGGTAGAATACAGTCATACTTCTACACCATGGGTGTCAAAAATAAATGGCCTCAATGGGGAAAATAAAGTTAAGTCTTATTGTTTTGGTTGCAAAAATGACAACTAGTGACCGACTAATGGCATTTGTCTTCATGTGTTTGTGTATGTGCTTCTATTGCCATCTGGCCATAGGGTTTAGAGGAAGTGAGTCGTACTGATATTGGGAAGAAGATCAAGGAAAGCGTGGAGGAGGCTGCCAAGACAGCCAAGCACTCTGCTGAGTCGGTCTCCAAAGGAGGAGAAAAACTGGGCAGAACTGGTGCATTCAGGGCCATTTCCCAGGTCAGAAGAAAGAACAAAATATCCATACGTCTCCAAGGTCTCACCCTCAAATTACATAATTCTGGAGGAGCATCATCTTCATCTTCCCAGCTAACTACCAAAAATTCAGGGTTTGAGAATTGCTGTGATTTTGAGGCATTATTTATGATTTGTAGATACAGTTGGTGTTTGTATAGATCCACCAGTGCTCTTTGCTCATCGCTCATATCTGTCTTATGCTCATATCGGTCTTATGCCTTTTTGAGCATAAGCTTAAATGTACTCTACTTACTCCCAATTTGATGATACATTTTGGGCTGTTGTAAATGACATAGCATGTTTACTGTAGAGATTTACAGAGAAAGATAATTTCCTGAAAACGTCAGTGATCTCAAACAGTGGCTATCAGAGGGTCTTGTAGTTCTGGCTTGCCAACTACAGTTGACCAATTAGCATTGTCAAATAGTCCACAGTTGTCACACCAAAGCATTCAGGTGAAGCTTACTTGTTTAATTTAGCTACCACACAAGAGATAAACTGCAGTTATTTGGTGTAACTTAAAGTCCTGTGCTGAGCAGTTTGTTATAGCGTTAAAGACGTGTCACATCCCAGTTATAATACATACGTGTGCTCTCTGTAGGGTGTGGAGACCATGAAGAAGGAGATAGAAGTAGGGGATGCCGGCCCCTACAGAGCTCCCCCGCAGCTAAGGAAGAGAAGTGATTTCTCCTCCAAAGGAGCCGACGACGACTCCAGAGTGTTCGAGGCCAATGAGTGAGCCACTGTTGTAACTTAAACCTGTTTCCCCTCTCGCCCCCTCTTCTGGAACAATACATCTTGACAGTGTATCTTTGTTCCCCATTAACGCATAACCACACTTGTTTCTAACCGTCTCTAATGATGGGAGTGATTTCTCTTGTATTTTTGGATGCAGAGAGGCTATGGGCATTGTTCTCCACAAGGATTCAAAGTGGTACCAGCAGTGGAAGGACTTCAAGGACAATAACGTCGTTTTTAACAGTAAGGAAATCCTCTGGATTTATTATCTCAGATCCTGTAGAATTAGTGTTATATAATAAATCACTTTCAGTATCCATGTAATTTCCCCTAAAGGCAGCAGGTGGCACCATATTCTTTACATTAGACTACATTATGGACAAATCCAATTCAGGCATCAGCTGTTTATCTAGACCATACAGCCCTGACAAGCGTTATGCTCACCCCAGTATTCCCTTTTTGCTTTCCACAGGATTCTTTGATATGAAGATGAAATATGATGAAAGTGACAATGCCGTCGTCAGAGCATCCAGAGCTGTGACTGACAGGGTCACTGGCTTCCTAGGTAGGGCTCCACAATAGTGGATTTCATTTTGCAGTAAGCATTCATTGTTGTAATCTCTTATACGTTTGTCCTGGCCAAACTGATCTACATACAGTATACCCTGAGATTTCCCGTCATTGTAAACAATAGGTTAAAATACTTTCAGATTGAACCGCCTGATCAGTTTGCTATTGCTGCTGTTGATTTTGTTGTTTGTTTTCCAGGCAGTCTTTTCTCAAAGACAGAAATGTCCGAGGTGCTGACGGAGATCGTGAAGGCGGACCCTAACTTTGATAAAGATTCTTTCCTTAAACAGTGTGAGAAGGACATCATCCCAAACATACTGGAGGTAAATCTGCTGTCTCTCAGTTTGCCCTAGACTCTAACTGATTCATTCACACTCCTCTCTTTGCTCAAAACCTGAGGGTATTTTACTAAAGAGGCTAGGAAAAGACGTAGCATCACTAAAAGTGATATTTTACCGCAGCTTCGATCAGATGAAGAAAATGTATTTGTGTCACATTTTAAAACCAATTCTGATCTAATTCTAATCAATTATTTCTCAAATCTCAAAACAAAACAATGTTCTGTGTCTTCAAGGTCACTTAGCTGATGATGCAGTAACAAGCATATAATGATGACAAAGGATATACATTACTGGTTTGAATGAACTATGCCTGGAAGTCAGTTCCCACATGAGTTTGAAACTGTTCTACAGTCATGTCATCACTGAATTTGGTGTCAACGATTGTAAATCTGTCAGTAAGACTACAAGTGGAAATAGGCGTGATTTAACAAAATAAGTTTGGTATAGTGGTTCAGCTCACTTTGTGAAATACCCTTCTGATGTCACTATCATTGTTGTAACAGAGTTGCTGTTCTTTCTGCAGGCTATGATCCGTGGCGAGCTGGATGTATTAAAGGACTGGTGCTATGAAGCTGTAAGTCATTGGATGCTGCCTCTACATTTTGTATGCAATCTATAAATAAATGCAGCACAGAAGGAAAATATTTTTTTAATTTCTGAAGTCTGACCTCAGGCCCAGCAGCATCTCGTTATATATTGTTATATATTTATTTTGGCACTTTCCTCATCTCTCTCTGTGAAGCTTCGTTTTCATGCCTAATGTGTTTTTTATTTACCTGTCCTCAGACGTACAGTCAGCTGGCTCACCCCATCCAGCAGGCCAGAGCACTGGGGCTGCTCTTCCAGTCCAAAATCCTCGACATTGATAACATAGATGTAAGTGTTGGAACACCAGCCATCACACACATTACATCATACTTTACTGTGTTCTGACATAGAATAATATCCATAACTATATTCCAATCCCTCTATTAAGCTTTTTAACATTCACTAGCAGACGTCACTTGTTGTTTACATTCTGTTTAAGAAATCCAGGAGCTGCAAAAAGTGGCAATAACCCTTGTTACGTGTTCTCATTTAACTGTCTGTTCCTGTGTTGTAGCTAGCGATGGGTAAGATGATGGACCAGGGCCCTGTACTGATCATCACCTTCCAGGCGCAGGTCGTCATGGTGATCCGCAGCCCCAAAGGAGACATTGTGGAAGGAGATCCGGTCAGTGAACCCATAATTACTTATAATCATAGCAAATCTGATATAATCAGAGTCATTTTAAGGAAGTAAACAACTCAAATGACTGAAATTAGATCAGCAATCCATTACCTGTGTCCCTTTCACATCCATCTTTATTACTCTGAATTTCACAGGTTTGATGTAGCAATAGCACTCTGGTTTGCGTTACTTCATGCCCCTACAGTAGGATTTGAACTGCCGATAGTGATACATTTCTCGTGTGAATATAAACATAAAAGCCTCCTCCATACGGTCTCTCCTGTACTCACCCTCTACTCCTCCTTCAACAGGAGAAGGTGATGAGGATGATGTATGTTTGGGCGTTGTGTCGTGACCAGGAGGAGCTGAACCCCAACGCAGCCTGGAGGCTCCTGGACATCTCCGCCTCCAGTACCGAGCAGGCCCTCTAGGAGGAGGAGGAGGAGTAGGAGCGTAGGTGAAAAGGCAGGCATAAGACACGCAGACTGTGAAGCAGAGCAGAAGACACAAGGATGTGCCTGGAGCACCTACTGACTCACACATACACACATTAACATCTGAGAGAAGAGGGCACCCATGGGCTAGTGTCACGCCAGATGATGTATTTGCAGACACTCATATTTCCACTTGCTTTCCAGAGGATTAATGTGCACATGTATATATTCATCCACTCTGTGGTGCGAAGATACATGATCATAGAGTTCGTGAAGAGAGCTCAGTGTTTTTGTTTCCAGATACAGAACATTTACATTCATTTTTGAATGTAACTTTTTCACCAACTGGCTTAAGAGGAGTCTTTGTCATTCCCATTGCTGTTTCATTCAGTGGTGCAGTCCGTCCATACCAGGCTGGTGGCGAGATCAAAGGAGATTGGTGGAAAAAAACAGACATGGTACCTTTGACTTTGCCCGCTGGTCTCAAGAGGGACATCTGAAGCCCAAAACTAGGTTTAAGGTCAACATAATAATGTAAACAAGGAATTACAATTGGCACGGAGCCTTGTTGCAGCAACCAACAGAGCTGAGTGGGACGGCATGAGAGACCTTGTTCATCTAGGTAAACATGCTTGAACTTAAAGGGGTATTCCAACAATTTTACAGATGCAGATCAATTTACTCATCACACGCCTGTGAATACAGTTGTGTAATGTCACATGGCTCCAGAGGGGGCTTTCTAAAATCTGATAACATTGCCCTGATGATGTCAGAGTTATTACTTTAGGCATTTTTTAAACATAAACCCTGTTTTACAAACTTGGGACGTGGAGTTTGAAAGGAGCATTTACCAGACAGGAAGAGTCTAATTAAAGATGCCATTAAGTTGCATTATGGGAAACAGAATCCAGTAGTTTGGCCAACACTATGGAATAAAAATCAAGATATCGAAGCCTCTTTAAATTTGTCTCTTGAGTCTCCAAACTTTATGCAGCTGCAATAGTAAATGGCTGGGGTATAACTTTAAGGTTCAAGTGTCTTATATTTATTACATTTACAATGTAATATGAACAGAACTACACGTCCACTGTCTGGAAGGCCCTTTAATGACCCCGTAACAAACAATACCTTAAGAGAAGGTTAAACCAACCAGAGAAACAGTCTACAGTGTTGTTAGGGGGAAACATGGTTGACCAAATTACTATGGACCATTAAAAGAGATGCATTCTTCTTGAATTCTAGCATTTTAGCAGCTGTGGTTGTTTACACTTTCTT
The DNA here is from genome assembly GCA_029853015.1 of Chelidonichthys spinosus. Lineage (NCBI taxonomy): Eukaryota > Metazoa > Chordata > Actinopteri > Perciformes > Triglidae > Chelidonichthys > Chelidonichthys spinosus. Next base: position 13,516,198 of record CM056827.1, read on the forward strand.
CCTGCTGGCTTTCACATCAGAAACTTATCAAAACTTGAATAGAACAACAAGTAAGACGAGGCCTGAAGCATATTCCATAGGATGTAACGACCTGTGTAGTCATGTCCATGCCATCATGTGTAACGAGCTCAGATTGCCCAAGTCACCAGAGAAACCACAAGCAACTGGATAAAACATCCTTGTGTTTGGTTTTGAAAGGCAGCATGTGTTTTCTCTGTTCACTGCATTGGGCTCCAAGTCACTGTATACTCACCCTCTATAAGAAGAACTGTGTTGTATCTACATATTAATATAAGCTCTCGACTCTGTAAATATATTAAATATCGAGTACTGGCTGGGCCACATTCAAATATGTGATCATGGCAGCTTTATTGTTTGAGGATCATTTGCCATCTCATGCTCTACATTTTTCAGCCTTAGTTTTACTCAAATGTTTTACTGTTGCTGAGGATGAGAACTTGACGGGATAAGCACATTACTGTACCTGTTGTGTTGATTATTTCTGACATTTTTCTGTGTGACCACATGGGTCACTACTCGCATGTCACTGAAGATTGAACACATTATGACTTTACTGGATGTCTCTTAACTCGATTATTCATGAAGAGAATTGAGCTCCTGATGAAAATCCTTAGTGCTGAGATTATACTAAGATAATCATTCTTGTAAAGATAAGCAGTAGTCATTCATGGCCAAAGTATGTGTCTGTTATCACTATTATTACTATTCATTCAGTACCCTTGATGGTCACACCGTGCTCAACGAACATTACTGGTGTGGGTCCATGATTTTTATCATTCCTGTGAAAATAAAACCCACTAATTAGGGCCATATGTTCAATTATAAAACACATCATTTGTGAGGACCCGTTAAGGAGAGATACCCAGGTGAATAGGGTAAACAAATAAATAAAAAAATAGATATTGCCATGAAAGTTCCCCAGTTTATTACTTATACTAAGACAACTATTTTATTTTGTATTACAAGTGTCCTGAAAATGTATATTTAAATAAGTATTATTTGATGAAATATGTGAAACAGGAATCTTAACAATGGATAAAGCCAGGTTAAAAATTATTGTTTCACTTTCTTAGTCAAAGGGTTTTACTAAAGACTTTTGGATATCACTCCATATCCGATTTTCTTTTTCTTTTCTTTTTTTTTTGAGAATAAAATGTTCTATGAATCAGGCTATGAATGAATGAATAACTGGCTTCAGAATATAGACAGGAATTACACTGGAAAGTTTGGTGAATTTAAGTCCTACTGAAGTAGAGATTTATTGGAATATGAGAATTTTTTCAGATCCTGATTCAGAAATTCTTGTTTAAATATGCAAATTATATCGAATGCTAACTTTTGGTGAATTTATGAGAAAGAAACAAAAAATGTTGGATGTTTTCTTTCCACTAGTCTGAAAGAAAAAACATGTTATGGAAGCGAAATAGCCCAAACTCCAAATTCATAAATTAATGAGTAATGTTGCTGGGATAGCCTGGTCCTAAAAACAAAAGACCCAGTGAGTACTTAATGAGAAAAAACTATAAATTCAGTAGATCTTCCCTACTTAAAGCTGGACCACAGCATGTTAGTTTTAGGTATTGGCCAAATTGCCATGAAATATGGTATAAAAAATTTGGTCAGACAATGAATCATTGTTTTTTGAGGTCTCAGATTTCATCTAGCATCATTTAGTTAAACATTCAGCAGATATTGCATGAAATTAAGTTAACTCCTTCTTGCGACCCAGAGAACAAACTTGCCAAACAAAAGTTTAGGGGATAAATCGTTTTGATTTAATTATGGGGGCCATTATTGTTGCAAATGCTTTTACAAATCTGTGTGGAGTTGCGTCTCTGTTTCTCAATTCTTGTGTGCATAATCAGGTTTGTAACAGCTTTCAGATTTACAAGTGTATTAAGATTTATAAATGTATGAACAAATCTGTCATATATAGATATAAATGGCTGAAAAGTCTATGTATTTTTGCAAGAGCTGGAAAATCATGCCATGGCAGATTTGCAAATGTGTGTGGTGATTTGTCTGAACCACTTTGCCTGCAGTGTGACTCAGTGGCAGTACAGCTCACCACCAGCAGCCTGCAGTAGAGCGCCCCCAGTGATGTTGAGCTGTGTAAATGAGGACCATGTAACAGCTCCACCAGTTCAAGGGAGACTACAGTACAGACAAATCTCCATATGCAGATCTCTGCCACAGCACAAGTGTAGCATAACGCACATAAAAAGGTCTCCAACTCAGAGTCTTGCTGAGTTGTTACTGATGACTTATCTGTATTTCCAGCTCTGAAAGCAGACTTTTCAGCCATTAATATCTATGTACACATTTATTATGTTATTTAAACATTATACATTTAGAAATCTCAATACACTTGCAGATATGAATACAAATTTGTAGATTTGTTGAATACAAATCTGATTACGCACAAACATTATTCTGAATACATGAGCAGATTTCTGAACACATTCACAAATCTCAGTACGCGTTTAGAGATTCTTTTACACATTTACAACTCTGACTACACACACACAGATTGAGATACAGATACACAACTCTCCCGTAGATTTGCAAATAGTTTCGCTGGAATATTTAATGACATGTAACGCGACCCCGAGGAGCAACGCTCCACTATTCACAAGGCTTAACTAGGCAACACTATGTTTGTTCTATCCAACACTCACATTGTTCTTCTATTGGATAAACTGGTTTAGAACACACCCTTACATGTTAGCCTGTCTAAAAAAGATACGCATAAACAACACGGTTTACTTGAAAAAATGAGGCTGCAACATTTCCCCATGATAATAGAAATCCTTCCCATGTATACTGTATGTGCAACTGAGATTTACACATTACCTTTAACTTGAAGATTTAAGTTGACCAAAGGAAAAATATATTCATGAGTTTTTCTGTTTTTACCCAAGCTTTCTTTAAGAGTCAGCAGCATCGATGTGTTGTGGGTTTGTGCTCAGGAGGGAAAATTAAACTCTACATGCCTCTGTGTGTGTGTGTGTGTTTGTGTGTCCGTCTGTCCGTCCTTTGGATTCTCATTTCAACACTGACAGGCTCTGATAGATGTCCATGGATCTGGCCATTGAAGCTGGTTGATAAACCTATGGATTTGCTAGTATAGGGATGATGGATCAGGCTTTAAATAACGCATGCCTGTAGATTCACACACAGGGCCAATATATATGGGACCTCATCCCACAGCTGTCTCTTGTGATGAATGACTCGGGACGTCCTCATACTAACTAACCGCCTTTGTTCCTCCAAAGTCTACTCGCTGCTCTTGACTGCGACCGACGCCTACTGAGGGTTGATTCCTCTGTCCTTTAAGCTAAATCAAAGGCAATCCTCGCCAGTTAACTGATAAATATCAAGTTTCTGCAGCACATTTTCACGTAATGTATTTTTCATATTAATGTTCAGCACAAGTTAACAGTAAAGATCATTTAAATTGCAGGATGAGAGCATTCTTCTGGAAAAAGTCTGTGTTTCCCCCTGAGCAATGAGTCCTCTTATTGCAGCTGAATGAATGGGGCTGGATGCATCAACACAGCAGCCTGAAGGCAGTGCAGTACTCTCCTCCATCTCCTTCTTTATTACAGCCTGTTCTTGGTGGCACACTTCTGTGTCATGTATACATCAAGCTGTGCTCTAGACTACATAATACTACATAAAAAAAAAGCTTTCAGTGTGGTGTACGCAGCAACATCAGACCAGTGTGTAAGCAGATATCATACAGCGTTTGAATATCATAAAGCTCTACCTATGTGCTGGTTTTGGCTTGATTTGATGAGAAGCAACAAACTTTTAGAACACAGTTTGTGATTTCATTTCCCCAGCAAATTAAATAACATCTAAAGGAATCAGTCCTGAGTGAAAAACTTGACAGTGACTCGATAAACAAGAAACATTACTCTCCAAGCCTCCTGTACACATTAAGGGGCTGCTGCAGTGCTCTTATTTGTAGGGATGCACAGAATCGGCCAACATATCAGTAAAGGGCAAGGATTAGAAATATGTGATTAATATCCCACTATGGAAATTGATGTAATACATCAGGTGTAGGCAAACACTAGGCTTCAAGACACTCCAAGAAGTTAGTGCACCAGGCCATGATCCTTGTCCTTGTTGGATTTTTGAAGGTCATAATTTGGAAGGTATCAGGCATCCCTTACTCCTAAGCTGTTTAGGTTTAGACTTTAAAAGGTCACTTTCAGGGTTTTGGGTCCTGGTTCAGAAAAGACTCGGATGTGAGGTGTGTCTATGATCTTAGAGGTCTGCCTAAAAGGACAAACCTAGGGCAACAAAGGCCCAAGTACCCCACCCCAAGAAGGTTTAAGTGACCCACCTGCTGTCATGGGTCTAGACATAATGTGGAGGTGACCTGCGTCTGCTCCCTGGACCACAGCTTGACCTCCCAGTGCGGCATCTGTTACAACAGGGATGATAGTGATTAAAATGTAGAATTTCATAAGCTTGCAGGCTGGGAGAACGTTATCAACTGGGACCCAAGGGGGTGGCCTGCTGGAGCACCGCTCAGTGGGATTTGATTACGATCACCTTCAGGACATGGTGAGAGTCCGCTGACAATTAATTAAACCTGCAGGGAGATCCCATGCGGCCTTAGGCAGGGGGAGTGTGGATGTGTACATACTGCAATCTGTCCCAGTGTTTGTACAGTTTTAATTGTGTCAATTAATTGCTTCACACAGCGAGTATCTGGAGCCGAGCCACAGGTGCAGTCAGGTTGCTCCACTTGTTTTGTTTCACATCATCATCGTATATAATGTCATGCTGTTCATAAGACGTAACTGAATAATCTTACACAACCCAGAGTAATGAGGCCTACGTTATCTATACTCAACATTTTTCGTAGTTCAGTTCCAGTATTACCTGCTGATTCTATTGTGTTAACGTGATACTTTCTTGTAAATTAATTTGTGATTAATAGATTTTCTACTCACCACAATTAAAATGATAACCAGCATTTCAAATAAAAAATAAAAACACTATGTGAAGTCTCTAAAACGACATTTACATAGTTACCAGTTTTAAATACCCTATTATATTATTATACCCTATAATCACTAACATTACATTACAATCAAAAAGTGCAACTAAGAGGCAAAATTCCCAGAAAAAAATACAGACAACCTTAATATCCTCTAATATTACTTAGACATATTTCTATTATTTACTGTGCTACCATTTTTGCTTAATTATCATTACTATTATTATCATCGTTAACATTCTATGATATCCACTGCTGCCATTATCTTTAGTGGTAACCATTTTTTAACTAGTTGTTTTTGTCTGCTGTCATATGAATTAAGTGTGTTGTAATTGTTGTTGTTTATTATGTTGTGTACACACGACAGCCATTGCTCTTCAGTCCATCCTGGTAGAGATCCCTCCTCTCTCCCCGAGGTTTCTTCCTGCTAAAAGGGTTTTTAAGGGAGTTTTTCCTTATTCAATGGAGGACAGAGGATGTCGTGTTCAACAGATTGTAAAGCCCTCTGGGTTAAATTTGTGATTGGGGGCTATATAAATTAAATTGTATAATTCTTGTGACTAATGCATCGTTTTTATTTATTTATTATTTTTATTTAATTGGTCTCTGCCTTACAATTTTGACAAAAACTGAACAATTAACTTTAACTGGATGAGAAGTGTGAAACTACTTATAAGAATGCTTAGTATTAACTTTGACTTTTCTTTGCACCTGTTACCAACCAGAAAACATTTTATATTCTGATCATTCTAAGAACATTCTGAATGATCATTTTGGAGTAAACAGTAAACGTGAAACCCATCTCGGCTGCATGGTTATCAGGGCCCCTCTGTGTCCATAGCCCATGTTGTCCTCTTACATAATGCAAAAGCCACACACGGCTCCCGGCGCTTTACTCATCCAAACGAACAGATTATGTGTGCAGTCCATGCAGGGACAGGGATGTACGTGGGCAGGGAGGTGGGGCGGATCCCTCAAACTGAGCGGACTTAAAGCTCCTGACAAAGCAGAGGAGGTGCTGCAGGACGTGACAGAGTTCAGACCTGAAGCCCCACGTGCAGGCTGAGCGAGCCTCGAGATGTCCGCAGTGCTGAACAGCTGCTGCTGCTGCTGCTGGATCATCATCACTCTGTGTTTCTAACTACATGGCCTCACCTGTGACAACAGCCGGGAAGTAAGTTCTCTAATCTGCTCATCCTCTGGTTTGTCATTCTGTGAACTTTTGTATGTAGTCAGTGTAGCGACGTGAATGTCTTCTCATGTCATGTCATGTGTGGCCGGGGGGGTTGCAGACTTATAACTTTGAACTTCATGTTCAATTCAAATAATGTTTTATTCAAAATTCAAACTGTACTCATGGATTCAGGGTAAAGTTAATTCTGTTCTTGCAACAAATATTCATGATATAAAGACATATTCATGTTCATGTTTCAATTGGTTGAAATTAAAGTGTTATTATTTTATTATTTAATAGTTAAAATCGCTTAACAGCAGTCAGACAAAAAATTAAAATGCCTGTTTTGGAATTTAAATTGAATTAAGAGGAATATCAGTGATTTCAACTACAAGTAGGGATTAAACATGGTGGAGGAAACAGTGGTGTTACATTAAGCTATTCATCTAATATGTTTTGATACCATCAGATGACAAAAGTTAGTTTTTTCAATAGATATCTGGCTTTGTTTAGGATGAAAGTCCCACATTCAGGGTGTATTGTACTTTAGACAGCATCATTTGACAAAGACCTTGACATTTTCAAAGCTGCCGTCATAATCCACAGGTAAAAATGGGAGGTATTACCGGTATTACAGCCACGAGGGACGCCATATGTCACCGCATGTGCTGTCCTCAGAATACATTGGCTGTTTGTAAATCTACTTTTAACTATTTCATTATTACTGTTTTTTAATGTAAAACTGAGATTATGTGACGTTTGTCCACATTTTACTTCCAACTTGGGGGAGAGCAGCTAAAAGTATTTTTTCTGTTTGTGTAAATCAGATGTCGTGAGGCACCACAGTGTGATATATCTGCTGCTTAGGAACCAAAGCAGGTCCCTCAATGAGGATCGATGAGCCATGAAATTGATGTTGCTCATTCTTTTATATTCTTTAAAGCTGTATTTGTTTTTGGCGCGACCAGGTTTCCATCCTCTGTGTTTGTATATCCCAGCGACCTTGAGTAACCTGTAGAGACCTCCATCTTTCAATCACCCACGTATTTGCCAAGTTTGCTTGCGAGACAAGTTTCTGGTACAAAAAGTGTGGATCGTGTGATAAATAAATGAAAGATGGAGCTTATTTAATGTAACCCTCCCCTACTATATATTCTGCCAATGCAGCATAAAGTGAACTGTCAAGTAGAGTTGCAGGGAGTAGCAAAAAAAAAATGTTGGATGTGTTGCGTAACGCTATGTAAGTATATTCTGACTGGGCACATCCTCAAAAGGATTTATAAGGGGAAAAAATCATTAACTTTAAAATCCATACTTGTATAATTTCCTTTCATGTTTTCTGGCAGCTGTAAAAGCAAACTATAAAGTTGCCTGAGCAAGCAAAGCAAAGGTTAGGCAGTCTTTCTTGGAAATTATTATAGGAGTAACTACAACATCAAACAGGGGCAGCGGGGTTTCCACTTGCTGACTGACAGATGTGTTGTCCTCTCCTATATAATGGCTCTCTATTGACTATTGAGTCTTGTTAATTTAGCTTCCTTCTATAGACGCAGTTACCTGAAACGTCCAGCCTGATGTAACCACAGGCCATTTGATAATTGATACTGAGTCAGGCAGTTTCTTTCATTATGTCTTCAATTCCCCTATTAAAGCTTTGCTTGGCCCTTAAGTCCCGTCATCCGGAGGGCAGGGGAGCTATCAACGTGTCTTTTGCGAGGTGGTGAGGAGGGAGACGAAGCCTCCTGGAATAGAATCTGCTGACTAGGGAGTGGACCTACAGCAGGAAACGTCTCTCCCATTAAAGAGTCGACGGAGAGAGTGTTCCTGCACAAGAGTGCAGCAACTCTCTGAGGGTTTCCTCCACGTTATTCTCTTCCGTCACCGGTGTCTGATTTATTTATCTTGTACTATGCTGTATCCGAGTTCAGGACAGGGGTAGTGTTTCCACCTGGTCTTGGTTATTTCTCCTCACATGAGAGTTTAAAACATCGGACAGGGTGTGTAACAAAGTGTGCTGACTGGGCTACTTCTGGGTCTGAGCCCCCTGCAAACCCTAAAACAGTAACAATCTATACTCCTTGACATGTACCGAGGCCCCCGCCGAGCTCTGGATCCCCAGAATCAATCCGACTTTTCCCTCCGTTCAGCACCTCTGCAGGCTGGAAACTCACTCACTTTGTGTTTCTTTGTTTCCCCTGCAGGTATCTTGAGGAGTGTATCCTCAAATGATGATATCCTGGTGACTCAGGATGTAAAAATAGACGCTCTATCAGTAAATGAACTCTCCAACTCCAACCATTAAAAGGATTCCAGTATGAAAACCTTTGCTGAAGCACCACAACGTGGATCATGTGCAGCCCGGGAGCATTTTGATTGATGGAACATCTTCAGCCACAGGATTAAGATTAGTCATCATAAATGCCCCTTTAGGACTGCAACTGGATGACACTTATAAATATTGACTGTTGAATTACATGGACCACGCAGATCAAATGGAATTAGTGACCAGCTTTTGTATTGTAAGCATCTCTTGAGAGCAAGTGTGTCTATGTGGAAGAAAGAGGGCCAGTTAAATCTAATTAAGCCCCGCTGAGCATGTCCCAGCATGCTGCTTGGCTCACCAGGGTGCTTATTCATTTGCACTACTGATTAGCCCTGTGGCTTGTGGGACACTGTGACTTCAGTCTGCTGACATCTGCCAGATTTCACTATGTGATCCCCCTCTGGGCTTAGAAATCACACTCACATATATAACAAAGTCTGCAGGATCATGCTGTGCCTCATAGCTTCTGACTGCTGAATAGAACGTGCACATTAAAAACAACCTTCAAGCATTCCCTCACTTTCAAAATGAGCGACGCAAACTACTGGGTTGTGGACTATGATCTCTCTTCTCCTGCTCCACCCGGGTTCCCCAGGGGCCCGACGGTTCTGCAGCCCATGGCGGGGCATCCGGAGCAGGGAACGGCGCTGTGTTTCGTCGGCCTCCTTGTGCTGCTGCTGCTCTTTCTCGTCGTCCGCTGCGTCCGGATCTTATTAGACCCGTACAGCAGCATGCCAGCCTCATCATGGACGGACCATAAGGAGGGGCTGGACAGAGGACAGTTTGATTACGCTCTGGTGTGAAGATAAGGCATGATCAGTAGATGAGGAGAGGGATGGATTTGGAAATATAGAATGTTTTTTGATGGATGATGTTTGCTCTGTGCCCCACTAAAAGCCTCTATTTTAAGTCTCCGCTCCTTAAAATGAAAGAAACTGCGGTATGTTTGTTGTTTGGTTGGGTATTGTAAAGCAAGCTGTAAAAACAGCAACGGTATCTGAATATGGATTTAATTCAGAGACAAAAGGAGCAGACACACCAGAAGTCCTGCATCCATTTTAATTCTCGGTAATTCTGTATGTATTATTGGAGACGCATGGTTTGTATGATGTTACGCTGCAGCTTCCAGAGTGGCAAACACTGCAGGAAGACAGCAATCAGTGTCGCAGCATTACGTTATGACTCGTGTCATTTTGTAAGTCTATAAGAGAGCAGAGCTGCTGCAGGAGAGGTCCTGATTGAATAAAAGAGAAATCAAATGAGCTTAGGGTAGACGCCGAAGTCATTTAGACAGAAGTAATATGCACTGTTGCAGCAAGGCTGTCAGCTTTACATGATGATGCTCTGTAAAAATGACCGTTTTGAGCCTTTTTGGAAGTGCAGCTGAACCAACAATTTACAAGATGTCGTAGGTTTCTCTGGAACTGTACACTTTTTTTTAAATGTGAACTTTGCTGGATATTGTGAGGCATTTGTACAACCTCGAACATGATCCTCAGGTATAATGATTTATAACGAACCAAAGCATCTATCATTTGAGGGAATGACAAGCTTTAGCTACTATTTTTAATCACCTTTTTTTTTTCTTTGAAATTCTCTGCGTCCTGAATTTCAATCTTATCCACTTTAAAAGCTGATGTTTATAATACATAACGGTTAATACAACACATTTTATTCAGGGTTCAACTATTTCATGTCACCATCCCTTTAAGAGGCTTATGAGGCTCAGTGTGGAGAGTCACAGTGCTGACTCAATACGTGTCATATAAAGTTATGATTATGAAATGCATGTACACCAATTTCCTTCCCTAATCCTTTTTGCCTTTAGGACCCGTCCAGTGCACCAGCCAAATCTGTTCAACAGTGCCTGTAGGAATATGAGAAAAAAGCTAATGTCTATTTCATACTAATTATTTACTGCTCCTTTTGTGACTTCTTTTATAATATTGTTTTTGCCCTTATTGTACTGCAAAGCCCTCTCTTTATAAATAAACTTAGTACTGATATTTTAGTGATTTGTTACAAAGTTGATTTGTGTAATTAATGATGACCAAAACACTGTTTATCAATACCAAATATAATGTATCTGGTCCAATTTCCTGGATGTACACTCTTGCTGGTAAAACTTTGATATTTTCCTAATGTTTCGTTAGAGTAGCATTCAGTTTTTAACGAAAATAAAAAGCTTGTACCTTGTCTTTTTAGCAAGTTCCATCACTTTAAAGACCACACACACACACACACCACTACACACACACACACACACACACACACACACACACACACACACAACACTTTTACTTGAGCAAACACTGTCATCCCTGCGGCTCTACAATCAATATAAGCAAGATTTAGAGCAGATAAAATCAATAGAATAATCAATAGGAGGCTCGTAAAGAGACACGGTCAGTTAATTTGCCCCCCCAAGTTAAATATAGCCCTACACTGAGTGACATCACAGCACTCTGCTTGTTTGGATGAGCAAAACATTTAAAAGAGCAGCAACATATTTCAAAGGATCCACAGCTGTAATCAGAAAAAGGATAGCAAAAGTAACGAACAATCGAACAATATCTTAAGTGATCAGGAAAACATCATATGGGACTTAGTTTAAAAGTGTATTCCCAGAGTGCATCTTCATTTGGGTTTCCCCATATTTTAGCCTCCATGGTTGACTCCCTGGCTTTTGCTTCAGGTTGTGGCCTCTCTCACTCAAGGACATCTGATTAGCTGTGACCTCTTCTGGATACTTTGGGAACTACAAGTTTGAGCCCAATGATCATTGCGGGATCAGTCAGGGATTCTACACTCCGAGGAAACACATGAGAAAGGATTTATAGTAAAAACGTATTGAAACCTACCTTTACAATGAATAATTGTGCTCAAAGTATGGAAGATATTGATGGATAAATGCATACTGGATACACAGATACAATCCATAACTCAAAAGTCTTGATGTTGACTAAATTATGAATTATACATGTGGATTTCCACAATACATTTATTCAGGAGTTGTCCTGATTACCATATTAACTACTGCAGAGAACCGTATTACTTAAAGGGTCAAAACCATCATTGGGTCAAAATCAGTCGGCAACCTCAGGAGTGCCTTAAAGTTCTTTCTAGTAGCCAGCAAGGGAAGTGTATGAGAAATACTATGATTATTACTTCCGAAAACAAACTAGTAATTGAGACCATAAAGTCTTGATTACTAGTTTCAAGCCTTCAATACAGCATGATGTTCATTTAGTCAGTCATGGTCTCATTAAGAGTAAAACAGACGATTAAGCAGAGTATACTTCAGGGATTGGCTACCTTGTATTTAACAGGTCGCTACATTGTCCGGTCTGAAAATTGTCCGTGTTTGTGTCATTTTAAAGTTTTAATTTTAACATTTTGGTCGCCTAAAAATGTCTTATTTGTAATTTGATTGTGCTGAGCTCCATCCTCTCGTGTCGCTTCTGGTAGCAAAAAGATGGTGAGAGGGAAAATCAAAGAGTCCCATCAGCTAAATGCTAATTAGCAAAGGTTAGCATGCTAAATTAAAGCTCATATGCTAAACTAAGATGGTGAACAAGGTTAGCACCATCATTGTCAGCATGTTAGCATGGACATGTTTGCAATGAGTTAAGGTAAGTTATCTGGGGTCATGTACCTGGCACAAACAAGTGGACAGCCAGAATAACTTTGTTTAAAAAGCCCTTTTCAGTTTACAGTTCATCAGGCTCCAACAGATGGCTGGAAGCACAGTGTAACCCCCCCTCATTAGTCCGGCAATTAACAGGGAAGACTTTGCTTCAGTGGGTGCTGACAATTTTCTTCCTTGATAAACCCAACAAAGGCACTCAGTTCCCATCACCCTCTCACATGTGCATGCCACACAGATATGCAAATGAGGCTGAAAAACACGATCTTAGGCTGACATGCATGGCAGGAACTGTTCTGTGCAATACTGTACGCTACACTTCCAACACGCCGCAATATTGCTGTGGATGATGGTGTAAATCGATATTACTGTTGCTATTAATACTACCGAAATTGTTGTCATTTAGTTGTTTCTCATTGATTAATATACAAAGTTAATTTTTTAATACCATAATTTTTTAGTTAAAAAGTCAGTTACGGTTATGGTTTGTGTGGTAGGCTCAGCTTATTTGATTACCTCTAACTTATTATTCTTATTACTTGTTATTATTTACATGCAGACGTTAGACACCTGTGTCTTTCAGTTCATAGACACACTGACAAGCACATGTAAACGGTATGCAAATACCATCCTGGACCTGGACAGGATAATTACGCGGTAGTCGTACTCCATCCCACAGAAGTACACGGAAACCACCCTAAACACACAAACACCAACAGAAGCGCAGCCCACAGGCATGGTTGTTAACAATGGTTGTTTATTTCTGTTTTTAAGATGTACACGTAACTCTGTTTTCCCCTGGCTGCAGTTATCTCCCAGTAAGATTACAGACTTTACAAGAACATGACTGAATACTACACCTATGGGTTTACACATAAACACAGCTGTGCTCCTAACTGATGAGGATGGCACAAAAACAAAGAAGAGAACACTCATCTGCATAACAGTAGTGATTTTATCAGCCTGCTTATCTCCCTACAGATTCACACCCATGAAAAGCATCAGTGGAGAGCTGAAGAAGAGGACGGTGCCGGGCTGGAATTGTGTGTCAGCATGGGTTTAGGAGGAGTGTGTGAGCAATTGTGTGTGTGTGTGTTTTAAGGGAGTGTGTACTTGCTTCAGGGTAAACACATTCGCCAAGTGTGTTTACCTTCAAACTATGACGTCCTGGATCGTCGCTAAGGGTGTCCTCAGCTACTTTCCTAGAGTCGTAACCAGGAAACGTCTGTCATGAGCATGACTTACAATGGAGTATAAAGGAAACTTAAAACGATGGTGTAAATCTTGTAGAATATAAGGAAATATAATGCATGTACATTTTGCCAAAACAGAAATAAAAGGCCACTACAAGTTGATGTTTGCTAAAACAGCATGGCAAGTGCGCCACTAGAGGGCGGTGTCAGTTACACAGCAATATGTAAAGTTTGCAAAGCTTATCTAGCATTAGCCACAACATGCTAATGATCTTACCAGACCAAGCAAAGCAGTAACAGCGAAAACTCCTTTAGTGGGTTTAAATTGAGCCACATCGTGTTTTATTTTTATCGTGACTTGGACTTTTCATTTGTAATAAAGGAAGAAATGTCACTGTGTCACTTCTGTTACTGTGTTGTAACCTGATACAACCCAACTCTTTGTCTCTTAAAAACCATTAGTTTTACGAGACCATTAACCTGCTGAAAACATACTGCAATGCTTTCTTTGTTGAGTTAGTGCTGAGTTACTGTTGTGCTCACAACACGAACGACGCTGTGATTAGGACACGCCCACCGCATCTCATTAGCCGCTCAACCATCAAGTTACTTCCGCCCGTTAGAAAAACCACATAGAATACCGGAAGTCTCCAGAATAAAAGTACTCCCGTTAATTTTACAAGCAATTATTGTAGATTGGCTGTGTAATTGTGGCGCAACACGGGTTTAAACTAACTAAACCGTTGTTTTTTAAAGTAGAAAATATTCCGCCTGATTTAATTGCTTAATACTTTACCGCCATGTCTCGTATTTACGAACTTACCTAGTTTTTAGGGCGTACGTTTTTTCTTCGAGAAAACGTGGGGAACAAAAACCGTACGTCTCTGCGCAACCTCGTTTTTAATCACATCGACTCAAGTGATTGCAAACCGTGACGCTATCTGCCGGCAGATCTTATTTTGAAATAAACAGCAGCCTCTCTTCACCGTGCTTAACTTGACACCTAAACCGTGACGACGGAGCCACTCGCCTCTCCTGCGGTGAAGTCGTCGGGCAGACAGCGGTACTGAGGCGCATCTCAAGCCGAATAAGGCTGAAACAAAGTCACACTTTAATGCGGATTTTATTATCCTGCCGACAGGCTTGAACAGTTGATTGTCTCCATAGAGCTGCTGCCGCCAGGTGAGTCTCTAACGCATCCCATCTCTTTCAACAGTAGAAGTTGTACTTGTTTCACCGTGTAAATATTACCTACTGTGCTCCAAGCTGTTTTTCAGTCTTGTGTTTAACCAGGCAAAATATATTCAATTCCAATATCCTATGTAGGCTTTTTGAGTTTATAATATAGTCTATTATTATAATTTAGGGCTTTTGTTTCACAGCTTTGTGAACTACATGCTTGGTTGTTCTGTGGAATTATTTACAGTGAGTAATATTCCTAAAGGATGTTAAACTTACTTTATTGTTCATAGCTTTACTGTGATTAATTAATGATAGCATTTTGTAGCAGAGGTAGGCTATAGCGGCATGCATGTGTCAAATATTACAATATGGCATCCATAAGCTCTCTCTCTCTCTCTTCCTCTCTCTGTCTCCCTCCCTCTCTCTCTCTTCCTCTCCCTCCCTCCCTCCCCTCCACCTATGACTCTTTCCACCTGCAGCAAAATGGACCTGCTACCTGACGTATGGAGGCAGGACTACTGGCTTCCTCCAGGAGTGACCTGGAGTGACGTGGAACAGCTGGCAGACTCTGACCGACCACGACCCCAGGACCTTCTCATAGCTCTGCCCCTCGCACTGGGCTTTGTCGCCCTACGCTATGTGTTTGAGAGGTGAGACTCTTGGGATACTGTAGACAAGTAAACACAGATCCAGAAATAACACCTGCAGCCTTCTGTTAAGAAACAATCGCCTGAGGGTTTTTTTTTTAAGACAATGGAAAAAGCCAGTATTATTTGACTTGGCTCCAACATGTAATTTAGCATCTCCAGCATTTGATGTGGGTGAGTGAGCAGGTATTTTGGCAGAGCAAGCATTTATTATCCTCTTAGGAAAAGCAGCCGTTGGTGACTGGAAAGAGAGAGAAAGAGAATTGCTGCTGCCTAAATGGAGGGTTTTCAATTAGCGAGTTCAAATTACAGCTGCAAACCAAATTCTGTTATCCACATCTGATGCTTTTATCTCTTAAATCTGATTAAACACATGCCGAGTCATTGACTACCACACACACACACACACACACACACACACAGACAATTAAAAGGTCATTGTTCCTATACTATCCCACTTTATTCTGTTACATTCTATTATCTCATAGTTACTATATTAGGTACATGTTTATATGTGTCGTTCATGCTATATTAATGTTTTTCACATTATGCTTCGTTATATTCATTTTGCATACATAATCTATTCTCAATACATACTGTATCTATTATAGATTACACGTTTACACACTGGTTTAGGATAACAAAATATATAGTTTTCTAATGTTACATAACATATTAGATTTAGGTTTTTCTTTGGCTCTAATGCTAAATTTCTCTCTCGTTAATCAATAAAACATCTTAATACAAATATCTGTCTTAGTGGAAATACTACGAGACACACACACACGCACACACACACACACACACACACACACACACTCACACACACAGCTGCTTTGTTGCATCCGTGAACACATACATTGTATATACAGTACAAACTTGGGTTATCCTGGTTCTATGTTTGCTTTAGGCCGACTGTTAAATGGCTTATTATGTATAGTAAGTATGGCTAAACAACTGCGAGCTGGTGCCTGGCTGTCCCGCCGTGGGTGTTAACGGTAGAACATCATTTGTATAAGATGTCTTTTGTTGCCTCCAGGTTTTTTGCCCCACCCATGGGCAGATGTTTGGGGGTGAAGAATAGAATACAAGTGGCTGCTGCCCCCTCCACGAAGCTGGAGTCATTTTACACCCAGAGGAGCAGACAGCCGACACAGGTTGGCCTACAAAGGCTTCAGTGTGCATGTCATTATGTCATGTTTATGTTATCCAGAAGAACTATCAAAGGATCAAGATTATGTCCTTTAAATTCCTTAATGGCTTAAAGGTGTTACTTCCTTGTGCACGGAAAAGCACGGAGCATAGCGAGGGTTGTGATGGTAACACATCCTTGTTCCTGGAAAACAACACATTTAGATATCCCAATATGCACTCGTTGCCCTTTCTCAGCTTCTGGATAAATGCCAGAAAAATAACTCATATTTATTGCCTCTCTGTGTTTATACAAATTACAAGCAAAGAATATAAAAAGGCTTTACTACACCACACAACCACATTTAATCAATCCCAACAGGCCTGTTTGTTTAAAACCTGCAGATTATCATTATTTGCTTAAGGAGACATTAAAAAAACACCACATGCGCACACAATAACTTCACACTTCACCTATATAACACTTTGAAAGTAACTTAACACCAGTGTAGATGGTGAAGTTGATCTCTCTGCCTCTGTCTGTTTCACCCTTTTGTTATTTCTGAGTACAATAAAGACAAAAGTCCTTCAAAATCACATTCTCTCTCCATCCCTCCCCATTTAATCAATTTCTCATTTCCTTTTTCAGAATGAAATCTTTAGTCTGATGTCGCTGTGTGGCAAAACCCAGAGACAGATCGAGACCTGGTTCAGGCTTCGCAGGAACCAAGACAGGCCCTGTCGGACCAAAAAATTTGGGGAAGCTGCGTAAGTGCCTCTCTTCAAAACCTTCAACATTGTTCGCTTTGTGACTTCCCTTTCATCGCCACTCGCTGCAAGTCAACGCGGTTGTGGGAAAAAAAAACCTTTGGGAACTTGACTACTACTGCATAAAAACAGACGGGCGTCAAACTATGTTGGACGTTGTTGTAGCGACTATCAACAAACAACAATGAGCCAATGAGAGGACTAATGCGGGGACCTGTGTCCAACACGGCAACGGCCTTTTCATTTACTCCAAACAAACCAAACAGATTTACCTCTCAGATACTGCAGCAAAACTGGGCCATGGTAGAGGCGTAGAGGCCAACAGACAATAATGTCTCCCCCCTCTCCGTTACAAACAGACACTCAATCAGCTGTCTAGTACCCGGCACAGGTGAATGCAATTACCCGCCGAGCCCCAGTGATGTACACAAACCATCAAACACATCTTCAATCACCAACAGTGACCGAGCGACAGGCATGCAGCCAAATACATTCCTTGCTCTTACAGACGTGTTTACTTTTTTAAAGTGCCTTCAATCTCTTTGAAATCTCAAGTGTTTTATTTTGCAGGTGGAGGTTCTTTTTCTACCTCACAGCCTTCATGGCGGGACTGGCCTGTCTGATTGACGTGAGTATGAGTTTCACAAAACGTTAAATAGCAATAAGATGAGTTTTATAGCTCTAATCTATCTTTATCTATATTTATTTTTTTTTTTTTCTATAGAGACCGTGGTTCTGGGATCTCAGGGAATGTTGGAAGAAATATCCAGTTCAGGTGAAGACACACACAGTAACATCATGTCAATGTTTTGGATGATGTCCTATTTCATTATTATGATTTATTTTAAGTTTTTTACTGTCCCCCTATATAAAAACATTATGATGAAAGCCTTCTTTTATGTGGAATCTGATCATTATGGTCAAGTAGTCTGACAGAAATCTGAGCTTGACGGAAACAGATTCAATTTGTTGTAAAGATGAAATGTAATACATGCAAAATATGGAGAACTAACCTCTTTCCTTGTTCACATTACTGAGAACAATAGGTGTTATGTCTCACTGTCATTAGATTCAGGAGGTTCCTTCTGCCATTTAAATCTGATTGCTATATCAACAGTTTCACAAAACCCAAGGAGACGTCTTCAAATGTCTCGTTTTGTCTTCAAGTTCAGTTAACGCCCACAAGACTAAGGAAAGAACTTTATTAAAAGATGTTTTCATTGATTATCAAAATTTTCTGATTATACAATTATGAACTGAAAGGATGAAACTGTAATTCCGATGAATGACTTGAGTTTTGCTCCTCGGTATGCTAACCACTTTGCTGCCACCAGTGTGTGTTTTTGAATCACTTTTCATTGATCATTGAATAATGTTTGTGTGCAGCCGATGGAGCGAGCTCATTACTGGTACTACATGCTAGAGTTGGGATTTTATGGCTCGTTGCTCCTTCGGATCTCCGTGGACATCAAGAGGAAGGTGAGGAGCTGAACATTCATTCATTGATCAACGTTTCACAACGTATACCCCAAATCTCAAAACTTAGTGCTACACAAATTACAAAAATTATTATTATTAAATTGCCGCACAACACATTTGCCCTTTTTGAGGAAATACATGAAGGTATTAGTGTTATGTTTGCTTCCGTCTGGTCATATTTCATAGATTTCATTCATTGATTTGTACTTTAATGATAAACTTCACTTATCACACAGTTAATACTTGACTACATGAGCTCCATGCGTTTGCTTTGCCAGGACTTTAAGGAACAGGTGATCCACCATTTGGCTACCATCTTCCTGCTCAGTTTCTCCTACTGTGCCAACTACATTCGCATCGGCACCTTGGTCATGCTGCTGCACGACTCCTCTGACATCCTGCTGGAGGTAACCTGTCATCTCTTATACTCTCCCACTGTCCTGCTGCTTTCACATAACATTGGTGGGACTCAACAGAGCAACTTGGACATTAAGAGTCCCATGTCGTCTATTCAGGCCATGGACAAACAGGCACATGGGACCTTACAGATATAATTAATTATTATTAATCTTATCGGCCGATGTTAGGCATTTTCCAAACTATCGGTATCAGCATTTATAATGGTCGATAAATTAATATTTTAAAAATAAAATAAAAACAGAGGAAACGCCCTTATAGAACTTACCCGAATTTGTCTTCAGTCTTGTTGGAAGTTATATTTATGAAGCTTACCGAGTCTTTTAATACCGGTAACTTTGTGTTTGGTTGTTGTTGTTATTGTGTTTTTGTTCAAAGGACTTTAGGTTTTATATCTTAAGTTTGTATTTTTATACATTTTATTGATCAGAACTTTAATATATTTTGATGTTCCTCTGTTCCGTTGTGACAATAAAATAAACAAGTTTATTTTTAAACTGCATTATCATATTTTTTTTTAGTGAAGACTCATAAATAACTAAAAATAACTAATGTTACGGAAATCTGTTAATGTTTTGTTATGCGTTTATGAAATAAAAAAAAAATATCAGCCGATATATCGGAATATCGGATTTTTAAATCAACAAACATTTGTATCGGTATCGGCCTTCAAAATCCTTTATCGGTCAGGCTCTATAATTCATCTTTTCAGGGCACGTCCCCATGGATTCATCTCTATGTTAGCCATTGGTCCTCCTCTGTGAAGCCCTACAAACTGTCTACACTCAGTCAGAGGCAGAGGGTCAGAGGTTCATGCAGTGCTTGAGGTTGTTCTTAGAAAATAAGTAACTAGTTCGAGCCTTGATGGCTAAAAGCCCTTTAGCAGTCCGGGTTTTGTTGATCTGTAAAATGGATTCCACATGACAAGTTAAATCTACTTCAAGGAACTATTTTGTGTTGATTTTGGCGGCCCCTATGGAGTGTTTCCGAGCAGCGAGGTGAACACCTGCTCACGGCCGGAGGCGGAGCTGCTGCTTCTGGGAGCAGAGCCCTCCAACTCTCCAACTCTAGGTCAAAGATGGCAGCAAAGCCAGACCGTTGAAAGCAGTTTCTGGTCAATCTGCACAGTTTTGTCAGATTATGCGTGTAATTCAACGCAGTGGCACCAGAGGAAAGTATTAAGAATAACTATATCCAAACAGCCAACTGACTGATGGTCTTGTTTACTAGAAGCATCAGTATCACATTTAGACTGTTTCACAACCAGTTAAAAGTTTGCAGAAACTTTGAAGAATATGTATTTGTCTGATCCCATCGTTTCTTTTCTTCTTTTTTTTTGCAGTCTGCCAAGATGTTCAACTACGGCACTGGCTGGAGGAAATCTTGTGACATGCTGTTTGTTGTGTTTGCTGTGGCCTTCCTTGTGACTCGACTGGTGATGTTTCCCAGCATGTGAGCTTTACTGCTTGTTTTTTCCATTATTTCGCAATAATAATGCTTAACTACTTAATGCAGCATGGGTAACTTGTACATGTGTTGCCAGAAACACCTTTTCCAACATGACGTTTAATATTTGATTACTTACAGGATCATCCACACCACCCTGGTACTGTCCATGGAGGAGTTTGAACCTTTTGTCGGCTACTACGTTTTCAACGCCTTGCTGATGGTGCTGCAGGCTCTTCACATCTTCTGGGCTGGCTTGATTTTGCGCATGGTTTATAAGTTCCTAAGAGGCAAGGTGAGAATCAACAGTTAAATAAACAATAGGGCATCTCTGACTAAGATTTGTAATCCTTGCATTATAGCTTCCAAATGGAAAGACACATGGAGTAAATGTCATGGTAAACTCTGAATCTGCTTCTCTATCCAGATGGAAAGAGATGAACGCAGTGATGAAGACAGCGAGGTTGGAGAAGAGGATGATAAAGGAGGAGAGGAAAATGAGGATCAAGGAGGAGACTATTGTTGGGAGAGAAGTAAAGACAATCTGAACTCCAAGCTGTCTATGCTGACCAACAGTTGTGTCCTAAATAACTTGACCAATCACAGAGCATCTGTAGCCGACAGGATGCGTAAAGCTCAGTAATGTTTTGATATTTGTTGTCATATAATGTCCCAGTTTTTGATTCCCATAATTAAAACAGCCATGGTTTACATATTGAATATGATATATGACTGATAGGCTCAATAACCCTATTTACTACAGTTGTAAGCTGATGCCACTGTGCTTCACATTTAATGGACAAGTGGTGAGTTTCATCATTAGTTGTAGTAAAATCGTGGCATGGCAGAGGATAGTTTCAACCCACTTAACCTATGGGTTATGGACACCGCATGATTCTGCTGTGCCACTCTGATCCGCACCCCAGATGGGACTCCAACAATCATGAAAGTGAAAAGTGCCTTTTTTTTATTGCAGCCTATGCTGCAGACTGTTTACACTGTTTGTTGTACCGCAAACTCACAGAGCTCATGTTCGAAAACAGAAAAAGAGACCTTAACTAACAGATGGCACAATAGCAACACAAAAGTTAGAAAGCTGATGCAAGACTTAGGTTTAGACAAGAACAAGTGGTTGTTTGATACTGTATAATAAACAAATTGTCACACAACGTGCAGTAGACATTTAAATGCA
The DNA here is from genome assembly GCA_029853015.1 of Chelidonichthys spinosus. Taxonomy (NCBI): domain Eukaryota; kingdom Metazoa; phylum Chordata; class Actinopteri; order Perciformes; family Triglidae; genus Chelidonichthys; species Chelidonichthys spinosus. The sequence goes on from CM056827.1 coordinate 13,537,834, forward strand.
GGAAATAAAGTAAATCTGTTACTCTATGTGTCTCTTGTGATGATTTAAGACACTGACATGTGATTCAGTTCTCTTTTAAATCATATGTACACTGCCCCATCTTTGGAAATTTTAATTGTTGTTGCATTATATACAATACATTTTATTAATTGTTTTAAAACAAATACTCTTGAGGCTCTCTCTACATTTTGGTCCTTACTGTTGACCTGTTTATGATCCATAACGCTAATCTGTTTTATTGGTATTGCATATATTGTATATATTTTTATATTTGCATTCCTTCAGACTTAATACTGTACCTCTGCTGCACAGCGAGGATAAATAAAGCTCTCTCTTATCTTGTTTCAGCTGCTCTTGTCTTCTCAGAGACTGAATTCATGCAGTATAGATTCTTCTAGGTCACACTGCCATCTGGTGGCTCACACAAGAATGACACTGCTGGGCGCTATAATTCTCAAGATTTACACACATTTATCTAATGGTAGACGACGTAATTTTATTGGGGTTATAAACCCGACCTTTACTAAACAAACACGCGATCATTAGTCTTCACGGCTCCGGCCATGTTTCTAGCTTTGGGTCCGCGGTGATGGTATGAGACTGATTTTAAACTTTAATTTGGTGGTTTTTCGTAGGAAGTGAGTTTTATCCCGCGTTGTTATTACTAGTTCTATGTGTTGTGAAACTAATTAAAACGTTGTCTTCGTCCGCGCTAAGAGTTGAACACCTGCGACTGTCAATGCTAATGTAAACGTTAATTGAGCTAGCTAGCTAATAGAAGCATCCACTAGTTAGGCTCTCTGGGCTGCATGTAAACTAACAGGTCTAACCGTCGATAATATAATTAGCGTTAAATACTGACTATTAGGTTGATACAGCGCGCAATTTACATGAGGTAGGAGGTTAGCATTGTTTTTCGACAGTATGGCTGGATAAAAAAAGTTCACTGTTCAAAGTTTGGTCACATGCAACATGCCTTACCATTTACCAGCATGTTCTCTTCCTTTCGGCCACTGTCTTGCTGCAATCACTAGTGTGCGTTTATCTCTTTCGCCTGTGATTGGTCATCTAGCGTTGAAAAGAAGAAGTGCATCCAATTCGCGAATCGTAGTTGCCACAAGTGGGCGCTAACACACAAGCGGTTTACCCACTAGCGTGACACATCTTTAAAGTGTAAATATCTATGTGTAATAGGTCGGCTCAGTTGTCTCTGTGGCGCAATCGGTTAGCGCGTTCGGCTGTTAACCGAAAGGTTGGTGGTTCGAGCCCACCCAGGGACGATGCGTTTTCGTTTTTTTTAATACACTGTTTATGTATATATTTTGTGTGATGAGGAATTTTGGAGACTAATCGTATGAACCAGTATGATAGAAACACCCGGTCGTCACCGCCCAACATGTCAGCACCTGCGATCAACACAAACCATACACCGTCTGTGCTTGTTTACCTTGCTATGCGCATGACTGGGCTCCTCAAGCTCCTGCTTTTACCGCTGGTGAAGGGAAACAAGGGAGTAGGTTTGATTTTGAGATTGGTGGGAGGGGACACAAAAGTGCTCCAAGGCAGCACTCATGAAAGTTGACGTTTTTTTACATTAGCGAACAATAGTCTGTTACGGGGGGGAGAAAAGGAAGAAGGGGGGAGAAGAAAAGAGAGGAAAAAAAGAGAGAAAAAGGGAAAAAATGAGATGAAAACAAAATGATTTAGCCCCCATTCTCACTCCTGCTGCATTTAAAATGCTGTATATTTCGTTAGTGTTTTTGAATTCATTAAAATTTGTTTTCTTTTTGTTTTTAATGAGGAGAAAGCCATGCACAGGAGCGCCGGTTCGAGTCCCGGGCTTGGCAGAATTAAGTCGTATAATATGCACATTAAAAGTCTTTGTGTTGCCCTTGTAAACTTGAGTTTATTGAAGACGTTACTTATAAGACTTGTGTAATATATTTAAATGTTAATACATTTGTATTAAAAAACTAGAACTAAACTAAAAACTAGATTATTAATTATTAGAGCATTGCATTGAAGCTCACCATGTTTTGCACCAAGCTCCACCTAGTGTGTAATTAAAAATTCACCATAAGAATGAATAGAACTGAGACAATATTAATATTAAAATTGCAAATCTATGACTTGGTCTTTGGCTTCTGAACTGGTGAAACAAAAACATACCACAAAGTCATAATCATTTAGGATTTTGTTTAATGTTCTCCAACCACTGCTCCTTTGGAAGAGCCTCTACAGAGGGGCAGTAAACTATGCCTTTGTACTGGCTGTGTCCGGTCTCTGCAATCCGGAACTGCCCGCATTTCTTGCACGTGTTGTGCTGCACTTTGCGAGTCAGTTTTCGGACAGGAGCAGGAGCAGGGGCAGGAGGGGCAGAGGAGAGGGTGACACCCAGGGCCTGTGGAACAGTGAAAAGGACAGGGCCATGTGACACCAGGGGCTGACACTGAGGCCACAGGCTGGACATCAGCAGGAGGAAGAGGAGTGGCAGGCTGCTAAAACAACAGCATTATGACATGTGCTGTAACAGCAACAGCATAACAGCAATGTAAACAGATATGCGGGATTGTGATTTTTCTAATGCTCACCTTGACAGTGTGAAATCCACAACTACAGGCTATGGACCCTCCAAAGAGGTTGGTCTGTCCACGGGCCTGCATGGGGCATTTCTCAATCTGAAACAATCAGTATTTTATTCAGCCTGGAGTGAGACACTCAGTGTACAGTCCATGGTCAGATTAATACAATCTGTACCATCAGAATGACTATTTCTCATCTAGTGATATGCATGGTCATAAGTAATAGGTGGATATTTTGCTCTACTTTACCTTCTGGTAGAGGTCATGCCATTTGCGCTGCCTCGGGGCTGGTCTGTTGCCTCCTCCAGCAGGCCAAACCCCAGAGCTGGCAAATTTCTTAAGTCTCACCATCCACTCCCCCTCTCCCATTGCCTTGTGGCTCTTTGGGTTAGAACTCATCTGAAGACAACAAGGAAATAATAACAGTAGTTACAACTATGAATCACAGTTGAATAACATTAGTTTATGTTAAAACAGGTCATCAGCAACTTAAATGTTGAGCTAAATGATGCCTTACTTTAATCAGAATATTCGGAATATTATAACGATATAAATATATAGTCATACACGAGTGTCTCCATTCATTGTAACGCTATTACAGTACACACCGACCGCTAACGCAGCACAGTAACGCTATTACAGTTGCTAGCTACGATGACTGAATATTATAACGATATAAATATATAGTCATACACGAGTGTCTCCATTCATTGTAGCGCTATTACAGTACACACCGACCGCTAACGCAGCACAGTAACGCTATTACAGTAGCTAGCTATGATGACTGAAGTTGCTGGAAAACTTCATGACTCGCCAACAAAATCATAGAATTAGAATATGGAAATATAACATTGATGACCATTCGATCAGAAAAAAATGAATGTATTTACTGTAAATCAGATGCAAGTTTTCCAAGTTTTCGTTCGCTTCGAGACGGAGACGTAAGCGGGCCAACGTAACCAGAAAGAAGCGACGTGATTGCCCCCTCAGATTGGATGGAGACCAATCACGCTTCGACATCAGATTGGCCTCCGTCCAATCTGATGTCGAAGCGTGATTGGTCTCCATCCAATCTGACATTGGACAGCGACGACTCTGATTGGCCTCCGTCCAATCTTGACATTGGAGAGGGAGTCTCGTGATTGGATGCTGAGATTGGACCGTAGACCGACTCTCCTGAACCGATTAGGCGCTTAGGCGCTACCTCACTCTCGAAAGTCTGCTTTCCCATTTCCATTTCTTGTCCATATGTTGACCAATGAAATCTTCCCCTTCCATTTCTTGTCCATATGTTGACCAATGAAATCTTCCCCTTCCATTTCTTGTCCATATGTTGACCAATGAAATCTTCCCCCTTCCATTTCTTGTCCATATGTTGACCAATGAAATCCTCCCCTTCCATTTCTTCTCCATATGTTACGACCAATCACATCGTTCCGTCCCGTTCCGTCCGTCCGTTCCGTCGAAGCAATACTTTGGAGAACTACACGACAAGGTAACTATTTGATTTACATTTCGAGACATGATTTACATTTACAGATGAAATGATATTGTTGAAATGAGTGAGATTGTAAATCGGCCGTGAAATGAGTGAGATTGTAAATCGGCCGTGAAATGAGTGAGATTGTAAATCGGCCGGCGTAATTAATTCTTAAAGTCCGACGGCCTGTTTAATCTGATATGATTGATTGACTAGCGATTATTTGTTTCGTATGTATGATTTGGAATAGTTAATTGTCATCTACAAACGACTATTACATTATTATAAGGTAATCAATTCAGAACAAATGATTTGGGAATATGATGATAGTAACTTATGATTTCATTGATTGAATGTCAAATGTGTGTCTCAAATAAAAGTGTGTATCTATGAAAGATATTGATATAGCATATGTCTATGACAATGTGTGGTAACTTAGCCATTCTTCCCCTTGTCTTCAGATGTCTACTACAAAGAAGCATCGAGCCATGGGGTCTGAGGAGTGGGTGGCGCGCCTGAAGGCATTTGCCTGTTATGGCACTTGGCCCTCCCCTGCACAGAACAGGCCGTCTCCCAAACAGGACAAACTTAGGCGCAATCGGTTAGCGCGTTCGGCTGCTAACCGAAAGGTTGGTGGTTCGAGCCCACCCAGGGACGATGCGTTTTCGTTATTTTAATACACTGTTTATGTATATATTTTGTGTGATGAGGAATTTTGGAGACTAATCGTATGAACCAGTATGATAGAAACACCCGGTCGTCGCCGCCCAACATGTCAGCACCTGCGATCAACACAAACCATACACCGTCTGTGCTTGTTTACCTTGCTATGCGCATGACTGGGCTCCTCAAGCTCCTGCTTTTACCGCTGGTGAAGGGTGTCGGACGCAAGGGAGTAGGTTTGATTTTGAGATTGGTGGGAGGGGACACAAAAGTGCTCCAATGCAGCACTCATGAAAGTTGACATTTTTTTTACATTAGCGATCATAATTTCACGTCATGAAAATGTTGTAGGTTCGATTCGATTACTTAATATTAATTAATTATATTTTATAATTATAAAACCACATGATCATCTAGAATCTGAGGTTTTATTGTATTTCCACCACAAATTTTCTTTATTTGTGTTTTTAAACCGTTGCTCTCTTCTACACAAATACATGGAAATAAGAATTAAAAATAACTTTAAAAAAGTGTATCTCTTTGGCATTAAATATTCTCTTTTATTCAATATCTGTATTGTTGAGCCTCTACCTATACACCCTTGAAATAACTTACACTTTGACTCCTCAAGAAGTCTCTTCACAAATGTAAAAAATGACACCACTGATACTTAAATCCATCCAGCTGACGTGACCCAGGAAGAACAAATGCCGAATGTTGACAACCTGCAGCAGGGGCGAGGCCAGGGGGGGAAAGGTTAGGACGATTCCAAGGGCCCGGCACTGACAGGGGGCCCTTTGAGGGGCTAATAATATTATTTTAATAATGTTGCCCTGTTTAGGCTTTTGAAATAAAATTTCGTCTGTTAAAATAAGCAAATTGAACATGGTTGTCGTTTTCTGTAACATTTTTATAACAACATTTCATGTTGTCATTTACCCCGTCCCCCCTCTCTTTTTGGTACAGTCTGATTCTGGCAGAGCGGGACACGTGAAATGTGTATGCTCAGAGCATGATCAGCTGTTCTGACGTGAGCGCTACCGCTGCTTGCAGGTGCTTGCAGTCGCTAAGCAGGACTGATGGGTCGTTAAGTGAAATGAACTATGAAGTCCGGTCACCAAAAGCGTAAAGAGAAGCAGCAGAAAGCTGAGAGGGAGAAAAGGGCAGACAACTTGTCACTCAGTTTTTCCCAAAGAAAGGTATTAGTCACTCACCTTGGTGTTTACAATATGCTAGCGAATGATAGACCAACAGATTTCGTATTAACGTGGTTGGATTAGCCTATCAAGAGAACAATTTACAGTTAGCAGTGCAGTGCCATTTTATTTAAATTATCTACCTTTATTGCCACGGGAGATGAGATTAATATGTAATGTAGGTCTGCACAAAACTAGATGAACTTGTGTGATAAACTAGGCTAATATGCAAGATAAAATATTACATTATGCTGGTGCTAATAACCAGTTTCATAACTAATAAGGTGCCCTCAACATGCACAGATTCAGCCTCAGGAGGACACCTGCTCTCAACCCAAAACCCAGTTGAAGGAGAAGGAGGTGAGCAATACAATCCATAGATAAAGGCTTTAGGGTTAAAACAGGGTTTATACAGGGAGCAGCTACCAAGGTAGTTGGCCTATTAAAGTTTTGGTGATAACAGACAACAGGCTGAATTAGGCTGAAAAGACTGTTACCTTAAAATGGAAAATCCATGGTCACTAAAATTAATTTAAGATATTTATTTTCTTTCATGAGCAAAATTGTTAGGCTACTTAGTACGGAGTTCATTTAAATGCAATGTTAATGTGGTGAGAGAACATGCATGCATCACTGTATCAGTATGGATTTATAACAGACTGTATTATGCACATTATGTATACTTCAGAGCCAGGTCCCTCTTCAGGCCATGATGCAGCAGCCAGAGAGGAGGAAATGAAGGAAACAGAGGAATTAATTTTGAAATTGTGATTACTGATAATGTTTGCCGGAGAGCTCTGGCTCTGAAGTATACATAATGTGCATCTGTTATAAATCCGTACTGATACAGTGATGCATGCAAGTTGTTTCAACACATGAACATTTAGAATTAACTCCATACTAAGTAGCCTAACAATAGTTACTCATGAAAGAAAAGAAATATCTTAAAGTCTAATTCTGACAGTGGTGCATTTAAAATGATGCCATCAAATGATGTTATCACCTAAACATGCTAGGTACATGATCACATTGCAGCATACCTTTTCGCAAAATAAGAGGGGGGGCCTAAAATTTTTATCTGTCATGGGGCCCAAGATTTCTGGCGGCGCCCCTGACCTGCAGATAACATGCACTGCCTCTTGTCCGGTCCAACTAGCAGATTGCAGGTAGTTTTAACAAGCAGAAGGAGTGGCAGTGGGGACAGCCAATCACATGAAAGTTAGCGAGAAACCGGCAGCCGATCAGGGAGCGGTATTTAGGTTAGAGGCGGGACTTCTAGCAGTAACCGACATAACCCTTTGTGTGCCATAATCATTGACTAAACACTACGGACAGCGGTTGTATTGATAGTTACTACACAGTAGCGGCTGAATATTATATATCTACGCCCTTGCTTACTTACCACTAAGATGCTATTTGAGTGGCAGCTGTAACTGTGAAATTACCTTCCATGACTGGCACAACTCACAGTTGTGCATGGGGGTCAAACCAGCAACCTTCTGGTCACAAATTGCACTACTCTAACCCTGACAGTGCAAATGCTTCCATGTTTCCATGACAATACCTGACGACAGACAAAGAAACTTTGATTTAAATTTGGATTTTTAAGCTTCAACCAGTGAATCCCGAAAGGTAACAATGGATATAAATCTATTTAATCAACTTGCTGAAACCATATGGATGAATGCTATGGTAGAAATAAACCAAGTGGCCCATAGGGGGGAACAATTTTTAACAAAAAGTAAGTACACAAGCGACTGTATTCTTTACTTTTATTTCCAAACCGTGATGACAACAGCTCAAAGTGTGAGATGTAGAGCTGCTGCGAAGCTCAACAACCATCCTTGAAATAGAACAATAAGGCTTTAAAAGAAAAATACAATTCTGTTTGTGTGATAAAAGACCTTTATCATTTTCCATACAGTACATCCACACCACTCCTCAAGGCGTGTTTCATATTGTCCACAGCTAAAGGTAACATGCTGAGAAAGGACAGAAGGCAGAAAGTGTCTCTTTAATTTCCTTGAATGCGTCTTATCATAAATAAGTTATTAAGTGTGTGGTTTGTTGAGAGGATGCACAGGGCGGATATTCAGAGAGGACCAGTTACATTGATCTGTAATTCTTAAGTGATGACGTTTATTTGACAGCTGTAGCGTTATTGATGTATATAGTGTGGAAAATACTTATTTATCCTAAATGTAATCACTTATTGTATCGTATCTACTACGTTTCTGTTGCTACCTTAGATTTAAACGTTTCTTACAAGCTTAAATGAAGACGTAATGATAGACGAGCAGCTGAAAGACCTTACGGATGACTCTGCTCCTTGCACTTGATCTTTGGTGTCAATATTCAGATCTTACGTTCATGGTTAAGTTGTGTAGCATACACTTTTACTGACCTTGAACATGTGTCATTGCTTAACCCTGTGGGGGGAAAACATCAACTAGAACCAGTCTGTCCTTCACTTCACACAATGTTAGAGCTGCTACATTCTGCATGGGTATCTACAAGACCAGACACAGGTTTACCTCTGCACAAACCTTCGACATTGAGTTATATTATATTGTAGGCAGGCTTTTATTTGTCTTGTGCTCTTTTTTTAAATTTTGCATTCGCTTCATGGACCCATTTTGCTGTAAAGATGTTTACGTCTGTTGGTTGAAAACAAACAAACAAGGCCTCTTATTCATACTGCACTGCATCGCCACTGGAGTACAAAAGTCATACTTATGAAAAACTACAAGCACCAAGTCTGGATATTAAATGTCTAGCGGTGTTAAGCACTTACCTTAAAGTCGGTTTATTGCATTGAATGTTACCAATGAAAGCAACATGAAGCGTTACATTAGATTGGACAATGAAACCATGTAAGTGTTGCTTCCTCCTGTAGCCCAGGTGGTTCTTGTGTTTGAAGAGGACGCGGACCAGCTCCATCTGGTTTCGTTGACTCCCCCGCTGCATTGGCCACGACAAATTTAACCCTGTCATCTGTTCCATCTGTTTGTTTGGGTTACCCATCCCCGCCCCCCCCTCCCACCACCCCCCTCTTATTTGTCGAGGAGTTTAACCAGGCTCTGGCGAAGGTCATTAAGGTCAAAGATCTTGATGTCCAGGATTTCGATGGCCCTCTGGATTTCAGAGTCCATGCGATCCCGCTCCTCCAGAGAATTATTCAGGTTCTGCTCCGAGTTCTGGATGCGACGCTCCAACTCTGCGTTACGCATCTCCGTCTCCTGCAGAGAAGAGGAGGCTGTTGATTATTTCACCATTACTCAGCACATGTGTGCAGGATTTATGAAAAGCATGCAACGCCGTAATAATCTCACTCCTACCCGTAATCTGTGAATGGCCTCATCTCTGTCGTGTTCCATCTCGTGGTACTCCACTTTCTTGCTTTGCAAAATGTGGATTTCCTGGAAATAATTTAGGTAGATTTTGAGCTTCCCGCCTCTGAGCCCAGCTGATGATGGAAGCGGGACAATAAGCACCAACCTCATCCTTGGCCTTCAGCAGGGCCTCCAGCTCCTCCAGGGACTGGGTCAGCTCATCCTTCAGCAGGTCACTGGGGCCGTGGCCTCCGTGGGTCTCCAGTTCAGCCACCTCACAACACACACAGCGACTTAATTACATCAGGTTCAGCATGCTGCATATGGCTTCAAACAGAAATATTAGCATTCAATATTGTGAGATATTAAGGCCTAAATTAAAGTGAGGGGGGACCAATCATTTGCTGTCATTGCCCCTAACTTTTAAATTGTTAACCTCACTGTTAGTTCAGCCAAATTAAAGTTTAAAATTAAATTTTTCTTGTTCTTGTGTTTGTTACAATCCTACCCGTCTGTTTTTTTGTGTTTAATACTTTCATTGTGAAGCATTTTGTTCTGTATTTCTGTTATTCTTCGAAACTTCCTAAACCATGAAACAGGTTGATCTACAAAGAGGACAACTCGACACAGATCTGATCACTTTAGTAGCTTAAGGTCTTGTCAAGACTTCTCATCCTCCCACGCTTACAGTTTTATCTCATATTTCTTGTCAATTGTATCTACAAGTTAAAACATGTTACTTCTCCAACTAGCAGCGAGTCATGTCATCATAATCAGGTGAACAGGGGTGAAATTCACACTTCTTCTGTCGTCTATGCCTCATAAATCAAAAAAAAAAACGTCTTAAACTGCCCCTGTGTGTGACAAAAATGGGCTGGTTTATTTTAAAGCATGTATGGTTGAGACGAGGAGGAGCAGCAGAGAGAAGAACAAAAAGAGAGAGAACTGAGTGGATGCCAGCTCCCTCTGGTGATTTTTCATTTTTCCTAAGTGGGGCATTGAAAGTAGGATATCGCTGTCCTACAAACCCCTCTCCCGCTCACACCACCCCAGAGACGTGAACCATTTTTCAGCCACCTGGTCCTCAGATAGAAGGAAAGAACTTGCTCCAAAGGAGACGGAGTTCTCACTTCTATCAATGAATTTGTTGATAGGGACCAAAATTGTTTCTTGTTGAAATCCCAGAGGACTTGTGGATAATTAAAAAGCAGTGATCAATACCGTAGAGCTGGGCTATAATGGAAAGGCATCGAGGTATTAAAGCGTTGTAATTGTCAGCCTGAGGCGAGGTCATTCCCAGAGGAGTCAGGTACCAGCAAATTTAAAAAATACCTTTCATTGATGAGTGAAAGGGAGGAGGGCAGAGAAATCTGCATTTACTGGAACCTGAGAGGCAAAACCCTCTTGAGGCTCGAGGTATTTGGACTGAACTCCCTTGTGGTGAAATGTGCCGTGTGCACGTGAACCGGAACGTCCAGCAGGGGAACTCCTTGAGTAAAGCTTGGCTGCAGAACAATTCACGCCCAAGAATGATTAAGTCACCAACCTGACTAACTCATCCTTTTTTATTTTGGTGAACAAGCGCTTTGAAACCAAGGAAATGAAGTAACGAGCCAATCAAGAGCAGTTGGACCTCTCTCAGATCATCACTGAAACCAACAGAGTGGCATCGCCGTGTTCTTGTTGGAGCGAGTGTCTGCTATGGATGCAGAGCTTCACAGCTTCAGCATGAAGTGTGAACTTTGGCCCAGCAGGTTGTACGACAGAATTAACTTGGCTGCATAAAATAGAACTACTATACTACTGATTTCTTAATCCAACCATCCATCAATTCATTCATATAAACCTCTTATCCTGGTCAGCGTACACTGGCTAGGGGAAGGGTACTTCCTGGACAGGTCACCAGGCGATCACATGCGATATTCACGGTGTCATAACCATCACTTCAAATATCTTCAAATATGTATTCTACATTATTATTATTATTATTATAATCATCAGAGAACAGAACACATAACTGAAGCATGTTAGTTTGCATGTTAGCAGCACTAGCATGTTATGCATGCTCATTAATATTATTGCATTTTAATCAATTACATAAAAAACATAAACTCCCTAATCCCTCTCATTCCTGTTCACCTAAAAATGCCAATTTTTATATAAAGTTCAATATTTACATGATATATATGAAACCATGGATTTATAAAACAAATTACAGTTGTTTTTTTCCCAAAGTAAAACTAATAATAAGTGACCAGAGCCCTCTGTACCCGTCAGACACAGCAGAGGCTCACCTGCTCTCTGAGTCTGTCCGTCTCCTCCTGATAGGCTGCCAGCTGTTTCTTCCACTGCTCCACATTAGCATTAGCCTCATGCAAAGCTGCCACCAGCTTGGTGTTGCTGTCCTGCAGAGTGAAGAGCTCGGCTTCCAGGTTCATCTCGCAGATCGACCTGGAAAACAGTGACACAAATAAGAAGATTACATATGATACTGTAGGTAGAACCTTACGATAACATGGCTTTTTATGGTGCATAATTGTACATATTTAAAGACAACCGCTGAAAAGTCTTGTGGAAAACACACAATAAGACGAATGTTGAGTAAATACTACGGGTGTGTAATAGCAACCAGATTTACGGCTCGACTGTTGGCCTTGTTAACACAAGCAGTCAGCCACAATAATCTATAATCTATAAATCTATACCAAGCAGCCTGCTGCAGCACACCTACTGTCCAGCCTGAAGGTCATTTCTATCAAAGCAAAGATACTCTCATTTAAAAAAGCCATGACTGCAAACAGCAAGACCGAACCGTTCCCACGGTAATCCTCTAATCCTGGAGGTCAAAAAGCTCACTGACACTGAAGGAATATTTTTTCAAAGGCAATTAAAGGAAGGAGACAGGAAGTTTAATTTAATTTGTTACCATCAGGGAACACAAATAAAGTCTTATTTATTATGTACAGACTGTAAAGCCTTCTGAGGCATATTTGTGATTCTGAGCCTTATAAAAGGGATTTGAATTGAACAAACTGAATCTTGAAAGCTTGAGGTTTCCCCATGGCAACAGTTTACTATGGCAACCATTAAATAGCAGCTTTCCGTCATAACAACTGGACTGCAGGTTATAAAAGCATTGTGGGTGGCTCTAACCGGCTGAATGAGGAGATGCTATTTATGACTCAACACCTCATCAATGGTCTCTTCACTTCCACAAAGCTTAACAAATCCAATGACGTCAAACTGTAATTAACCCTCCAAATGAACAGCATGTTAGTACTCGGTGAACTCTGCTGGGAGGGGGGGTGTTACAAGGTAATGGATTACCTGCTCTCGTGAAATTAATAGTAGGGATCCATTTCAACCTGGAGAGATGTTGTTTAGTTCGGATGATGTTTGAATTACAAAATCAGATATTTTCCAAATAAATGTGAATACCAGCACATACCATCACAAGGAACATGTATCTGTTTGTTCAGATAACTACTGGTACAAAATTACTAAAAAGACTTGTAATGTTAATATTCTGACAAACTTGTTAGGAAATCACACCTAAATGAACTATACTGTAATACCATCACAGTGGAGACATGGCAGTATGTCCCTAATGTCAATGTATTGTGTGTCTTTATAGGTTGACATTTGTGGAAAATACACTTATTTTATGTTTTGCCAAGAACTAGATGAGATCCCACTGGTATTTGTCCCTTAAATAAAGAGCTGAAGAGATGGTGAACTGAGTTTAACACAAAGGCTTTGTCCAAAGGGAACAAAATCCATTTTTGTGTCCAAAAAAAGTGTCAATTTTAATGTCTGTTGTTGTGTATAATAGAACAAACATTGTATAGCATGTACACCTTTAGAGGTACTGACAGGCGGGTTTAGTTCCCTTTGAACGGAGGCAGGCTAGCTGTGTCCCTTGTTTCCAGTCTTTATGCTAAGCTAACCTGCCTCTGACTGTAGCTTCATATTTAACTCTCAGCAAGGAACCCAATATGCGCATTTCCCAAAATGTTGTACCATTCCTTTAACAATATTAAACTATAAAAGTTAATTCCATGAATTAAAAATACAAACACGTCCATTTACTAAAACCTTTTCTGGAGTTTCTCAGTTGTCGGGTTTTAGTGAATGGATCCTTGATTTCTGTTTGTCAAACTAGTTTTTCCACCGTCAAAAATGAAACTTCAAGCTCAGTTACATTTGTTTTGTGAGCACTTGATCTCCTTAAAATCACAATGCAAGAACACTAAACAAGCTTCCCACAAATATTCCTATCTGTTTGGTGAAGAAAGTGCTTTGCGGTCCGATGCGACGGGTGAGTTTGGGACTCAGTTACCCTTCGGAGAGCATCTTCTTAATGCGCTCCTTCTCGGCTGACAGGGTGATGTCGGCGCTCTGGCTGCGGAACAGCTTGTCCTCCGGTCCGTTCACACACATCACTGGTGGAGACTGGAGTTCATCCGAGAGGTCCTGAGAAACACATCAGTAAATGGACTCTACTGCTAACACATAGAGCATCACACCACCACGTGGATTATTCAGAGAGAGTCTTCAAATCAAATGAATGAAAGCGTTTGAATCACAAACACAGAAATAAACCTGTTTGTCTCAGGGTTTCAAGGGACTCGTGGTGATGTGAGCTGTATTATTGTAATGTCTTTTTCGGTCTGATAAAATCATAGGCATTAATACATAAAAAGAAATTTGGGGAGTGACAGAAAGGAAAGAAAGATTTGCACACACAGAAGGTAAAACAATGGCCAGCTCACCTGTGAGAACTACAGAGGAAATCCATCATGTGGAGCGAAAAAAAACCCAACAAAGAAACATGTCATCACACAGCTCAACTTCCATAATGACCTTTCCAATAAATATCACAACCTCAACATACTATGTACTTAGCCAGAATCTAGCAAACTGTCTGGAGCTTCTCCAATGCGTTCATTAAATCGATAAAAGCGCGGAACAAGAGACATCACTTGGAATCTGCTCAGCCGTAGAATTGAAAGGAAGTGGGCATGTTCCTCGTGACACAGCAAATGTAACTGATGGGTAATTATTCTCTATTGATCAGAGAGCCCTGAGCGGACTACATTTCCATCATTACAGTGTTGGAGTCAGAGGCAGTAGCAGCCGACCGCTGAGGGATAATTTTACCGTCGTCCTAGTTTTCCTTTTTCTCTTCCCACCGGGACGTGTGACCCAGCTCGGCTTTCTATTCTCTCCCTCCATCCTCCTTTGATTTGCGAAGAGCGGCCCTGTCTAACTGCTGCAAAGTAACAGAGGTGCACACATCTAACCTTGGCCAGTCCTCAATCTTAAAATCACAAGAAACAACCATCCATCACAACAACATTTTCACATCTACACCTTTCTGCCCAAACACCTGTGGAGGAATGCTCTACTTCCATGTTCACGTTATTCTAGTTCCCCTCACCTGAGGAGCAGCGATGGTGAGCGCCGTGTTGGCCAGTTCTTTATCCTGTGACTTTTCCCGCGCCAGACGAGCCGCGTCTTTCACCTCCTTAAACTTATCGGAGAACTTTTCAAAAGAAGTGACAAAGGGTGATGAAGCATTAATAATGCAGCACTCATCAGCCTCCGGAAAATGCACAATGATTCAGAGGATTTGAGAAATAAAGAGTTTTTTATTAGTTCTTTGACCTTCGTTGCCTTTGGGTGAGTTTACCTGATGCAGCTGTTGCTCTGTTGCAAAACCCAGCCCGTAGACAGTGTTGGCCCTGCTGTCCGCCCACTGGCCGAACTTCTGAGACGTCTTGGTAAACGTCATGCTGGGTGTAATGGTGCAGTTAATGATCGCCTGCAAATGCACAGACAACAAAGATGACCACCCTTCACGTCTTCGCAGAAGGTTCAGGGAGGAGGAGCAGATCCAGATCTCAGCTCTGCATTTACTTTTTCATTCAGCACTTTTATAAACTGTGATTTTCATTTGTGTCATTTTCTATTCTTGTGCAGGAAAACGTCAAATGTGCAAAAGCAAATAAATGACCTACGATGACTGAATCTGTACGTTTTACATAAGATTTACGAGGGATTCAAGGGATAGGTTGAAATTTAATTAGCCATTTAAGGTGGGGGAGAAATGATTTGATGAAGTTATTTATGTTTCTACTGTCATTAAGTGTTATTGTTTGAACATGGCACCTACATAAACCTCGTCAACACTTCGTGTTTGAAGCGTTGGAAAGGTGAAGAACGGGGCAAACATCTGTGTCTGCTGTGACATTTGTGAAGCTTCATCCCTCCTCTGGGATTACCGTCAATCAGCTTCTTTTTTTCCTCACATGTTCATTATTTTGAAGCATAATGAAGAACTGAAACAAAAATGTAAATCACGGTTCAGTAAAGACACATAAGCGCAGCACACGTCGCCTCAGTTTCCGAGGCTGAAGCCACATCTCTCTCCCTGAGCACATGAAAGTAAAATGAATAGAGCGGACCTATTTATAAACCTTTTACGTCATCTTTCACCTGACAAATATGGACCTGATTTAAAATCCCAGAATTGCAGGACAATGGCAGCTTATGGGGATGTTCTTTCGATCCTTCAAACAAATTATGACACCAACTCTACAGTCCCCGTTTCCGTGGCGACAAGCTTGACATAACATGTTGGAGGGTGGCGACAGAAGTGAAGATTACTGCGTTGCCAGACACCAGTCCTGGAAGGATTGGGCTGGTGAGCCACCAACTGCCACCCCGCACAGCCTTCTGGGAGTCCGAAATGTGGGTCAGACCAGAGGTGCTAAGAAGAGATCAGATAGACCTCCCCTCCTCCCCAGCAGCTCATGTGGGCTCCTCCTCATGATCTAAATCCATAGGCCGGCGCTTTGGCTGCTGATTTGTTGACACCCACTGTGGTTTTGTGTACATTTCTTAATCTTACAGATTTTCTGATAGGAGGGCGGCTGTTGAAGAGGAAAATCAATGTGAAGCCGCGTTGTTTGGCCCGCGGCCTTTGTTACAAATACAAAACAAGCTCTTTTGTTGCCAAGTAAAAAACAAACATTGGGTGTTTCAGCTCCAGGATATCAAATCTACTGGAGTTTTTACACATGAGTGTAGTTTCAATGTTGAATTTACAACTCGTCGGTAATTAAACATTATTACCATTTTGCTCCCCCTCACCTTGGTCCCGCCCACGCTGATGATGCGGTAGACGTTACGGTTGGCGTCGTAGAAGAAGGACACGGTGACGGCATGTTTGCTGGCGGGGATCCAGTTCCTCTTGGTGGCGGGGTCGATCTGGAAAACATGGGCCCGGGCGCTAAAGATCGGCTGCTCCCTGGAGGACATGACAAGCACAGGCACAACGAGAAAAGTAGTTTGTGTTTAAGTAACTGAACGCAATGTCGTTCACTTTGAGTGAAGAGTAGGAGGTCTGACACATTTGAAAATCTTGAAAAACAAGACAGCATCAAAACATTTAAAACCTCCATTTAAAACCGCATATCTTACAACTTTGTTCAATTTGTGTCTCTCATGTGTTTAAAAAGAACACCCTTCATTATTTCGTAATGGTATGTCTCATCTGTCTCTCTGCCATCCAGGGACAGACGCTGGAATCACCCTTTGGTTTCCTCCCACACGTTTCCCTGCGTCATTCACCATGCAGGGAAGCTGGCACACGGCGGCGAGAACGCTCTGGACCCTCTCCTGGGTTGTTCACCCTCCGCCCTCTGCGCCGCTCCTGCCAGGATTTGCAGAGATGTATCCAGGATACGAGGTAAATATATCGAAGCAACAAAGTTGCTCCCTCATGCTGGGAGGTGGTTTAGCCACAGTCATGCAGTATGGAGAGCCAGACCGTTGAAAGTCTTTCCCTCTTTTCAACTCCTCTGCATACACGACATGAAGCAGAGCAGCTTATGACAAAATATAAAACTAGGAGTTATGTGTAAATATGCAACCACATTTCACTCTGAAAGTTCCTGGAGTCACAGGCCATCAAACTGTTGCTGTTTCATTTAAAACAGGGCAAGACAAAAAAAAAAAAAAAAGAGTCCACAGCCGTTCTAGTGACCCTTTGGCACAGCAGTGCTTTGTGGGAAATTCACAACGACAATGCTCACATGTTGATGTCTACAAGGTATAACGTTTCCCGTGTCCACCATCTTACTTGGGCATGTCGGCATGCTAACCTTTGCTGGTTAGCACTTCATAAAAGTAGAGCTGAGGCTGATTGGATTCGTTTGGCAGGTATTTGGTGAAAATAGACCAAGGTATAAGACCTATTTCGACCTGCTGGTGGAGCTAGAGAGGGGCAAAATCTGTGGGAAGCATCCTCTGTGGAGCATGAATGTCTGTGACGACTGACATTACGGTCCCCAGAGCCACGCTGCTAATGTGGCTAACATGGACAACAAGGTGCCAGATCAATGTCAGTGTGATGGACTGACTGACTGACTGACTGACTGACTGACTGACTGACTATCATAACGAATATGACACCCAGGGAGCTCGAGACATACAGGACAGAGGTGTTGTTTTTTGGTACAGACATTCAACACTCAAGAATAAAAGTATCACAGGAGGATGCTGCTCCATCTCTTCACAACAGAAACAACAAAAAAAAAAACAAACAAAGGCGGTGACAAGTTAAAAACAAGGACAAATCCTCTTCTATGCAGTATTGTAAGTTTTGGCAGCGGCTCCCAATAGAACGGTATTATTTTGGTCAGTCATTGTACATTTATATCTGACCCCATTAGTGACACACAAATCCAATAATAGTCTGGCCGTGTGTTTCTCAGCACGATGAAAAGAAGCGTAACGAGGATTCGTACGGACGGCGTTTTTCAAGGGCCGACGGTAAAGCCGTTAATATGAACGGTGACATTTCAGTGGCTGACCCTCCAGTCGGATAATAACCGGCGCTGCCGTTTTCCTTCTCATCTCACAGTAATCCTCCCTGTTGTCAGTGGATCTCCTGCTGCAACCAGTGATACGCTGATCTGAGGTCTGACTGGGACACGACGCCGCCATGAGTGCTGTTTGAAGCTGGGTCTGAGATTTGTGCTCTGGGTTTCTATTGACATACATTTAACTATAATATGAGAAGAAACAGGGAAACTTAACTTAAAGCCACCTAAACTATTTTTATAAAGCACTGCTTTGCATTAAAGATGTGTGACACGGATTAAAACGAGAATCACATTTGAAGCAGCAGAGGTTGGGATGTCCTTACTTTTACTCTCTGGTATAGGTAAAGCTTCCTATAGTTCCCACAATGCAGTTCATCAGCTTTCGGTAGATCTCCCTGTTAAATGCACTCACCATGCAAACTCCATGACCCCAGTTTATAAAGAAGGATTTCAGTCAGATATTTGAAGCTTAACTGAAAATATAACCCCGGTGACATCATCAGTGACTCGGTAGTTATATAAATAGACAATATTTTACTGGGAAAAGTATAGATCTTTTCTTGAAAATATAACATTTCTTTGTCATAATAAAAAAACAATGTAAATGTTATAAGTGTATTTATTTGACTTCCATTGTTGGAGATCTCCTTGAAAATGATATGTAGGCTGTTTATATGAGGTCAGTTTATTGTGCTGTCTGGTGATGGTGGGTTTACATACCAAAATGTTTGTAGTTATTTATTAGCATGTCTAAATTCAATGGTATAAATAGGACTTTTTTAGTTGCTGTTCCATTTGTTTTTATTGCCCAAACAACCTTCTAAAAGCCATAGTTATAGTTATATAAATATATAAATAGCTGTATTTAACAACATCGCTGAACCTTGGCATCCCTCACTGTTTACGGAGGCCACAGTTGCGACCAGTGAGTTCAGCGCCAGGATGCACAATAACACGTTGTTCACTATCTGGAGGGGTCCCAAAGGGCCGTGGAGGACGGTCCCACGCTCAGTTGTAAAGTTAAGTCTGTCAACGCTTCTGTAAAAACAAAAAAACAAACCAGCGTGTGCTCGTGTTTCTCTGCATTAACTGGTCGACCCTCACACTTCACAAGGATGTGGTCTACAGGGCTTAATGGGGGTCTCTAAGCATAACAAAGCCTGATAGTGAGTGGACGGCGGGGCTGCACCTCATGATAAACAACTTCACTAATTCCTACCACAATCTGCTTTACTGGGTTTCTGCAGCCGGATCTGTCTAAATCTTCTATACACAGATGTCAGACAGACAGATTTCTCAATTAATGTAGGGTTGCTATTTCATTCAGCATCAATCTGCTAGTTGTGCTAGTCCCTAAATAAAGCCAGTGAAACCATATAATCCAACAGAAATATTTACATTCATTTAATCCGAAAAAAAAAAAAATTAGAGCTATTTCATAGACCAACGCCTGTTATGTTCCTCCGCCTGACCGCTCCTTGGTCCTTCCTCAGTTACAACGGCAATAAAAGCTAAGGACAGTCTTTACAAGGAATTATGGATCAAATAATATGAAGACTCTGGGGCCACAAAGAGGAAGAACATTACATTAGATTCACCAAGTGTGAAATGACCCTGCCGAGTCTGTTTTAGTACAAAGGGGGAGGAACAACACAACTCTGCTCCACATGCACAGAAAAATCCCTTGATGCCAAGTGTCCCAAATCTGTGTTTCAGTGTTGCAATAATTTAAAAATGATTACCATTATTAAACTTTCTTCAAGTAAAGGGTGATTCCCCCCTCTTCTTAAATCAAGAACACTCTTTTTAGGGGTTATATGGAGTGTTCGGCATCCTAGGTGACAAGAAATCAAATGTCATGTGGGATAAACTGGTAAATGTTCTCTTACCTTTCTCTGTGGTGAGGAAACATCTTACAAGGTGACTGAGACTTCTTTTCTACATGCAGAGGAGAGAGTTGGAGCAACTATTAAACATTATTTCTCAGCCCCAAATGTGAGAAGTTAATAAAGCAAACTCCTGGCTCTCAACCCTAATTTTAATGTCGCCTACATGTTTGCACACTTACCCCATTTCGGTGTAAAGCCCTGGTGAGTCTATGGTGTAATAATGTCGATGTCCGGGTCTCCTCTTCCTTCTTCCAGTCAGAGCTACCAGGTGCTTGACTCTCCGGAGGGAGGGTGTTCACCGCAAGGCACAACCTGCTGCAGCCCGCAAAGTGTCCTCACCGGCGGCGGCCAGCGATCACCTCCGCGGAGCCCGGAGAGTTACAAGCCGGCAGAGACGGCGCTGCCGACCTCGGTCTGTGTGTCCATCTTCAACCAGAGAAGCGACAGCCTTTTCCCCTCCTTTGTCTCTCTCTGACCTCGTCCCGGTAGTCAGCTCTTCACCAAACCGGCTGGCCGCGTTCAACAGTCGGACACAGCCGACGGTAGAGTACCACCTGCTGGCTCTACGGGCTCCGAGCAACGCGCTGCAGCTGCAGGAGGCAGCAGGGAAACTATGTCAACCCGCCTGCAGCCAATGAGCCTGCATGTGTGCGTCCAGCAAACCGACTCTCATAGGTCTGCTGGCTGCTGCC
Organism: Chelidonichthys spinosus; assembly: GCA_029853015.1. Taxonomy (NCBI): domain Eukaryota; kingdom Metazoa; phylum Chordata; class Actinopteri; order Perciformes; family Triglidae; genus Chelidonichthys; species Chelidonichthys spinosus. The sequence goes on from CM056827.1 coordinate 13,558,559, forward strand.
AGTTTCAAGGCTTAATGAAACGTTGTCCCCAAGGAAAAGTCATGGCCTAAAAGGACTCCTTTAGAATCATACTAGAGCACATTTAGGACTAAAGATGGAATACATTTTTTTTTAATTCTCAGATATTTTTATAACTGCATTCAAGAGAGCCTTGCATGTTTATGTCTGTCAATCCATCTGAAAAATGAGTGAAAATACAACAGTCAAGTTGAATTGAAGGAGAAAAAAAGAAAAAAAAAACTTTAATTTTCAAGATTAACAACAGGAGATTTTAGTGGTCACAATTTTATAAATAGTCACATGAATCAGTGTGCAGGAATACAAACAAACACAAAACTCAGTTCAGTCCTAGACAGCAGTAAGTCAAACAAAGATTTTCATGGCAAAAAATGTAGAAGAGGGAAAACATCCGAGTCAAAACATTTCCCTCTAGTCACAGGACATGCACTAACTATTTATTGTTGCTGTTTTTTAATCTATATCTTAACAAATGGGTGCTCTTGCTAGTAAAGGCGAGCCTGTCAAGATGGGACATAACATAATTATAGAGACAGAGCAAACATAATCATTTACATATGACTCAAACGGAAAGGGCTATAAATAATTGCATGTCTGTGCAGTAACGATGTAACAACTGCACAGCGGATGTCTGCTGAAACTTGACCTGGGTTGGTTAATAATTCATTATTGTGGGAATATGAACATGTAACATGTTAAACCATTAAAAGACATTATTTGAGAAACATTAAAACTACTGTTTTAGATGATTTTTACGTACCTTACAATAAATTAAATTAAATAGATAAAAACAAGTTTTGTGGCAATGCCACTAGCGTCTAGACATGTCAAATCAGAAGGTTAAACGCATGCAGGGGAAATCAACATTCACCAATGTTTACCAAAGTTATAGAACAAAACACAACACAACACTTTTCCTCATGGAAAAAAAAACCTTGGTAAAGACAACAATGTTAACACTTGGGTGCTCATGTCCAAAGAGTTTTTTTTTGCCATTTTTACAGTACACGTGTAACATGTGAACTCTCCAGTTATCACCATGCTTTCCAAACATTCACCACCATCTAACATGGTGTCATCTATGATCAAGCTTCTCTTCTACACACTTCTATGATATTACCTAGAAGTTCTCATCATCCTTCGTACCGTTTAGCTGTGTCCAGTACTCCACAGGTATGAAAACTCAAGGTCATGTTTTCTTTCCTAAAAGTGATTTCTTACTTCGTTACACCGGGATAATTAGGTACTTCACTTGGACATCAATAATCTCAATGTATGCATGGTTTCTGACTTTTGAAGAAGGGGTCTTAGGGAATTAATGCCCTTTTGATTTGGCTCATTTGATGCAGTTAGCTATATATGCTCAAGGTTATCCCCATCTGCTAGCTTTAGCGGCTTCGGGGTCAGCAGAGAAGAATGGCAGTTTCATTCAGCTATAAGCTGATTATTGTGTTCATGTTCACTCTTTTGCGCGATTAAAACTATTTATTTAGAAGAACAAAAAGTAAAATTGTTTCCCTTTATTCAGATCTTTGGAGGCCACCTTTCTCAGATCTGGAGACAAAGATGTTTTTCTTTTTACTTTTATGTTTTTAAAAGCTTATTCCACCACTTGTTCTTTGCAGACTACCTTAAGAAAAAAAGCTGCCTTGAAAGACGGCCAACTGCACTAGCTTGCATCACCGAGTAGCTCAATGAAAACAGCCTTTACTTGGAAAACTTTCCAACTCAAAGCTGACAAAGAAAAGGGAATGATCCGTGGCTAGGTCATCCTCATGTTTCAATTGAACTCTTTGAGGCACAAACACCACAAGCCCTTTTTAAATTCACTTGAACAGACAAACAGCATTTTCTTCTCTCCCGGATGCTTGGATGTGATCAAATGCAGAGTCTCAATTTAAGCTTTGAGTTTAAAAAAGTTGCCATATCAACTGCTTCAAGAGTTGTGTCCCCTTTTTGTTTCTCTCTTTCTCTCCAAGTGACAGAAGACGTCCTGTTGAGTTAGCTTGGAGGACATCTGTGTGAGACACCTTTTCTCCATCCTCCTCAACTGTTGGAGCAAGATTCCCAACCATACCGCCTGGAGATCCCAGAGGGTTCAGGGTGACATAGTCGGCTTAGACCTTCCAGAATCTTTCGGACCTTCCGCCCTCGTTGACCGGTCGAAGGTCTCGCCTCTTGGACTGTGCTGCTCCGACAACGACAGCTTTCTCCTTCGCCATGTCCTCGTGTGTGAGCAGCAGCGCCTTCTCTCCTCCACCAGCCTTCCACTCGCTCATCTCTTGCTCTCTTCCTGTCCAGCTCTACTCCCATTGTTGCTCTCACTCTTGTGATTGGATGGTTTCTCACGGTCTCTCTCCTGTTACTTTCACACAGTGGTGCTTCGTTGGTAGCAGTGGAAAACGGGTATCCATGTTTGTTCTTTTTTGTTATTACCCCGATTAAAATACCATTGAACTAAGCTTCACACAGGCCTAGCTCCTTTTCAACAACCTGTCAGACAGATACAACACACATATGTTTACACATTAATACTGTAATTGTTTGTAATATGAATTTTAATGAAAATACTTTTTATTCAGAGAGATAGTAACATGTTTGGAAAATGCCTTTTTGTCTTTCTTGCCGAGAGTTAAATGAGAAGATCGATGCCACTTCCATGTCTACTTGGTAAATATGGAGCGGGAGGAAACAGCCCGTTAGCCTTCCTTAGCCATAGACGGTATATAAGAAGTAAACATTGTCAAGTGGTCTGAAGCCTGGAGTCTGGATTTTACTGGAAGTGACCATAATACAACTGCAGAGGAGAGATGGGTGGATCTGACGAACACAAGCATCAGAGCAGCCCCTTATGACAAACTTTTTTTTTTAAATACTGTAGATGTTACAGATTATTTTTGAGATATTAAAATGTTATAATGTTAAAAAAAGAGATCAATAGGATCCTACTTCTCATGCATTTTTAAAGACTTTTGTAAGATTGATTTAAGCCATTAAAACCTATCAAGGCCTTATTTTTAGAGTAATGAATACAATGCTTTATAAGCCTTTTTAAGGATCAAAGGAATCGATGTGGAAGAACATTTGCTCACCAATGCTTTTAAAGCTCTTTAGTTAACACATTATAAAACCAATATGTTGGTCAGGAGTACTTTCTCCATGAAGCTGCCAACAACCAAAGGAAATTCCAGGGAGACACTGGTCTCAGCCAAGAAATAGTTTGGCACCCATCCCCCCATTAATCGTCAACTTAATGTTTTCACAGGAACATTTTTGTACAGATTAAAGAAATGAGATATAATGTGTTGATTAAGTGAGCAGCCTTCAGGTAGATAGAAAACTATTAATCACAAATACAAATTACAGCAGCCTAAGCACATAGTGGTATCAATGCTCTCATCTCATTAACTCTTGGCAAAAAGGTATGTTTCCCAAAATGTCAATCTACGTCTTTAATGTCAATGAGTCATCTTAGTTTTAGTGGAATTACTTACAGTCTAGTACTGGGACAGTCCAGTCACACCATGTTGGTAGGCCCTCTCCCCCTGGTAGGTGGAGTCCTGGGACAAAGCCACGTCAATCTGGGATTTGAACTCATCTCCTAGGTAACTGTCCTATAATGGGACAAACAAAAAAGTGAAAGAGGCCAGTCAACAAGTGCTCCTTTATTTTTTTTTCCAGGAGGAAAAGAAATAAGTGGGTCTGGAAAGATTAAGAAGTCTTTACTTGAAGAGGAAACCTGGACAAACACTTAAAATACATGTGCTAACAGCCCTGGTGGTAGGGGGGACTAATTGTTCTGAATAAAAAGACACTAGAAAATGCGTGCGTCATAAAATGTACCTACTTAGCACTTCATGAAAACGCTTTAATACAAAATTGATTCTAACCTGCGAAAGTTCAGGCTGGGAGAGCCCAGGCTGGCTCATTTGGGACGGCTGGCTCATGTTGATATAGCCCTGCGTCAGAGGCCCCTGGGAGAAGGGTTGGGAGCCCAGGTCCTGGCTGGCCTGGCTGCCACTCATGTGGGCTCCATGCCGGTCTGATCCTCCATTCCCTCCACTGTGGTTTCCCATGTTGCCGCGGTTTCTCTGACGCCCACCTCGAGTCCCACCGCCTCCTCCACTGCCTGCCTTTCCTTTTATACCTCCACCACGACCTGGAAGGGGAATTTGTTTGTGAAAAGTGTTCACAGCAGATTTAACTGAACAACATGTGGGCCTTTAAGAACTCCACCCCATAGTTTTATGTATTAGTCACCTGATGAGGGTCCATTGACCTGTCCCATGTACCCAGGTGGAGGTATGGGGGGCATCACAAGGTTGAAGGGGATGGGAATGTTCAGGGAAGTCATGGGGCTTTGGCCGGTACCAATCATACCGATCTGGTCGTGAGTCTGGAAATACATATTTGACGAACGTCCTGTAGTGGAAAGATGTACAGGTTAATTGCACTCCCTTTACACACATCCACACAAAGTGTTTTTGTATTTGACATGATTTAGTACATGCATTCAACCTCTTTGCAATGGTGTTTTTTTTAAGTTGTCCACCATTTGAAATAAAAATCAATGCTGTTAAAAGGGCTCACCGTTACTGCTGCGGTCATAAACAGATCCAGGAATGAGGGCTTCCCTGGCATCATACATGGCTGTGCTCATAAATCGACCGCCCTGCATCACAAAACAACAAGCAATGCTATTCACAGCGTTTATAGGACATGTCTCATTATTTCTTGCATGTTCTCTGATGTATTACCCTGTTTTCTTTAAACTACTTGTCCTAAGTGTACAATTTGAATTGCATCCTTTACATACCCCAGTGGAAAATAACATTCATGACCCAGTTAAGAATCCCTTATTTCAACGTTCTACATGCTACATGTATGTAAAACACAAACACACACTACACTCACAGGATTTAAGGTGTTGACAAGTTTGCGGGGCTTGCTGAATTGCATGAGGCTCTCCCTCAGATTGTTAAGGGGCCCTTCAACCAGGACCTTCTGCTCCTTGTAGTAATTCAAAAGGTGGTTCCACAGAGGCTGCTTGGATAGGGCCTTGGGGTTCCCCACAATAATCACACCATACCTACGAGATATAAGCAGAAGATGACTTAATGATTAGCAGTTATAGTAGAACATTCGACATGGAGGGCCCTCTGGGGCTTGAGCAAACTGGTGTTTTACTTAGTTTAGATTTACCTGGCCCTGGTGAGTGCTACATTGAGACGTCTGGGATCATTGAGGAAGCCGATGCCTTGGTGCTCATTGGCCCTCACACAGGAAAGGATAATGAAGTCCTTCTCTCTGCCTTGAAAGGCATCCACGCTGGCTATTTCCACCTCCTACAGAAAGAATAAAGAGAAATCAGTGGAAATTAATTTAATACATTGAGGAATAATAATAACGAAAAATAATAATAATCGGTATCTGCTGAAACCGAATCCGATCCAATGCATCTAAGCAGAATAGATGCAATTCTGACACAACATTTATCTGGCGCACTGAATAAGAGCTGTAGCCTTCTAAATATGGCACACTTTATTTTTCACAAGCTATTTGATCCAAATACTGAAGGTCCTCCTTCCAAACTATTAAATTGACAATGTTATTAATATGGTATGAATTAACAGCTGACTGGGAGAAATGCTGAACCGTGACGCTATTTGCCAGAGGACGTATCACTGTCACTGTTGGACCTACAACATCATCAGTTACTGAGTGGAGGTTCATGACTTTGGGAAGAACACAAACAGGGCCCTACAAAACATTTAACGTGCGAAGATATCTGTGACTTTACCTGGTAGAGTTTAGTATGGAGGGAGCCACTGAACTGCATGTACTGGACCAGGTAGGACCTCTGACCCTCGTAGGGCGTAATGATGCCGATCTGACTGGGTTTTGCTCCAGCCTTCAGCAACCTCGTGGTTATTTTCTCCACATTGGCCGCCTCAGTCCTGCGTAGACAAGGAGAATGGTTATATGACAAGACTGTATGTCATTTGAGATGGAACAGAACCCAACTGTGTCTGGACTGAAACACAGCACAGAAAGTGATGTTATGTGTCGAAAGGTAAAGTTTCAGAAAACACCAGTGTGTGTATGACAGTGAATCAGAAATATGTTGAGTTAGAACAGAACTGTCAATCTTGAAGAAAACATTAGCTATTTTCATTAACGGCGCAATATAAATTGCAGGACAAACATCAGGTTATCACAATGATCCAAAGAGTTGAAACCTGTTGAGATAGGATGTTCCAGAGCTGGCGATTTCCTCTTGGCCTTGGGTGACGTAAAAGAACATAGGCTTGTCAGGCTGCGGCCACTGGAAGTCAAAGCCTTTCTTTACACGGTCAGCTGTAGAAGAGATGAACACACAGATAAGAGTCAGGATCATGTAGCTAAAAATGTATAGCGAAGCACACCGATTAATGTGGGCCTACATCTATGGATGGTTACAGATGATTCATTATAAAAAATAAAAACACTTCAATGGCTGCAAACAAGAAAAAGCAAAACATAACCAGTAGCCTGGGATGAACATTTAACTGCATGCTGAAGCCTGGGAGGAAATTTAGTGGGCAGTTTAAGGTCCTGAAACTGTTTAAGTTTACAACTTAAAAAAAACAACAACACAGGGTAAAAAATGTTAGCTAACAGCTTACCACTTATTGAACATTAAAACGTAGTTGAAGCTACATTGTGTTCAGATATGTCTTGCAGCTTTTCTAGGTTTTTATGTTGAAAGTTAGCTAACATTAGCCTAACACAAATCACTTGCTGTGTCGTTGCCCGTCTCTCATCTCATTTGATTGGACAATGGGAAAAGAAGCAAATGACATTGCACACTTTTCTGCTATACGTTGATGTTTTTTTGCTCAGCAACACAAAAGCAACAAGCAAAACACTTCACAAGAAATCAAATACAAAAAGCCATCACAGAATGTCTGATCATGGCTTGAATTACAATAAAGGGAAGGTAAATCATTAGAAGATCACTTTTAAAAACTGTCTGTCTGGTTTCATCTTACCAGCAGTGACTCCATTCTGCAGCGAACCCTCATAGAAGATGTTGGAGGGGAAGGCGCTGAGGGCCGGATGCATGCGGTACTGGACCTGCAGACGGATTGGCCGGATCCCCAAAACTACCAGACGCTCAAACAGAGACTGGGAGAGACCTGCTTTAGCTGCCTTCTTACACATCACCACAGGGCCCAGCTGGCAGTGATCACCCACCAGAATCAGCTACGTAACAAAAAATAAAAAATTGTTGACATCGTAGACCCCACAATGCTGGCAGTTTAAGCAGAGAGCTGATGCCAGAGTCCATCCACTTTCAGCTACAAAGCTCCTACCTGCTTGGCCCCCAGGACTACAGGCACCATGCACTCTGGCTCGGTGGCCTGGGTGCTCTCATCAATCAAGATTGAGCGGAACTGCATCTTGGCCAGACGAGGATCTCCCGCCCCGACACAGGTACTGCAGATAACATCAGCATTCTGGGAAAGAGCAAAGGAATACAGTAGAAATCTTGATGAGTAGTGAAATATAATATACAAAAATATTTGTTACAAATGTTTTGGATGGATTAGCATAAAACACAGTAGGAACATAACCACTAAATAACCTTTACATCTAAGTGTGTGTAGTATAACTATATAGAAAATATTTAGTGGCACTGTGGGTTGAGTAAGACCAGTCTTCATACCATCAGCAGCTCCCTCTCAGCAGTGCGTCTCAGAGCTCTGTAGCGCTTCTCGTCTGAGGAGGACAGCTCTCCAGTCTCATCCTTCAGCTGTTGGAGCTTCTGAAGTTCTGGCATACTGCAGGTAGGAATTTGTTGTTTTAATTTATGCATTAGGAGTACATCCTTCCACCTTATCTATACGCCAATGTAGCAGTCATCCTGCATACAACTAGAAAAAACTGCCATGATTTCAGATGTGGATGTTTGAGCTACTATGTCTTTATTCTATTTGATGTACTTTGTATTTTCTTTTATAATCCTTATTTTTTAATCATATTACTCTGTTTAATTGCTTTTTGTCATTTGTACAATCATTTAATCATAGCTATTCTATATGAATGTTCCTTTTAGTTTATATTTATGTTAAGCACACTGAATATAATCTGTGTATGAAATGTGCTCTAGAAATAAACTTGCTATTGCCATAAAGTAAATGCCAATTTCTCCTGTAAATGTTTTATCTCATTCTGCTTTTGTGTGGAATGGCTGCTGTGTGCGTGTTAGCATTGTCAATACGTTCCTATTTGCATATACTACAATGGTGGAGGAATGCCAACCAGCCATTCTCGTCTCATTTGCGTATGCTATTGGGTGACTGATTTGCACACTCACCCACTTGCTGGCTACTTTTAGCACCTGAACCAAATTATTGATACTGTAATCATAGTCATGGCGAGTTACCTGTCCATGTTACGGGTCTGGTTATGCAGAGCCAGGAAGGACACAGGCGAGTCGATAGCCTCCCTGCTCTTGGCACACAGCCTCACCACCTTGAGGCCCGTCTGGTGGATCTTCTCAGTCAGCTGGTCGACAGCAATGTTACTGGGAGCACACACCAGCACTGGCCTGGAGGGACAAAAGTTACAATACTGTCCTAGCAACCATAACACATAGCCCAGCCATGCAATACAGCCAAGTTTTTAAGTAGTAATAAGTAATAAAATAGTCTTTTGTATGCCTCTTACCCATTGCCCTGTCTTGCCAGGTGGTAAACGATGGTCGCAGAGGTTACTGTCTTCCCTGTCCCAGGAGGACCCTGGATGAGACTGAGAGGACGCTGCAGCACCGTCTTCACAGCGTACACCTGCATCACAACAAAATCATGTGATGCTATGCAAGCACAAGACCTAAAATGTTATATTTGAAAACTCCTTGGACTTCAGATACCACTCGGGGTCTGGGATATGAGTGAACCGAATATGATATATTTCACATCTGTAATGTAGGTAGGTCATGGAAAAATCCCTCACTGACATTAGCTTTCCACCGTCTCTCTAACTTACCTGTGAGTGGTTGAGGTCAGGCAGGCCTTGAGCAGTGAAGCGTTTGGGCAGCTGACACTTGATCACTACATCCTCTACCTCATGTCCCAGCAGCTTGTGGTAGATGTAACCAGACACGGAAGTCTCATCCACAGCAAACGTCTTCAGGGCACTCTGCATCCTGGATGATGAAGACATGAATAGAGCTGTAAACTGGATCTATTTCCATTCAGCATTCAGCCTTTTCCCAACTCGACCGCACCAAACTATTCACCAACAACATGAATGTATTAATTTACGTGTTTAAGGAAGTGTTTCATGAAAGTCATTAAGAGCACACTGAAAAGTTTAAAACGTGCTCAGACTCATTAACTGTAGTGAAATGCAAAAAGGTCTTTAAAGCCGGATTTCTTAACTAAATGACCGACTGTCCCTCAGATAAAACAAAACAAAAAAAAAAACTTTCAACTGAGGACACAGCGTTTGGCAACAGTGTGTGGCGTTTCTGATGAATACCTGTCAAAGGATGTGGACTTCCACACAAAGTCCACCTGAAAGTTGTGTGGTATCTCCACTGGAGCCCCGGCACTGCTCCTTAGCTCGATGGCAATCTCATCACCATAGTCTGGTACAGTAAGTCAAGGAAGAAGTGGAACTTTGGAACATGATACTATTTCACAGTGCTGCAAGATGCCAGTAAATCTGTCACCTGAATGGCTGCTGATATTTCAAGCTCTCTAAACAGGAAAGGCGTCTGCATTTTTTTTTGTTTAATCAAAATCCAGCTGAATATCAGTGAAGCATTTGAACACACGTTGACGTTATAGTTGTTATAACATAAGTATATCTAAAACACTGGCTGCATAAGGTAACGTTAATGTTAGCCATTTTTCAATTTATACAGAAAATAAGTGCAGAGATGAATCTTTGAAAATAAGGCGTGGAAATGTTTTTGTTTTTACTGCTACTAAAACAACGTAGCACCACTTCACCTGAGTCAGTGGGTATGTTATTGTAGAGTTATTGATACTTTAGACTAGAATTTAGAGATGTAGGGGATACATGCACCAACAGTTGTGATGGTATTCAGCCTCCGCCTGAGTACTTTAACTATGAATATGTAAAAACAGCTAAATGCAAATATAAAATTTGCTTTCAAAAGCCACTGAGGACTGTTGAGAAGAGACATGTTTGCAGACATTGTACACTCAAAAAAAATATAAACGCAACACTTTTGTTTTTGCTCCCATTTTTCATGAGATGGACTTAAAGATCTAAGATTCATTCCAGATACACAATATTACCATTTCTCTCAAACATTGTTCACAAATCAGTCTAAATGTGTGATAGTGAGCACTTCTGCTTTGCTGAGATAATCCATCCTACCTCACAGGTGTGCCACATCAAGATGCTGATCTGACATCATGATTAGTGCACAGGTGTGCCTTAGACTGTCCACAATAAAAGGCCACCCTGAAATGTGCATTTTTTTTTTTTGCTTTATTGGGGGTCTGGGGACTGTGTGGAATGTTGGTCCACTCCTCTTCAATGGCTGTGCGAAGTTGCTGGATATTAGTGGGAACTGGTACACGCTGTCGTATACGCCGGTCAAGCACATCCCAAACATGCTCAATGGGTGACATGTCAGGTGAGTATGCTGGCCATGCAAGAACTGGGACATTTTCAGCTTCCAAGAATTGTGTACAGATCCTTGCAACATGGGGCAGTGCATTATCTTGCTGAAACATGAGGTGATGTTCATGGATGTATGGCACAACAATGGGCCTCAGGATCTCATCACGGTATTTCTGTGCATTCAAAATGCCATCAATAGAATGCACCTGTGTTCTTCGTCCATAACAGATGCCTGCCCACAGGGCCGGCCCGTGGCATAGGCCGTATAGGCAAATGCTAAGGGCGCCGTCCATCGGGGGCGCCACGCCAGTGCCACAAATGGTAAAAATAAAAATAAAAAAAAAGTTGGTACAAGAAATAATCCCACGTTAATTAAAATGCAAAGCAAAGCCTATTTAATAGAAATAATATTTGTAACAACATTACAACCCCACCCCCCATGCACGGTGCGCCCCCTCCCTTCCCGTAGCCTATCATGATTCATTTTGGACGTCACCACATCAAAAAATCAACACAAGATGTCAAAACGGCCAAAACTGTCCGGTGCCCAGGGAAGAAAAAAAAGAAAAGAAGAGGAGGAGAAACGAGAAAAAGACAGAGGTAACGTTACATTAAATTATTTATCTGTTACAGATAGACACCTGGCTTTTTAGCATTAGGATAACGTTACATGATTCGCTAATAGCTAATCAATAAATAGCTAACGTTAGTTGACTGTTTTAACTTCAGTTAATATTGTGGAGGGGGCTAAGTTGTTATGGAAAGTAATAATGTAATGTTAGGTAATTACAGTACTCCCAGCGTACATTCCTCAGGGACATTTGTATTAGATCTTTTAAGCAGGTGTTTACATTTGTTTACATTTTTATTGCCTTCTGGTTAGCTAACATTTGCCAACCATGTGTTTTGTTCCATGTTTTCTATGGTTGCCATGGCAACCATGTGTTTTGTTACGCGTCTTTTTCGTGGTTGCCATGGCAACCATGTGGTTTGTTACGTGTCTTTTTCGTGGTTGCCATGGCAACCATGTGTTTTGTTACGCGTCTTTTTCGTGGTTGCCATGGCAACCATGTGTTTTGTTACGCGTGTAAAGGGTGTACTTGCATTATTAGTTTCTTGTGAGTATATACACTACACTGCCGATGCAAGGGGGGCGCCACCTAAAATCTTGCCTAGGGCTCCAGATTGGTTAGGGCCGGGCCTGCCTGCCCATACCATAACCCCACCACCACCACCATGGGCCACTCGATCCACAACATTGACATCAGCAAAGCGCTCACCCACATGACGCCACACACGCTGTCTGCCATCTGCCCTGAACAATGTAAACCGAGATTCATCCGTGAAGAGAACACCTCTCCAACGTGCCAGACGCCATCGAATGTGAGCATTTGCCCACTCAAGTCTGTTACGGCGACGATCTGGAGTCAGGTCAAGACCCCAATGAGGACGACGAGCATGCAGTTGAGCTTCCCTGAGACGGTTTCTGACAGTTTGTGCAGAAATTGTTTGGTTATGCAAACCAATTGTTTCAGCAGCTGTCTGAGTGGCTGGTCTCAGACGATCTTGGAGGTGAACCTGCAGGATGTGGAGGTCCTGGGCTGGTGTGGTTACACGTGGTCTGCGGTTGTGAGGCCGGTTGGATGTACTGCCATATTCTCTGAAACGCTTTGGAGACGGCTTATGGTGGAGAAATGAACATTCAATGCACGAGCAACAGATCTGGTTGACATTTCTGCTGTCAGCGTGCCAATTGCACGCTCCCTCAATGCTTGTGGCATCTGTGGCATTTTGCTGTGGGACAAAACTGCACATTTCAGGGTGGCCTTTTATTGTGGACAGTATAAGGTACACCTGTGCACTAATCATGATGTCAGATCAGCATCTTGATGTGGCACACCTGTAAGGTGGGTTGGATTATCTCAGCAAAGCAGAAGTGCTCACTATCACACATTTAGACTGATTTGTGAACAATGTTTGAGAGAAATGGTAATATTGTGTATCTGGAATTAATTTTAGATCTTTAAGTCCATCTCATGAAAAATGGGAGCAAAAAAAGTGTTGCGTTTATATTTTTGTTGAGTGTAGTTTCCTATAGCTGCCAGTAGATGTTACCAAAGACTCCTTTTAGTACATTTAAGTGAAGCTCAAATTAATTAAGAGGTCACTTTGAATTATAAATGTGTGAATTTCAGGCAAGGTAGGTTTAAAAGTGATTAAATAGAGTAAGTCTATTTTAACAGTCATAAGGATACTATCAGGAACTTTGATGACATGTCCAATGCCTTTCCATGGAGGGGCCAGGTCTCCTTTGTACCTCAGGCAAATCTCATCTCCCTGCATCAGTCGCATGTCTACAGGAAGCAGATGACATGGACAAAAAGGACAAGGCCGTTAAATAAGCATCACTTTAAGTTAAGAAGAAAAAAAGACACACCATTGTAAGTGAAAGCCACACATACAAATATTGCAGGGTGCACTCCCACTACACCAACCGTGCTGAGCCCAGGCACGATCAAGCCTAAAATCAGGATTGTTTGGCCAATGTGAGCGCTCCGTTGCGAACTAAAGAACGGTACGATTCCTCGGCCCCGGCACACTTGGAAGAGGTGGATTTGAGGACGGTATGGTTCACGCACGCACACATGCACAGGTACGCAACGTGGACACGACTTAGGCTTTAATCGATAGGCCGTCAAACTCATTATCTCTCAGTGTTCAACTCGGATCTCCCCCTGCTTTCGAGCTGATATATGACTGAAAATACTGTTGATGACTGTGGAGGACACAGCGGGATTCTGGGTCAGGCTTGGGCCTTTCGGATTCATGGTGTGAGCAGTACCGGACCGGTACTTTTATAATGAAAATGCCGATGTGTGTCTCCCTCCAAAAAAAACATCAAGTCATGCGTGTGTCGTATTACGATGTGATGACTGACGTATGTACTAGAGGGCATCGGGCCGAGGCCCTTTTGGGCTGGAGCAGTGTGAGTGTAAACCAGTGGGGGACCCCCTGTGGGGGAGCAATCATTCCCTAAATGACATCGGAACTTGAATAATTGTTTGGTTATCACTTGTTTTAACTATAAATACATACCTGAGTCTGTCTTGGGAAGCGTGAAATAAGCAATCCTCTTCTTATTCAGACCCAAGTCCCATCTGACAGTAATGTTGTCTTGAGTCTGTTAAGAACCAAAATTAAACAATATTTCTAACACTTAAACGGCAGTACAAACCAGATTTATTGAACAAGCTAAACTGAATCAATTTGTTGATTAGTTATTTGTTCAAATGAAAAATACCAAGATAACTTTTTTTGTCAATCCATACATGTTTTTCAATCACAATTTTCTTTTCTACCTGAGACTCTTTGAGTTTCTTATCGTAGTCAGCCTCGAGCTTCACAAGCGGACCAAAGATGTTCTGGTACTGGTAGGCATCCTCATAGCGTAGCAGCACATGCTGGGGCTCCTCATCCACACCAGGCTTTTCCAAGTCCTCCAAGGTCGCAGTGGGATTTTCCTATCACAAGGAAACACACACACGAGCCATCACACATGATGAAAGAAAGCTTAAAATAGAATGGATACTAGTTGAGTCAAGTGTTTTCTATTAATATACAAAAATCTCTAAAATTCTAACTGAGATTAGACCAAATATTTGGACATGCCATAGTAAAAAAAAACTTGGAAATAATAAATTGCATGGTTGGAAAATTCCATTTAGCTGCTTCAGTTTCAGGGTTCTAGTTTTGTGACTCACTGTTGCAGCTTACTGGGAACTTTAAAGAACCAGAATTAATGTTATTAATTAAACCTGTGCTTTTACTACTATCAAAAGTTAAAATGACTGCTGTTAAAATGCCAATGAGCACATAGAAAATAAATAAGTAAAAATGTTAAGTACATGTGACTTCATATACAACAGGAAACTTAAAAAAAAAAAGAAACAAAATACCTCAGTAAACACACAGTAAAGTTATTTGCATCACACCCAACAAAATCTAGTTAACTGTATAGATAGCCCCGCCCATGCTCAAATTCAAGTTAAGCGAGTTTAGAATATTTACATAGTACAAAGGCAGGCGTGTGCCACAACAGTTGCACTGACATACCTTCCAAAGTTCCTCCAGCTTGTTGATCTGCTGGGCAGTGATCTGACGCGCCCTGAGCTGCTCCTGCTCTGAAGGGATTTTCACCAGCCACGACAGGAAGCAGCGGTCCTGGATGAGAGGCTGCCACTGTGAGCTGTCCCAGTTGATGTCCTTCAGGCTGCTTTGGCTGGCACATGGCTGCCTGTAATGCAAAACACAAATGTCAAACAGCACCTGTTAAATTCGCTATGATGGCCCCATTTAGCAGGAAGGTCAGTATGCACGGGAGGCTACATAAAAGGCAGCCTTACCTGCACAGTAGCACCACCACTGAGTCGGCTTTGGCGGGTATGAAGCCCAGAAGGAAGACGTTGCGACAGCCGCAGTTGTAGCACTCCAATACCGTTTCCCCCAGAGGGCCATCTTTATGCAGGGTCACCTCCTTGGACTTTGCTCTCACCAGATGGTTTACAATGTGGCTAAAAGTGAAGGGAATGACAATGAATGCATCAGAAGGATGAAATGCACGATAATACAGTCCTGTATAGAATGAGGGTTTATTGTCTATTAATTTGTCCTTCTCACACATAGGTCTTGGCAATTTTTATTTTAATCAGATTCAAATAAAATATGCACAAGAGTACAGGAAAACTATCTCTAAGATGCACCGAAGACAAATGATCATTATTATATAATAAAGACCCCAAAAAACAAATAATATCTTGCTGATGTTTTCTGGTATCACTACAAGGCTGATTTTTAAAAGGTATCTCGTGATCTGTTTTGACCTCCATATAACCACCTGTCCATTTATGACCCAGGCTTTTAAACACAAGACTTATTATTACAGTCACTGTGTATTGTACTCATGCTATGATGTTATTGTACCTGTAAAATTACCCTACCCAGGTTAATTTAGTCAAGTAGACAACAGGGAGGCTCAATTAAAACTTGATTAGTCACTGTGTCTTACCTGCCGGATGTGTTTCCACGACCATTACAAAACCACTTCTTGCTGGTGTTGCAGTAGACCACACAGGCTGGATCATGAATACCACAGTAACTAAAATAGCAGTGAGTAATGAACGAAAATAAACCAAATCACTACAATTAGTGCACATACCTGTTTAAAATCTAGGAGTCTGGTCAGTGAACAAAACAAGAAGGATGAGCACAACTTGTAATAAATTGTCAAAATTCAATCTCATGCACAATAATCTCACATGGACAGTAAAGTGATTTTTCAGGAACAATAATTAGAGCGCAAATCAGTCGGGTCAATATGTCAACATTATCAACTCACTGAAGATATATTGGTATTGCTGATAAATTACAAGAAATTGAAGTATAGATATGTCAATAAACACAGTGTGTATGTTTTTAAACAATGTCACCAGAGAGTAAAGGCAGGTTTATTTTAACTGGAAATTGTCCTGCACTTTAAAAAATCTTTAAAATGTTCATTTATGTTTTGGATTGTCTAATGAAAAATTATTATTGGTCAAATACATTTTTGAGATTTTCCATCAATCCATCAAATATCAGAAAGAGGAGGGTGGCAAGAAAACTGTGGCCGAAATAGTCATAGTCTGTTCAACCATCTCATTTGTCGTCAAATTTCAGAGAATTTTTTTCCAAAAATTGTTATCCAATTTGTCTATTATGTATGTATAAGTATATATACATTATAGTATTATTTGGCACAGCCGAACTTACAGCCGTTAGCCAACTTTTTAGAGTGCAGACCGGCTCCAATAACAGCAATTGACTTCTGACATCTGTATAGTGTTTGAGCGTCTATAGAAGTGTGAGTGATGTGAAGACAACACTAAAGTTAAGTGGACAAGATGGACATTTATGACCCGTGGTTACAAACAGAATACAACTACACACAATAATAATGCTATTAATAATAATTATTATAATAACAATAACAATAAAAAATAACCAGAAAATGAAATAAAAATAATTAAAAATGTCCACTCTTTATGATGACAGACGTGGCACATTAATCTGGTCATTTTTTTTTATACCTGCAGGCGTGCAGAGGGAGATCCTTAGTGTAGTAGGTGTCCTCCTCATCCTCCTCAAAGTTCAGCTCTGCCAGCAGCTGACTGGCTTTCACCACAGGGTCGTCTCCATTCTGGAGCAGGCCGGTAGGGCCGTTGACCTAAAGAGCCGGTAGAGGATCACAACTATGAACTCTGACGTCAACCTGGGTGACACCTGATGTCAACATGTTGTAGGATAAACCAACGACGGGGAATTTTATTGAGAAAAAACTGGACAAGCAGCGACTATAAATCTATTATGACTTGTATGGTTATATATTTAACTTGCAGTGTTGCTGCCTGTCATAACAACAAACGGTTTGCTGACAGCGACACTGATTGGATCCCTCTATCGGTAGCTAAATTACCGGTCTCTGTGATCCTCTCGGAGGATACTGTAATGTCAAGTGTTTATTGCATGTAAACATTACAAAATGTGAATATTTTAATATATTTACGGCTGCCACACGAGCAAATACCTGTCGCTCTTGGTTTGTCTGGCATTACAAGTTCTGCCTTGACATGCTAACGTTAGCCGTGTCAGAATGCTAGCTGAGCTGTCAGCCAGCTAACTGCGCGAGCTAACTAGCTAGCGTGCTAGCCAATTAAAGGGATGAAAGCGTGGTAACAGATTGGAGGCGTCATCGAGCTATCTGGAGGTAGCCAAGGGATGTTGTGAGCTAACGTCAGCTAACTCACATTTTGTCAACACGGGAAGAAGGCATTTCGACACCGAGCCGCAGCCAAATAACCACACGCACCTGGTTGTCTAGCTGGCTCTGGGTTTGGCCTTGGGTCTGGGTCTGGCTCGGCAGAGTGAAATCGGTGAAGTCATACTCGGAGCCCTGGGTGTCCGCTCCCAGCAGCTCGGCTTCCTCGGTGTCGAGGAACGTCAGAGTCTGCGAGCTCGGCCCGTACGCCTCCACGCTCATGTTTTTACCTTCCGTTTAACGGTATTTACACGGCCCGACCAATATAATCCACAAACTGTTGCTGCTCCCGAAGAAACTAAATAGCCGAGACACAGTGGTGATGATAAAATTATAAATACTGGTGGTGATAAGAGGGAGGCTTGACTGCGGCTGCATTCCGTTTGTCTTCTCCCCCGCACGTTTCCTCTCCTCCCTCACTCCCACTTGTCTCCTCCAGTGAGCCACCTGCAGGAATCGAGTGGAGGATAGGAGATAAGGAGATGGACGTGAGCAGAATCCAATGCAGGACGTTCATTTATTATATGGCCATAAAAGACCCTCCATTTCATTTAATTTGCCTAACCATTAGGAAATAAAGGTGCAAGCTGAGCCAGGGAGAGATTAAGCGTATTTAAAGCGTTTTCATATTTTTATTTTATTTTAACAATTTATTCAACAGTCAATGCTCACTGATAAATAGAAAAATATATGTGAGTTAGAGTTGAGGCCTTGTATATTAGTTTTATTTTGTATCAGTTGTCCCTGCCCAAAAGGTGCACTAAAATAGGATAAAAAGACATATATTAGAAAGTGTATAATTAACATATTACATTATCAAATATACAGGCTATTTCTGTACACCAATAAATAATGCCACAGATGACACATACGTGCAAATAAAACAATTTAAAAAACAGCTATAGAACAACTGACAGATAGTTTTCTACCTGTATTTGGGAAAATCTATTTAAATATGCACCCTTAACAGGATGTATAGGTTTTATGAAGATTGGACATTAGAGATCATCATATTAAAAGCCTTACTCGTAGGCTAGGGCTCACTAGAACGTTTGCCCCCATGAAAAAAACCCAACAACATCTATTTAACTATAGATATCTGCTGTGCATTACATATGCACTCCCTGAACTTCAGTCAGTGAGCTAGTTATTTTTAAACTAATAGTTGTACTTTATGTCCACAGCTGGAACCTTGTCTTCATCTCTTAACAGGTTAGGAAAGCTCTGAGGCTCTCCCAAATCAGGGTTGGTAGAGCTTACAAAATGGGACTAAATATGCATGGATGAAATGTCCTATTTATAGGTATAACACAAACAGCTACAGATCTTGGTATTGAGTGTTCAAGCAGTTTTTACATTTTTTTTTTCAGTAACACTGTGTCAATTATTCAGTCATGCACAGATCTATCAGGAACCTGTTCGGCAGGTCTGTCAAACCACGACCACACCCAGTGTTGCTGTAACTCCCTATGCAACAAAAGAAACTGTATTCAAGATATTAAAGTATTAATTGGAAAACTACACATGACAAAGCAGTTGATAATTGGCTAACTACACAAATATTCTCAATGTATTAGGAAAAAATCGGACTTAAATACCGTCTTTCTAACATCAAAAGTATATAAAAATACAGAATAGAATCCAGAATTATTGTCGTCTTCTTCTCATCTCACTCTATCTGTAACCCATCCATCCATCCATTGTCTACCGCTTACCTGTATTCAGGGTCACGGGGGGGCTGGAGCGATCCCAGCTGTCATTGGGCGAAGGCGGGGTACATCCTGGACAGGTCGCTCGCTAACCAATTTAGAAATTTAGAAAAGGGCTATATAAATGCAGGTCCATTACCGTTTACTCTTGGAATATTTTTTTCTTGCCCAGCCTTGCCTTTTCATCTGGATATCACATACGTGTTTATTCATCAAGCAAAACTTTTTTTTTCCTGGCTTACTCGGTGAGAATATGACTAAATCCAGACATGACTTAAACAGGCAACACTGGCATTATTATCTTTGAGTCTGAAAGTACATAATGTTCAAAGTCACTTTCTGATCACAGATTATATAATGCTTTAGCAGGATACTTATATTATGTTCTTGATTGACTTCATGGGTGTGGTTCATTGTGTAACACACAAAGCCCAATAACGTGTGCTTGAATAATTAAAACATTTTTGTGCGTGAAAATTTCTTTCCAACTCACAAGGAGAAATACAAAACAAAACAAGCCTGTGCAAAGTGTTTTAATTATACGCAGCTTTAAGACGGCTTTGCCTCACAAAGCTGCAAAGGACAGACACATTCAATTGATCAACATTACTTTATATTGTTTGCATGTGCAAGATATTCCCTGAGACAAACACATAATTTTAAGTGTGACATCTTTACATTTCTTCAGGTTCCTATAATTTCTCTGGTGCAAACATGAGCAACACAAGGAGGAATGGCAGCATAAATCATACAGAGTGAGAAAACAGTGAAAGGACAGCCTCACAGTGAAGGAAGTGGCTTAAGAGTAACCGTGAACATTCCCACAGTGTGTCACCCTACATAGCTTGTAGTTTTAGCTTCTACCTTATTAGTACTACGACTATTACATCTTAATATAGTCAAACAAGTCCCCCCTTTCACATTATACAATGTTAGCATGTCCACAATTGTTGTTGACATATTGTCACAGTCTCTTGTAGAGACATGACTAAAACTCACAGATGATGAACGAGATGCTGTAGTCGACGTGTCAGTGGTTTTGAGATACAACACAAGGGTTAAAACTGCCACTGATATTACAGTTAAAAGCAACCATTCTTTTCTGGAGCTAACGGTTCACTATCTTGAGGTACCACTCTCTGCACTACAAGTCATCCGGCAGGTGTCGACTCTTGTGATTGCAGGTCTCGTTGTGTTCGTGGTCCAGTTCCAGAAGCGTCAGCATCTCCTGTACAGCCGCCTGAAGAGCTCTGCCCAGGTCCTGGCTGCTGTAGGGTTTTCCAAGCGGAGGCACGTGAACGAAGGCAGAGTGACCCTGCCCCAGGTACAGAGAGGTGTAGTACGTGTAGTCACACAGATACCTGACACGGAGCCAAAGGATGGATGTTGCCAAGCAGAGGTGTCGGGAAAAAGTGACAGTTAGAGGGGAATGCACATGACAAAGGCTATGAGCCAAATTTGCAAAACAGTATATGCCCCTGTCTAATAGTAACTGTAGGCACAGCGGATATTTTGAAGCGTCACAGAATGTGTGAATACGAGTTAATAATTTCACTTACCTTCCAGCATCTTTAGATACAGAGAGAGTGACCCCAAGGCCAGAGTCATTGACCCTTTTGCAGACTGTGTCCATGTCCAGGACTGAGTGTATGCAGTCGGGGCCACTGTCCATGCAGCACTGGGAAGCTGGGCAGAAGCTGCAGTTGTCCGTCCGTTTGTAACCCTTGTTGTGGCCGCACTGCTCCAGAGTCACAGTGGTCGCTAAGCCAGAAACACCGACATGGACCATCAGCTGCACGCAGGACCCAAAAGGCAGAAATGGCAAATGTTTTGTTGCGTTTGAATGGATTTTAACATTTCATATACAACGTTATGATGTTTTTGGATACCTGTGGCTGGTGTTTTTCCCACAGAGATGGCAGTAGGCCCTGAACAGCCTGGTATTCAACAGGCACCTCACACACATGAAGGTCTACTGCTTCACCCAACCCTAATTTCTCCAGTTCCTACGAGCACAGGAAACATAAATTAAATGCAACTAAATGACAACCCCTCAGGTTTCAGTGCATAACGCTAAACTTCTCTATTTAAATGTCACATTCATAAAAGTCCTACATGGCACCTTTGTTAAAAATAGACAACCTGATGATTACTGATACCTGTACTGCCACCCAGCTGGAATTTACCGCATGCTCACCAAAAGGCTCAAAGCCTGCAGGGGGGGAAAAGAGCAGCAAAAATGATTCTGCAGCAATGAGACACAGCGCAGCAAAGTAAATAATAAACCTGCGGATGCTAATCTGTCATGGAGAGAAGTGATAAGCATGCATGTAAAACATTCTGAATTCAAAGTCCAAAGGTTGTAAGTTAAACATTAATTGTAGTAATATCACAGTAGAGCCACAGCAGGATATCTTTCTGGCAATTGAGCAGCAAAAAACTTACATGTATTCAGTCTCTAAACGCATATCTTTGTTTCCTTATCTAAACCACCAGAGAAAAACCCTCTTCTCCTGCTGTATTATTCTCTGAAGAACATCAGTGTCATTACATATTTACATTTATTAACATGGACACGAGCAGTGAAGTGCAGCTCGGACACAAGCAGACCATTCTATGAGCTGAAACAGCACTGATATAAAGAAGACACATCTCTCTCTCCAGTCCTCATGCAATTAAAACCTCTCACCTGTTACTACTACTTTCTTCCTATTGGCCATCACCCTCGGTTGTTATGACAGGAATTCTCATAGAGCTATAATAAGGGGATCAAATATCCCAAACAAGAACCCCAGGATTGTCTACGCTTGCTGCCGTCTTCTTCTTCTTCTTCTGGCTCAGAGCTGAAAGGAAGTGACACACCAGATCTGGGTGAATCATACTGCCATCTATTGTACGGGCATGCAATCTTCAGCAGGAGTTCATTCTACAAGAATGCATTTGGCTTAGAAGCAAAAAACAACAACACAACAACAAAAGAGGACTCACAAATGTATTATTTTCTTCAACATAGCAAAATACATTTTCCGGTCAAAAAAAAAAAGGACAGGACAGGATGAAAAGGGATCCTTTTAATCCAACTGGTTTAATCTAATAGAAAGTAATTCAAGCCATTGGTGTGCTGTAAATGAAAACCAAGCATCTGCACTGCATTCACAGATTAAAGGTCAGAGAAGCTGTCGTGTGAGTGGCCAGCTGAAGTTATTGAAAAACAACCGTCTCTCCATCAATGAGAACCGTTGAAAACAGCCCATGAATGAACATTTAACCCCCAACCAGCTGCTCCAGTTGAGCTGCTTAGTGGTTTTACTGGGCAGCTCCCAGGTGTGAATGTCTGCACTGTGAGAGCAGCGTGAGAGTTACACAGGGTGTTGCTGAACATGCGCGATCAGTTAGCTTCTCCCGAGAGGGTTGAAGTCAAAGGACACTTTTCTGGCTGAGGGAGGAGAAACTGTATCTTACACAACCTCTGACACTCCATTACCTGAGTGTAGAGGACAAGCCTTCTTCCGAGTTGTCACGAAGGCAGAGCTAATTTAATATCACCTTACAGCCCCTTTTTTCATTCACAGTGCTGTCCACACCCTTGTTGCGAAATGACTCACACATTCTGGACACTGCACCCTATGTGGCTCCAAGCTGGCACAGTGATGAAAATATCCTCTCCATAGGGTGGAGTTTTTTTTTTTTCTGGAAAAGTATTTTGAGGTTAATGTTTGAAACAAATGTCTGTCATTCATAGCTCTACGGTTACAGAATCAACAGTGATTTCTACTACTGAATCACAACACACACACACACACACACACGCACACACACAGACGGGCCACACCTCCACTTACCACCTACACAACCTGCACTGCAGTCGCTAACAACCCCCTCCCCCTCAACCCGTTCACCTTCCTCCCTCTATCTCGCCTGCGTCACTTGCTATGTCAGTGTTGCCATGGAAACTAATGATGCCCTCTCTGCTCCGTGGTGCTGATGCAGACGGTCTGATGACGTCCTTGCAGTGTATGGGCAGAATAACAATATTCTTGTTTCCACCCCAGGGCCGGACTCAATGTCTTTTAAACTGCATACTGGATGTTTTTGTGTCTTTAATTATTATTGTATTCTATAATGCTCTATAATTTTCTGTTCTATTATATGCTACAATGCTGTATCCTATTATATTATTTCCTGCTCGAGTATGTCACATGCTTTTCTGCTGTATTATATTCTATAATGCTCTTTTTTATTACATTCTTTTCTGTTATGTTCTTTTATATTATATAATGTTATATTCTATTCCATAATGTTTCATTCTATTATTTTCTGTTTGGAATATTGTGTTTTTAATATATTATTTTCCGTTCTCTTACAATGCTCTATTCTAGTATTTTCTTTTCTATTCCATTTTATTCTATTACATTCCATTCTACTTTATAATGTCATCTTATTTTATTAAAATGATATATTTTTAATGTGACTGCTTAGTGTTCATTGTGATTACTAAAATAGGTGTGTATATTATGGAACAGACTGTCTAAATGAAGAGACTGAGGATAGCACCAGACATCCGAACCTTTAACCTTTCCACATGGTATCCTCAATCACAGAAAACACATGGTTTCCTCATTCTACTGTCACTGTTTCCTTCCACTTTTTGTAGTGGACTCTCAGTTTCCCTAGAAACACTTTCAGTCCACTTCCAGGCTGTAACACTTCATTTAGTCTCCCTGTCTCCTGTGAGGTCTGAATGTGACCACTGATCTAATGAGCTGGAACAAGAGGTCTTTGCAATGATTAGTGTTTTTTAAAGTCTGATGGATTGGAATAAAATATGAATTTGGTTTGAACTTGAACACACATCCTGGTTTCATCCTGGTCCGGATCCTGGAGCCTCGTTTTATGAAATTGTCAGAATAGCATGCGCTTTACTTGTGGGATAAATGTATGTGGAATCAAATCTGACGTCATCTAAATTTGACTTGTATCTTCTATTATGTTATGGTGCCTTTTAAAAGGCGCTTCAGCCTGCCTTCGTTGAAGGAATATTTTCTGTTCCTCTGTTCTTTCTGGCCTCGCCTCTTACACCTTCCCCGCCCAGTCTCTGCTCTCTTTTGGCGACCCTGAGCTTTTTTATACTATGACATCAAACCACAATGCATTGCACTGTTTGTAGTTTACCTAAAGTCTCCATGGCAATAAAGACCGGCTCGGCCCCTTATTCAAATTGAACCGGAAACCAACGTCATTTTGGGCCAATCTCCGCGCTCTGGAGTGACATAATGGAATTTTTAGGGCTAGAAAGCGAGCGAGGTCTGGCGCTGCGCATAGCAGTCGTGCCATCGGGAAAAGACAATATCGTCCGCGCGCCGAAGAGAGACACCAGAGCCCCTTAGGCAGAGCGGATCAAGTGGTCGTCTGGTACAGGGACCGATACACAAGGAACCGGGACCGGATCAGAACAAGGATCAGCTGATTTCCTCACGTTTGAGCATGATTGCTGAAGGATCGTTAATGCGTAACGCTCCACACTCCCTCGTGTGAGGGTGTAGAATGGAAACAACCCTCTACCCAGGCACCGTGGTGAACACTCCGAGGGGCTCCAGCATCTATTCCCAGGGCACGATGATGAAGAAGGACATTAACCTTAACCTGGACGACCACAACTCCGAGCTCAAATCAAATCCGCTCCGGGACACAGACGGACTCCTCAACTCCCCAGACTTGGGACTCTTGAAACTAACCTCCCCGGACCTGGAGCGCCTTATCATCCAGTCGAACGGTCTCGTGGCCGGCGCCAACCCGGCCTCCCAGTTCCTGTACCCGAAGTCGGCCAGCGACGAGCAGGAGTTCGCGGAAGGGTTCGTCAAGGCGCTGGAGGATCTCCACAAGCAGAATCAGCTGAGCGAGGCGGGCTGCGTGTCCGTGGATAGGCTGGATCTCCTCGGATCAGCCAACGCGGTCGGGTCCGGCGGGCTCCACACCTCGGACCTCCCTGTTTACACGACTTTGAACGGCTATGCGGCGAGTCCGCTCGGAGCCACCACCATCAACTACTCCACGGACACCATCCCCTTCCCGCCGCCTCCTTCTCATCTGGCCAGCGCGCAGCAACAGGCCGCCGCCGCGGCTGCCCTGTCACGACTGCAGGCTGCCGGTCTGGTAAAGGACGAGCCCCAGACCGTGCCGGACATGCAGAGCTTCGGGGACAGCCCACCTCTGTCCCCGATCGACATGGACAACCAGGAGCGCATCAAGGCGGAGAGGAAAAAGCTGCGGAACAGGATAGCCGCCTCCAAATGCCGCAAGAGAAAGCTGGAGAGGATCTCTCGGCTGGAGGACAAGGTCAAGAACCTGAAAACGCAGAATACCGAGCTGGCGTCCACGGCCAGCGTCCTCAGGGAGCAAGTGGCCCAGCTGAAGCAGAAGGTGATGAACCATGTCAGCAGCGGATGCCAGCTTTTACCAAACCAGGTCCAGGCTTACTAAAAGCTGCAGTAATGGTGCTCTTCGTGGATGTTTTTTTTTAAAATATGCTCCGAGGATACACAGGCCTGTATTATGAGGAACATTTGCCTTTTTGCAACACTAAATCTTTATCAGAGACTTGATGCGAGGTCTGCAAACCGTCCATATGAAAGCCTGTAACTGGGAAACAAAACATTTGTTCTGCACAGTGCAATGGCCAGGCCTCGACGAGTCCACTGGAATAATGACATGTTAACCAGCAGCAGGTGTGGGCTGCAGCCTCTTCTGATTCGTGGGGAATCTGGCAGTGTTATGCAGCAAACAGACTTATTTTGTAGCCCTGACATTTTTTTTGGGAGGGGGAAGCCATGTAGCAAACTGCTATCCAGGGGACTGTTTTTGGGATAGTGAGTGTTTTATCTGTGTGTAAGCTGGACAATCTCAACGAGAGTGCAACCAAACACCAGGGTGCCACCAAGTGCTGTCACCCAACGTGTAATATAATGCCTTACTTGTTTACAAGCACTTAGCAATGACAAATATATATATTTTATTTACTGAAACATTTCTTATTTTACATATGGTCTTACTTCTCTTGTTCCTTCAATTTTTGTTGCAAAAAAAAAAAAAAAGAACACTGCATGTCTCGTCGCTTATGTGTACAGTAACCATTGTATTTTTTATTATGGTGTCTGCAGTGTAGTTCTTTGGTAGCCAAAACTTCCATGAATGTACGTGTACGCGCTGATGAACCCTATCTATCCATGTGTAATGGACTTTCAAGTCTACCTGACATTTATTAAATTCACTACATTACTTCATTACATTAAGCTCATGTGTTTTGTTTCACATATGGAGGTTCTATTTGCTTCATTGTTGTTAGAAAGAACATCAGTGAGAGTAATTACTAGATTTTACCATTGTAAAATGTACCATTGCAAGCATCTTCTCTTAAACAGCTGTGGGTGATGTATTAAGTGCAGTAGAGAAGCTGAACCAAACCATAGATGGTCAAACAACCCTGAGGGTTGAAACAAGACATTATGGCAGTATTATGCCCTCTGCTGGGCACAATACAACTTACACTAAGCCATTTCCGAAACATCACATGTGCACTTCTTGTAAATTGTAAATGTGACATTTGGGAATTACTGGTTGAACCAACGCAAAACTCAAGCTTTTAGAATAAGTTTATTGATTCCTCATTTTCGCAAAATCTGGCATTACAGAATTACAGCACAATCCACACAACTAATACCCGACAGGGCAGAGAATTCCTATTTACAAGAGTTATTTATGACAGGGAGGGAGGAAGAAGAGTTGAACAGAATCAACACATGTTCCTAAGTCACTGGCAAGTTTACAGCTGTAGCAAAACACATTAAATAAAGTAACAAAAAACAAGTCAAAAGTGAACCAATGAAGTAAGAATCACTATTTTAATGAAGTGTTCAGAGTATTCACTTTACTTCCCTCTTTGAGTCGGTAAAACACTACCACACAAGTCTCACAAATGTCTAACAAGCGCTCTTTTTGGCTCTGAATATATTGTTGAGAACTCTTTGGATAGAAAGATTAGCAAGACTGCCTTTATAGAAACTGTACATTTGCACACCCACGTACATTATGTGTATTACAATCCCTCAGCGGGGTTGTACATTTCTCATATTAGGGTGTGGAAGAGAAATAACTGCTATTGCTTTGTGAGAGCAGTCTGCTTTTATACTGCCAAGTCTTAAATGTTACATAACTGATATCAAAAGACAAACAATCTTCCCACCAAAGCCGCGCTGATATGATAAGAGATTCTTTCACTGGAATGTTTTAATGTTCCTCTTGAGGAAGCGTCTTCAGTTTTATATTCAGTGTAAACACAAATACATTTTCATTTAAAAGCTGCTAGAGTTTAAGCAGTTGAATACTATTGAACATATCTTTAAAGTGTAGTGTCGATTGCAATGCATAATCTAGGAGGAACATTATCTTAAAAGTAAATAAAGTTATAAATAATACAAAATAAATAGGTTTTATTTTGAAATAACTTAAATGAGAATATTTTCCGCATGCCTTGCATGACCTGTATTACACAAGCAGACAAATCCCTAACCGTAGCATCAGAGAGAAATTAAACTCACAATTTGACATTTTACATGCTTAAAAACATATTCTTTCTTCATAAAGTAGAGATGAAAATATCATGTTCTATGACATAAGAGCCTATGTGAAGTTGACGGAGAGGTCTGTGGTATACCGGTGCTCACACTGAATCACCTTACCGGTGAGTGCATGTTGCACGTTGGATGAAAGCTGTGAATGAAAGTAATACAGTGGGAAGGGGTTGTGGGTAGAGATGTTCCGATACCATTTTACCCTCCCGATACTCATGCTGTGGGTATCAGCTGATACCAGGTACCGATACTGGTGGGAACATCCACTGTGAAGTACTGCCAGACCGCCGACATGATGCGCTAACATTAGCTCCTTTTAACGGGTGTCAGGTGATCAATTCTTCTTCGCCCCTCTAAAACAGCAGCTGCCGATGGCAGCAACTGTTTTAAGAGTGGCGAAGAAGAACTGTGTCAAAGCTAACAGAGCCAACCAGTAAATAAATTCCTATTTCTAATAAATTACGTGGTATCAGATCGGTGCCTGGACTCCAGTACTCGCCGATACCGATGCCAGCATTTTCAGCAGTATCGGAGGCATTTCCGATACTGGTATCGGAACAACAGTTGTGGGTTTAACATGTGAAACCTGTAGCCCCGGTGATGTCCAAGTACTGCAACTGAAGGACAGACAACAGCTCATACAAGTAACCATCCAGTCGACCAGAGTGGGTTAAAAACATCAACAACATGCACCTCCCACTAATACATCTACTATATATCCATTATATCCTCTTCTTCATGTAGTGATACATTCCTCTTCCTTCTATTCTGTCTTATGGCTTAAAAAATAGTAACAAAAGTTTTAAAAAACAGCAAAAAAACCAAGGTACTAAAATTGAGCAACCTCCAGATGCTAGGCAGCTACTTACACTGAGACCAACAAAAGAAAAAAATAATTCTGGGAAGGGCCAAAAATGAATAACAATGACATTATCTTGAGCAGCAAACTGATGTACACATTTTTTTTGCTATTCTTGCGTTCATACCTATGATTAGAAGAAAAAACAAACTTTCAAATCACCGCTTTGAATGTCAAATATAGACCGTAACCATCTGTAGCAACTGAAGCACAACACCAAGAAGGACCACTGATTTCACATGCTCAAAAACCACACCCAACCAATTAAAAAAAAAAAAACATAAAAACAGCAACTCTATCCACAGCAACAAACATATTTTCAATGGGACTAAAAGTAAAACAAATGGAAGTGATTTGTATCCATTTAGGTTTGAGGCGTCAGTGACGAGTGGGGCCGACACGTCAACAAGGAATGAAGTCTCAGCCTTCGCTAGCCTTTTATGATTCTGTAAAGATGCAGTTTAATGTGTGTGTTTGTGTAAACGTATCCAAATAAGAAAGAAAGAGAAGTTGGGATGGCACCCCTGTTAGTTTTACTTCACCCCTCCGACTAAGTAAGCGCTACCACGTCATCTCTTATTGTGGGGGCTCATGTGGAGAATGCTCTTGTTGTGGTAAAAGGGCTGGAGAAGCTAAGCAGTCGGGCTGTGAGTCTCTGAATGGCAGTGTTTGTGTGTATGTGCATATGAGACAGAAAAAGAAAGGGAGACAAACCTAAAAAAGGTGTGTAGATTTTAGGACAGCAGACAGTGTGTGCATGCGGTCATGTTTAGCAAGCACAATCCTGACTGGACCTTTGAGGCTGCTCGCTGAGCTGTGGCCCCTGTTTAGTGCCGGTGACAGTCGGGTCGTTGTTGTCCAGACTTTCTGACATCCTCTCGCAGATGATGTCTACCAGCCGCTCAAAGGTCTGCTTCACGTTAATGTTGTCTTTCGCACTCGCTTCAAAGTGCTCAAAACCTACCGGGAGGGAGGGAGGGAGGGAGAATGGTTACGCTTATTGTTGCAATGTGAGACTTACCAGATAATCCACTTATCTCATATCATGTCAGGACACACTGAGGCTCCGGACAGACCGGCAGCACAAGCCTCAATCATATCACATTTATGCAAGGATTTATAATCTTTCCAGATCATACTTAGACTTTTTTCACAGGTTGTTTAAAATTAAGTCCAATTACTGTCAAATTACATGTGAGTCTGTAACTCAGTCTGACCCCTGACATCACTCCCCAAGAGAATGACGATGAGTGAAAACAACTCCTAGCTCATCTAAAAGACTGAAGTGTTCACAATCATACCCATTTTAAAATCTAAACATGTTGAAAGTTAAGACAACGACAGAAAAAGGCATAAAAAAAGACATTTATTAATGATAACTGTATATCATTGGAGGACAAACATGGCATGTAGTTTTTACTCTGACCAGCTGACTTACCCAGCTGTTCTGACAGCTGCCGGCCCCTCTCTGAGGCCACCACTCGTTCATCGTCCATGTCACACTTGTTCCCCACCAAGAGGACCTGTGCATTGTCCCATGAGTACGTCTTGATCTGGGTCGACCTGTTAACAGATACAGTACAGGGTATTCAGCTATCGTCTCACTAAATCTCACCATCGTTCATTTCTAAGATGGTAAAATGGTTTTGTATGGAAAGCCTTCCGGTACTCTTAACAAACATGCTTTTGCCACTGTAAAAATACAAATTCAGCTTTTTTGCAACCATTGTTTCCATTAGTTAAAAATCACATTTTAATAACCAACTTCATTTTGGCAAATAGGAAAATGGCAAAGCCACTGGTAATAGCTTTGAAAATAGTGTGCAATCATTGGTTACACAGCACAAGCCATCCGACAGGTTTTCCAACAAGTCAAGTTTAGAGCATCAATAAAGCAGCAAACAACTATTTGTTATGTAAATATATAGAGGAGTAATTTCTACCTGAGCAGAGAACGCTGACCCGACCAACAGCGTCGTCGAAGAAGTGTAGCACCCTCCCTTCAGTTCTCCCTCAGGTAAACATTGTTAGCGCTGTGGGCATGTTTGCCTTAGTTTCTACTTTTAGCATCGTTAGCTACGAGCCGCCAGCTCAGGTGAGAACCATTAAGAGGCAGTTGAAATTCTCCCACTTTCATATCGTGCACCTTTGAATAAAACTATCTGATGTTAACATCTTTGATCTTAGTTTTCGCTTAAAGTTTGACCGACATTACCTCCAGTTGTTATGTTGAAACATGAAGTTTCAAAAAGTGAAGTGATAATTAGTAGTTCTTTCACCCATCGTTACACAAAAAGATCCTGTATAACTGGATGAAATGCAGACTTTCAAATGTACTTGTGTGGTTGCTCCGTCTACTATGTGTCTAGTCCCAGATCATTGTCACAAATAACAGGAAAGCTGAATGAAATTAAAGAAACAAGGTTGTAGACTAAGTGTCTACATTCACACACACAGACATGTATACTCAGGTGTCCCTCACCAGTCTTGAACGGCATTGAAGGACTCCTCATTGGTGATGTCATACATGAGAATGAAGCCCATGGCTCCCCTGTAGTAAGCCGTTGTGATCGTCCTGTAGCGCTCCTGGCCAGCAGTGTCCTGCAGATATGGGTAGGTTTAACGTTTCGATGAAAATTCACAGAAAAAAACAGTCCTGGTCTCACAGAAAAGACAAAGTTTTTACCAATCCACAGATGGTCTTGCTCAGGTTGCGGTCTGAACATTGACATAGTCCATGTAGGATTAAATAAGCATTGGGAACACAACAGCAGTGTGTGGGTGTGTTTTTGTCTTTTTTGCAGACCATTGTAATAAAGAACTTGCAAAGGATTTATGAACACGCACGTGCCTCCTGATGACTGCAGAGGTTTAACATTAAGCCAATCTCCCATGAGGATTAAGTATTTCTCTGGTGTCCCTCCCATGTAATAAGCAATTGGCCCTGGAGTCAGGCTTTATGGCACATGTGGAGTACACTTCAAGAGTATTATCATTACACAGCAGATGAAGTGATCCCGAGTACAGCTGGGAATCATTAGAGATACATGCTAATAGAGACTGTTCAGTCACAGATGTGATGGGGGAGCATGAAAAACAGCCAGTCTTACTAAAGACGACCTGCAGGTGGTGAAGAAATTTACCTCTATTCTAATTGATTAAAGTTAGTTTTCTGCAGGTGTGTTGGACTAAAAGTGCTGTAGTGATCGGTCGTTTTGGTCTTAGTCGCCTGAGATCCCTTTAGTTGAGTATTTGTTTTGTACTTATTTTTCAAGGAAGGTATGATCACATCTCTGTGAAATGCAAGTTTTAAAGTAGTGCTTTGTGTCATTCTCTGTGGAGAAACTCAGCTTTATAGAACTGTCATTAAATCAACTACTAATCAATTAGTCCACAACATTATATTAGAGTTAGTCAACTAAGAATTTCAGAAATTGAGGACAGCCCTTTTTGACTTGGACTATGGGATAACGGAATGGATCTTTTGGGTAATGAAAACAATCATTAGTTGCAAGCTTACATACTGTATCAGGGATGACACTGCTTTTGTATTTCAGTTGTATGTTCATCAAGATGTTTGAAATGTGTGTGACACGCAAAAGTACAACCATTAAAGAAACCGATAAAGAGAACTGTAATTGCAAGGTGCAATTGTTATTTATTTATAGCTATTCAGCTGTCTGAAGTGTTTTTCTTACCGCACTGTAAGCCTTTTTGACTGAGAGCGTGACAGTATTTTGGATGGAAGTATTAATATAAGATTAGAGTCTGTATCAGCAGATACAGATAAAACACTGATGGAGGCATCTGCAGTGATTATGTAATGTAAAATAAAGTGAGGCCATGAACTTCTCCACTTGTTACACCCTTACTTGTTCAGTGGAACCTGTGTCTAGACAGCACAGCAGGGCAAAATGCAGAAAGCAGCAAAGCAACATCATATTTCAAATTCCTTTGCACAACTCTTCAGGAAGCTATGTAATTCACTGTGATTCACTGGCTCCCCCATCGCTGCATGCATGTGTTGGGTTCCTCACCCATATCTGCAGCTTTATCCTCTTGTCGTTCCTGTAGATGGTCTTCACCTTGAAATCGATGCCTACTGTGCTGACAAAGGCTGGCGTGAATGAGTCGTCTGCGTAGCGGAAAAGAAAGGAAGTCTTTCCTACGCTGCTGTTGCCAATGATGAGGATTTTAAACATGTAATCAAAGTTCTGGTCCGATGACTCCTTCTGTCCATATGTGGCATTTGCAGACGCCATCTATGCAAGGATTGAGATATCATAATGATCAGTTAAAAAGGAAATGGCTTGAATAAACATTTACCAATAGAAAGAACTAAATATAACCCTAGACAACACCACACCCACCACCACCAATGAAAAACAATCAGCGTTGAATTAAAGCCTCTGACAGTGTCTCCAAAAATAAGCATTATATAAATCTACAAAAGGTAGAGCTGATGTATATTTATCAGATTGTACACTCCCTGTATTTACAGTGTGATACACAATTTCCCTGTGACTGGCTGAAACATTTCATGTTCGGTGCAGATAAATGATTTTAAAAATTGGCCTATTAGCCATTTTCTAAAATATCGCTGTATTGGTTGAAGATGTGGCAGACTACCACACCCTTTGTCACTTAGTTTGCATATATTTTGTATAATTCATACTGGGTTTGTTTTTCCCACAATTTGTCAAGAGATGGTAAAAAATACAAGATGTACAAACCACAATGTAAGAACAGACATTGAGATAAATAAGATCAACCTGATATTACAAGTCTTTAAGTTATTAAAATAGTGTAATACAACTTATCTCACATTATGTCAAAGGTTAAAAGGTGTAGAACAAGTCAGAGAAATAACATGTGTATCAAATTGACTAATTTGTTGGACTGAGTGTGGGCATTGAATACCATGGAAGTAATGAAAACTGAGAAATAGATCATCATTATTCAGAGGAAACCCACTTGAATCCATAGGGGAACGTAAAACAACCTCATTTAACCCGTGATGGGATTACATGATGTCAGTGTCGTCTGCTGTATGAGGCCAGGTTACGCTCCCCAAACAGTCTCATGACACTATCAGGGAATTAAAATGATCCAGCAGTTTCGCCAAGAGGCTGTGTCAATACGAGCAGCCGATAGCCACACACAGCCTTGAGTGTTTCCACGTAATGTCAATAATACTGGTCGGACAAGGAATGCACACCTCCGCCCCTCGCAAGATAAGAGGACGGAAGTACCAGAGCTTAGCAGGCTAAGCATCAGCTAAACTGACTATCCTTTCCCATCCAGGAGGGGCAGGAAACCTCCGCGCTGCGCTGCCCAGCCAATTATGAATGACCATATGCTCAGATAGAATCTGCCTTGTAGTAAATTAGAGAAACACAGACACTTGCGAGGCCCGTAGTGCCATCCGACTGTTTCTGGACACAACAAGCCCCCAATTAAACCGGCCTTAAACACATCCTGAACCGTAGCGGAGCTTATCTCGCGTTAGCTAGTGAATATGTGACGTTTTCTAGCTGCTTGAAATTGACAATCTGGTTCACGTTAGCTGGAGAAAAACACACAAAATACAGTGCGAGGTATCTGTCGCACATTACATGCCACCTACAATAAGGACCAAGCATTTGTTAAAGAGATGTTAAATAAAAAATTCTGCTTTTTTTTTTTAAGCCACTGAATGCAATTAGGCTAGCATTGCCACCTTTAATGCTAACACAGCAGACCGTTAACGTAACTGGTATTTAAAAGTGGCAACAGGAGCTAGCTACGCATCCCAGCTAGCGTCATGTCAAATGAAGGTTACTCTTCCATGTTTACGGCTACATTTTCAGTCAAAATCCAGGACACGACAAGCGACAAACAACCCGCGTGTTATCCGTTGCGACCGACAGACTTAACGCGGCCCCGTAATGACAAATAAGCGCAAGGGTTTACCATGAAATGTGTGTTTTATCCTCGGCTTCCCAGCAGCGCCTAGCCCCAGAGTCCAGCTTTGCACCTGCAGTAGCTCGTGCGCCGTCTTGATTGACAGCCCCGGCATAAGCGCGTACACGGTGTTGGGATGATGAGCAGCACGATCGACCAATCACAGAAGAGAGTCCGCTCGTTCACACAAAGCCCCGCCCTCATCCATTCTGCATATTATTAAAAGGTTTAACCGTAGGGTTTTTATTCAGTATTATTGGCGAGAATAAATGGAATGTATTGAGTGAAGTAGTGGTGAGTTAATGGTATGATGCCAAAGAGGAAAAAAAACATAAAAATATACTTAAAACATCAAGTTATTTTTTGTTACATGCATTAATAAACAGCATTTTAGTTTTATAGTTGGTTGAGGTCTAGCCAGTTTTCTTATATTCTTTGGGCTGTTTAATCTATGAACTCATTATGCCTTTTGCCTAGCCTAATAGCTACAGCTGTCAAATAAACGTAATGGAGTAAAAAGAGAAACAGGCTGCTCCTGGTTAAGAGATTACGATTGTGTGCAAAAAGAAGATTATTCTTCTTTACTTTTTATTTTATTATTTCCTTCCCTCATAAAAGCAGAGAACAAGACATCAAAGCATGAAGAGTTTTTCCTTTATTGGCAAGGCATACAGTTCTAGTTGGAGAGAGGCTTACACACCCGCAGTTAAAACAGCAGAGTATGGATTGTCGAAGCTGCAGAGTCACGACCCATATTCTTAAAATCTCTAAGAACAGAAATACTGATCTAGGAGGACTTGAGGCCATGTGACTATATTATCTTCCCTATGAATCAAAGAAGTCTCAGATTTGCACACTTAGTGTAAGATCACGTGATTTGTTTTGATCAATGGAAACGGAGGAAGACAGAGGTGATGGGAGATGTTTCAGAAAACTCAGGTGGACATCTGTTACTAAACTATTTTTATACCAAGAAAAACATGAAAGTGAGCATTTTTGCTTATGTATTATGTTAATTGCAGACAATAAAGAAATTAAATGAGAAGGAAAAAAGCTGAGTAATAGTCGAAACCTGTCATAAATGTGACTTTCTCACACATCAAACTATGAGTACTAAACCTCAGACTAAAAAGTCTGCGGTTCCATTGTTTCTGACAGATAATATAGAAATAATAAATAAACTGTACATGAAGCGCTGTGAGGAAAATGTACAAGACCAAAAACAATGAATGACTTGCAGAGAGGCAGACTGAATCTTTGCATGTTGTGCTGGTTAAGCTGTTGTTAAATAGTCCTTAGTGTTGAAGGCATTCTTGAGTGTTGGTCTGGTTTGGTGCTGTTTATGGCTACAGAAAGGATTGCACATGTTTTTACTCCAGCATGTCAGTGAACACATCTATGAACAGAAAAAAAAATCCCAAGTCTGAAAATAAGGCGTCGAAAAAACATTTCAGCTCATTCACACATTAAAACCTGATTTACTTTTCATGGTAATAACATGTTTCTCCACAGGCTAAGCTTTGTAAATTATCTATATAATCTTCTTAAAATGCTGCAGCCGATGTCAGGCATGTCAACAAAACTATTTTGTGTGTGCAGTCATTTATATAAAGAACTTCAATCCCTCCAACATCCGACCTTTAAGAGCTGTAGTGGTCCAGCCCGTGCAATTCAACTCCATCACCAGGCCATTTGCCAACAAAAAAACAGTGAAACAGTCACTATACATGTTCAACTGTACTGGAAGTGCAGAACTGTAAAAGTACCATACAAAGTGCTTTGGTTTTTTCTTAGCAAATACATCAAAAATGTCCACCCAGTCATTCAATCACACACACACAAAAAACACATCACTGTTTTAAGACAATATCAGTTTCAGTTACTGTTTGAACAGGAGTTAGAACAGAGACACTAGGGTCAGATTGGCACACGGGGTGCTACAATCAACCAACTTTATCAGTCACTGATGGAAAGTAGCCAGTGGCAAAATGGAAATTACAGTACGGGTTGTGTCATGCTTGCTTGGCACTTGTTTTGTCATTGACTGTGTCCCTGTGAAGAGCGAAATATTGATCAACGAGAGAAAAAAGATGAAAATAATTCTGGCATAGGAAACGGTCTCCAGGATTTCTTTTTTCATGTTTACAGTTACAATGATGCTAACATCCTTCTTTGCAACTCTTGTGCTTCTCAAATACTGCCCTTATTAATCTAGTAATGTATGAAAGTGGACGTTTCCAAAAATCAGTAGGTGGATGCTGTGTGTGATGTAGCAACAGTAATGGACTTAGCTTTGAATGTATTCGTAGCGGTCCTGTAAGGTTTCGTTTTTGCATGATGTCTGTGCGGGTTGCTTGACAGCCATTGACAAACTGACAAACTGACTGCAGTCAACAGCCTCCAATGTGTTCATGTTTTGGCTCAAGCCCTTAAAAACAACGAGGGCTAGCTACGAACAAAACTGTAAAGTGCTAAACTTGAAGGCAAGCTGATAAAACGGGTGCCAAATATTAAGAATGCAAAAATTTGTGACTTGAAATAAAAACAACAACAAAAATAGAAGAGCAACAATAATTGAAACATAACTGATATTTTGGGTGGTTCTATGGTTGAATACCTTTTAAATGTATTTTCCACATATGCCTATGCAAAACCTTGCATATAATCTGCCTCCAATGCCAGAACTTCAGTTCCACTTGTCAACACAGGGAGGCACCTCATGCACAGCCCACACTGCTTTGGATGTAATTCCTTGACTGTATAACACTTCACTGACTCTGGCTCAGTTTTGCTGTGACAATATCATAGTTTAGGATTATAAAAATGTAAATAGTAAGCCTGAAACAACTGACAAATCAATCACAATAATATGTACTGCCAGCCACATCATTATAGTCATATTCTTCCAAAACTACTGCTTGCTGAACATTATTAATTGGGCTGTTTAACACCAGTTGAAAGTAGTGCTATTTATACAATAACAATAATTGTCACTCAAAATGTCTGCTACATTTAAAGTTTCCTGCATAAAATCTTTCTGCCATTACTTTGCTAACATTGCTTTGAAGTCTGCTATTTGCTGTATCTTCATTTACTGCATGTGGACTTAAATAAAAGACAACAGAATAAACAAACAATAAAAATGCAGGCAAAAGAGCATTGTCCCTGTAAATTGCAAGTTTGGCAAAAATGTCTTAAGGAAGTTGCTCCGTGCTTTCACGCTCACTCATCACTTCCTCAGCTTCTTCACAAAAGAGGAAGACAGTTCCATCATTTGTTGTAGTAGACCTTGGGTTGGCTGGTAAAAGGGACGTTTTAAATTATTTATTTGAAAACGTCTCATTGTCTATGTAGAACTCTATCCACAGTATGTCTGACTGAAAGACAGAACATGAAGGACCAGAAGGAAACTTGGTTTCCTGTGTTCTTTTCGAGCAGGGACTCAGTCTATCTGTTGCTCTCCAGTGCAAGTGACTGCTGTGTGGAAACTGCAGACTTTCTTAACACCCCCCAAAACCCGCCCGCACTCCCGTACTCCCCACCCCGGGGCTTGCTATCACCCTGTCGGCAGAAACCACAGTTGGTGGTGTTGGTTGGAGTGGAAGAAAAGGGGAGTGACAAAGGAGGCACCCAAATCAAGAAAAATAAACAAAAGGCCAAAAGAATTAAAACTTTTGACTGGTGCTATGTGCCAAGTCTGAAGCGTGCTACCCCAGGGACGCCTTCCTGGTCCGTTTCTCTGTCTTCTGCCATATCTTTATCAGAGTCTAAAGAAAACGTCCTGCCTGAATCAGTAGTGAGCTTGTGGGTGAGCAGACGAGTCGTAGCAGATACTGCATCAAACAGGCTGCCAGAATCCGTTCTGGAGAGTTCAGGCCCCGTGCTGCCGCTGTAGCCCTCCTCTTCCTCAGTTGGACTCTCTGTATCAGACTCTCCCTCTTCTTCCAAGGTCAGCTCGAACTGGAACTTGTCGGCCGAAATTGAGCCACTGCCCCCACCAGGCGCTGAGGTATCGCTGGCATGGGCTCCCCCCTGCTGGCCCTCTGGTTGGGGTGAGGGGCTGTGGGCGATCATGCTCTGGTACCACTCTCTGTTATCCTCCAGTGTGTCCAGGATCTCCTGAGCATCTGGGTGGACGAGGTCGGCCCACGTCTCCCACAGAGGATGAACAATGTAGTCAATGAACCCCACCTGGAAGAGAGAAGCAGCAGGTGATATAACTCCGTACAAGCATTTCTCTTATTCTTTAAGTCCCCATTTGTTAAACTGTCTTCACTTTTTCGACACTTTGTAATACGTTGTAGTAGTTTTCACAAATGTAGTTCTCCAGCTTCATTACCGTACCTGGTTCTTCTCTATTGAGGCGTTGTGTTTGTCACACATGGGGCTGATCTCCATGCCCTTGTCCCTCTCCCTGTCCCCCTGGGTGAAAAACTCCACCATGATGCGGTCTGTCCACTGCCGGTACACCTCCAGAGGCTTGGTGGGGTTGCTCAGGTCTGCACAGTGCACCATGTTCTGAAGGACCTACGGTGAGGAGAAAAAAAAAAACACTTTGAAAACATATTCCTTTTCACCTTGTTAAGTTGATTTGTTCCACCTTGAAATGAATTGAAACCAATCTTACTACTATGAGGTACTTAACTTGAAGTCCTATGAATAGATGTTTTGGTCACACAAGCTATAACACCTTATAAAGTGGCAAACTGTTAGCAGGTAGTTGCCCATTTAGACAAACAGCAGACACAGAGCAGTGTTAGCATCGATATTCACACTTCTATGAGTTCTGTTTTGGTCTCAACAAATTCCTGAGGAAAACATTTTGCTCTTTAGCAGCAACGTTTATCAGTTAGCTGTAACTTTGTTTGGTGCTAACTAGGTTATTGCAGTAGGTTTTTAGATATTTTGAATACACCTGCCTGCTGGAAACATGGTGGATTAGAGCAGAGAAATTAACCCAAAACAGGTTGGAAGCCTCAACCAAAACAATGGGCAGAAAGATGCTAAAATGCTCTGTGGAGCTGACGGGAAATTGCAAAATGCATTAATTGTTAATTTGACAAATTTTTCATAAAAAAGTATTGATTAATGTAGCTCTAATTGGCAAAATGGTTCTCACCTGTATGCGGTCTGAGTAGTTGTCCAGCAGTAGGACCCCTAGACTGGTGACTTTCTTGGTCTCAACCATTGTTTTCAGGTCTGCCAGTAGGTTCATGTGCTTTGACATATCTGTGGCCAGCACCTGTAGGTTAAAAAATACAATAAAAGTAAAAAAAAAAAACCTGAACTCAAACAGTAGTATGTCTGCAGTCTCAAGGGTTGCACAGAAGTGTCCTACCATATCAATGACCATTTTGCGCAGCGACTGTCTCTGCTTTTTGCTGAGGTTCTGAAAGATGTCACAGTTATCATCCTGCAGGAGCTTAAAGCCAACGGCCAGGTGGTGATTCTCCAGCACCGACGAGTCATTATACATCAGGGCCAGCTCTGAGTCTGAAGGCGAAAATGAAAAAGAACCCAAAACATTACAGACAGCACTGTAAACCATCTGAATGGGAAACTAATTTATGCAGAAATACAATTCTACCGGCACGTGTATATATGCTCCTCATCCACATAGTTAAATACACTCTATACACCCACGCACGTTCACATAATCCCTGTGGAGCTATGCAAACTCACTGGTGTTGATGAGAAACTGATTGGAAACTCCAGGGTGATCCACATCATGGATGGAGCTTGCAAAAAGAGCAGCGAGGATCTCCAGATCAGTAAACACAGCCTTGAACAACACAAAAAGATAGGGACTGTCAATATGTGTGTGTGTGTGTGTCAACATGAAAATAAATGTACAGATCCTATCGTTTTGTTATAAAAATGATCATTTGTATCTGCTCTCTTGGATTAATTAAGGTGTCTACCTCCAGAGCGGGTGTGGACAGTAAGACATGTGTGGACTGGACCACGTCTGCAGCATGGATGTTATTGTGGTAGGCCACGTCGGCATGGTAATGATCCTCCAAAGTCATCGTGAAGGTAATGAAAGTGTCTGCTGGAATCTTAAAGGACTTCAGCAGGTCACGTTCCTACAGCAGCAGGAGAGAAACCACACATCAGGCAACGGGTCAGTCAGGGTAAAGTATGATCATTCATTGAAATGTCTCTGTCATGTCATTGTTTCGTTCGTTCCTTTACACTGCCACATGATACCTGGAAGATGGTGTACATGGTGACCGTCAGTGGGCGATTCCCGGAGTACTCAGAGACCTTGAAGATGTCAATACCCCATCTGTTTATGTCCTCCAACTCCTGCCGGTGGACAAAAATATATATTATTACAATGTACTGTACAAGGGAGGACATATCAAAAACAGTGCAGAATGATTTCAAAAGAGATAAAGGTGTTGAATTAGTGCTCGTACCGTGGCTAGGAGTCCTTCCTGGCTGGCGTTGACCCCAAAGCGAGGGATGGTGGAGGGGGCGATGCTCGGGCTGTGAGTGGCCTTCTTCACGCCGCTGATCTGGGACATAGGTCGCTTCTTCTTGTCCTTCTCCTTGGCAGGGGGAGACATGATGTCCATGTCATGTTGCTTCTCTGTCAGATGAAGTCGGACAAAATATTGACACTGATCACATAAGCAACACTACACTTTAACGATAGCAGGTCATTTAGATGATACATATCTTTATGTACGGCAAGTGGAATACACAGAGTGAAGGTTTACCTAGGAAGGTGCTAGAGATGAACTCGGACACCTGGTTCCCTGAACGGCTGGTTTCTGACAGTTGGGTGAGCTCTCGGTTCAGCATCCTCTTGAACTAAGGACAACACACGCAAACACATCCGTGAGTTTCATCACACACTTTTTGCTAAAATGCGGACCAATTAGGACAGAGAAAATCAGCAACACTCCCTTTTAAGAAGTATAAACTTGGTGAATGCAGTTAGGTTATTATTGGGGTTTTAAAGTATTATTTACCTTCAGGTTTGGTGTGTGTAGTGTCACTGCTTTTGACAGACTACATTGAATGTGAGTATTTAATTTGCATGTGTCGCATGTTGCAGAAGTTAATGATGAAAATGCAGGGCTTATTTTACTAGTAGTAGCCTGCACCCAAACACACACACACACATGCATGTGGATCAAGTTGATCAAATAAAACATCAGAAATCCAATCAAAGGCATGTGGAGTCTCAGAGGAAGTCCACGGTCACATCTCAACCACCAGTTGTTCAAGTCTTCACAAAACGAGCAACATGTGAGCCTCAGTCTCATCCCCTCCCACCCGCTTCATCCCTTGCCTCTCCTTACCTGAATGAGCATCCACGACACGGTGATGAAATAACTCTCCTCTGGCATTTCAGCGCAAAGTCAAGCATGGGAGTAAGAATAAAATTGAGTGAGAGAGTTGAGCTTTCAGCTCCTTCGTCCGGCATCGCCTGTTCGACAGACAGCAGGGACACGGTGTGCTCCTGTGCAGCTTGCTTGAGAAAAAAATCCAAAGCGTGCAGACAGTCCACTGGTTAGTGCCGCGGAAGCTTTGATCAGTACGAGCTGAACAGATGGAAGTAAAAAAAAAACTGTTCAGGGGTTCCATGGAAGAACATGAGCGTGGAAGCATAGGTGTGGGAATGCTGCGGGATGCGAGGATGCAAGGCAGAGAAGCCACACTCCCTCGCTCCCCCTGACTCTCCCTCATTCACTGGCTGCTCCCCTATGTGTGTAAACAGAGGGAGAACGAGGTACTCTAATCTCCGCCTCCTTCCAAAAATAGCAGCCAATCAGGCGTCTGCTGCAGCAGAGGTTGGGAGACACGGAGGGCCCTCATTGGTGGGGGGACGTAGAAAGTAGGCAGGGCTGAGTGTGTCGGTGGTAGAGGTTGTGAGACACACCATGTGCACCAAGTTTGAAGAAGATATGAAGGAAAAGCTTTGAATGGATAGAGGGGGGGTGGCCAATTCATGTAGCCAAAAATAAAAACACTACACCATGTACCACAAAGATGTGGGTACATCGATCATTTCTCATGCATACGATTGTAAACAGAAGATAACAATATATTTTGGCACAGAAATACAGGATGCCTAAGCATGGAGGAAATTACAAATTGATGTGTGAAAATAAGCCCAAGCTGAATAAAAGAATGCTTCAAATGAAATAAGTGGTGGTGATGTAAAGTATTCTGAATGGGCTTAGACGAGCATGTCTCACTCTTTCACGAGACGTTCACAAGTCATTATATTAAACCGATCTGTTTCAATAAGTTCGTCAGAGAATGCAGAAGCAATGTTCACTCCGGCCTCCCATGTGCCTGCCTTTGTTCCCAAGTGCCAGCATGGGCCGAAGCTGCTCATTGACTGATCTGCAGCAATGGGGGGGTGCCTCCCACGAAGCTCTGGCCTCCGCCACGTGAGCGTGTTGCATGCGTAATGGTATATGTATCCAGGCAGGCAATGTATGTGATGGGAGACAAGGCGGGCAATGTGCATGTAAACGATGGGAGGAAGCGCGTGCACGCGTCTGTATGTATGTGTGTGTGTGTGTTAGCACGAGGAGCATGTGCATGTTACGTGGGCGGTCTAATCATGGAATCACAGAGCGCCAGTCTGAGGAGAGGGATCCACAAGGAAGAATGGATGGGGGAAATGCCGTTTCATCTCCGGCTTCCACTACCTCATTCACATTTTTCTGCACGAGTGGGGGGAAGGGTGTGTCTGAGTCTAGTCTCTATTTGCATGCATGAAACCATCCAGCTCATTCATGGAATAAGCCCCTCTTCCATTCGCTGATGGATGGGAGATTCTGTACATATTTTCTTGATGGATTCTCTGTATTAGTGACCTTTCAGATTTGTTTAGGGATCAGTGAAGGCTAAATGCACTTACAGTACATCACACACAATCCATAGGCTTTGTGTTATACTTGGAACCCACTCTAATTAAGCCTGCAGAAGACTTCCTGCCATTAATTAAAAATAGATTAAAATGTACTGCTTTTATCATCCAGTCTGATAAAAAAAATGCTGACGTATTTCATCTCAAAAGGAAAACACCAATTTAGTTAAATGAACGTGTTTGCTGAACAACAGTGGTGGAAAGAACTGCTTGATATTTATAGCTATCCATCAAAAAAATGACTTTGACTTTGATGAGTTCAGGGTCATCTACTGTACTGTGTTCATTGTGTTGGAGTCAGACTTCCTTAAAAATGGCAAATAGATGGACATGACTAATAAAACCCTTCAGGGGGTGAATCACAGAATAAACCACAGCAAGTGCACTGCACTGCAACCTTGCACAATTAAATGTTGGCAGTATGTATCTATCGTTTCCTCTTTGACAGGTGTGTGTGTGTGTGTGTGTTCAGTACATCACAGTGAGGATGATGTGCGTTATGTTAAGTAAGTACCTTGTTGGAAGCCATCTCACTGACAGAGTGTCGAGTTTTCAGTGT
Organism: Chelidonichthys spinosus; assembly: GCA_029853015.1. Classification (NCBI taxonomy): domain Eukaryota; kingdom Metazoa; phylum Chordata; class Actinopteri; order Perciformes; family Triglidae; genus Chelidonichthys; species Chelidonichthys spinosus. Next base: position 13,602,667 of record CM056827.1, read on the forward strand.
CTCTAGTTGTTCAAGACACCAGTCCAGCTCATCTAGAGTCTCTATGGCCAGCTGCTGGTGAGGCTCCTCTGTACCACACAAACACAGCAAGGCGTTAGGGGAAGGATGCAACTCGTACCATTCATATACTGTTCAAATTTAAAAAAGACATAAAATGAGCTGTAAACCTTCAGTTCAGCACACTGAATATTGATTTCATCAGTGGTGGAATAGTAGATTTTAAGGTACTGCACTTGAGTATTTCTTTTCATGCTACTTATTTATATTGCATTCCATCTCCAGTTTCTAGTTACTAATATAATAATGTTAAACACTAACCGAGGCCACTAACAGACTACTTTTATTGTGATATTTTAAGTAATTTTTTCTTATTATACTTGAATACATTTTCAATGCAAGATCCTTACATTGTGTTATTGATATTTTACTTATGTAAACTTCCCTCCACCAACACTGGATTTTATGTATTTGTGAATAACTTTAAATTAATAATTACTGTGATGTGTTACCAACACTAGATTTCCCAATTTACAAATGCCATCATGATAATATCCTTGCCCTCTCTCCAGGTAGGTGTAGAAAGTTGGATATTGATTATAGCCCACCCAAATACCTGTACCGACCTGCGAGACTGGTCTTGCACATGGATGGTGGATTGCTGCCTGAGGATCGCGTCCTGCAGACAGAGCACATCCAAAGTCAGCAAACAACAGTCCCACTGTAACTATAGCATGATTATAGTTGGCTAGAAGATTCATGTTCATCCATTTTTCTGAAAACCTACTTGCTGGCTGTGCGATCTTGCTGGTCAGTTATGACGGCGAAGTTACTTCGGACTGTCCTCAGGCTGGCGAGGACCTATAAGAGAAGAACGAGAGACTGAATGTACACCATGTCATGTTTGTGATACAATGAACCCACAGATATCACTTCATTCTTAGCATTGCATACTTGTATATGCCTTCATTTAATTCATCTTGAACAAGTCCTACATGCTTCTAAATTTGAATCTCCGACAAGCTTTTGAAATCAGATACTGCGGCTTTCAACCTCTGAGCTACGCAGAGGCATTCCCCTCTCCCTTTCTGATGTTTTGATGGCATCACTGACACCCCTCTATGTCATGTCTGTCACTCCGTCTGTAGCCAAACACTGACTCAGCACCCGGAGGAAGCCCACAGAGAATCCGGTGTCCAGGCCTGACCCATGCAGAAGCCCTTATCAGCCGGCATGCGAATCTAAACAGCATGATTCAGCGGTATTGGATTCACCGCTTCTTTCATGGTGTAAAGTGAGCACAAGTGTGACGCACGTCCCACGCAAGAGCCATGCAACGCCAGCGGGATGCCTGATCCTGTTGCAGGGCCAACATAATGCTGAGGGGCTGTTCGGATGAGGCAGTGAAGCCCAGGCTCAGACCATCTGGAATTTATTAAAGTTTACTTTGAAGACCAGCTGTCTTTAGTGAACACAAGTTTCTTTAAATTTGATGATCTGATGATTTGAAGTTTCCGACAGCTCAAAAAAGAAAAATTGATTGTAAAAAGGTGCGATGGGACAGTTTCAGGGGACTCACCTGTGCAAATGGTGTGACAATCATGTCTTCTGTATGTCTGCAATACAGAACAGAATACACAGGAGGAAAAGGCATGAAACAATGACTCTGGGACCAATCAAAGTGCTGCTAAATATTTAAAAATGCATCTGTGTTTGATAAAAAAGCCTTAACCTAGCCTTTGTTAATGTGAAGTAAATAAAAACTAAACTGCACCTGGTATAAGGTTGTCAGAGAAGCCAGAGAATTAGATATCAGACAGTATGTACTTACTCAGATATCCTAATTCGCCACTCCCTTTGTCATCATTCTGTTAAAATGTAGCTTTATCAAGTACAAATATGTCATGCACTGCATTTAGTCAGGTTGGGGAAGAAACAGACTGGAGGTGGGTGGAAGGGTGGGTGGTATAAGTAAAATCTGGTAAATATGCACAGGTAAATAAAAACACAGACTTGGATGTCTGATTAAGCGTCACATGCAAAAACAAATAAAAGAGAACTGGGTGTTTTTAGAGGGCTCTAAGTGTTTAATATTTAGTCACGTTTGTCAGGTGGGAGGAGGGAAATGGCTATGAAGTCATCTAGAGGGAATGAAGGAGAGGGGGACAGAGGCAGTGTTTTTGTCTCATTTATCTTATTTTTGTTTTATCATGTCTCACCGAGATGACAACCAGTTGACTTCCCAGTGCTTCAAGCTTTCTTCCCTTCAAAAACAGACAGGCGAGAGTCGATGAGGAGAACTGCTTACTTTACAGACTTAAAGGTGTTTAGACATTATGAACTGTGTAGAGGGCTGCTTTCGTTGCAAACACAAACAGCGAAAAAAGAAACACCAAGAAATGTACACCTTTCTTACAATTCCAGTGAAGCGGATTTGACATGCAAGCATTTGTGGAGGGAGAACAGATGGTTATACTCCTGTTGGGCTGTACATCTGTGGATTTTTTCAATACTTGTAAGGAAGCCAACCCATAAACCAATTCATCACCAACAAGTCATTTACAGACAATGTCTTCTTTTTGTTAAAGGGCATTTAGCAGCAATCTTACACTGGTATTCCAGCATAGGTCCAAAGTCTTTGTACAGAGATGTCTCATGCTACACTTGTGATTATAGTGTAGATATTCAGAGTAAAGACTGAATATCTACATTATACTTATTCATGTTGTATGTGACCTAAAGGGCAGGAGGCAGAACACTGTTTGTATTGAGAATTGAGGCTGAAAGACTTTTTGCATAGTGATATATATATATATATATATATATATATATATATATATATATATATATATATATATATATATCATATTTAATCAGAGCATTGCAGAGGTTTATTCAGGCAATTAAGTTTTATTCTAGTGGGACTGTGACCTTGAATAAAAGTTGTGGAAAGCATGTCCTTCAGTTTGCATTATAAAATATAGATATATAGAACTACTGAGATACAATGGACTGTTCTGAGGGGGTTGTCATAATCTTGAATAAATCAAGGAACATCAACATCAAACATGGTATATTGTATGATAGAGTGTCTCTCTTTCACAAGAGCTGCCATATCAACCGTATCGACTCTTTGAATAGCTGAAACGAACTTACAGGTCACTGGCAGTGGAGGAGTTTCTGGAAGGACCTTTGGGTGAAAGGTCAAAGTCAGAGTCGGAGCGGTAGAGGAAGGATTCCCGCCGCTGGCTGTGAGGAAAGTTGGCCTGTAAGACCAGACCCCCAGAGCCAGGGCTGGCCTGGGGGTCCAGGGGGCTGCGCCCCACTGCCAATCCATTCTCCACATCAAAACTACAACAAGAGACAGAGAGAGAGAACATATTAAGGTTAGATGACTCAAAACACATTTTATGGATAATATGGATAAACATGGACAAACATGTAGAGTCATTCCAGAGGATGGAAATGAAATGAAAGTAACATGCATGCATCCTTCCTGAACACCTGCTTCTAGGGTTAGTGATCGTTTCCCCATTAAAATATGAACCCTACAAAGACACTCCTACGACTAGTTTGACAGCTGAGAGCATGCGTGCATCAGGAAGCACATTCATGTATGAGTCTGTTTCTGGTTGTTTCTGTAACAAATCATCAGTTAGAAATATACTGACTGGCTGGCCGTTACAAGCTGCCGCTGTGGTGTCCTGTTGAATAAAATGAGTTTAAGACAGATGCATGGATCACGGAGGACTGATCCACAGACTATGGATTTGTATTTGTTGATAAAAATGTTACACTTGTTAAGAGAGGCTGGTGCCGCTCCAGCAACTACTGGGGCCGATCCAGTAACAATGGAAGGGAGAAATACAATATACAATACTGCCAATCTAAAAATATCACAAGCTCTCATCGCTGGGTTCAGCACGGCATTTAGATGTTTTAATCGCATCAACAAGAAATGGTATAAATTAGTAGGAAGCGTGACGACCACGGACCAGTAACGACTAAAATTAGAGCTGAAAATGACAAATTTAGGAGGGTGGCACAAAGGACAGTGTGAATACGTGGGAGTGCAGTTATCACACTGGCGTGTCCCACAATGTAAAATCAGCACTGTACATGAATGTGTCTGTGATAAGGAAAAACTAAATTAGACAGGAACCACAATGAGGGGGTATTGATAGCCACAGACAGAACGCCTGCTATTTGTGATGGCTGCGAATCAGTTATGCTCCCGCCATAGCCAGGCCAATTATTACAACTGACCCACACAGCCACTCACATCAAGCCAATGAGAAGCAAAGATGACAGCAACAACCTCTCCATCTGCTGCTTCTGGGGGTTTTAAGAACATCATGAAAACCATAGATAACCCCATAAATCCCAGTCAGTCTGAATATGTACAGGTAGCCTGAAATAACATGATGCACTTTTGAAGCCGTGTCTTATGTCATCCAGAGGAGCTCTGTGTGTGTGTGTGTGTGTGTGTGTACACAGCGGGTATAAAATTAGCATCAGAATAGTGACGTGGGGTCATGTGAGTGTGAGTCTAAAAATAGCCCAGCGTTCAGGTGAGGAGGAGTTCCTCCTGATCAAACATGATCTGACTACAGAGAAAAACACCAACTGAAGGCACGACGGGGCCTCTCTTCACAGTCTGGGCACGTTTCTGCCTTGATCCACATCTCTATTTTCCTACAACCCCTCTGCTGACAAGCGAACCCAGAGAGACTCTATCAACCTGCAGCTCCATTTGGCTTCACAACTCCTTTTCTAAACAGGCAAAGGAACACCTGAGTAGAAATTCATGCATTAGCAAAACAACCATTAGAGGATTTTAGAAGTGCTTACATTCAGTCTTTTAAAAAAATAAATGAATACAGCAGTGCAAACGATATTCAAAAATGAAAAAAATCCCTGAAATCCAAACAAAAAAAATTGGAGCTATGGGTGTAGGAGTGTGAGCTTGAGGTGTCTGTTGATGATAAGTGTGGGAAATAATGACACAACACCAAGACATCACAGTCCCAAATACATCCAAGTACTGAATAAGACAGCACTGAATGGAGTCTATGCAGCTGTACAAAATGTTCAAACTGAACTAATTAGCACTGAACACAAAGTACAACGGATGGAAATGCAGTAGATCCGATAGTTGTTGTGATATCTGACAATATTAATATAATCTCACAAAATGTCGTGCCGATCCATCCGATGCTTGTTGAGATATTTCAGGAATAGTTTAATACTACAATTTCATTCCAGTAAAAAAAAAAAACAACAAAAAAAAAAAACAACCTTAGATTTCTTACAACTGCAGCAGGCAAACATCCTATTCATTTCTCCTTCCTCTCCTTCCTCCAGTGCCCCTCCCCACCCAAGACGCTGGTGTGTTACTGGCTATTATGTAACAGCGAAGAGAAGCCCCCATACCTCCATTCATGTGACACATTCAGACTCACTGACTGCAGCGTACGTTGCCAAGGAGAGGAGTCAGATGGAGGGTGGGAAGACAGTCGGTTGGGGGGTAAAATAGGGCAAAGAGAGAGGCAGAGTAAATAAAATAAAAGAGGAAGAGAGTACAGCCTGTTCTGAATCACATCCATGAGGGCTTTTTGGTATTAACTGTGTGACTGGGCCAGTGTGGCTTGAGCTGATAGGCTGCATGTCTTGCAAACGCACAAAAATTTATTTTACTGTGAGGATTATTCATCATTATTGCAGGAAATTAGGATGTAGCCTGGTTTTTGAGCTAAAATGATGCCTATAATGTGTATATCAGAATCAGGATTTACACCTATTATGTGTATCGCCGTCATCTGTAAGCACACACATCATCCCTGCTTAGTTACTACAAGTACACATGTAGCTTGGAGCTACACCCACTCCACACTCTTCATCCTGTTGTCTCCATCTATCTTGTTCTGTCCTCCCTAATGATGCTGCACCATGGCTCGATCCTGCGTGCTCTGACCATAAACTTGTTTCTATTTTTGGCTCTGCACGATGCTTCTGCCTCTGTGCAGCTAAATTTAGCCCTGCCATCCACGGGGAATAGACCGAGAGAGGCAGCGATGCAGCTAAAAATAAACGTTTCAGGTAGAATACAGAGCCTCCCCTCCCTTCCCTCCGCATCACAGAGCAGGATTTTTTCCATCCATTCATGAATATTTATGGAGAAATTTCTATTTGAGTCTGACGCTGAGCTAAAATTAGAGCACAGATCAAAATATTGCCCACGTCTTTCCCTCGCTGCTATTTCACTTCCAGTTTTCTCATCTCTCTCAGGGGACTGAATATAGTCGTGACTTACTCATGACACTGGACTATTTACCTTTCACTTACACACACACACACACATGTGTGCTCGCACACACACACGCACACAGACATAAATATACACAGTGGCATGAACAACAGGAGTACTTGTTGTGTATAACAACAAATGGGGATCCAAACTAGAGTGAAATAACTATTTGAAAACACACAATATCTACAGAATGTGAAGATCAATTTGATACATTTTTGTAGGAATGTGTCAGAGAGGATTTGATTCGATGTTTGTATTGTTGTTGAATGTACACTTCTTGCTGTTCTTCCTGTATTTTTTTTTCAATATGCAATTCATATTCTGCTATTGTGCAGTATTATATATTACATTCATACTGGGGAAAAACAAAGATATTATATTTTCTAATCCGGAACGAATGTGTTCTAAATGTGACACAAAAAAACTCCCATTCTGCACATTCTTTACATTTAAATGTACACTTCACAAAATGTGAGGCACAAAACATATGAGGTATTTTGTCATTTTAAGGGGTCAAAGGTCAGCGTCTAGGCTATGCCCCACAGAGGCACCTTGGCAATTTGGAAGGGTGGTCTTCATGTACGGCTCTATTGTCTTTGTGTCTTTCACATGCCAGCCAGTCGTATCCACCACCCTGTCCCTCCCTCCCTCCCTCTTTCAGCCACAAGTGATACAAATAAAAAGCACAGAATGGGATTTTGTTTTGAATAATCATGTTGTACGGGTGGTAATATGCACCAGATGAAGTTTTTGATGGCTGATGTGTGATGTGTGTGTAGTCTGGAGAATTGAAATCTATCTAATAAGTCATGCTGAGGATAGGGTCCCTCTACTGGGTTAAAGTGAGATTGCATAGCTATAGTAGACTGTGCAAATATTGTATACTGTAAAGCTGAAAGAGTCACTTCATAGACAAAAAATCATCAGTGTCCGTTTTGATAACTGATTATCTGTTTAAGTATGATGTTATCAAGATGTGAGTTACTCAGAAAGAGTTGATAGCAATAGCCCTATACTCTGAATGAGACGGATTAAAAGATGTTCATATGCAGAGAAGGGGAAGAAGATAGACGTCATCAAAGATAACAAGCACGCTCAAACACATGCGGCTTCTTTGAGACTGTATATGGTTAAATTGGGAAGGTCCTTCCTGATTTGGCATCTGCATTTGCACACACGGTTTCATTCACATCTGCCTCAAAGGCGTCAGTGCACACACACACACGCACACACACACACACACACACACACACACACGATTACCTTCTGTAGTCTAAAGACCAAACTGGAGCCAATGTTTCTGGGCATCAAAAAGCCCCCCCAAAAAAAAATGTGTAAAGAGAGAGAGGTGTGTTACAGCGTTTGTTATTTAAGTGGCTGGCTGGTAGGAAGTGTGATTGATGGTAAACTGTCAGTGGCCCTGATACTCGACACCCCGCCTGCGTCACTGCCTGTCACGGCAACCTCAATCCCATCTGGGGAGCATTAAAATACAGGAGCTACGGGGCAGAGCGAGAGAGAGAGGCAGAGAGGAGATGGGCCTGTAAACCAGGGCAAGCTGTCATCTGAACCTTCATTCATCATTCCCAGGCCTTTGCTGTGACACGGCCAGAGGGAGGACTTGTTACACCAGAGCCGACTCGCAGGACCGGTTCATCCATTTATTCAAAAGACATTTAAAAAGAAGGGATTTATTACGTGTAACACATATCTCATCTAGTGACGCTCGGGAATATTGAATTTCCTTCAGTCATTTGAAATGATCTCTATTACGTGACGATGAGCGCGTTGAAAGCAGTCGGAAGCGAACGAGGAAGAGTTTGCGGGAAAAAAAGCAACAAAAGTGTAAGACTCCCATTTTCTTTCTCTCTCCTGCCATGGCGTTAACAGCAAGCTTTATAGCCTATGCAATAGGTATCTGCACATGACACATAAAAGATGTTCTGGGAAAAAGCGAGGATTAGGACTGGCTTTACAAGACCACAAAGTTCACACCAGCAGCAGAGTCCACACCCTGAAGCTCAACACGCAGAACAAAGTGAACCATAGAGGTGGTAAATCTGGCCACATTAGAGAGACAGGTCTCTTGGAGCAATTTCAAATACACAGTGACATTTTCTATGTTTAACACAAGAGTGGCCAGTGTGTGTTGTGGGATAGAAGCTGCGTGGTTGTTTTCACTGTGGGCCCCTTGCACAGAGGGAGAACCACCCTGTTTGTTTGCCTTGCCCTTCCTCTCCTTTCATGTGACATCATATTATTTGGCCAACGCGGCGACCTGTTGGTGGTTGTGTGTTTTTATGCGTACGCAGCATACCTACATCAAGTCACAATAGCCTTATGCAAACATATGCCTGATGCCTGATTTAAGCTTTGATTGAACAGCTGACAACTGTCTTAGCAGAAAACAACACAATATTTGACATTTATTAAGGATTCTTTAAATAATACTAACAATAGAAATAATAATGATATTAAGAAGAAGTAGAAGAAGAAGAAGAAGAAGAAGAAGAAGAAGAAGAAAGAAGAAGAAGAAGAATAGTAGAAATAGTTTGTGGAAAATATGTGTATTCACTTTCCTGTTGAGGATGGAAATATCTCATGTCTGTAGAAGAAATATGAAGCTATAGCCAGCAGACAATAAGCATAGCTTAGCATATAAAGCTTGAAACAAGCAAGAGCCAGAGTTTCTGCTGGTTGCCTAGCTTGCCCCCTTTCAGTCTTTATGCTAAGCTAACTAGCTGACAACTGCTTTTCTTTAGCATACAGACATGAGCTATTCTCATCTAACTTCCTGCAACAACGTTAATAAATGTATTTCTATTTGAAGGTGAAAACTATTATTTTAACTGGCATTTACATTACATAGTGGCCCAACTTTTGTGTGCCCTTTTCTCTGCTACTGACTGATTTCCTTGTTAAAAACATGAGGCTACATGCTGCATATCTGCTGTAGCTGCCCCCCAAAAAGCATTCAACGAAGTACTACTAAAGTTAAAAGTACAGCTTAGCTGCTATTCTTTCAGAAAGCTGTTATGAATAGCAACACAAACATATAACCCTTCAGGCATTGTTGTTTCACACGCCACATAAACAGAGCCAATATGTCAACCTCTTTAAAGTATAGACATTTTGCAACGGACCATTTATGTGCATTGTTCAGAATCAGACTGTGGAAAATGGTTCTTAAAAGAATGTGAGCCAATGTGTTGTTAGCTGACACAACAGAAAGGCAGGAACACAGAATCACTTCACTGACCTTTTTGTAGAACAAGTCAGAGTTTGGAGACATGCTGTATAATGGGACGCGTTTGTACAGAGCCAGTGATGTGAGAAACCCTGCATTGTTGACTGTTGGAAGTAAGAGTTGGTTTGTTTTATTAACACAGGAAGCCAGTAAAGACATAAGTGTCTAAGTGTATCATATATATAGTGAAAACAAATGGATCTTTGCCAATGACAACAAAGATCCTTTATATCAGACACACACACACACACACACACATTAGCAATTACCTAACTGACTGCAGCAGCTGGTTTGTAAATTAAACAAGTGTGTGTGTGTGTGTGTGTGTGTGTGTGTGTGTGTGTGTGGTCACTGTCTTACTGTTCTAAGTCTGTCTACTGTGATTGAATCAGTACAGTTTATTTTGCTATGCTGAACATCTGAAAAAAAGAGACAGAAAAAAAATAAAGAAGCCAAAACTAGTGAGTGTGCATGTGTGTGTGTGTGTGTGTGTGTGTGTGTGTGTGTGTGTGTGTGTGTAGTACATGTGAACTGTACTCTCAGTCATCCCTGTCTGATGCCTGTAATGTTAGAGCCCAGCCGTCTTCCTCAGATCTTTGCTTTGGAAAACGAGACGATGCCGTCATGACGCCGACACAGGTGGACGTGGAGCGCATGTTGACCTCTGATGCACTTAGTGTGAAGTGTCTGCTGAGGGCAGTCGCTCTGTCAATCATTAATGTGAGTGATACTGCATAACTTACAGTGTATAAGCACGGTCCGTGCTCGGTGTCATGGTCACAAAGTGCAGAAAAGCAAGAGGGAAAACTTGATACAAGCGTTTTTCCTCTCTTTTCCTAAAAATACAGTTTGGTGTCAAGCTTTTGTCTGTTATATGAAATTAGACTTGAATGCAAATGCATCCCTTATGTTAAAATGCCACTCTTTTTCTTTCCCTCTGTGAACTTTAAAACAATTGCAGATAAGGCCAGTTTTCTAATTGCAGACGTAATGTGAAGGACTACAGAGTGAGGTTAGCAGCATGGCGGTGGTTAATAAAACCAAGGGAGTTGGAGCCTAGGAGAGATTTACAGTGAGTCATTGGAGTGTTCTAGTCTACCTACACACACACACACACACACACACACACACATTCACGTAAACATGCACGCATACGCAGAGGACTATTATCCTCCAGGATCGTATAGCACAGCAATGAAAACAGTGAAGTGAGAGGAGAAGAATTGGAGGGAAATGAACATAAGTGGTGGGTCTGAAGAGAGGAAGCGAGGAGAGGAGAGAGAAACGGTTCAGAAAAGTTCAGAACCCGGTCTATAAAACTGTAACGTGATCAGTATGAGGAACTAATAGTGAAGGTTCCTGAGGTGAAACATCAGACATTAGTGGGGAAAAGAGAGAGAAATAAATGTGTGATGATATTACTTTAACATGATGAACCCCTATATGCCCAATATAAGGCTACCCAATATGTGGCTTTGTCATGACAGCATGAAACAACCTGTTAATTCAGACAATATTTAGATGGTTCTTTGTTCTAAAAGTAATGTTTGATAAGGTTTGAAATGTTAAGCATCGTCACTAGAAAAAGTATGACACGGCGGAACACCAAACAAACATGACACAGCACACAGGACAAAACTATGAATCAAACTGAGGTTATCACAACTAAGGATGTTTTTAAACTGGAGATAAAATTCAACTTCATTCAGAACGTTATGTCTGTATTCAGCTACCAGTATTATATTTAAAAAAAAACCCTGCTGTTTATTCTATCGTCATGTTGGCTAAATTGTTGGTCGACATTCTTATGTAACGGGCAATATGGAGGTCAGCAAAATGATGGAGGTCATGTCCATGAGAACAATTGTGAGCATCTTAATGACAAATACTGATATCACAGGGAAAAGTGTCAGTTTGTCTTTCATGTGCATGGACGGACAAAGGCAAACAAAAAAAAAAAAACCCACACTGGCACATAAATGTCAAGCTATGAAAATATTCGCACTCGTGTCTGGAAATCTCATTATTGGACAGCAAAGTTGTTGGGTTTTAGGACAGCCTGGAGTCAGACACCAGAAACTCTGTTCCAGGGAGTTTGTTCCAAATGTCCATGCACAAACACACAGGTAGGAGCCCGACCCACATTAATACAGTGTGTGTGTGTGTGTGTGTGTGTGTGTGTGTGTGAGGTTTGCAACCCAACACCAGTGGACCTGTTCCTCCTGCTTGTGAAGGAGATAAATGAGGGTCTGGGACGCTCCCTGTGGGCCAGACCACCATTAGAAAAGCCTCTGATGATTTAAGAAACGCTTTGGAAACACTTTCGGACACATTTATTACAACTAAATCCCATCCTTCGCCAGCACCAATGAGCGGTATGCTCTGTGGAGGGCATGGGATGATTTAAGAATTTCTGCAAATGATGAGATTCATATACTGTGACTGAAGGAGCAGATTAATTCATTTAATCGGGCAAATACAGATCGTCATTGACCTCTGATACAAGTGGTATGCATCTATCTCAAGCACAAGAGTTTATGTCCACAAACTATCTACCAAGAAGAAAAAAAGAGTTGCATTACAGCGTTTGGCGTCGAAAGCATCAGAGTGCGTCCAACATTCACACTCGGAGATTTTGATAAATCAAGCATTTTTCTCTTTTCCACTCCTCTCCTACCAGGTTGAACTGACATGAGAGCGCATTAGGTTTCTAAGAAATGCACTTCTAAATTTGAACCTCACTCGTATACAAACTGCCAAAACCGTCATCTGTGTAAGACTCTTAATTCATATTAAATTACTCTGCGCATAAATCACACTCCCAAACACCCAACACACTTCATACTTGTATTTGCTTGCCGTTGGTTAATTTAGAAATAATCTTAAAGGATTTTTCCATCCATTCCCTGGTTGTCATAGCTCGTTACCACTTGATTTTATACTTGGCCTTGCAGATAGTGTTGAGAGAAATGAGATCAATAGCCTGTAGACACACAGCAGGCTGTAAACGGTGGAGGAGCCGTATGGCTCAAACTAATGGAGCCAGTAACCGCCATTTAATTTTCTATTTGACACCATAATACAGTTTCTGTGAGCTTCTGGAGCAAATAACCAAGATGTTGAATTCAATATCAAGCCTCATATACAGTACTTCTCTTAAAACAACACTAAGATTCGACAGCCGTACTCTGGGAGAGGCATGGAACAATAGGAATGTTTCATATCACGATTACCCTGGTTAAGATCATTGCAATTCAAGAAATTATCACCATAATCATCAAAATGTGCTTAAAACACTTAAAATGGTATAGACATTATTATGTCACGGATAAGTCCCTTTTCTAGTGAACATCCTTTTTCGTGAATAATGAAGTAATCTTAAAAAAGATGATTGAATCATCTTTTCCCTGCAAAAATACAGGATTAATACATTTTTTAAAATCTTATATGGTCCCATGGTTACTCTGGGAGACAGTTAGACACAGTGAGGCTATAAGCTAAATGCTAAAGCACTCACAACAATGTAAAGTGAGTTTTTCAAAAGTATAGGACCAATTAAAATGTTGACCTGATGGTGGTGCAACAAGACAAGTCAGGGGGAACCAAAGTAATTAAGATTCATCATGTGAGGTCTATGAATGAAAATGTCAAGCCAATCCTTCTGACAGTTGTTGAGATGGCAATTACAGTCAAATTAAATGTGCCTCACAGACTGCTTTCATAGCCTTGAGCCAATTTCAGGTTCCTAAAACTGAAATCACAGGATAAATGAATGCAGCGAAACACCAGCCAGGATTTCCTCTTATCTGTCCTCTTTTAGTCAGTTACCTTGATGGCCTCAAAGCTGAAAACAGCAACCAAAAACCACCACTGGGCAAGACAAACTACTCATCAAGTACAGTATCAACAGCAGATCCATTCCTCATCGTTGTTCGTGTGGTACCTGTGACACTCATGAACACATATAAACATGCGTTCCCTCGCCACCTATCCATCTGTGGAGAAAGGGGCTCCTGTTATCTGACTGTTGTCTTGTGTGGTGAGATAATTGGGCTTTAAATCAGGCACCGAAGGCACATGAGACGCTCTGAGTTTGGTGTTTGCTGTCAGGGGCTGCAGATTCATATCCTTCCTCCCCTGCAGGTCCATCTTGTCGGCGTTTATCGTACCTAAGGAGGCACTTGTGCATGAGTAGAGAGCCAGAGCTCTTTTAATATATGTAAAATATCTTTCTCCGCCAATCACTATATCTCTGGGTGCCTACATTATCTCTCTTGAAGTCATGTTATATACTAGCACTGTGTTCTACTTCAGCTGGATAGGGAGATGCCTCAGACAAGGAGCAAAGAAAAAATAAAAGAAGGAAAGATTAAGAGTAACTCCAGCGAAGACACCAAAGGAAGTGAATGCACAACACCACCAATCATAACTGATAATGATTTCATACTCATAAATATAGCTTTAATGTGGAAGTGTTAACTTCTTAAATATGTGATATTAATAGATTCCCAAAATGGGCACAGACAAGGCCGATAATCTTATGTGTCCCTGCTCCCACTGCACTCCTCCACGCGTTTTCCTCCAGAGAATAAACAGACTCCAACAAAGTCTGCTCCTCCATCACCGGTTGTCCCCGGAAAGATCGATACCTCAACCCAAATATAGCTCCGCCGTCTCGGCCTCCCCGTCTGCCACTCCCCTCCGTGGGCACATTCATTGATCTCGCTGCTCTTACAACATTGCTTGAGTTGGCAGAGAATTGTGGGACTGCTTTTTAGATTCAAAGGCGGATGTAATCTGAGCAGTAGTGAGACAAGTCGCCTAATAGTCGGGCATTTCCATACTTTTGCTTCACCCCTGAAATGTTAGCCACAGAGGCTTTTTAAAGAGCAGGAGACAATTCTATTTCTTGGCTTGAAGGAAATGACACTGAAAGGACAACTACCCTATAAAACCTCCCATGCTCCCAACTGTTCTTCATGCCATCTGATAAACAAGGCTCATGCCTGAGAAAGGGGGCCATAATGTAAACATGGCTGTATCTCTGGGTCCTCCTTCCAGCCTCCCCGCTGGCACCGAAGATTACGAGCGCGGCTACAAAACTTGCGGTGGACTTTTCCTGTTAGAATAAATTTAATGGGAAAGGGGCCGTGTATTATAGAGAACAAACAGGGTTTCTCATGGACGCCTCTGCAAAACACATTCACACACAAGATTCATTTGTTGTGCACGTATGAAGGTGGTTCTTTCACATGTCCTAATCAATAAAACGTGTGAAATTCACGAATAAACTGTTTAATATATTTCAAGTTAGTAATGCAAATCCGCTAGATGTTTGCTGGACTTATCTGCCTTTTAAAGAGTTTTGCAGTTAATAAAATGTCATCTTCCGATAATGTACAATAAAATGCATTTTCAAGTCAAGTCATGGCTGAGCTACATAATATAGTATCCCCACAGTCTGAAGCCACGACTATGATTTGGCATCAGTGTTTATTGCGGATTTTTATAGTTTTTTAGTTACATGGCTTGCTGTTATTAATTATTATTTTCACACAGCTTCCCTTGTGTTGACAGTTACATATTTAGTGTCATATGCATGGCAAAAAAAACAAATCACTCCCTGGAGCAGTGCCTAAGCTAACAAAAGAGGAGACTACACAGCAGGTCAAGAGGAAATACGATTAAAAAAACATTTTGGGAAATGCAGATATGAACCAAAAACAACTGATAAGAGCAAAAGTATGTTGTTTTTGTAAATATTGCATACAAGACTATGCTGGCTCCAGATCTCAGATACTCACAGCTAAAAAAGTTATCCTCAAAAACACTTAAACAGTGAGTCTTGTATATTGTAGCATCTGGCAGCATCTCCATGGTTCTCTTTGAATGAATACTAGTATAGGAAACCGTCATATATTCCAATTAGTTGTCAAAGTTACTGAAAAAGTGATTTTGTTTTTCATTGATCTCAATAGCAACCCCGCTCCTAACTTCGTATACATTTACAAGATCTGTATAGTTACACATGCTGCACACTGAGAAGGAGAGAAAGACAAACTGAGTGAAAGTAAATGAGATAGCTCTTAATTACCGCCTGCGTTTCTGTATGATGTCAATAGGCCTGTTGACAGCACACGGTGATCCCCATATGTTCCCACTCCGCACAGTGATACTCCGCTCCACGGAGTAACAGAACCCACAGTTCGTCGGCACACTCATCTTTCTTTAGCCTACTCTCTTTTAACTCGTCCTCACCCTCCTCTTCTCGGCCGCTCCGCTGTTCTCCCTCTCTTGGTTCTCCTCAGCTTGTGGCTGCTCTCATCCCTGTAAAACCCGGCCCTCTTCCTCGTTTGTCTCGCTCTGTCGGGCTGTCCGGCTCTCCACGGCTTCCCAGGAGTTCTCATTACCTCTGGTAGGAGTGGACAGCAGCTCTAGGACCAGTGGCTCCGGCGCAGAGCCAGGATGACCGGGGTGATGCAATCCATGCCACTGTACGTTGGTGAAAATCTGCCTTTCCTTGGATGGTTTGAATACATTTGGAGTGTGTTCCTTCCTTGTGAGAGCGCACACTCCCCCGCTGCCCCGCAGAAAAAGCTTTTCATCACTCTCAGCAGAGCTCCATTAATCGGTCCCCCATGTACATCTTGTCTTTGCTGCAGGTCTAAATGTGGCGCAACACTGCTGCCCTCTTCCCCTCTCCCTTCCTCTCTCTCTCTCTCTCTCTCTCTCTCTCTCTCTCTCCTGCTCTTCTTCTGTTTCTCTCTCCTGCTTCCTCCTCTCCCTTCTGGCTGCTCAACCTTTAATCTCAGAACAAACAGAGACCTTTCCTTTCCCTGGACAAACTTGCTCTCCTGTTTCAATCTTCTGTCACAGTAGCCCTGTGCTGTATGCCGTGTTTTCGTAGTTTTTTTTTTTTTGTCGTGCACAGATCTGTACGAGGTGTGTGTGTGTGTGTGTGTGAGCAAACGAGCGTGTGCGTCATTAAGCAAATGTGTGTGTAGGCATGTGACTGAGCAAGTGTCTGCGTGTGTGTATGTGCGTGCGTTGCATACAAGGGGGAACAACTTTCAGAGTGAGGTCAGAGCTGAGAAAGGGGGCGGGAACAGAGCCAGCATGGTTCCTGCCTTCCCCAAATGTTTTAACCATTTTAACCCCTTCCTACTCTCTCTCTCTCTGTCTCTCTCTGAAACACACACACACACACACACACACACACGCACATTGAATCCTAATACAATTGCAGGATAGCAGTCTTCCTTTGGACACAGTACTATTATCCTTTCCAGATGGAGTGAGTATTCATGTGTGTGTGTGTGTGTGTGTGTGTGTGTGTGTGTGTGTGTGTGTGTCACTGCTACGTCTCGTCTATGTTAGGTAAAGAGATTGATTACTGGATGAGTATGATAGGGTATTACAGTAAGTAGCTCTTGGGACACGGCTTGCTGAGAACGAAGAACATACAAACAAACAAACGCATACACACTTACAGTACAGTACAGTGCTCACGCACAGTATTAGCCTTGAGCATGCAAGGTCACCCATGGCCCGGGGCAGTGTATTTTTGAAGACCAGAAATGTGAAAAGTAAATATGAAACCTTAGCTGGTCAACCTTCTGCACGCTTCATATGAAAACTTAAACAGGAAATATTTGACAAGAGATCAGCGAAATGAGACAGGAGACACGATTGTACAGGCTATGGTCCTGGAGACAAATTAGCTCTGGATTTTTAGATGAGAAAAGAAGACTTTGTAAAATGTGATCGAGACAAGTGTGTGTGAGAAGACTGAGTCACTGGAGGGTGATCAGGAGCACAGAAGGTTCTCTGACTACAAAACAGGTGTTTCAGTGCTGCATTTTGACAATTTTCATACTGTATATGAGTGATATCATATTGGGTATTGAATACCAATATTGATGCTTTGACTGTGAGCTAAACTCCTCCCCTGACTCCCTACAGGAGTAACATCATTACTTCCAAAGCCAAGAAACAAATCCTTAACTAACTACATTGGTTAGTGGAGTTTCAGGTTACATTGGAGAAGGGACCCTTGCGAATAGCAGTGTGTAGCAGGATATTTCCCAACCGTGTGGAAGCTGCTCCTGGGTGCTCTTATAGTTTACAGAATAACATTAGCCGCTCTGTCCAGCTTCTCAATGTATTTTGGGAAGTTTACACTTCAGCAAATGCAGCCAACTTTACAAAAGATGAGCTACATAGAGCTACAACACATCAGCTCATCCAAAAAGCATTTTCAAATCTATACAAACTTGTATGCTAAGCAGCCTAACAAGGTTATGAATACATTTTTTATTTTTAGAAATGTACAAATTAGGGCTATGTACCACTACTACCACTGCAATACAAGAACAACTGAAAGCTTTAGCCTCGGTCTTAAAATCAATATGAAACATACTTTTGCACATGGTGTAGAAATGCAAGTTGCATTTTGTCACTATGGGGGACGTCAGAAGGGCTAACCTGTGAGTTTCAGCAACAATGGGTGTAAAATATACATCCATCCATCCATCCATTTTCTACCGCTTATCCTGTATTTAGGGTCGCGGGGGGGCTGGAGCCGATCCCAGCTGTCATTGGGCGGAGGCAGGGTACACCCTGGACAAGACGCCAGTCTATCACAGGGCCGACATGTAGAGACAGACAACCATTCACGCTCACATTCACAATTTAGAGTCACCAATTAACCTATCCCCATCTTGCATGTCTTTGGACTGTGGGAGGAAGCCGGAGAACCCGGAGAGAACCCACGCTTACACGGGGAGAACATGCAAACTCCACACAGAAGGAACCCGGGCCGACCCGGGGATCGAACCCGGGACCCTCTTGCTGTGAGGCGAGAGTGCTAACCACTACACCACCGTGCAGCCCTAAAATATACATATACAGTTATATTTGTATGTGCTTTATTGATGCCTCTAAGGCTTTTGATCGTGTAAATCATGAGAAATTGTTCCTAAAGCTACTTAATAGAGGAGTTCCCAAGGTCCTAATTAGAATCCTTGGGCAACAGTCTATGTTTGTGAAATGGGGTAACAACATGTCTGACCCATTTAAAGTTGGAAACGGAGTCAGACAGGGGAGTTTGTTGTCCCCTTATCTCTTTAACGTCTATATGGATGGCTTGTCAAAGCTTCTAAACAGCTGTAAAACAGGCTGCATGGTGACCGCATCATCAATCACCTCATGTATGCAGATGATTTGGTGGTCCTGTGTCCATATAGTGCTGGGTTTCAACAGCTGTTGAGGATATGCTCCCAGTATGGGTATGACTTTGACATTAAATATAATGCAAAGAAGAGTAATATAATGATTATCAGAAGTAAGGCTGATAAGAAACTGCCTACTCCTAATTTTTTCCTGTCTGGCACAGTCCTCACCATATGCAATGAGACTAAATATTTAGGACATTACATAACAGATGATCTATCTGATGACCGTGACATTTATAGACAGTATCGCATGATGTATGCACAAGCAAATATGCTTATAAGAAAATTTGGCATATGTTCATCCTATGTGAAAGTAGCACTTTTTAAAGCTTTTTGTACTCCGATGTACACTGCCCATCTGTGGAGGAGATACAAGAGTAAAAGCATTCATAAACTCCATGTGGCATATAATGATGGAATGAGGCTGCTACTCAAAGTGCCCAGATGGAGTAGTGCTAGCCATCTCTTTGTGCAAGTTGATGTTCCCTGTTGATGTTAGTGAATCCTGCAGTGAGTGCAGTCAGATTTACCTCTACACCGTGGAACCATTGGCGTCGCAGTCTTTATGTGAATATGTGAACTTTTTATGGACAGTCTATGACTTTTTAGATATGTATTACTACCTATTATATTTATATGTCTGTATGTCTTTTTTATGTATCTTCTATGGACCGCCCCTGTGTCTGGAATAAAGATTGATTGATTATAAACTGTATAATGCATTCTGTACATTGCCATACCTGAAAGCTTGGTTGTCAAAGCAGGGTACTTGACGAACGGTCGATTGCTATCCAGCTAGCCACACACAAAAAACATCTCTATAAATG
This sequence comes from Chelidonichthys spinosus, assembly GCA_029853015.1. Lineage (NCBI taxonomy): Eukaryota > Metazoa > Chordata > Actinopteri > Perciformes > Triglidae > Chelidonichthys > Chelidonichthys spinosus. The sequence continues at coordinate 13,622,281 of CM056827.1, forward strand.
GGCGTGCACTTCAAGCTCTGTTTCTGCAGTACGACACAGTTCAATTAAACTGGCAAATCAATCAATAGCATCACCTCATTGCAACTGAATTCACAGGCAGAGGCAACAATAGGTGAGAATAGAAATGAAATATCACCATATATGTATGGTAATACAGCAGAGGCTTAATAGGTATCTTTAACATGAACCAGGCCTCTTTCTAAAGGCCAGAGAGTTTAGAATACATCACAGGACCACTGATCCATAAGTGAAAAAGTTGGCTTGAATCTTTTTCATAAGGTTTTGTTTTTAAACTTTATATTTATGTTATGTTTGAGTGTTTAGTCTCAAAAAATATTCAATTTTAAAAACTTGAATATAATACAAAGGCTCTGAATCTGCAGTCGTCAAGAAGAACTTCCATTTAAGGAAATCTGAAAAGGTGCACGCACAAAAAAGGGCCACAGACTGAACAAACCTACAGTACTGCTGCATATTATATGGATTTCTGGAGCCTGAATGCAAAAGCAACACTTTATAAATCCAGTCTCAAGACTACAATGAATTAAATGGGAGCTTTTGAGTTAGCTGGACTGCGAAGAACCTGAATTACGATCTGGCAATTCATGGTTTAACTATGAATCCCTACAAGTCAAACCTGAAATACTGAACAGTCTCTTATTTTGTTTAATTTTCATGGATTCACACTCCGGACTTGGGAGTAAGGACTTCGGACTTGTAAAAACTGAAGAATTTATTCCCCGGTGGGATGAACAATGTCCTCATGCACACCGGATGAGGGGATGTTGCAAATAAAAATTTGCAGCTGTATGCACTTTTGACACGTTTTCTTGACAGGAAAATTGTTTTCATGTGCAGTTGGAAGAATTAAGTGCTTGAACAGCATGGTTCAAGAGCCTTCGCCTTGTTATCTAGAGTGGCTATGCACACACACTCATTGGTTGGCAGTACACCAGAGGATTTCACAGTGTTCCATGTATCTGCGTCACCGTGGTGGAAGAGAGCGGATGCATGAAGAAAGTCAGACATTAAATGTTCTGTTCTGCTCAGTATCCTCACATCTCGCCTTTAGACAGTAAGGCTATTAAACACCAATCGCGAGACGACGTGGCAAGGTGATCTCTCAAACTCGTAAAACAGCGAGGCATCATAAATTCTGGCTGACCCCCTCAGTTGTGGTTTTAATAGTCCATTATTTGCAAAGGGGCCTCATGACATCATATGTTGGCTACAAGGACGCATGGTGAGCATTCCTGGATAACGAGCTGTTTTGAAGTCAGCAAGGAGCGCTGTTTGTCAGAGTGGTTGTCAACTCTGGAAAACGCTCTGCACATGTGAGTAAATGAACGCTGAATATTCACCAAACCTGTTTGCCTTTGAAATCCAGAACAAGACTGTTTGTGTTGCTTCTTTGTTCCACAATCATGTAAATCAACATTCCCACACAACGGAACTGCATTTTGAATCATGTTTCATGGGGAACATATTGTGGTGAATTACGTTTGCTCTTTTTGTAATCACAAATTAGTTTCAATAAATCGGCATAGGGAGGAGGTTGCGGTGGTGGACAACAAATATTCTTTGATTTTTTTTTGCCTCACAGTATTAAGTTAACTGTCCCCTTAAACTTTAGTATATTCTCTATCTGTGTGCGTTAGCAATTTATCAAAGTAACGTACTACATTAGTATTGAGCATTATTAAGTATTTCCTTCCAGTGATGATATGAAGGTGCAACACAGAACAGTAGAGAGTGTTCATTTGGACCAAGCTCAAGGGACCCAGCGTTGGGTACAGCAGAAGTCAAGAAGTTAGAAAAGCAGGTGCAGAAGAATAAGGTACACAAATACACCAACACACACCACACACACCAACACACACACACACACACACACACACACAGTCACATGACTATGCCCATTGTCACTACTAGTTCTCCGGATCTCCAGGAAGAATCATTCTTAAAATTGACCGTTTCCTTTAAGAAGAAAGAAAAAATCCCAATCATCATGATGCAGCGACATACATGATTAGAAAGTAGGCCTGCTGTGTGTTACATCCGCTCAAAAGCACCTTGTCACTGCACTGGTGCTCTGGTTATTTCAAATTATCGGTGATTACCACAGAGCAGGAGACAAGATAAAAACAAACTGAAACACATTTCTTCACGGTACAAATGTCATCTAAAATACTGCGTGCATAACAAAGCAGCAACTCCAGGTGGCTGATACTAGCAGGCTATATTTTTCCGAGTGTCGTGATGTCAAACGTTGCGTTACAGCAAGTAGTGTAGTAAAGGCTATCAGTGTGTCGCCTCATGATTCATTAGGCTGCCATCTGCTAGCATGACGAGGGGTTTGGGGCTCGCCTCGTTTGGAGATCTGGTGGATAAAAGACTTTACAGGCACACATGTAAACACACAAACAGCCAAAAAAAAAAAAGAAGGCCAGGACATACGCACATGGAAACTCACTAATGCATGCATGTGCATGGACACACAGTCAGAGGATCACATTCTGTGCACAGATGCTCAGGTTCTGGACTCTAGATGGCAGGTGGCCACTTCTTCAGCAGGGAAGTGAAATAGTAAAAAACACAAGTCACAATTTCATATCTGAAAAAATGCAACCTAGTTTATCCACTATGACCCAATGTGTATGGCTGCAGTTAAAATGTGTACATTTGTTTTTTTGCTGGGTACTCTATGGTATAGTAGGTACGATTATTGAGTTTGCCAGGGGCCTAAAGGATTTCAAATATGGGTGAGGACAATATTATGATGTGTTTAGTGCCAAACTGGATGTTTGATTTGAATACAAATTAAAAGAGATTATTCTACTTTTCATAAAATCAATGTGCCATATCTATCAAAAAGCACAATTTGTATTGGTAGTTTGGTTGTGATGGTATTTCTGCTGAACCATGTCTGACGTAGACCTTTTCTGCTGTACACTGTTGCCTCAAGTGGCCAATGTACAAACTACTCAGGTAAAATGTTACAACGCAGTAAAGCTGCTGACCGTTTATAGCCCAAATTGACATACAACACATTTTATCCTCAAAACTGCAATTTAGATTCAGGGATTAACTTCAATAAAAGCAGAATGAATAGATGTGTAATATATGCTATATGTACAGATGTAGCAGCAATAGAATTAAAATATGGAAATACCGAATTCAAGGGTTTTGTAATGCAAAAGTGTCAATCTAAATCCTGTAAAAGAAGAATGGTTAATAACTGATAATTCTGCCACACATCAATATAATTGTACAATTTGACTTTACTTGATTAAATTGCTTTACATCGTTTTACATTAATATAACTCCCCACATCACCAAGAACGCCTAATTAGTGATAAGTGGACTCTTTCCAAGAGTCTTAAAATAGAATGATAATCTTTTGATTGTTTTTATTCCTATATCAAACCACAGCTTGGTCTCCAGTCTCTGAGCATTACTTAGTCGGTCTCCCCCTCTAGTGGTCACAATGAACAATCATCCTGATACTGCTGTATTACTAAGTTAACAGCACCAACTTCTGCAACTCTTAGAGGATTCTTTCCTCTGAAAAGCATGTGTTCACCAAAAACAATGTGAAACAAAGCAACACATTTTGATGCATTCATTTGTTAGACCTAGATTTGTTATTTTTAACTAAATTATTTCCGTATAATTGAATATAACAATCGCTTAATAAGTCTGTGACTAAAGTAGCAACACGTGATCTGTTTGGGACATAGCCCTGAAAAAGATCACAAATTCAGTTTCCTTTTAAGTAATATTAATCATTTATGATCTTTCACAGAAATACAGTCGAGTAAGTAATTTTGAATCTAGGCAGTGGTGGTGTTGTTCCCGGCTGCTGCTGCTGCTGTCAGCCTCGGGAATCGATGAAGCTCTGGAGGCGATTGGGGAAATCAGTCATGCTGAAAATATGGAGTACAGTGGTGACGCACAGAGCAGCCAGTCCACCACAGCCACACAGGCTCTATTGACTAATCTGGGTGTGTGTTTGAGGAGGGGGGCAGGCAGCTATATTGGGACCTCTGACATTCAGTCACAATCACTTTCTACCTAGTCCAGAGTTCTCAAGCTCAAGCTGGACCCCCCCGGCCCTCGGTCTACCCCTCTCCTTCCTGTCATTATCTCTGCGCTGAGAGCAGCACTATCTCGACCCGCATCCTCTCTATCACTCCTTCACCGCCCTCTCGTCTGTGCCTTTACTCTCTTTGTCTGAGTTATCTCTTTTCCCCACTTGGTTGGCCGTTGCGTCCGGCTCTCTTGCTCTCACCTCACTTCGTCTCCGTTCCCATCGTTTCTACTTCAGATAAATGGTATCTTCTCAAACTGTCACAAGCTAAACGGATGCAGCACCAAGTGTCTTCTCATGACTCTGACTGACTAAGAGCTTTTCCAAGCCTAATGCAGAGACACCGTGCTGCCAGAGAAGTCATAAAAAGCATTGTTGAGAATGTCACTAGGAGTTTGGGAATGTGTGTGTGTGATAGTCAGGGGATGAATAGTGCCCTGGTACTGTTAGTACAAGTGAGGATAAGAGCTGTCTCTATTGTGATGGACACATTTCAATTACAAGAGACTTCTTTGTCTCAGTCGCACAAGGGCAAAGGAAATTCTTAATTTCCATAATAATTACTACCTTAACTAATCTAAAAACTACTACTGCTGTAACACAAACAACAATGGTATCTTCTCCAACACCATAAGAGAAACACATCACCCCTATAAATGAAAAACAAGTTTTGAGGAGTTTCTCCCACTTCAGTATTGTTTGGATATTTTTTTTTTTAATAGCCAAGAAGCTCGATGTACAAATCAGGTAAAGAGAACAAAGGCTTGTTCTGTTCCCTTCTGCACTTATCCCTGGCTGTGGTCTAAAATCTCCTGCTTTGATCTCCTCATATGATCCAAACAGGCTCACGGCTGGAGGAGTTCAGATGACACTTGTGAAGCACATGCCTCATGCCCAGAGTTCAGAAAAGTACCACACATTACACTAAAAGAAATCCCACAACAGCTCTGAACTGTTTCTTTTATCTCTCAGTGAAAGGAAGAAGAGGAAGATTCTTTATGAATCTGTGCAGCAATTTAAATGTATATGATGCCCCCCTGACTGTGCATAGGATGTATGTGTGTGTATATTATGTTTGGGAATATACACTATGTGTGTGTATTCTTGTATTTTATTGAATACGTTTGTTTTTAATCTCATAAATAGTACATTTACACAATAACGAGTTCTACAGGTATGTCATGACAGCTGTAATAGATTCTCTAATGTTTTTCCTGAGTTTGGCCTGGTGATTACACAGTATCGAGGTACAACTTCAATTGCGTAGTCACATCAGTGTGTAGAAAAGACACCATGTTACAGAGATGCATTTCTCGTGAGCTATTTTTTTTCAACCCGCCTCTGTTTTGTTTCCTAGAGGACAAAATGGATAACAGAGATGAAATCTGCAACATCTGGTGCTCTCATGGACATTTTTACACAGATATTTCTTCAGTCCTCTTATGAAACTCGAAAATCCTGGACCACATGATAGTCATACCGTGCCTAACACGGGCGCCTCGGCCTTGGCTCGGGTACATGGACCCCAAGGAGGGCCATCAGTAGATAGAGCCATCGATCCACCATGGTGCCCAGAGGCTCGCACCACCAACCACAGCACCGAGCACGCCAACAGCAACACCAACCGGCTTCACCGCAGCACACATCGGATCATTTGGCAGAGGTTTGGTTTCTTTGCAATAGACAGGAATAAGTTAGACAGGATACAGGTGCAGACCCACCAAACTTCAAATGTGTTATTCTCACTAAAGCAAATGAAACGGCTGCTTTTATCCATCAGATAGTTGCCGAAGGATTTGTTTCTATGTAAAAAATGTTCCATCTTAAATATCTTTTTATAGTTCATGCAAATGCACACAAAATCACCAGATAAACACAACAACACATGATGCAATGCTGCTGTAAAACACAGCTACAGAGCAACAAAACAAATTGTGTGGCAAAACAATTCCCCATCAGCTGATTAGAGCTACTTGCTGGATACAGAAACAAGTGAAATCGGCTTTCCAATACATCCTGAGCATCAGTAAATGTGGTATGTTGCACTCGCCGCATGTCGGGGACAGTAATCACAATCACAAAACTCTCAACTCACAACCAGATTACGTACCCAATGCACGAGTGCCTGCGGGTTGAGAAGTTGCCATGCATTTTCCTTGAAAAACGAGAGTCTTTGTTCATCATTTTATCGGCAATTAAAAAAAAGAGTCGGGTCGAGTTCAGAGAGGCATCAAAAAAGCAGCTTTAGGAGGCGAGGGGTAAACAAAGTGAACTTCTGTGGCACGAAACTCCCATGCTGTCATGAAAGAAAAGTTGTCCAAATTCCTTTATGTTGTCTGTTGTCACATGTTATGGGAGTCAGTCCCCTCTGACAGCAAAGTGCAGGAAAAACAGGCCCAAGAATGAGAAATGCAAAAACACAAAATATGTAAAACACAGGAGTCTCATCAGGTACACCTGGTAGGAGCAAGAGTAAAAGTTAAAGTCAGGCCTGCTGAGTATTCTCTGTATTTATAAGTTATTCGCTAGCTCAGATTCACGTCCAGCTCAGTGCCAAATCAACAGATCGAAGTGCACCAAGCTGAAAATTCAATTTGTGGTTCAGCTTTTGGTCCCGGCGTTAAGGATATGTCCATTGTTTTTATGGAAAGATTCAGCTCAGTGTGTGTGTGGACAGCCTAAAAAGGAAAAGAGTCTTGGCTGTTAGAGACCAGTTAGCATATCATCTCACTGACAATGAAAATACGGGGCTGAATCAAATCAGGGGAAATTGAGGATGGTGTCAGCTGTCAGTACTCATCTTCCTCACTCGTTCTCCTTTCAGCTCACCACGGACATGCCAAGAGAAACGCTTGTCTTGTATTCTTTTTTTTTCTCTTTCTCTCTCCCCGTACTCCTAAACGGGAAAGAGAACGGCTGAATCCTTCCAAATGAGCTTCACACCAAATTCCTCAGCAACGGCCCCCGGATATATTCTGTCTTTAAAAATCAGGTCCAACAAACTTGACAGAAAGTTGTCCATTTGAACATAGGGTTGCCTCTAGTGATGCTGCACCATAAACAGACTGAGCGGAGTTATTCTTAGTGAGCGGGGAAAAAGTGAGCTGGAAAGAGTGTTATAATCCCATCAGATGCTCCCTGGAGTGGGCCGTCCCATGTAGTCCCTGTCAGGGGTCCATAACAGACTTCTGCTTTCTCTTCTCTCCTGAGAGTGGTGGGACCAAACTCTGGCTTAAAACAACAAACAACACTATGTCCCCTGAGAGAGAGAGTGAGAGAGAGGGAGAGAGAGGAGAGAGAGAGAGAGAGAGAGAGAGAGAGAGAGAGGGAGGGAGGGAGGGAGGGAGAGAGAGAGAGAAAAGGGGTGGGTGCTGGGCAGTTGAGAGAGAGAGAGAGAGAGAGAGAGAGAGAGAGAGAGAGAGTGAGAGCAAATTGCATGAAGAGTACAGATGAGAACAGAGAATGACAGTCATTGCAGGAGAAAGTGGACCAGTGTGAAAAGTAGTGGAAATAGTAGAGATGAGGTAAAAAAGAAATAAAACTGCTATATTGTAGTACTACAAGTTGTTGTTGTTTTCTTTTCCATGAGCGTGTGTACAGCTTCTCTTTCCGTGTAACCAGCCTGCCTCCATGCCAGCAGCAGTGCAACTATAGTGCACCGGTCAATCAATACTTCAATACTGCGTGTGTGATTCAATTTTCCTTGTTTAATATTGAGTTCTACTCTCATGCCACGATATAATCCATCTGATTCGCACGATAAGCTCTTCACTGGGGACCAAATCTTTTTATTTTTCATAGTGTTAGGAAGGAAGCAGACAGGAAGTGAGGTTTATTGCTGTCCATAATAGCGATCTGTTACACTGGAGCTAAAAAATGCTGAGTGCTCAGTTATTTCACTGTTAAATCTAACTTTGGCTGGTTACTTGGGAGATGAGGGGGAAAGCCCTTCCTCACTGGAAGTTTTATAATTTTTATATATATATATATATATATATATATATAATATTTGGAATGACACATGTTTATTAACTATTTGGGACTATTTGGGATTCAAACAAAAACATTTATGTTCAACATATTTTTGGAAAAATGTTTTTAGAATTTGAACATGCCCATTTTCTCTACTATTTACAAGATATTTATGACATCAGAATATTTTTCAACCTCCTAAAATATTAGGGTCCCTACCCACTAACACACCAGCCAAATGTATAATATGTCTGACCCGTATCTCTGTACCCATCACAGAAACAGAAACAGAAAAACTTCTCACTTCTACCTTCAGGTATGGAAGCATAAGGTGCAACAAAGCCCACCTCAGCAGAAGCCTAATCCCCTCAGCATCCCAATATTACCGACAATAAACTAACTAACTAACTAACTAAGCAAATCCTCCTGATGCTCCATGTCCTTGTTTTAACAACATAGCAGCCTCTAGTGGAAAAAAACAAAAATACAACAATAACTACTCTTTTTTTATTTTATCAACTGATGTATTCCTTGACACTACATGCTTTTCTAAATGTACTATCTCATTAACTGAGTATTATTTAAACATTAAAATATGGTGATATGTGTTGCTAAATATTTTTACGATTACAGAAAAGACAGAATATATAACTGTACGTGCAACATGTGCAGTTCTGGTATGTAGCAAATATTGCGTAACAGTTTAGTTACAAGTGTTAACTTGATCTCCTGCAGAGACTACATGAAGATGTTCTATCAGCCCAAAAATGTTATCAATGAAAGACAAAAGAACGAACAAACAAAACTGGCTGGCTTACAAAACAATTTTCATTAAATGTTTTTCGCAAAAAATAATAATTTTGAAGTTGTGTCTCTGAAGTGGAAAAAGAGGCTTAATCACCTTAGACAGAAAGTGAAAATAGCTCTGCTGGTATGTTCTATATTTGAGCTGCTTGCGACATTCATTTTCCGCTGGACCCCCAGTTTGTTTAATTCCTCCTTCTTGCCAGCCATCCTGCAATAACTCATCTCCATCCACTTATTTCAACTCTGACATTATGGGACACTGCACATTTAAGAGGGACACCAGTGGCCTGACCTCGGGAGCTGCACAATATAAAAGCTCTGACATGTTCAATGTCTGCAAGGGTCTGACTTTCCAAATTGAGCCTTGAATCCCCCTCCCCTAGACTCCTGCTCTCCAGTATTTAGATTTTTAACAGACACACTGGAATAAATGAAACCGTTTTCAAGAGTTACAGTAAACTTCGGAAAAGAACTGCGTCTGTAAATCTAAAGGTGAATAAACGTGTAAACACTTTTTGTGCTTTCTAGTAGGCTTCTTTGGGAATGTTACCTAAGTAACAGTACGACAGGGTTTTACAACACTGGCTAGTTTCACCCATGCTTTTAATTTTAAACACACTATATTGACTAGGTGCCTACATTGCAGGGACTGGAGATGGAAATTAGCGTTTAGCTATAATCTGGTACAAGCCATCTTTTTACCCCACGTAATTAATGAACCTTGTACATGGTCCCTGTTTCAAATAAACCAATAAACTAAACTAAGCGTATGTGTTGAAGAGTGAAAGGTAAACATTTACAAAGACAAAGGACACCTGTGCATAAAAACTGGTTTCATAATCCTTTACAATTTCCACCATAGGTCCCTCCATAGAAACCTCCACACGACACCAACACGGATCTACACTCTCCTCAAAGCAAAAACAACCCCAAATGTTGATCCATCCACACTCATTGCTTTTGTCATTGTTAACCAAGTAAATGTTTAATTTACATTGGAATCATGGGCCTGGTCTAATGAAATAACGGGTCATAAAACTAAAGCTATCAACAGGTTCCAGAACAGAGCTGGCTGACAGCAAGACAGCTGTACTCTTAACAAACAAGAGTTATGGTCACTATACCGGATCAAAAACGAAGACTATATGAAACGTGTTTTAGCCAAGCTGTTACAATCAAATGGTATGCTTCATTTAAAAAAAAGCTTTTGTCACTGACAGATTAAAGTACTTGCTTAACAAAGAAGTGGAACTGCTCATCCAGTGACAGCGGGGATGTCGTTGAGCTGTGTTTTAACTGAGATGATGCCCTTGAGAGGGAAAACAAAAGGTCCGGAAAAAATCCATTCACTTTTCGGTTAATCACTTAAACTGAGCTTTTGAAATCCAACTCTTTCTATGGACCTTTGCTTTTTCAACAAAATCCACAATCCCTGTGAATCAAATAAGTTTTGCAGCCATAAATAAACCCAATCATACAAAGCATGAAGGAAGCAGAAATGAAGCAACAATTATGCATCTGCTGCGTAATATTCTTAGTAAATATCAGCTATTTATAAAGAATAGGGTTTAATTCTGCAGAATTTCTCTGAAACAAGGGCTGATTTTATTCGGGTGGAAGAGAATGCATAAGCATCTTGTGGTGAGGATCCGTTTCACAACATATGCTTAGGGGCAACCATTTTTTTCTTGTGTGAAAGGCTGCTCTTTTCAGAATAATAAACTAAAAATACAGTCTGTAGCTGAGTAATAGTAACCATCCGCCATGTGACAAGAACCATCGCCAACTTCAACAACATGCATGGATAAAGGTGATGGTGGCCATGGTGCACTGGAATCACGAGTCAGAGCTAAGAACTCTACCTGGGCGTGTGGGCCAGAGTGAATCGGCGCCTCTGGAGGTTGATGCTGCGGTTCATCAGCAGCTTCCTGAACAGTAGTGGGGAGTTTCGAGGAGATCCACGTGGAGAGTCCTTGGGCGAGATCCTTGGGGACCCTCCCGGGGAGCCCCCTTTGGCCCTGGACATGAGCTGAATGATGGGGAGCCTGGTGAACCTTCGGTCCTCTGGCCTTTCCTCGACTTCAGCCTGCTCCTCCTCGGAGCTCTCGGAGCCCAGGTGGCTCATAGTGACGAGAGGATGGTCAGGTAGTTATAGTTCCTTTGCTCGTTCTGCCTTTGATGACTTGGGTCCGAGGAAAAACTTCTGCTCTCTTTCTTTCTGGTTTTTCAAATAAACTTTAAAGAACCTTTTCGTGACATGGCGTATGGAAAGGTCCATCAGTTTCTGTGGTTGTCTCTCTTGCTTTTCCAAGTCCTGGAAAAGCTAGTGCCTCTGGTTCAATCCTTGCCTCCTCATATTTTGAACAAAACCCAAGCCTCCTAATGATTACTCCGAAGGTCTCTTACGCTTCTTTCAAAATCCAAAAAGACCACCAAAAAGCCAACGCAATGACCTCTCTATCAGATTTTTTTATCTTTATTTGAAACCTTCAGCTCCTTCCTCGTCTTTTCCAAGGCACCACGCTGATTGCAGTGCGGGGCAATAAACTTAAACATTAGTGTTGATGTGCTCTCTCTGCCTCTCTCTCCCAGGCTTTGTTTACATTACCGCTAGGCCCTCCCTCTCTCCAACTAAATATGGACGTCTGATTTACAGGGGAGAGAAGCATGACAGATCACCTTTGTCTGCTTCTCTCTCCCTCTTTCCAACTCTCTGGCTTCCCCCTTTCCTTCACTCCTAACCTTCCAGAGCATATTGGTCATCAACTTCAAACTGTGTTTCATAATTACTTCCTCCAGTGTATAAACATGAAGGCCGTCACCTGGCTCAGCCCTGCAGCTCGCCATTGTGCTCACTCTCACTGACTTTGCATACTCAGGCTTTTCCTCTGGTCCCCGAGGGGCTACTTGTTGTGAAGTTGCCTATGTCCTAGGAGACAGCCTCTTTGCCTTTCACATGCTCCGAGCACACCAGAGAGAGTCACATGAAGGGCCTCTGACTATAAAAAGCAGAGGTAGATAAAAGCTATAGAGAGCATGGGTGCTGTCACGATGGCGCTCTCTATCTGTTACCAGAGGCAACATCAACTCCACTCAATCTCTTTGTTTATCTCTGGAAAGTGAGGAATGGTCCTCCTGTGATTCAGGACTCACAGCTAAACACCGGTGCAGTCTGGAGTGACTGAAATAACCTCGGGCGCTGGAACATCTGACACAGGGCTGAACCTATGACCAACAGCTGGTAGAGAGCGCGGGGAAGAAAGATTCTTTGGTTAAAGGCTTTTTTGAGGGTCTACTGTACTGTATGTATTCTGGAGCAACAGTACCATCCTTGTTGGCAGAGAAATGAGTTTGCATTCACATGTAGCACTGCAGAACGCATGTCAGGACTATGGGATCGCCCATCATCACCAAAGCATGTCTCAAAGGACGATAGAAAATATACTTTTTTTGCTGGATGTCTGTTCTTCCCAGTCGATAGCATCTATTTCACTCTGCAGACACCAAGTTCAACACTTCAGGGTCACCACCACAACTTTTATGGATGAGATTCTCTCGGGAGGGCCATTAACGGTCACTGACCGACTGTACAGCTTGCTCTGAGAGTCCCAGCTAAGATTTTGCCTTTAGATCTATGTGGAAAAAGCTATCAAACCTCTTTTATGGCTGCGCTTATTTTGCATAATAGTTTAGTATGAATGACAGTACAAAGGATTATTCAATTCAATAGAGTACAGAGTATGACATCCTCTGTCCCAGGAGGGACATCCTCTGGAAAAACTCCCTAAAAAACTTTGAAGAGGGGGGAAAAAGAAGAGGAAGAAACCTCAGGGAGAGCAACAGAGGGACACCTCTCCCAGGATGGACAGAAGTGCAATAGATGTCATGTGTACTGAATGAATTTATGTGTGAATAACCAACTGTCTGCCATGAGCTGACCATCATAGGTCAGATCACATGTCAATACTACTTTTACTGCTTTCCTGCTGCTCCTAAGTGGCCAAAAGATCAGAAGATGCCTTTTTGGACATATTTGTATCTCTGCAATATATACTGTAGTATGACACGGTTAAACTTGTGCTGGGCCCGGTGGACATTGTTAACCACTTTGATACTGCTTTGTTCTGTGGATATTCCTGGGTCCACCAAACCAAATCAATCCTGGCCCTGAAGCACAACATCATACCAGTCATGCGGACAGAGGTAGAGGTGAGGGCTCCCTGGTTCCCAGTTTAATTACGGTACTCCAGAACAGAGTGTACATTCCTGTGGTGGCACTAACACGACATTGGCATTGATTTATATGTTATAGACATCAATGTGCCACTGTGGAATCAAATGAGTGATAAAGTCTGCCTTGATTCTGCTCATTCCTGGATCCATCTCCTGAGTTTCACTGGAAAGTGTTGTACACAATAAAATACACAACATCGTGCCTCCAACTCATCCATCCATCTGTTCACAGTTGGTGTGTATGTTAATAGCATTGCCCTCCAGGCGATGTTCAAGCCACAGCTAATTTGTTCTTTAATTTGATAAAATGAGTGACATCATAATGAACCAATTCAGCAACATTTGTTTAGATTTCCCTAAAAATTTACGGCATTGTCATTCTAAAACTACCTGCAGCTTTAAATGCAGCTACATAAACAATTTCTCTGGCGCTGCATCAAAATTGCACTACCGACTTGTAAACAGGAGAGCACATGGCCCTCTTCACAGGAACACATTGAAAGGCTTTTAGTCCATTAACATCGTTGAAGTCGTGACTATTGGGTTATACCTGCTGATTTATAAACACTAATGGAATAAATAAAGCTTGATCATCACAGTATATGAACCTATTTTCCAGTGTCTCATCCGGAGAGTTTTGGCCATGGCACATTAAATGCCATGAATCTGCATGCTGGTGTGGTTGCCTGGACACGCTATTGGACAGAATGGCAGTTGACCGTTTACAGAAACACTGTGTCTAAATAAATAAAAGGGTTCAAAGCAAAACCATAGGTTTAAACATGCATTGTGCACACAGATGACACCCTTTTCGAGTTTATTAAATAAAAATAGTGTCCCGCAAGGGTCCGTATTAGGTCCTCTTTTATCTACAATTTATCAATAAACTGTTTCAATGTTGTTAATAGAAAATGATGTATAGTTCTGTCGCATCCAAGTGTTATTGAGGAAACCCATTCTGCCTGTTATGTTGTTCAAAGGACTCGCTGTGACTTGAGACTTGTACTAAATGTTGATGATGTGCTTCTTGAGGTGAAAGAAGCCAGTTGACGATGTGCATCAGATTGTTACTGTAAATAATAACGTGACGGAATCATTCTCAACTTCTTATTACCTTCTTTTCCAAGAAGGGAATTTTGCCTTTTGCAAATGCTGTTTATCTTTTGCAGGGAAAAACATATTCAAACAACAGTTCTATCATCAATTGCGTATGTGTGATATTTTGTATATGCATGCAAATTCATCTTCTTTGAAAATGTTAGAGTATATCATGCTGCATTATGATTTATCTTTAATTTAGGTTTCCGCACACGTCACTGCAGTTTGTATAAGAAGGTTGCTTTGTTTAAAGCTGTAGAAGTAGTCTGTTATCTGTGTTTTTGTACGTGGGGAAACTGTTATTCTGCCATCTTGGCCAGGACAACCTTGGAAAAAATTGTCAATTGTCAAAACTACACTATTTATTCCTACCAATTTGAATGCCTCCCTGACTGAAAAAAATATTGTTTTGCAGTGACCACTGGAAATAATCTATTTTTGTACTTGATTGTACTTGAAAATTTTACAAGAACATCATTTAAAAATTTCCAAGAATTCAACTTCTGAAAATATATATTCCAAGGCGTTCAAGGTTACACGCTGTGACCAATTTCACAAAGTGAACTCAGTATGCATGTGTTCATTCCATTTAAACAGATTAATATCACAATGACGAACGTCTGCTGGGCAAAAAAAACAAGAAAGCATCAGTGATACAAATGTGTCTTTGTCCAAAGTAAAGCCATATCTGATGATCAGCTCTGACATACACTTTGACTACCTATGTAAACAAACAGGTCTGTCTGCATTCCTTTGAAAAGTAAAAAAAGGTAAACAAACCTGACCCATGCCGGCACATACGCACGCAGGTACACACACACATACATGCACACACATTCACTACAAACACACAAAGACGGTGTGGATATGCAAAAATGCTACAGTAGCAGCTGGAATGCTTTTCTAGGAACAATCACAAGAGTCTTGTTTGCCTGATCTTTTCTAATGATAGTTGTTCAGTGTGACAGAGTGGGAGAGCAACGCCTTAAGCAGGACACTTTCTTGGGTCATATGCTCAACGAGCATGTCCACGTTTTCTACCTAAATTAAGCAAAACATCATCAAGCTCCGCTGAACCAGAGTTGGAAGCTGGTGCTTTAAGGTTATCCTAAATGAATGCGGACTTACAGGCCTGAAACATTCTGAGGCCACAGGCATTACTTCCATAATCCATCATTAGCCCAACTAAACCCAAATAAGGTTTAAGGTTTGAAATGAAAAAAATAAATCATCTAGTTTTCTATACCAACATATATAAGGGGGAACAGATCCTTGGTAGGTTCAATTATGCAGATTGACCCAAAGCATCGGTGAGAATGATGAAAGGTGTTCCCAAAAAGGAATTTATGTCAGTGACGTGCAGAAACAAAGCAGAATTGCTGACTCACACGTCTTTGGAGATATAGCTGGTCAGAGTTCCCAGGCTCCTGGAAGGCCTGATGCAGGGAGCTAAGGAACCATTCTGGGGGCCATCCTGTGTGGAGGGTCTGCAGGACAGCCTGGGCAGCTGCAGGGTGCCTGAGAAGAGCCTCTTCACAGCACCTCTGATGTCAGGGTAGTGGGGAGGCTCAGTGCAGGACGCTGGCTCTGAAGAGTCCCACTGTCTCTGGACGGCAGAAGAAACAAAAATGAAACGTCTGTTTGAAGTTCAGAAACTTCTGTTTGTATTATCCTAGTTAATTACAAGCCACTGTTCTCATAGAAAAGTTGAGTGAGTGAAGCGCTATCACATTTAGACACTGGATTCAGAGTTCCGTTCCCTCCATCCTACTTCCTCTTCATATGCTCTGTATTTGCCTCATCACGTGACAGTCCAGTGGTGTTAATGACATTAAAGGGATAGTTTGCATGTTTTGAAGTGGCGCTGCATGAGGTACTCTACAGAGTATTACTTACAGTGGATCCGGCTGCAAGCCCCCAGTTTGGAGAAAAAAAACAGGAGTACTAGCAAGGCAACAAAACAATGAGCTGCTGTTCTTTTCTATTTAAGACAACTTAAAAAAAAAATATATACGTTTCACTTTCAGTTCAGTTCCCTGTCGGCAGTACACTGCTTTGCTCCTGTGCCGGTACTCCTGGCTGTTTCCCCAAACTGCACCGACTGTCATTTTCTATAGGTAATAAACTATGGATAAGTACCTCACATTAAAACACCTAAACTATTCCTTGAATTTCTATGTGATGCTGAAGTGTCATGGAAGCTGTCATGGAGTGTGATGTTTTTTTCAGTTTTAAATACTTCATCACTCAACAAAACTGCAGAAAAAGAAAGCTACTATTGCGTGTTTGTCTTGGACTTCATTAGCAGCAGAAAGAGAATATTCATTTAAATGTAATTCTGTGGCCTTATTCAGAAATAAGTAAATTAGAAATGCTTGTCCTTTGCTGAACGCATAGAAGAGACAGTATGAAAAACAAAAAGATCCACTGAGATCTTAAGGTAACTTGTAGACAGGGCTGTTTTTGTGCTTCTGTTGAAATATATGACGGGCCAAGTAAAAGATCCACTTGGGCATTATTTTTGGAAGATTCATCTGATTCCAGGTCCTCAATCCCACACACTATCACCTTGGACACAATAGACAGTTCTCACAGTGAGGTAGTGTTTGGGATTTAGCCCTCAGGGCATCTCTCTTTCAGCATCCGTGTTGTGGGGGAAAACAGATAGGAGAGCTTGTTTTCTGCTGCATCCCGTGACCTTATCTCTCCATCGATTTGGGAGTTCCACCTTTCCATAAACAACTGGTAACACACTCTCAGATTGTATTGGCTATTCTTGACCAAGTTGCCCAAGATACAGATCTCGGCAGTCATTTTCGTGCAATGTATGATTTGTTAATCTAATAAAAATAAAAGACAAATTATTGCTATTAACCTGAAATTTCAATTTGATAGGACATATTTTTACATTCAAGGCTAATTTTCTCCATAACTGTTCAGCAATGGTCAAACACAGAAAAATGCAGCGTTATTACATAAACCAAATGTATAAGAGATCAATCACACAAGTTACCTGCCATCTTGTTTTTGGTGTCACCGCTAATGTGAATAGTCAACAGTTTTTAGTTAACATTCCAAAAAGACATCAGAAAATACAGAGTAAATATGAGTCCTGTAGGCAATTAACAGGTTCAGCTATTATAATTTAACTTTTTTCTCTTTGGTATTTCTTAAAAGGTTCATTAATTACCCTTACCTCCGTGAAGCTGAAAAGTTTTGATGAGTTATTTCTCCTCATACTTTCAGCTACTGGGAAGAAGACAACTGGGAAGGAAATACCAAAGAGGAGGATACAAATAGCTCATTTAAGATCAGATATGAAGTAGTCCATGGCACCAACACTTCCTTATGCCGTCACTCAGTAAAGAACGACTAATTCCACGCCTCTTCATCAACACTCATTTGTTTGATCATCTTTCTCTGCACACTTTTGAGATTGCTTTAACCTTCTATTGTGGCCTTGTTTAATAGTTACCTAATTTAACACAAAAGGAATGAATGCTGAAGAAAATAGGAGGAATTAGTCTGTCGAGCAGGAATAAGAAAGGATATAGGGTCTGTGGATGTTAGCTGGTAGCGAGACTGAGGTGGTGGAGCTGCCTGCGTCATGCCATTATGTATTTGTGTCTATCTGGCTGGATCAGTCGAATCCAGACCTTCAGGTTTAGCAAGAGGCTTTGATAGGCTGCTGCCTTTTGTAGCATTATTACAACATAAACACAACTTAGGATTGATTCACTTTTTCTTCTTTTTTTTTTAAGATTTTTTTTCTGGCATAGCTGCCTTTTATTTAGCAGTGGACAGAGAGGAAACATGGGAGAGAGAGGGGGATGTGACATGCAGCAAAGGACCTCTGGCTGCATATATGTGTACATGGGTACATGGCATGCGCTCTAACCACTCGACCACCTGCATGCTCGATTCACTATTTCTAATTGCATTTGAGTCCATGTTTAACATTGCCTGCCTGGGGATGTGAATTTGAATGATCTTCCCCCTTCTGGTGCACACCCACATGAACGCGCACTTAAAACAAAATACAAAACATAGTAGAATTTCCTACAGCTCAACCAGCTCAACCAGGGCAAGACTGAGGTTTTAGTTATAGGTCCTGAAGGCCAGAGAGAGAAACTTTTACCAAAACTACAAGATCTTAAACCAGCACAGGCAGTAAAAAATCTGGGCGTGATTTTTGACTCTGAGCTGAATTTTATTCCACATATCAAAAATATGACGAAAATAGGTTTTTATCATCTTAAGAACATAGCCAGAGTCCGCCCGTTTCTCTCTCAGGCCAGTACGGAGGTGCTGATGCATGCTTTTATCTCCTGTCGTTTAGATTATTGTAATGCCCTGCTCTCTGGTCTTCCCAAAAAGAGTATTTTAAATCTCCAACTATAACAGAACTCAGCCGCACGCGTGCTGACGAGGACCAGAGGGCGGGAGCACATTACACCAGTTTTAGCGTCGCTGCATTGGCTCCCCGTACGCTTCAGGATCGATTTTAAGGTTCTTTTACTCGTTTTTAAATGTCTTAACGGCCTTGCGCCCTCTTATTTAGCTGACCTGCTTTTACCATATCAACCCTCGCGGACCCTGAGGTCCTCCGGCACTGGCCTTTTATCCATACCAAAACCCAGAACTAAAACCCATGGTGAGGCGGCATTTAGCTACTATGGCCCCCACCTGTGGAACAGCCTGCCAGAGAGCCTCAGGACCGCAGAGACAGTTGATATTTTTAAAGGAAGGTTAAAGACACACCTTTTTAATCAGGCTTTTAACTAGTATTTTAAATTCTTTAACGTTCTTATGTGATTTTATCTTATTTCATATTTTTGCTTTTATCTTGTTTTTAGATGATATTGATCTTAAATAATTTTAATTGTTTTACTTATCATTGGTATTGTTTTATGTTATTATCTTTATTATCTTTTATTAAGCTGGTCACTTATTTTTTCATGTGTTTTAGTTTTTAGCTTTAACTCCAGTGTTTCCTCAGGGGGGCCTTCCACACTGGGAGCTGTGTCTGGGCTGCTGCTGGGGGCGCTGTCCCTGGGTCCCTTCGGCCCGGCTGACTGTTGTCTGTCGGTGTCGGGGGGCCTGGGCACTGGTGCCCCCTGTGGCACAGCCTGCGACTCCTCCCAGTGTGGATGGCCCCAAAGATAGCGTTTCCTCAATCATCAGTGTCATGCCATGTCTCCCTATTGTCAGTAGTGAGAGTGTGTAGGTGTGTGTGTTTGTGTGTGTGTGCGTGTGTAGTATGGAGGGTGGGAGGGAGGGGCTTTATTTGTAATTGTTTTTTCTTTTCTTTTTTGATGTGTAAAGCACTTTGTGTTACATGTTCATGTATGAAAGGTGCTCTATAAATAAAGTGAAGTTGAAGTTGAAGTTGAAGTAGTAGTGAGTGGTGACTTGTGAAATCCCTCAATTACTTTCGGCACCTCTAGTTATGATCTTTTTTAATTACTAACATGTACTTTGTGAACAACATACTGTTTAGTACACCTTGCATCTCCTTATTTTGAATAACATGTTATGGAACATTAAATCAAAAACCAAAACTAGGTTCAGAGTGAAGAAATCTTCTCATTAAACAACCATTTGAAGACAGCTTATGATTTGATTATTATGTGGCTTGCTGTTTGTTTCTGTCTTTTAATACCTGTAGTGAGAGGACTGAAAATGAGGTTATGAGATATGGCGCCATCTAAAGGACAGTGAGAACAATGTCTTGGACCAGACTTGGCCATGCACACTGCAAATAGTAGAATGCTGTCGTTGAGTCGAAATGCTGCACAAAGTCTTTATGGTTTCAGTAGATAATATTTCAAGGACACATTTTTTTTATAAAGTAAACTGTATTTATATTGTGGTGATTGTTAAAAGGCACAATTGAGGCAATTACAGAACGTAAAATCAAAGATTAAAAAAATATTTGATGACACTCCTCAGTGTTCCTTATTTAGTGGCCACACCTGGAACAGAGCAAGTGCAGTGCTGCTCCTTCACTCATTAGGACAGTAGCTTCTGTAGTGTCGCTGTCCACCTCCACAGGCTACGGGCTTGGGGCCCTGAAAAATAGGGAAAGAATTGTGTTAGATATGAAAGGTCAAGTCTAGGAAAATGACAAATTATGAACTGCCTGTGATTTTAGAGCAAACTGTAAAATTGTGCTAAAAGGCAGAAGTGCTTAACTGGAGTCTTGATAGACATTAACTGTACCTTATACATGCTGCAGACCAGAGTAAAGAGAGAGTTCGCGGCCTGCTGCTGCATGTCTTCTGTGTGCTCCTGCAAATTAAATAAAAATGAGTATCCAGAAGGTTATGTAAACAAGCACCATCTGGGCAAAGGAAAGTAAACAGTTGACTTTTGTTGTGTGGACAAAAATGACTGAACATCATATGAAAACTATCATAAAAATGATAACTCTAATTGTCACAAATTACCATATTAATTATTGCGTAAAATGTTGGCAAAATGTGTTTTGTGACATCACAGTGACCTTTGCCTTTTTAGTTGACCACTAAATTCTCATTAGATCATCCTTAAGTGGACATTTGTGCTAAAAAAAAAAAAAAAAAAAAGAAAACGTAGGCATACTTTCAAGAATAATAGAGAGAAGTAAATAAAAACAACAAAAATACAGTTATGGGACTGAATAAAAACTCAACTGAAACGGAAAACTATTACATTTTCATAAGTTTTTCATGGTTCTGGGCTCTGTACATTGTACATACAGGGATAGAAACTGAAATATTCGGTATTCACATGTGCTGTAAAATTGTAAAATAATATGTTCAAGCCTTATTTGACAAACCAAGTTAAAAATAAAGTATAAGTAGCCTTCGGGTGCCTTGGCAGAGAGGCAGTAGCATCTGTTGTGCTGTGCTTTGGAGTTACATCAAGACGTAGCTTCAGCCACAGCTCTCTTTCATCTACCGATATAAGCTTTAGGGCACAAGTATTAAAAAGAATCACAAGATCATATCATCACTGTAAATTTAACATCACCTGTTTAAAAGGTGAGCATCAATGGCAAAGGCAGAACGGGGGCCTTGCAGAGGGAAAGGAGCCAGTATGCCGCTTTATAGTTTCTAGCGTTGACCACAGAATGCCACAGAGGCCGTACGCCTTCCAACTAAATGTACTGGAGTCTTACCCCATTAATGGTTAGCCAGGGCACATATTGGTGGGGAGGTTTCAGGGCTTCTGTCTTCAAGGCATTCTGATGCATCAGCTGGTTTCCCACATCCCCATTTACACAGGTCATGACTTTGTCCCAGGTCAACTGAGGGCTGTAGAGCTCCATGCACTACAAACGCCAATAGAGGAAAATAAACACACATCAACAAGTTGTGAAATAATAAATAATACGTTGGGTAGGTTTCTCTCCCGGTTTTAACTTCCTTACATTCTTGGCTGCCTTGACGACATCTGTAGAGGATTCCATACAGTAGATGATCTGGTAACCCATATCTGTCATGTCCATTATGCAAGCCTGAGAGGAAAAAGACAATTCATTAATCATAGTAGAGTGTCAGCATTGTGACAGTACAAACTCAAGACTCCAGTTATATCTTAGAAAATAAGAAAATGTAATAAATCACAATAAAAAATGCCCACAGATATAAAACAATCCACTCTCTGGATGATGGATAATAATATTTTTTATTAAATGAAAGCAGACTACAATTGTAATTACAGTATTAGATATATTTTCTTTTCTTCTGTGCATTTGGGGTGTAACTTTACCTCAAGCATGTTGCCCAGACATTCCTCTTCTCCATGCTGGCAGGTGTAAATATACTTCTGTCCATCAGGTTTCTCCTAGGGTGACATAAATTAACAGAGACATGAATTAAGAAATGAGAAATAAACACATTTTCTCAAACAAAATGTGTCTAACGATTAACCCACCAGTGAAGTTCATATGAAATACACTCATTGAGTTTCGAGGTTATTGCGTGACCACGTATGGTTTTACATATGCCTTTTTCTTAAAGTTTCCTTCTCTCTTTTTATAAAATAATCACATCTTTTCAGGACAACACCCTCAACGCAGGACTACAATCTCAAAATAGTTGAATTTGACTGGCCAATTTCTGCCCATAGTTGATTGATTGTTCATATCATATATTTTGCTTTTCTTGCTATACGTTTATAAATAGCCATGTTAGTGCTTTGTTCACTGCTTACCTGTGCATTACCATAGGGCACCAGAGTAAGAGACATGATGTCACTCAGCAAGATCCAGGTTGGGAAGATTATCTTAGTGAGAAACATTCTGCAGCCGGGACACAGACTCTCATAGTAAAGCACCACCTCCACTGGATCTGCAGTCTGGTGGGACCTGGTGAAATTAGACTCAAGGCACTGCTTCAAAACCTGCAAAAGGGAGCAAAAGTGGGGGAGTAAACTTTTGTGATCAGTCTCTGTTTCTGTTGGAGTCTGTGTGTATGCAGGGTCAGGCCATTTCCCATTGTTCCCATATGGAGGAAATATAGGGAACATTTTTCATATTTTCTTGTATTCAGCTGAGGCATTATCTTTCTATCACAATAACCGAATGGCAGAAAGCGGTTTAAAAAATTAAAACAACAGGGCATGGCCAGTACTTAAACTGGATCGACATCCTGTTTGAAACGGACACAGTGCGCATGCGTGAGGATGTGCGTTTTACATCTCCTGTGTTTGGTTATGTGTATTTTAATGTACTGGAAAGTGGGAGTTCCTTACTTCCTTCTTCCCTCAATTGTTTCATAACCTACCGTACCAGTCACTGTTCGTCCCAGCCAAAATAGACTCATTGCTCGCTCATTGCTTGCTCTTTGTCTTCCTCAAAGAGTCCACATCTACACAACTACAACCTACAGTGTGTAACGGAAAATATATTCCTCACACCCAATACAGTGTGGATATATGTTCCCCTGTGCAATTTAGCTAACCTTAACGATAGTTAATGCACACCGACAAAATACGGGGAATGAATGCTAACAGCATCCGCTTACTTGATAATTTAACGTTAGGTGGTTTTGTGTATCTCAACACCTCGCAGTGTATTTTCTGTACCATTGCGTACTTTCATATTACACATATTACTCACGTTACTTGCCGTCGGCTTAATGAGCTGTGGACAAATTTGTCATTAGTGTATCTGCATTCCCTCTCACTACTTAAAGTTAGCTAGCTAAACTAAAAGGTCATCTAGGGTCAGGTTGAATGGCTGAAGGGTTGCTATAGTTACCTGCCGTTAGCCTACATCGAGCGCAGTGATTTAATGTATAGTTAGTTAAAAGAGGTTAAAACAGCTAACCGGAACTATTTATAGGGCGTCGTGTGATGTTTACAGATTTCAGCCATTCGGAAATAGCATTTGCGTGCTCATAACATACAAAATAGAAGTTTAAAACCTATCCTAAGACTTAATTAATCTTACCCCGCACTGGATGGCTGAGTCCAGAGATGAACACCACTTTGACGGAGGATGGGAACACGAAGGGAGGATAGCGCATTCGCCGTACTGACCGTTGAACCAAGCGGTCAAAACCAGCAGCAGAAGAGCCTTCATTTTAAATTGCAGCACGGAGGGTTAGTTCAATGTGACAAAACAAGTTAATAAGAACACAACGCCGACCTACAAACCCTGTACCGTGCGACTTTAAATACGGCACCGCTGCTTCCTCCTCGGGGCTACCTGTGATTTGATTGGCTGTCGATCAACAGCGTCACTTGTAACCAGAAGAAATAGGTTAGGGAGAACTCGTTGCTGCTGGATTGGGGAAAATGTGTGAAGAAATGTCTTAAAATCTGTTTCGGGAACTTTCCACATCCTGGAGTAAATTAACTTTGAAAATAAATCAGAGATAAGTGATGTGACATAGACAAGCAGTACAAAAACACTGTTTGACAACAAGATTTGTGAAACATTGTTTTACATTATGTTTTTTTAATCACAAAACGCTTTAAAAACTACCATTGGTTTTGCACTGTGCTATGAGATGTATTATTTGTAACTCTCACAACAATAAACTGGATGAAAATATCAACTGTATTTTGCAAATGCAGACTAAGTTAAATTGAGTCAGTTGAGTTGCACCTAAACCACAATTGTCATGTTCTGATGTAGGTAATGGACTTGCATTTATACAGTGCCTTTCTAGTCTTCAACCACTCAAAGCACTGAATATGTCAGCATTCAGAGGCCGCCATGCAAAGTGCCACCTGCTCATCAGGATCCAAACTACTAATGTATTCACACGATGGCACAGCCTTCAGGAGCAACTACACTTCAACATGCAGACATCTAATCGATCTCTCAAATAGAGGACAATTCTCTCTACATAACTGTTCTTCCACAGAAAAAAATGCAGTCCTGTGATCAGTTCATCCACTTTGTTGTTTTGCCTGTTTTATAGATGGTATTCTTGGCATGACTCGTAGCCAGCACTATGATCTGGTAAATTATAAAGCCATAGCCTGTCTCAGGTCAGCGCCTCAGTTCATAGGCCTTGCTCAAGAAGAGTCATGAGAAACACACGATGCAGCAAAACATCACAAACCCTTGAACATTGTGAAAGGTTTTACCTGGTGACTCTCACATGATCGCTCTCCTCTAAAACCAGGGCAAGAGACAAAGAAGCAGACAGGACATGACACAACTGCATGACTCAGTCTTCTGCGTTTTGGCTTGGAGTGTTAAAGATAGAACTAAAGAAGTCTAGTATATTTATTCCTCTGCACTACCTTTGTGTGTTATACTGTATGACAAAGTCATAAGCAGAATATTCTCTCGCTTTCCTTTTGAAATTGGCATTCGGATGGTTTTAATATTCCCTTTTAATCTCCACTGCCCAGCTACAGAAAAACCCCTATATGGTTTATGTGCTTTGCTACGTGTCTGGCTGTTTTTGTTAGTAGAGTGTCCATGCATGTCATTGTGTGGGTGCATGATACACACAAAATGGAGATTCACTTCCAAAAACGTTGCTCCACAGTGCTACTAGTGGTCAAAAACGGCACATAATGGCTTTAACTTGGCATTGTTGTTTGTATCTCATGGAAAAGAAATGCCTGAAATGTTGATAATGACACTGTAAATGATTGATATCCATATATACTGTATATACACATTTTAAATGTTGTACAATATGTTTTTGTCCCCACAATGATAAAACGGGGAGTGCGACAAATGAGGGAAACCATCATGTCAGCAGAATATATGAAATATGTGACCGTGTGACTAGTTAATGATTGACTCACCATTATGATGTCGAAAAAAAGAACATGCAGAGGACGTCATTTTATATAGCTTTTATTGTCTTTTAAAATCATTGCATCAGCCTAAAGAAATACCGTACAGATGGAAGCGTACCTGTCTGAGGACAAACACAACTCTGAAGCAAGCTGTACACGAGAGAAAGAAAGAAAGAAATGTCGTGTCTGAATTAAGACAGACCAACGGAGGGACGATAACAAAGAGAAGAGAAGAAGAAGAAGAAGAAGAAGAAGAACCGTCTTTTCGTGCATAGGGGTTGGGCACACCTCAACAAATAGGCCGCTACTGGCTGAAACAACAGTGCTCCCTCTGAGTTCAATTGCACTTTGGTGTAGAGTAGCTTTATCGGACTGTCTGAATCATTTCCATTCATTGTTTTTGAAATAGAGAGACGGCCACATCACTGTTAACTAAAGGAACCGTGTACTACTTGCTGCTGCCGAGGCGGTGACACATTAGGCAACTTGTTGGGCAACCCGGTAAGACAAGGCGTCGCCATGTTATTATAGTGTGAATATGTGGATACTTGTTTTAAACGGTTGCTGATCTGTAACATTGCCCAGGCCTTTGCTAGATGGATCACTGCCAATCTTCTCTCCGACGTTCAGTTGGGTCTTGAATATGAACTACTGTACACCAGTGAAAAGTACTACATAATTCACATAATAATAAAAAAAAAGAATGGCAATCTTTCAGTTCAAAGTGTAGAATGAAAAGTGATGATGTGAGAAGATTGGATTCAGGCAGACGAAGGGGAAATGAAAGTGCAGCTGTTGACATAATCATATTTTAAATGTATCGTTTGTAAGTTTTGGTCTTAAAATTAGTTTAACCAACCAAATAAGATGCACTCTTGATAGTTATTGTTGAATTTCCAACTCTTGTTAATTAAAACTGTACTCAAGCATGTTGACCAAGTGCTGTATTTCTACTCACAGGATGTGGGTATCACTCTATGTAAATTCTTTTAACTGATTCCTCATGAGAGAAACACCTGGCAGAGTCATGTTGTCTATTACAAACGGCAAAAAGACGTGACAGCGTCTCAGGTTAGGATTCAGTCCTGCACGTACAAGGCTCAGTGTACGGTGAAGCAGTCAGCAGGTCAAGAAAAACAAAGGATGATGAACAACTATGCATTATGAAAACATGAATTGTGTTGAGCTATCATTTTGAAATTGAGGGAGCACTGTTCTCATCAAGTAAAAAAAAAAAAAAAAAAAGAGCAACGAACCAAAACAGAAAAATAAAAACAGAACAAGCAGTCATAACATTTTCAAGTTTAAAACGACAGAAGAAATAAAGAAATATAAATCAATCTATCACAGCCACTTTGAGGGTCAGACAGATTGATTCTCAAACGCATATTTACTATTTGGTTAATTACATATTGTAAACATTTGTATTTTCTTTTTTTTTCTGTATGGAGGAAAAAAAATTCAAGCTAGCTTATTTTTTTCTTTATAGGCTCTGTAACGTTATCATTAACAGATATAAACAAACAAACAAACAAACAAAAAAAGAACCAACACTTGGACAGACAAATCTATCAGCCTTTTTAAAAAGCCAAATAAAAAAAACAAATATACTCAGGCACCATAAAAGAACACTTTCTAATGCCATCATTGTTCCACGTACAAAGATCTGTGGCGTGATCACAAACGGTTACTCTTTCACTCTGTCAGGTGAACAGGTTTCACTTCCAGCGAACACAGAGATCTACCAAAGGACGACCCACTTTGTTACAGCATCAGTGGCCAATCTGTGGTGGATCTCTGTGGCAGCATCCTACTGTAAGTGTATCTTCTGTGGTGCACCTTTAACACTCTGTCTATTCACAAAACAGCTGAATCTTCCAAACGACAAAACAGATTCAAATGTTCAAGAAAAAAAAAAAAAAAAAAAAATCCTAATATTTAATAAAATGCAAAGCAGCCAAGACTGCGTTTAACATATAGACTCAGCTCTGTAAATATTAACACATGTACACGAGCCTGCTTCTTCCTGTGAACACACCTGATAATCATGCTTAATAGATTCCATGTATGCCAATCGACCGTGACCACGGAGTTTGTTTGCTGATCGCGTTGAAGCTCACTGCAGCGGATTAGTAAAAATGCTTGCGTTTCAAGAACTGCTCGAGTAGAAAGCAGCCGCGGAGCAAACGTAAAAAGATCCCGTTCACATCAAAGCCTCTTTCTGATTGGTTTCAAGCACAATCCAAATCAGAATGACATCATCCAAAAATATAGATATCTAAGTATATATTTCAAAATATTTATTCAATAGTCTCTCTCTCATTCTTCAAACCTTAACAAACACTAAATATATGTGTTTCTTTGTAGTCAATGAAAGATGTGCTTTGTGTGTGTGAGGCGATTTCAAGAAATATAATTTACAGTGTACCAAAGCCGATGATAAAAATATTTAGTTCCTTGAATTATCACTTGTCGTATAGAAAAAATGTAGAAGCTCCAACACAAACCCACAAACCCACTAGATGAACAGGACGAAAGCTTTGAGTCTCAGAATAACATTTACTGAAAGTAGGCTTAAAGTCTCAACTCAAAGTCAAAGCACAATAAAGTCTTCATCTTCTGCCCGTCTCACTGGCTGACCAGGTTTCATTGCTACTGAACTTGCATTGCTTCTAGCTAGTGACGTGACGCATATGGTGGATGAAAGTGTTTACCTGCACTGTAAAAATGCTCACCTTAACAAGTGATGTCAGCGAGCAATTCGCTCTACGTTTCTATTTTTCTCGAAGCAACCAAACACATCGAGAGCCGACTTACATGGAAGCAAAACCAGCTGGTTCAAGAACTTCTTCGAAACAAGCTGATGATTGGCCTGATTTTCCCAGACATGTTTGTAAATGGTTGGTTTACCAAAATCAGTTTTCACTTACAGCTAGCAGTATCGAACTCTGGATAATCCTCAGACCTCTAGAGATGGAAATGATTATCTCAAAACCTCAATGATCCGCATCTTAAGATAACAGCAGCAGTAAGTGAAAACGTTGTCTTTTTGTAATTGGGCGAAATGACCCTTTAGGAAAATCAACACTATTTGTCTTGTTAAGTCGGACATTTTTCTGCGTGGACACAAATTGCATAAAGAGCCAGCAGCTCTCCTTAAAGTCGGTTTGAAAAGTATTACAGAGTTTAAACAGTCCACATAGTAAAACTAACTCTATAATGAAAACATTGCAATCAGTCAAAAAGCATCACAATTAAATGACAGCTGCTGACCACAAAAACTACAAAAGCATATACTGTACACTGTATACTCCAATATCATAAAGAAAAACTGTTGATCACTTCCCGATATATACTGTATGGAAAGACCTTGAAACTATCAACAAAAAAAGAAACACTAGCGACAACTGAGCTTCACCACTGTCTGTGAGTTTATGGTTGTTGGACACTTAGTTTGAATGTGTGGAACGGGGGGGGGGGGGGGAAGAAAAAAAAAAGTGCAGTCACAAAAGTGTTGGTCCAACAAACTGGATAATGGATGTGTCAGCAGTGGCGGATGACTCAACCAGATCGCCCGATTCAAGAAAGGAACTGACTCTTAACATAAAACACTGAGAAATGCTGCATGCATTAACTTGAGAGCTTAACAAAAATGAGCTTGAAACAACTGGGCTGGGCCACCGATGTGTATGGTTCACATTTCTATCTTATCTGAGATTTCTTAACAACGACAACGAAAAAAATAAAAACAGACAAATAATAATAATAATTAAAAAAAAACAAAAAAACACACCAAAGAAATCTAGCTTTGGTGCACAGTGAGAGAGAGAGCACCAAGCTACTGTACAGCCCCCACCATAGAAAGAAGGAATATGTAACAACTATAGATGTAACA
Organism: Chelidonichthys spinosus; assembly: GCA_029853015.1. Classification (NCBI taxonomy): domain Eukaryota; kingdom Metazoa; phylum Chordata; class Actinopteri; order Perciformes; family Triglidae; genus Chelidonichthys; species Chelidonichthys spinosus. The sequence goes on from CM056827.1 coordinate 13,651,632, forward strand.
ACAAAGAGGCACAACTAAAATCTATAACATGCTCAGATTTGCTCTAACACGCACACACACACGTACACACACACACACACACACACACACACAACTACACTCATCTGCCAGATACCCTTTAGTCTTTGATAAATGGCAAATGTGTGAACCACGGGGCACAGCATATGGTGGTTGTGGCACCATCTTTTACAGCGACGCACCAATGACCACAAGGAGAAGACGAGCTCATCACAATGACTAAAGGCACTTCTACTCTTTCTCGCTCATGTGTTTATAGCCCTCTAATCAGAAGCACCGCCGTCACCTCTAGTTTAATTCTTGGGATTTTCTACTTGCCAAGAACTGTGCAAAGTACAGTACAATTGATTCGTCCTGACTGAAATCAAAATGACGTCTTGACTCGAAGGTTAGGTTCCATTTGAAAGTGATTGGTCTGTTTGGAAAAAAAATGTTGCTACCTGAATTTTTGTGAATCAACATTTTAAAAAAAACAGAAATGATAAAAATGCCAGAAAGCATTGTGTCTGTTGGAAGCTTAGGTCTCCGGATAAAAACACACATAATTGGCTTTCATGTCCAGAAGAGAAGGTCTCACTTCAATTTCTATCTCTCCTCAACAAAAGAATTTCAAATAAATCCAAAATGCCAAATGTGCAACTTTGCACATTTTTTTTCTAAAACCTTCTATTGCCAACGATTGACTCTTCTATAACTTTCTATAAAAATACGTTTTTTTTCTCTTTTTGGCAATCTGAGTTACTACACATAAGAATTTTAAGATTATTCATAATTATTCATTCTCCAGAAATCAACTATGGAAATCAAATTTAAAAAAGGGGCATAATGTGACGCCTCTTTACATTTTCATCGACCGCACGACAAAAAACTGCCTCTAAACAAACGAAATGTGCTTTAAAAGTGACACAGAACAACGATGGTACAATCTTTACCTCAAGTCAAATGAACACGAGGGAAACGGGAGGAATTCAGTGCCACAGCACGGAACCGGCGAAGGGAACGGATCTCAGAATCGGTCGATCTAAAACTTTTTTTTTCCACATGTGACTCTTTTGTGCATAGTAATACCACACATAATACTGTATTTGCACTACAAAAAGTACAATTACCAACCACTGGTGCCAAGTGAAAACAGAAAAACAACAACCCAAATGAAGGACTCCATGCATACGGTACTAGATAATCTCTCAGACCACAGAGGCCATGCTAAATGGCAAAAGGACAGGTTCTTTTGTTTTTTTTTACTTTCTTGCTACATGAAAAGACATCCTTCATTTGGCTCACATTAGCTGGACACTGTGCATCCTTAAACAGAATCTAGGAGCATATCAAATATTCTGAAAACACAAAGAAACACAGCTCGGGAACTGTGTAAAGTCACATACACTGGCCGCATGTATGTCTGAAATATACTGTACATGAGTTATATTACTGCTTTCTTTTTCTTTTGTACATCAAATGTTCTACAGCTCTGTGAGTCAAACTTGTGATGAAATGAACAGTCAAGCATGAGGGGGGAAGGAAGTACCGCGAGTAAATCTCCATTTAAAAAACAAAAAAAAAACGATAAAGATTTGCAAGGACATTGTACTGCTAAAACAGTCTAACAAGAGTGAAGGCAAATACAGTACCGAAGATACAATAATCACATAGACGGATGCTCTACGAGTGTCTTAAGCATAAAGAAACAAGACACAGAAGAGGAGCACTAACAGTTATGCCTTAAGTCAATGGCTACAGGTGCTACAGTATCAAAGAGGATGAAAAAGAGATGTTTGATGCTGGAGTCTTTCCACAATTTCCATTCAAAAGGAAACCTGAATCACGTGGAACTGCATTTATCGATGTACCTCTCCATCTAGTGTATTGTGATTAACATTCTATATTCACAATATACCAAATATGTACCATGCATTTCTATTCTGTAATACAGTATTTACTGTACGTTGTACCTCGTCAATTCAAAAGGAGGCCCACTGAGAGAGACAGCAACAAGCCAAAGCAGTTGGAAATAAAGATTATTTCATAAAAAATATACCTATATGTGTGTATTTGTTTCTTTTTTAAAGCTGTAGCTTTGTCTATGTTGACAGCTGTTCATTCCCTCCTTCCTTTTTTTCCCCCCCAATCTCGACGTGCCCCCTTGTTCTCGCAACACAGGCTTGTGGTCATTCAAAGCTATTACTATGGCACTTAAGCAAGCTTTAAATTGAATCATCAATCTTTTTAAAACCCATAAAAATATTGACCCCAGCAATTTCTCTCCCTTTCCCCTCCCACACACTCCTCGGCTCCAGTGACTCCACCCCCCCTGGTCCACGGGTTCTCAGCCGCCTGTAGGTGTGAAGCGAGCAGCCTGGTTCAGTCAAGCCGGTCCTTTCAGTGGATGACAGCTCAGGCTTTTGTCTACGGAGACTTTGCAGGCAGTCTGGGGATGACAGATCGGGCCTTTGTCTATGGACAGTTATCACGTGTTCAAGGCAAGAAAAAAACACAAGTGCCTCCTCTAAAATCACCCCACCATCTGGTTTCTCTCCTCTTCTCCACAATCTTGAAAACAACATTTTGTGTGCTTATTTTGTCTTCTTTGAACATTTAGTCTGGGTTGGGTTTTTTTTAATGCATCAAAGGTATTTTCCTGTGAATTTCTCACACTTTTTTTTTCATATCTGACACTGTACAGTGGCGGCTGGCGAATGCGACACGCTCCTCAAGTTAAAACTCACTGCATCAGCCAGGCTAACTGTACAGTGCTTCGATACTGGTGTGCTTTATTTTGAAGTCATGCTGTTGGCAAGGAGTGCTATGCTGGACTGGAGTTGATGTGGGAAATTAGCACCAGTCTCCAGCCAAAAACATATGAATTTTAAATAGTAGCTGTTGAGTCTTTTTTCTCTTCGCCACTTAAACAAGAACGAGCTTTGTTCAGAGGATTTTTTTTCTCTCCTGAACATTTCATTTCCCCACCCTGGTTGGCGTCCCGAAACTGCTGGTGGATAATTCATCTGGGGTGCTGGTTCTGGTTCTGAGAGCGGGCCAGGACTGGGTAGGCTAGATTTACATTCAGCTGATCGTTGTGTTGGACCAAAGAGACGTTTTTGTAGTGGAGCACCAGGTCTTGGAGGGACGAGTACAGATTGTAGGGCTCAGCAAATCCATAACCGGTGGCCGTCTTGTAGATGACGCAGTGCTTGGTGTCACCCTCCACACTGCAAAGAAGAGATCATTTCAGTCATCATAAAGCTACGAATGGGTCAGCCTTTAACCACAGGGCGGGCCATTGGATTCAAAGTGTCCTTGACCCCTTTTCATGTATGTACCTCCTACATATATATGACTATTTAAATAACTGAGGCTCCCTTAAATTCTATTGAAATCAGCAAAAAATAGACTTAGATAAAAAAAAATCCTTCCTCTTTGTTTCTTAAACCTGCAATAACTGTTTCAGTCACAGAAATTTGAATTTGTACTTCTACACTTTGCCACAGCAAAAGTTTCACATTTCAAATATTTATACATTACTTTTAGTTTCCTATTATGATTTGTCTGCTTGCTTGCAAAATAGTTATAACCCACTCTCAATCACAACACGTCGCTTTAGGGTGATGAGAAACTGTGAAATAAAAAAGCCAAATCGTTACTGGTTATTGTGACAATTAATGTTTTATATGATAGTGATTGGGTAAACATCCTGCTATCAAACTGACATTGTCTAAATGTGGCCAGTTATTTAAAGCTTAGGTGATTAATGAATTTTAGAAAAAAGTGTTTCCTACCCAAGCATTAAATGGAAGAAGAAATAGATCATCATAAAACAATGTTGGGAGTAATAACAAATATCAAATCTTACACGACTGAACAGGCATAGGAACCCTTCTGTGATTGGCTCTCGCGGATGAGGAAGGTCCCGTCACATTTGCCTCTCAGCAATTCCTCCGCCTGGGTGCGTTTGATGTCACCCACATACCAGGTACACTCATCGTGGTGGGGTGAACCCTCATCTTCCTCCAGTGAGTAGGAGCTGGAAACGCAGAATGGACGAATTCTCAGTCACATGTCATATCACAACGGAAAACACGGAGCTCCAGCCACTCCCTAAATTACAGGGGGAGATGCTCCGGCACCCTGTCATCACAACACGAGTTACACAAGTTGCTGAGCCGAGACACTTACTCATCTGCATCGTTCTTTATACCCAGCCATTCATTGATCTTCTTCTGCCTCGTCCCCTTCTGTGTCAGCCATCTGCAAAGCCACAACACCTCAGAGTGAATGCTGACGGTTTACCAATCATTCTCAAGAGTGTATATGTCTTTATGTAAATGTGTCGTTGTGTGAAAATGTATATGTCATGTATATTAGAATGTGAACTTATTAAGTAAGAGTTTTTGTACTTCAGACACGGAGTAAATCTTGAATTTATGCTCACATTAAGTACTGGTCTCTGATTTTGCGGAGCTGCATGAGGTCTGGCTTTAGGCTGTTCATCTTCTTGTCGATCTCCCGGTTATCGGAGACCTGCTGTCTCAGGTCCTGCTCCAGCTTACGCTTGCTGTCGTGGATCTCTTTCACGCGAGACTTCAAACGCTCCGAGTTGCTCTGGATCCTGAATTGAGAGAAAAGCTGTGAATGTGCTGTTCAAATGTAAAACAAACTGTAATCATCTTTGAATTTAAGCTATCTTTACTCTTGCAGTTGAATTAAAACCAGGATTATCAATAATTCCGAGTACATAAAACACAAATTTACTTTTGAATCTCCTTTTCGTTGCCCTCGCGTTGGAATCGCTCCAAGGACTCTCTGCTGTAGCGCTCCTGAGTCTCACACTGCTCCTCAAAGATCTTGATAGTCTCGTTGAAGGCTTCGATGGCTGTGCGCTTCATCTGCAGCTCCTGTGGGAAACAGAGAAACACTGTGGCTGTCCATTTGATGATTTATTGTATTTCATTTCAGTATGTAGCTGCTGATAAAACACATATTCCGTCTTCTACGTGCTTAAAACACACACACACACTTCTGTATATTCATATCATACTTTAAATTCACTTCAGTATTCATTTGGGTCATACTGCATACAACAGATATAGCATTCTCTTATATTGCCATTTCACTTAATACTTTTGGTATTGAACATGCTTTGATACCGATTTTAACTTTGTCTTTATTAGTTGTACTGGAGTTCCACACACATTCATAATCTGTTGTAAATATTTGTTGAATATTGGCATAAAACCGTTAAATTTGCATGGTTATAACTTGGGTAACATCTATTCTAATTCTAATATTCTTGTTCTACTGCATTTGCTTAATATAGTTTTAACCACATATCCAAACTAGAAGAATCATCTGATCTTCTGGATGTACTGTATCCATTTTCAAAACATTTAAATGATTATATATGTTTGTGCAGTATATGGAGCGTGATACAGAGTGTATGACTTATCAGACTGCTGTGTATGTGTTGGACGTACCTGTGAGGTGCGGGTGTATTCCTCATACAGAGAGTCGTACTCGCGGCTCTTCTCCTGGTACTGCTCGTGATAGACCTTCAGCTGCTCTCCCACCTCCTCTATACTGTTCTCCTTCACCAACTGATGCCATGCAAAAACAGGCAGATGAGAGCAAAAACAACCCAAGAGTTATTAATCATAAGAAATAACGATATCAAGAATATCTAAAACAAGGGAGAGTTGCAGCGGGATCTTGGCTGCGACTGAATTTGATGACACAAAAGTCACCAACCTGTTGGTATTTGGAGACGGGGAACAGAAGCTTGGTATCCAGTTTGGCGTTGTATTGGGCCAGGGACTCATGGCGGTAGTGATTGATGAGCTCCACCACTGTCAGGAAGGTAAGCGGCTCAGAGAAGCCGTACCTCCCGTCTCGGTGGTAAATCTTGATTAGCTTGTTGTTCCCCCCTTTCCTGCAGAGGGTGACAGGAGCCACATGAGAACAAAAAGAAAACAACAGGCCACAACAGCAGTTTTGTTTTCATTGAATGCCGCAGCCCTTTGTTTCTCTAATAACTCTTCAATAGATTCTCTTGTGGTTCTGACTGGTGTGGGGGGCGGGAGTGTTACCTGAGGGTCAGAGTGTACTCGCCCTCCAGTTTACTAGAGGCATCTCGGACCAGGAAGGTGCCATCTGGAGTGTCTCGCAGCTTCTCGTTCACCTCCTCTCTGCAAATACCATGATTTACAGCATTTACTCCAAGAACAATAAACGTGCAAAATAATAACAAAAAGAGGTCAAATATGGAATATTGATTTCTGGAAGCTGTATTGGTATTCACTACACATTGTGTCTGGTAATGCTGACATTTTCATCCAATACTTTGAATAAATTAAAACTAAATATTAACTCAAATTCAGCAGTAACAGTATTCTGTTTTTATCATTTACCTGGAGATTTCTCCCCAGTACCACTCGGCATCATTCAGCAGGCTGTTTGTGTCCGTCATGGCTGATGGTGCCATTTTTGACTTGACTGGCTTTGCTGGAAGAACTGGAAACAGACACAAACATAAACATGTAAATATCACCTTTAAAATATTGTGGACTAATCGACTGGATCCAAACAACTCGTCACTTAATGCATTTACAATTTACCTCCATGTCTAGAGCTGCCGATAAGAATATGATTCCAGAATACCTTGTATTTATTGCTAACATTATTAATATTTTACTGCATATAAATGAGAATGTTTTTGTACTGTACTATATAACATAAAAATAATTGTATGCAGCCTGACTAAAGATCACATACCTGGGGGAGTGAGGTCCTGCTCCGTAGTTCTCTCTATCAGCAGCCTCTCCACCACAAGGGTAGGGAACTCGTCATCCGTTGACAACCTGCAAATCAATCAATAATAGCAGGATTAAAAAAAAAATTCATAGCTGAAACTCCCAGTTTGACACATTTGATAAAAATCAGCTTCAAAACACTCCTTTGCATACGTTTCTTTAAAAAGTATTCATCAACCAAAGCTTACCAAGGAGTGGAGGGGCCTGTCCGTATCAGCAGCGGTCCAAAGATCTTCCCCAGCGTGTGCGTGTCCAGGCCATTGCTGGCCTGCGCCCGGGTGACCTTGGACAGGTGTGTGAGGAGGTACTGCAGGGTGAGGCGGTGATGGAGAGGGACGGAGGTGGAGCTCTCCAGGAACCAGGCTTACCTCTCTGCCATGGCTTCCAGCAACTGCACCATCTGGAAAAAGTTGTTCAAATAGCCATTAAGATGATCCATGCATAAAACTACTGGAACCGTTTTAGCAGGTTTTACCACATGGGAAGAATCTCAGGAGAGTCAAGATATTTAACAAAGTATATGGTGCCATATCATGTATTGGTACATACTGCTCAGCCTGCATTTGAGACATTCTCATACTTTTTTATCTTCATCAAGTCCTTTTCATGAGTAGCTAAAATGTCAATGGACTCAATGCATTTGTGTGCAGATGAGAATCAGCTCTATCAACTCTATTCTCTCAACGCTGACATGACACTGACCTCGATCAGCTGCATATGGCGCTCCTTTGGGCCTTGTGCAATACTTTTTAAATTACAGTAAGTGAAACAATCAAAAGTTGCACATAACAAACAAATTCAAAACCATTTTCAAATTAAATCTTATTTCCATAATGCTTAATCTATATCAGTAAAAGACCGCTAGGGATTTATAATAATATAGTTATATAGTTGGTTTGGACTGGTGGCTCTGCATGTTTAAGCCCATTAACTGCAAATTGTATGTCCTTCACATAACTGCATACCATTTTAGTGAGCATGCCATGTTTTTTTTTTTTAAATTGGTACATGCATATTTTCCAGGCGCCACTGGTTTCAGTTGATGGTAAAAATGCATGAACATCAACTTGCAGTGACTTGAATCTTGCCTCAGATGGATAATCCTTCACAGAGAACACAGTTCGGCCGTATGATAAAGCAGTTTAAAGCAGAAGTTTTAAAAGCAGTTCCTCACTGGTCTGTTCATGTTCTAACATCTGACATCTGACTATGTTTGTTTACGGTTTTTCTTCTGGGTTTGTTTTTTTTCTGACAACCATCGGTTTAATAATTTATGGCAGCTGACTGCTTGATTGTTTTCAGAAAAGCTCCAGCTCTCAACTGCAATAATGTAACGTTGACAATTAATCAATCTTCTAAAAAAGGAAAGAAAGAAGATGTTCAGATGAATTGCCTATTTCAAGCAATTTTCAGGACCTCTGAAATTACACTGTATTACCATAACCTGAAATCCCCTTTGGACAGTAGCAAAAGTAAGGGGAATACTTCACCCATTTTCATTAAGCTTTGTATTGTTAGAAACCCGGTAGTATTATTTAAAGGTCGTGCATCATTTCCTCATTTTCTCCAGTGACGGGTGATATCCCTATTTCTATTCTGAAAAAGAGCCTTAAGTGATGCAAATACTAGTTCCAAGTAACACTAGTTCCTCAAGCTTAAAGGGGGCGGGACCCACTAAGGCTACAGACCTATTACAGATCAGTGGTGGAACCTCACTTCAGACTCGGGGTGTGAGTGGAACTGGACCGGTCCTTTTATAATAAAAATGCCCAAAATCTGTCCACTGCTAGACCGCCAGCCTGCTAAGTTTACCGCCGTACGGTCCGTCCACTCACCGGAGCACTCACATACGCCGATCCAGAGGCCGAGTGTTAACTAGAAATATGTGCAGACGCGACCTGTCAGTAAAGTTTCAGTCATGTTCTCTGTGTTGTTCCCTCTTGTTGATGACTTTGAGATGGCGATGTGTGAGTGCAAACCGGCAGGGGACAGGCAAGGGGGGACAGGTCAGTGGGAGTGGCCGGCGGAGCTGTGCATTGTGGGAGTTGTTGACTTCCATCCACATGCACCAAAATGTCACTGTCTGCCTTTTCTCGGTCAAGATGGCACCAAATTTGACATTTATTTTACATTTCAACGACAAATATGACCCACTTTCAATACAGATTCATGTTTCCACCGGTGAAGTATTCGTTTAATGTCACAAAAATAATGGTGCTTTGGAAAAGGGTTTCCAGTTATGTACATGTATACCAGACTGTGATTTTCCCAATTATAAAAATGGGTGTCAAGTCAATATAAGTGTCGACCTGAAGCGTTTCCTTATGAGATGAGACATACCTGCTGACTGCTGTAAGACCTGCTGCTGCAGCGTAACAGCGGTTTGAAGGTGAGCGTAGACACAGGCAGGGATGACGGGTGAAGGGAGGTCTCTCAGGTAGCTCAGGACACACTCAGACAGGAAGCCCACATCTCTCTGACACATCTCACTCTCTGGAGTACAAAGACACATACAGCTCAATCAATCCACCAGAAAGAAACCGGAATCTGAACGCTCGGTTCTACTGCAGGATGGATTCACTCCCAACGTGTACTCTATCAGGTAGGTGAGATGTACCATAAATGGTCAACGGTACAGGACTTCTTTCACTTCATGCAAAATATGCATTGTAACTTTGTCAAATATGAATAGCATTACAGCATACATGCTCATCCCATACGGTATATAAGAATAAAAGACTGGATTTTTAGGGATGATATATATGAGAGTTCAAACAATATGTGGCAGAATATACTGACTTTAACAATAACACAAAGAAGCAATCTGGATACAAACCCTTACAAGAAATATATACTAAGAGCATCAGTGCTCTGTGGTGGATGTGATGTTAAAGTGTCACCTAGTTTGGCATTTCAATCTTTTATTCTAAAAAATATTAATATTGCAAATACAAATTAAAATGTTTGGTAACAATTGCTTTTTCAGTCCACTAGATGGTGCTGAGTTTTTTTCTAAAACTGTCATGGGTTAAGGGAGAGGGACTGGCAGGAAGTTGGAGTGTCAGAAATCTTGATTTCATCAGATATAACAGGTGATGACAAACTGCATAATTTGTATTTGAAAAAAAAAAAAAAAAAGATTAAATCCCCATATGTGCCACAATAAGTTTTCACAATACCCAGCTTATCGCAAAATGTTGAACATTATGATAAGGTCGTCTCGTGACTTAAGTATGGTGATAATATTGTACACTGGGGCCTCTGGCGGTTCCCACCAGTAGCTAATATGAGCTGATATTTTGAACAGGAATACAGTTGATTACACACACTATGAAAAAAAAAAAAAAAAAAAAAGAAGATTAAAAAGCATAAATCTCTGAACTCACCAGAGCTCAGGCTGTACACTGGGCTGTCTGAACCTGAGGAAACGGTTGTCCTGTACAATATCTTGCACTCCAGACCTGAGAAGAAAAAGAGAACAGTTGAGGCGATATGAAGTACATAAAACTCAACAAAGCAATAGTGCTTGATTGTGATGGTGACTCTATGGTTGCCTGACTTGGACTCTATAATCGACTGCAATGTAAAAGACATGTAAGCCCTGGTAGGAGACATTTTACCGGCTGCACAATGTCCATTTATAAGCAACAGCTTGTAGGTGACAACACACATGACCAGATATTTGTTTTGGAAATACTCAGCACAAAATTTCAGCTGTGTGTTGTTTTCATTCCAGTCTGAAATCCAATAACAGAGAGGAGGTGATCAATCAAGTGGGGGAGAGTTGGCCCTTCAAATGTTTTTGCACAGGCAATATTTACAAGAGCAGAGCCAACACATGTTTGTTTATTCTTGGAGGAAAATGTGCGATTACTTAGGTGACTGACACAGCAAATAAATTTTAAACTCGAGAGCCTGGATCATGAATTTCCTTTAAGGTGGTTGTTGCAGCAAAGGTAAACTATCTTCCCAATTTAATGGCGGTGGAAACTCAAGGGAAAGTATACTAACTTCCCAGTCTGAACCATGGAGGGGAAAAAACTGTTCCATGACATAAAAATATTTCACACATCCTGTGAAAATGTCCCTGAAGAAAACATGAAACTCTGAATGATTTAATTCCTCTTTTAATGTTCCAGGTTTAAAAAAAAAAAACATTTAAGAAGACCGGGTCTGGACAATTTGCAGCTTGGAGGCAATTTCTCAAGGTTAGCCAGTCTCTCATGTAGTTGTGAAAACCACACCATGCAGTCACAGTGTATGTGAGCATCCAACACTGGTAAGTAATTCAATATTAGTGCTACATTATATATTATTTACATTCATACAAACCCTCTGTCGCCCTTCTAGTAGATATCAACATCTTTTCTGATAACTACAGAAAAATCTCAATCTAGTAAATAAATATAACATTAGAAATACATTTTGCATCAGTTTCTGTATAAAATCGTGGCGTATGTTGATTTTTGCAGCTGCAAAACCGGCATACTATAAAGATTATTAATACAAATGGGGGACATAAGTATTCCTAACAATGTGTACATTAATAAATGTGGCTGTGCATATGCCTATGGTTGCATAGGTGTGAAGCTGAAATGATTAGTCAATCCACATAAAATGTATTTGAATTTTGACCATCGATTAATTCTTTTATTCCACGTGGTGCATTGGCTCTCCGGACCTAAACACATTTTTCTCTGTGCAGGATCTTTATGTTGCTTTATAGCAACCCAAGTGACATGTGCAGCAACAGAAAAGTCTGTTTAAAATATAAGGTAATGGATGATATTTGCCTGTAGACAATAGAATAAGCACTGAGAGCTTTATATGTAAGATGTTGTGATGATTTGCTGCTGGTTTTGGACTGGTGGTCAGACGAAACCAGGAATTCTAAGACGTTATATAACACTGGCAATTCTTTCAACATAAAAATGTAATTATTAAACGATTAACGAAGAATTTAATGTGCGGATTAATCGATAATGAACATAATTACCAGTTGCAGCCCCCATATATGTGTGTGTGAGAGACAGACGGAGAACATAAAAAGGGATTCCAGATTCCTAACTGTGAATGGAGCCTCACTGAGTGCTATTTGTTAATAACATGGTGTGAATCAAACCCACTGTGCCACTCTCAGTGAGACCGATGAGAACTGTTCTGCCTAAAAACCACATTAAACTTCGACGTAGGAAAACCATATCAAGTCACTAACCAACCGAGGGGGTAGTCTACTGTAAGTGTGCACCTCTAATCGGTGTGGCTGCCTGACTGGATCCACATGTCTCTGTGTCTAATGCCGGCATGAGAGCGAGGGGAACATGGCGGGAGGGAGACAGTCGCACGGAGACGAAAAAGACGGGGAGGCGAGACAGACGACGGGCAAATATGTCGGGAAGATTGACATGGATGTACCTCTCTTCTCTATGGCTTGGATCAGGCTGACGAGGGCTGGGGGAGCCGTCTCTGGTGGTGTGAACTGCTCGCCCAGGTCCAGCACAGAAACAGCTGAAACAACAACACAAATCACTGTTACACTTCTGGCACAAAGCCTCTGAAAGACCACAGGGGTGCTGCAGCACTGACAAGGGCACAGTTAACTAGGAGCCGTTGGAGATGTGGAGCACGTTTAATGTCGTGAGCGTACATATACAATCTGTGAGGAACACAATTCAATAGGATGAGGTGGATTTAAGTATCAATACATTTTAGTCTTCTGTGTTGCATTTAGAAACCATTTAAATCATGACTCCCAACACTAAAAGATAAACAGTGAAGCTTGTGATGCATCTTACTGTGGTAGTTTGTAGTCTGGAAGTCTAGCTGATGAGAGATATGATAAGAAAACCAGAACAATTTAGTAGGCTAAATGTACAAAAGAATGAAAAGAGGCTTTATACAGAGGAGCGAATATAAAAAAGGCCAAAAAGAGAGAGAGAAAAAAACAGATTGCTGATGGTGAGCAAAAACTCTACTATCTTCTTTACAACTCCCCATAGACCAAATCAAACATCTTTTCAGTCCGGGAGAAAGAGAAAAGGAGAAAGCAAGAGGGGAAAAGGAGAGATCCCATTTCCCTCCTCCCCCCCCTCCCCTCTTTTCTTCTCTCCCCTCTCGCTTTCTCTCCTCCCCTCCACTCCGTCCTGCTCGGTGTTTCGCCTTAGCTCTTTGCGTGAGTGGAGCACAATAAAGGATTTAATCAAAACTCCTGAACAAGCAAAAGCCCTGTGGCAGTGTGCCAGGCCCGGCCCGGCCCAGACAGGCAGGCAGCGCCTCCTATTCGGCCCCAGAGCAGGACTGTGAGCTGGGGGTTGAGGGGAGGAGGTATGGGTGAGAGGTGGGGGTAACGCTGGGAGCAGGGAGGGCCTGGCCTGGCCGGGGCTTGGCAGTAGGCTCCTGTTCCTGGCACCGCTCGGCTAAACCGCTGCTGATTATTAATTTGGGGAGTTCAGACAAGAAACACCGCGTCAGCACATTCCGTTCCCCTCGCTCTCTCTTGCTCTGGTTCTTGTTCTCAGTTTCTCTGGGTGTCTCTCTCCCTCTCGTTCCCTCTCTCTGTCCTTTGCACTCTTGCATTCTTGCTCTTGCTGGACTCTCTCTCTCTCTCTCTCTCTCTCTCTCTCTCTCTCTCTCACTGCTTCTCTTTCTCCCTTTCGGTCTCTTTTACTGAAGTTTCATTTTGATCTCTTTTTTTCTTTTTTTCTGCGTCTCCCTCTCTGTCTCCATGCCTGCCGATTAAACATGGAAACTTTTCTTGGCAGTGTCTCCAGCTCTCTAGCGAGCACACAGACAGACCTCTGCCTCTTCTTTATCCCTGCTGACCATTTTGGTTGGCAGGGCCCTTCCCCCTCTTCTCTCATCACAGAGTGTCTCTCTTCGGTGTGCAGTACAGTTTTTACATACGTATTAACATAAAATTACAAACCTAAAATAAAACATCCAACTAAGTCGGAAACAACTCATGTGAGCAACTTCTGATCTGGCTCCCCTATTGTCCTGCACTATGTCTGACAACATAGTGCAGTGTATTACAAAACCATTATGTGTGTGAGTGTTGTAAAGAAGATTTAGAGGTATAAAAACTACTTGGGGACAAATTGTTCGCCTGGTTGAAACAAAGCAATGTTGGAAACGGACCTCACACATCAGTTTCTTGTCTCCTCTGTGACATTTTCAGACCACAAAGGCTTCAAAGGCTAAATGCAATCAAATATAAATTGAAGCAGGATACTTGGTTAGATAAAAACACGTTTGCATTTTGAAATTACTAAATTTTTCTTTTTTTTAAATACATTTTGACTTTGGAGTTTTTGGATCAAACGAGAAACAGAAACAATCCCAATCAACCACCACTGTAATCTAATTCTAAAAAATAGCCTAATCTGTATCTGCAACTGTGCAGCAATATCAGGTTTAAACAGAATAAATAGACTCATATGTGAGCTTACAGGTTCTTATTTGGTTGACGTACGATATTGCATTGTGTTGCAAAAGTTGTGCATGGTTCAACTCCTTTACCGGGGAAGCCCGTATTTTTTTTTTTTGCTGGGTCTGCAACCCTCTGTTGCCAACTCAGATATATCTCATTGAAATGAATGTGGTAAGTGTTGTTTGTTATGAAGTCTTCACAAACCACTTAATTGATTTTTGCTCGTATTAGATTTCTTTTTACAAAATCATAAAACGTTTTGACGAACTGTGAAAACACAAATTCTTTGGACCAATGAATTCTTCAAATGGCTTGATAAAATGCACTCATTTATTTAAAACGTTATTGTGAGAATAAAGGAACCCTGTCTAAGTAAGACTGGATTGTCATAATTACAGATGGAGCCAAATGCAAAGCAGAAGTATAAATTATTCAGTAAAAGAGAGCAAAAGCCAATCTTCATGGAGCCCGTATGCAGTTAGGAGTAGGCAGGATGCAGGCAATAAAATGTGGAAATCAAATAAAACAGGGAAATAAGCACAAATATAGGCTATAAAACCACAAAGTGAATGCCCTCCAACAGTTTGCGAGGGGAGTAAGAAAACATTGATTGGCACATTTTCCCCAAGAGGAAGGAACTTTCTCACTCCTTCATGCAAACAAACATAAACTCTTTATTTCACAGTATATTTCACTTCACTTCACAAAAAAAACTGTTGTGCAAAGAACCAGACTTTTATTTTCTTCCTTTTTCCTGCCAAAATAAGCTGCAGCCCTGCAGTCTTCTCAAGGTTTTGGGAAGGTATGGAAGAAAGAGTGAGAGGCAGAGAGTGAGAGATAAGGTAACAGCAACTTGTTAGTCAATTAGAATCACTTCCTTCGCAGACTGCACACACCGAGAGGCAGGCTTATGTCTCGACATGCCCTGAGACGTAACCAATGGGAGAAACAGATAAGAGAAAGAGGGAGAGAAGAAAGAAGAAGAGAAAAAAAAAGTGTGACTTTTGCACTTGAACAAGTACGTCCTGGTGCGTTCATAAGAAATCTAACAGGCTAGATCTTCAGGGATGCTTTGATAACATCAAGCTGAGTCATTCAACGTCATCTGTGTTGTAAAAACACAACAACCATAAAGTCATGTGTGACTATCTGAACGTGAAGCCGGAGCTGTGATGGTCGGATGAATGTTGCAGATCCTGTCTTTGTGCGTTTGCACCGACTGGATCCCCAGACAAGCAAAAAGCAGACTGGATGAAGCACAGCTATGTGAAGTAAAATATTTGCTCTGTATCTTCTGCATCAGTGTGCTTATGTAACACGTAGCTGGCTCTGCTGCATTCTCCCTCTCAGAGGTCTGTGTTAGAAACCCAAGCTTTTCCAAACGCAGAGATACAGCACAGATTCATTCACAGGACTTCACGGCTCGAATGAAACCTCTGGAATTTCCTCACTTTAAGTCCAACACTCCCAACACTTTGGATTTGTGCTAAATGTTTTTCAATGTCTTAGTGAACAGTACTGAAATTAGAGTGTGCAGTTCATCTACCACCACTGGTGCAACAAATAATCCTTTGTTATGTGGTAAAAACTTCGGATTTTGCTCTATTTTATTTGACAAAACACTGTCAAATTCACATTCCAGCCTGGACAGCCACAGCTACAGTTTACCACAGAAAAAAACAATAATATTTTTATTGCACCATAACTTAAGTCCACCCATCCGTTATCTGTAACTGCTTATCCCATTCGGGGTCACGTGGGGCTTGTGCCGATCCCAGCTGGCATTGGATGAAGGCAGGGATCGCCCTGGACAAGTCGCCAGTCTATCACACATAGACACAGACATCTAAGGGAAATTTAGAGTCATCAACTAACCCACCCTGCATTTCTTTGGACTATTGGAGGTAGCCGGAGAAACACTGACATGAAAACCCCACAAAGACGATTACCAAAAACATTGGATTCTTACAAACACTTCCAGTTGGGTATTAAAGACTGAAGCTTTTTTCCTAATATTTATCTGCATTATTTCACGAGATCTAAGTGACTTCTCATGGTTTCATTGTCCTCCAAATGCACCAATTTGAAAAAAAAAAAAGAAAGTAAACACAGTTTTCAACAAATAGGTCAAAATATTTTTAAACCATGTCGGTTACTCCAAGCATGTGTTTCTTATGTACAGTGGTGACAAGGCCAGTTGGTGTCTGGCTCACGGATGGTGTGCAACTGTGTGTATGCTGCCGGTCAGGTTTCACGGCTGCATGTCCTCGCTGCATCCCAACTATGTAGACAGGCCATGCATTATGACCGGGCACACCATCCATTCCTCTGTCACAACACGCTTCAAAGCTACACGTGTACGATGGAGCCCCTGCAGCCATGTCGGACACAGGTGATCTCTGCACAACGCCGGATCTGGTTTTACAGGCCTACAGGCTCTATTCAGAAGAAATATATAGATAACTTGAAATAGTAGGCAGATTGACAACATAATTGTGACAAAACATAATTTATGTCTGTAGTCAAATAGAGAAATTGACAAAAATTGACAGTTTTTGATTTAAATGTCAATATAGGCTCCCTAGCAACACCATGCTCACATTTTTACAGATAAAAAAATGCTCTTTTAGTATGTTGGTTGACATTGTGGCATTGTAGGAAACCTACATTTTTGCACTCAGTTGGCTACAGGATGCTTAAGTGGATTAATGGGTCTTTGTGTTCCATTCTGAGATAATTTCTTGTATGTGTAGTGCATTTGATAATGTGTAATTACTACTGATTTTGCTTGCATTTTGACCGCCTTTAAGCCAGAAGCAAACATTTAATCAATGGAATTTGTATCACCCGTTAGTGATGTAGTAAAAGGGTATTTGCAGGGTTGTCTACTACTACTATTACTACTATTACTACTACTAATACTACTACTACTACATGTGTTTCTATGTACCTGAATGGTAATGTGTTCATGTTTGAGATCGGGACACAGTGTTGCATTGTAGATTTGTTTGCATATTTTGGTTTAACTATACAAACAGGTTTGCCATCTATAACCGTATGACAACGTTGCATTGTGTCCAACTGGACTCAGTGTTACATGACTCTCTATGGTCTAAAAGTAACGGGGCCAGTATGCTTGTCAGATTGCTGAACGCCATCTGAAAACCCCACCCCCCATGTCTTTGCAATGTTCCAGTCAGGTCAGCTGTGCCCAACAATTTTTGTAACTTTCCAAAATTGCTGTCCCAATTTGAACATCTTTGGCCCTCAGAAAAAAAGAAAATACTATGCTTTTGTTATTTGGTTCATAATCTATACCACATTATTATCATCATCATATCAAATTTCCTCATGGCAAAAAAAATGAAAATTTTAATTCTGTGCAAACAAATGGGTGTCATGACTTTATTGCACTCCTTCCTGTACACAAACTGATGCCATTCACCTTTTAGCAAGAGAATTTCATGCCTAGACATGTTCCCATCTACTGCTCTGGCACTGCAGAAATAAGAAAATACAATTTGCTACAGCTCTACAAAGTGTTGCATGCTAAATTTACTAAACTCCATGAGAATAATACAACAGTCAGAAGAGAAACCAAATACAGCTGGTTCCTATATTTGCAGTTGGATAGGGTGGCCTTGACTTACACTGTAGCCCTCATCTCTCTCCCTTTTCAGCCTCTCTATATCTTTCCCCATTCACTTTCCCTACTGTCTCAGCCCCTCCGCCAACCCCTCCTCCATGGGTTCTTTGAAAGTGTTTTCCTGGTAAGGCGCAGGGAACGGAGAGTGAGTGGAGGCCTCTCCTTTCTGAGAACTGGCCCCGCTAACATGGTTTATAGCTGCCCAGAGACAGTATCAGACATGTATGTGAATCAGGGAGGGAGGCTGCAAAAGGAGGGGGGCGCGATAGAGAGAGAGAGAGAGAGACAGAGAAAGAGAGAGAGAGAGAGAGAGGAGGGGGAGAGCAGGATGGAGTGAGAGAGGGAGTACGAAGGGAGGAGTTTGCAAACATGCCAAGCCAAGGTTCACTTCAGCAGGCAGTTAAAGTGAGGCCAGGGAGAGGAGAGTAAAAGAGAAAAAAAAAATGGCTCTGAGTTCGTAGAATTATTTCTGCTGCAAGTTGAGATACGTTCTGCCTCGGTATCTGGAGTACAAAACTAATTTTAAGTCACAATTGGTCTCAAAAAGTCTACTTAAATCTATCAATCCAAGCTGTACTTTATATACTTATACTTTATGTGCACTTCAAAGCTGGAGAAGTTTTTGTTTACCAGCCGAAATCCCTTCTAATGACCTATCTTTCAATGCCGAAACACTATTGGTGTTGTTTAGCTTTGAATGCTTTAAATAAACGAGACATGTAGGTGATGCTGCATTAGAAGGACATGGGCCTTTCCATTGCAGTCCACCTTGGACAAATACTCACACTACTATGACGTCATCGGCAAACCCAGATTCCTCTTCTTGCTATGTAATTTTATAAATAAGAAAAGCTGAACCACGAGCATCTTTTAGTAAACAAGAGATCCACATTCTTAATTTCTCTGCTGAAAAACACTGGTAAATTTACAGGCACTAAGTAAAGTTGTCGGCATTCTATACAGTAACCTGATTTCTTGAATGCAATGAAAAACCTGGTTTCCTTAATCTGGGTAAGGGATTAAAAAAACAAACAATTAGAAACCTAATCTTTTGGCAAAGTGTACACCTAACTGGGTTCCTAATGAGAAAGTTTTACATGCATGTATTTACATGTTAAAGACAACGTAGCTTTAGTAGCCATGTGAGGGAAGAAAATTAACATAAACTGTTGCTGAATTCAAAATAATTAACAGGTCGAAAATTAAAGCTAAGATAAATAGATCTCATCTACTTATTTTGTAGGAACAGTAAAAAAAAAAAACAGCACTAGCAGTGCACTTGTTAGCCAAAAAGCTCTGACCAGGAACAAACAAAAAAATGAAATCCAAAAATATCACCAATAACTTAAAATATTACAGCTTTCAAAGGATTAAATCATGTTCAAGTATCATCAAGTTGAACCTGATAACAGTCCAGCTGTATGTAAATGTGGCTTTTATAGTAACCACGTGATTATAATGCAGACAAAGACTGATTTAATTCCTAAGGTTTCCTAATGTCTTGTGTGCACTTAAACTTGTAAGTGCACGACTAAGTTTTCACTTGCACTTTGAACTTGAAAGTAAACAAACTGCTGAGAAAACCTTGTGCTCTGAATCTATAGTTTGGATTGATTCAGCCTAATTAAACTGCTGGTTAAAGGATGGACGTTGGGATTAAACCTGTAACTTGGTCATCCTTCCTAACCACCAAGCTGTGGTGCTGCTCCAAGATACCAATTGTTACAATCCCTGCGAATAGCAAATGGGCCACGCTAACAATAGCTCTATTCACACAACGTCCAGGCAGGGCGTCCGCTCCTTCAGGGAAATGACGATGATATTTGTCAAATTTGGGCTCGACCATTTCTAATCTACAATGCATTTCTGGTGCTAAGCCAAGGTATTCTTCCTTTAGCCACTGCCCACCGCCCACCCCATCTCAATCCCCTCTCAGGTTTTCACTTAGTTCTTCCGGCCCTGTCTCTCCATATCACAGACACAAACGCCTGCTGCCCAACTGGTTTGTTTCACCGTCCATCAAACCACTGGGATACTGTTGTCCTCCTCACCTGCCTCTACTGGGGAAAGTTAAGGCCTGTGCTTATTCACCAAAACATCCCCGTCTCTATCAGATTTATTGGCCTGGAGAACTCTCATTTGATGAGAAATGTTAGTCATTTGTGCAGGAATGATATTCCCTGTTTTTGGGACATCTCCAAAGAAAAAAAGAAGAAAAAAAAATACAGAGAAATGAATTCAAACTAATGAATTTGAATGAGGCCCAGTGTACTGTTGTACACAATGAATAGCCAATTGGCTCAACCAGAGGTAATTCAGAGTTCACAGCGTACGTGCACAGAGCGGTACTTGGCCCATCTGTCATAAAAAAGCACGGGGGAATTGCAGAGAATACAGCTTTTGACAGAGGAGGAATGTATGATTTTATGTGCAGAATGATATAAAAACTTTTATTAATCTTTTGGCCCTTTGCACCTTTTCCTCTGGCATCCCATACAAGGAAGCAATAAATTAACCAGCCAAAAGCGAGGGAGTGCTAATGAGGAGAAAATGATGGAAATCGTGGGAGTGTGAAAGAACTTTGGTAACAAATCAAAGTTTTTACTTGAAGTTGACCTTGCTTCGGTTGACAAATCCAAACCAAGTGTATATTTGACTTGGACAGCGTTGCGGCTGAAAAGCATGCTCTTACCATTATGAATAAATATCAGATGTGCATATTTTCCCAAAGTCACAGGAGTGAAGGGAGGTGTGAAACAACAGGGCACTTATCTCCGAGTAAAAAAGAAGAAAAGTGACATTGCATTCCCAGAAATGTTGAATAACTCAATTTGCACCAAACACATCAATTAAAACTGTTCTTTGAAAGCAGTACTTGCAGCCCCTCCTGGCAGTGGGATCTCTTACCCAAAGTGAGTGGAGGGTCAATAACAAGTCACGGCGAAGGAGAGCAAAACATTGTTTTGCAGATAAGCCCAGATTGAGTTTGGATGCCAAAGACGCATGTTAATGTTGAATGTAACAGGGCCACACAGACAGACCGAATCAATGTCAGACCTGTACAGGAGAGTCCAGTAAGTAGATGGATTAGCCCATTATTATTCAGCAGAGAGTTGGGTTAGCTGTGCTTCTAAAGAGGTAAGGCTTATGACGTGTTTTTAAGTATAGATTAAAGGGTCAGCTAGAGGTCAATGCCAAATGTGAGAGCCCTATCAAAACTCCTGTGGTGGTTGACCAACAACAAACCAACTTTGATTGCAAAAAATGAAAGTCCACACTAAAAAAGAAAACTCCTCCAATGAATAAAGACAGGACCAGAAAGATCAATAAAATCACAAAATGTGGCATAAAATAGGATGGGTTAACTGTTATTTTACTCCTTTCCAATTTGGTACTTTTTGGGATTAGTAAAAATACAATTGTGCATGGTAGATATTATAATATTACATTGGGCTGTAATATAATATGTATGACTTTTCAATTATAATTTGAAAAGAAAAATAAACATAGAACCAGCATACAGAAAAGGGGTTCTGGAAAAACTCACAATGAATACTCGATAAGATTTTAACTTGATGTTAATCACCAGCGTGAAAACCCTGTTCATTTACATACTGCAAAACCAGCTACAACTGTATTTCATGGTCACCTTAAAATTTCAAATGGTATCATGCTACGAGTGTATTATTCTCCACAATATACCAACTATGAAAGGGGCAGATACCATGCAGCTACGCTGCGGAGAAAAACAGACAGTATTATATATACACAAAAGGGCTCTTACCTTGACACAACTCTGGTCGTGGAGCAGCAGGGAGGGGTCGCTGGGACCTGGGTTGACTCGATGGCAGCGTCATCTTCACAGGGCCCACATACTCGACATACGTCCCTGGGAAGTCGCCTCTCTGTTTGGTGCGCTCGTTGTACCCGAGGAGCCAGCCGAGGCGCTCAGGCTGCTCCACGCAGCCCTCCTGGTAGTTCTCCATGGACAGCAGAGAGGCCTTGCTGACTGTCAGGAGGTCTCCAGGCTGCAGATCCAGGTCCTCTTCCTGGTCCTTGGTAAATGCGTAGAGGGCAAGGTACTGAAAACCTTCCATCGCCATTTTGTTATGGAGGGAAAAAAATCAAAATGGCCACTGAATAGAGGATTAGATGGTGCAGCCCGAGTCCCACTGCAACAACAGGGTTTGGCTTTACAAAAATCCTCCTCAGAACCCAAAAAGGCTGTAGAGTCACTAAACTAGTGTTGGTTGGTGTTGGTACGGTGGCTTAGGGGGTCGGGGGGATGAGGGGAGGAGGGGGAGTCACCCGAAGCTTAGAAGCATTTTCAAAAGTCGATAAGGTAGCGTTCTGCTGCTGCTATGTCTGCGGAGGCAGTGGTTTCAGACCTGACCGGTGTTGGTGGACTGGTGCACTTTCCTCAGCTTGATGCCCCGGTTCAGCCAGATGATGGAGCAGAGGGAGAGCGTTGGCAACATGCTCTTTCAAGCAGTGAAAACCTGCTGGCTGGGTGCTATTGGAGCAGCCGGTAAAAGATTTTGCCGGTTGAGGGCCCTGCGTCGTTGGCTCTCTGCGGTCAAATGAAGTGGTCTAATTGGAGGACGAGTGGCAGAGTGGCAAGGTCTTTAATCCTCTTCGGTTCTCTCAGGCTCCCGCATGTTCTCGACTGGACCTGCATGACATTCAAAAAAAACCCAAAAGAAAGAAAAGCGGAAAGAGGAAAAATATTCAAAATTAGTCTTCGAGAAAAGAACAATAACAAAAACTACAATCATGAAAAAAATACGAATGAATGACCAATACGTGTCATTTCTATTCGATAAAAAGGCAGAAGTAAAGCGGCACATATCTATGTGAAACGAAGCTCAAAGCATTCATGAAAATGGCGAACTGCAGCAGCTCCATGCACTTGTGCAGTCTTTGGTTAGGACGGAGAGATCGGATGATGCTGCTGCGTCATGACCAACAGCAGACTGAGTCCCTGGACAGGAGCCTCCAGTCCCCCAATCTACAGTCACACACTCACAGTCTGAACTGACACATCACTTTCCACAGGAACAAGAAGTTTCATTGTGAAATAAACGTCCCTTACTTACACAACTATGTGTGCGATAAGCAGCGTCCGAAGAAATTCATGCAAAATGGCGAAGAAAACGTTTTCGCAGAACGAGCATGCAAAAGAAACTAAGACCTGCATCACGGCTGTAGGGCAACCACAATTTTCTGAAACATGCAAAACCCTCCGCAACAGTTCCCTCTCCGTAGGAGAGAAAAAAGGCTGCTTTGTGTTGCCTCAGAAATATTTTCGGCTTCATTCTGTCAAAATAAAGCTAAATCATACTGTACCAAGTCTATTGAAGATGAGAATACTGAATGAACAGCAGCCAAAGCCCTGCACGATATCAGAAATACCACTTAAAAGCAAATGTTTCCATGCATTACATCCCCTTCCATTTAATCAATCGTATCATATTATCTACATTTAGCAAAAAGGTCATTCATTACAAATATTCTCTAATGAAGATGATTGCAAGGCCCTATGAAATGCCAAGCACAAGTGCGCAATTATTATTATATGTAAAAAAAAAAAAAAGAATGCATCTTTTTTGGCCATTGAGACAATAAAATTTAAACGCTCAAAGTTCAATTTCGATATATTCTATACGGAGAGATGAGACAGGAATGAGGAAGAGAGGGAGAGATTACGGTTTTCACCAGATTACGTACATCTGTGGTCAACCAAGGACAATGGTCCTGTTAACCTCTCTGGACGGGATGAAACGATGTCAGTGGGGAGATAGAGCAGGTAGACAGGGAGGAAGACGGGAAGGTGGATAGAAGTTCTGGTCTTGTATGCCAGGAGCAGGGAGCTATTTGGGGCAATTCCCCAAAACATCCAAATCCAAATCACCACAGGCCTGGTTTGCGAGGCCCGATGTTGTGCAATAATTTTCATTAACGTTCCTGAATGGCCAATGTTTTGAGTGATGCATTGCAGACATTTAAATAAAATTCGGTGGGAACATAAAAAAAATAAACCTACATCTCCGGTTTGCATCTTCAAATGCCACAGTGCATGCTTTCGAACCTTAGTCTAGATTATCCTCTCAACCACGTTCGCAAAAGCAAACGGACACTCGCAGCAAACCTCCGTGAGCAACAATATCACCTTTTTAAAGAAAAAAGAGTTACCGTGACAACAGGATGCAGCAGAGTGCAACACTCACCCCACTTTTGGTTCAGAGAGAAGCCGGACAGGCTCGGCCAGATTCTCGGTCCAACATCCTTCGAGCCGAGAAGCAAGAGGTGCCAGGCTAGACACGTGGCACTGGCATACCCAACCACAGCCCGCAATCCTCACACCACCATAACACCCCCCCCCCCCAACCCTAAACTCCCCCCTCTCTCCACCTGCTCTCCAACCCCCCCCCCCCCCCCCAACACGCAGAGTCCTGCCTCCAACTCCCCCCCCCCATCCTCAGCCAGCGAAAAAGTCCCGTCGTTTTTCCAGTTGCCATGTTTTATTTGTTTACAGTCAGCACTGCAGCAGAAAAGAGGTAAAAAGAAGCTGAAGACGAAGTAAAAGAAAAAGCAGTGCGCGGGGAGCGCTCTCATTCCGTAATCCTTTTTATTATTTAGTTCCAGAGCAGAAAAAAAAAAGTCGTACAAGCGGAGAGAAGTGTCATCTCTGTTACAGTCCCGTTCTGATAGTGTTGTAGGAGCTCACAGTTCAGGCAGCAGCAGCTGGCAAGCTCAGCGTCACTGGATCCATCCTGTTTTTTAGAGACTTTTTATTCACTCAGAGCGACAGACAGCAGAGAAGAAAGCAGAGCGAGCCTGAGAGACGGAGCACTTTGCTATCAGCGGAGTCCAAGCGGCGGAGGGAAACCACAAGAAAATAATTAATGAATAGGCAGCAAGTAACTCACTGTTGCTAGAGAGAGGGAAAGCTAATCCTGCCCTCTGATTGGCTGCTGCTCTGCCCATGTGCTCCCCAGTCACCAGAGAAGCCGGGCAAATCAAGGAAACGTTCTAATATTAGAAAATGTATCTAGGCAGTGATCAAACATCTGACCCAAACAACTCCACTTTTGCCGCACACTTGACTTTTTTTTTTTCAGACTTCACAACCTTGATGATTGCTCATCGTCTCAGCTGAAATGATGATTTACATCGAATGAAGCCGACACAAGATAATGATGGAAAACATTAAAACTGAAGCTTGTGTGCGATTGGAGAGAATTCAGTGAGTCACGTTGAAGTCGTGCAATGAGATGAAAGGAGAGGATTTTTGTTTTTCTGGAACAGGAAGATAAATGTGATGAATAAATAACAACTGTACTTTATACTAATAAAGAATAATACTACAGTCACAGTCGGAGTAAGTCATTGTTATTATGATTTCATATTTGTTATTTATTTCGTTTCATTTAACTGTGGAGGAAAGCGAGACCTAGATTGAACTCAAAATTGCATCTCGATTTTCCCCTGCTGTCTGCAGACATTGAATGACTCGTGACGTGTTTAGTCAGCCAGTGGGGCTCTGACCTGTTCATTATACACCAGCATGCATAATGTAAAATGGCAAATAAGCCATTCAGAGCATCACTAACACAGCTGAGGGAGACAAGAGAGCTACTGACAGAGATTTAACACCATCGAATCGCATCACATTATTTTGGTTGTACTGCACGTGTGTACACTGTATCCCAGTAGATATGATTTGAACTAAAATATCTTTTTACGGTTGGTCCTCAGAAATTCATAAGAACATTATGAGGTAGTTAGTTATTCATTTATACATAAAAAGGCCAGCATGTATAGAAAGTTTTAAAAATTAGTAAATAAAACTGAGATGTTGATTGCCAGAAAGATAATGAGCATATATTTTTATGAATCGTTTTGGCTTCACCAATAATCGATATAAATGCATTTAATCGGATGAATCGTGATTCTTACTTATGATTAATGTTTTAATACGTTTAAGACACTCTCTCCCCTGCCAGTATGTAGTCTACTGAAAATGTTAAAAATAACCGAACATATTTTAATTACATTTTTGTATTCAGCATAAAATATTATGCAGGTTTACTTTTTTATAGAATAAATATGTTATTTTTTCACCTTTCAGAAGAATACAAATAGTCTCACTTGCATTATTGCATGTTTATTTAATGGATATAGAATTTTGGTTACAAGTTCCTGAATCGAATCGTGGTTTACAGAATCGAATCGAATCATTACAAAAAAGAAAAATCGTCCTTGAATCGAATCGCCAACTACTGTATCGTTAATCGAATCGAAGTGAAGCCAAAGATTCACACCCCTAATGTCATGTTATATTACATTTATACTACATTATAGTAATATATGTCAGTGGATAAAATAACCACCCAGAGCTCCTTGTGTCTGATCCAGCAAGTAAATACCTTCCAGATCAACATAATTCATCATATTGATGTAAAAATCCCTTAATGGTATGGAAACATTTCTGAAAATCTCTGATGGTATTTTATGGTCATATTTCAATGTTTTTTGAGACTCATACCGATAAATACTTTTTTTTAAACATAAACAAACAGTCTTGATAATTATACCTAAGATTTATTTTGTGTTTGTGTGACTTTTTACAGTCTCTGATGGACAAAATACACTGTTTCCAAAATTACCTTGAACTTTGTTTGGCATTTCAGTACCGACATACTGTACACGGACAACAATAAACAAGCTATCCACTGATATAACGGCCAATTTATCGGTCCAGTTTTATATCAAATCAACCTACATAAAACATACTTCACTTATGTATGTGATTCCTGGGTGTTGTACATTTCATTTTAACTTTTCAACCTACTGCATCAATCATCATCAATCGTGACTTTTTTCTATGTAGGCCAGTGTCAAATTTGGTGAGGCCATCGTTTTAACCATTTCTTTTCAAAGTTTGAAGGGAAACCTCCCTTGGTGAAACCAGTGCAAATATCAGCAGCAGTTCACCCTACAGTTGTGATTTTTATTTTTATTCTTCAAAAAGAGCTGACGGGTTAGTGAGCTTGAGAATGTAGACTAAGCTTGAGCACTTTTTGCGATAAAAGGAAAAAACTGACACGTTGTTTTATGTGTCAGAGACACGGTTTAAGGATTTCATGCATCAAGAAAAGAGAGGCTGCAGTTTTCCATTGTCCTCAAGTGACTTCCACTCAGACAAATACATACATTGTATAGAAGTCAGACAGTTAGGTGGCTACACAGTTGTTGCTTTAACGTCTGCTTATATGTTGGCCCGTCACGGCCCTGCAGATGAGCAACTGACTACAGAGTCACCACGCATGCAGCCTGGCCTCGGGCCATCTGTCCACATGGAAGTAAAAAATCTACTGCGCCACAGGCAGCGAGGACAGACCAACAACACAGGAGCTTGTGAGCACTCATTTTTCAGCCTGAAATGCGGGCTTAGGTGTTTCGTGATTTAAGTTATGTTCACCTGAATTCTATCTGTCCTTAATGAAGCTGAAAAGCCTACTTCGCTAAGCAGAAACATCTGCTACGAAGATTATGTAGCACTGAGACGGCAGTGTTCTGAAAAGTCGACTGTACCACAAGGCTCTACAGTCAAAAGGGGACTCACTGTAATTATCAGAAGATATAAGACGCAGGCAATTCAACGCCTCAGCTGGTTTGAAATGATATATTAAGTCCACGCAACCGCGCCGTTAAATTTAAACATTCGGACTGCAACAAAGAAACCAAATCTGATAAAGCTGCAAAGTCTGCACCAGTTGGAAATACCACAAGCCTTTTTGCTGAGTAGTTTATAGCAGTTTATATTGTACATTGACCCAGACCACAAGTCCATTATGAACGCATGAAAAGTGCACTCCAACCACTCCACAGCTAACTGCCTGATCATGAATATATGCAGGTAACATACAGTGGCCTCCATTGTAACACACAGCAAAGACAGATCTAATCAAATACTAATCTCATCGTGACACAGAGAGATTAATAAGGAGCGGCTTTTACTTGAACTAATTCAAATTAAGTGGCACCTACATCAAATCCATCCGATTGGCCCATAGATGCATCTGTCTGGCTTTCAGTCAACATGATAGGAACCTCTGGGTGTTATTTCTTCTTCTATGTAAGCAGTGACATGGTAATGTCCAGAACAGAGGTTTCTAAAAAAGTACCCAGTGTGTTGTGGAAATAGGCTCATTCAACTCCCTGAATGTTACGAGGACCGTACTTTTACCTCATATTTTCTCTGCAGCATCTCTAGTGGAGGCCAACACTCCTTTAAACACACCTTATTCTGCTGCAATGTCAATCAAATAACACAAGTTAACTGTTCCCCCAGCTGAATGGCATACAACAAAAATACCCACCGTTGTTTTGGTGGAACTTGACGTTAAGAAGTGACACATGGCATTTTTTAAAAAGGCTCCGCTTCTTTTGTAAGTTTTAAATGCAACGATGCAAAGCATTTTGAGACATTTAGAAGAAGAGTGAAGGCTTCGCCACGAGTCGTGCTTCACATTGATAAAGTAGTATAATGGAGGATTGACATTTGGTTGCATGATGCTGGATTTAATAATTACAGGAGAGAAAGGGGGGGGGGGGGCTCACACAGTTGAGTGGCTTGTCTTATTATGCAAGTAGCACAATTTCCATTAACTCCTTGATGCATGCCAAATGCCCAAACTCACACACACTTCACCATTTCTGGCCGTCAGCTGTGTTGGGCCTCCACACTGCATGGCCTCCTATAGTCTGCAGTCAATGTAAAGGCACCAGTGTCACATAATGTTACTATCAACGTTATACACACGGACTAACGCTGCAAAGCGTATTCACTGTGGTTGAGACTTGCAGTACGACTTTATCAATCTCAGCAACATCTAAACACGTTAGAATGTCAGCATGAAGTTAAAAAAAAAGAAAAAACTAATCCATCACTCGGAGGTTGGAACTCTGCATAAATTGACGTACACTTTTTAAAAGTTGTTTTTTAGTCTTATAGCCCATCAACCAACACATCAAGAATGGACAAAAAAACCCAAATAATTCAACCCTAAAGCAGACATAAACGTTAAAGTTAACGGGCTCAGCATTTCATACACGTCAACTGTCGACAAACGCGAGCAACGTGTTGCGCGACTAAATATTAAACGTTACATTTTAGCGCAAATATACATGTGTGAAGGCTGTAACAAACACGAAGAAAACCTCCAGTTTAAACTTTAAAAGTAGGGCACGAGTCAACAGCGTGAAGCTGCGTGCGCGAAGCACACTTGCAAAGCGCTTCCACCATTTTCCAGGACAGTGGCTGGACTGGAAATGTGCAATAACTTGGAAAAACTCACCCGCGGATATTTCTTGACTCTTCTCACTTTCGGCAGCGTCGCTTTAAACGCGTGAAAAGTCGCAGACAACGAGCCCGCGTAGTGACTCGTCTGCGGACGACGGCTTCTCGGTGCGCAACAACAACTTCTAGCAATCCCTCCGCTCGGTCGTCGCTTCGCCGTCTTTCTCTCGCTCTTTCTTTCTTTTCCCGTTCATGACTCCCTGCTCCCCCTACACAGCCATTTTCCAGCTCAGCACGGCGCAGGGAAGGAGAGTGCGTGGGAACTAATATGAGGAGCGCGGAAAGTGACGAAGCCGAGCGGAAAAGTCCGAACGGTTCGCGAGGGGGTCACCGGATGGCCTCGGCCCATGGTGGAAATTTGAACCTGATAACGTGAATGTTTACCCCCAACTCTGAGAGCTCTTTTATGGCAAAGAAAGGAGTTCATGTGTCTGATCCCATATTATAGGTTTTCATTTTTACCATTAATATCTTACTTTTCTTTTCTTATTTAACTGTATATGGGAAAACAGTTTGAGTAGAAAGGACAAATTCTTGATTTTATATGCATACTTTAGTCATTTTTAATACCTAATAAATCATTACTATACACAGTAGAGGTGGGAGAAATAATTGATTCTATGATGCATTGCAATGCTTTGTTGAACAATTCTGCATCAATGCAGTACAGTTTTTTTGGGAAATCTTTCAACATATTAGATAAGTAATTTAGCACATCAACCGTATCATACAAATAGGAATTGGTTTGAAAGATTTGAAGGGACAATTCTCATATTTAATTCCAAAATAAATATGCAGCCAGAATCATTTAATAATCAAATCATGACCCTGTGAATCGAAATTAAATCTAACCGTGAGGTGACTGACGATTCCCACCACTAATACACAGTGTAGTATAACATGTTTATCAATCTAGAGCGCAACACTTGACCACCATTACACCAAAGGAAGATTATGATCGTTTATGGCACCACAATCATGCATTAACTGTTGTATGAAGGGACAAAAGACAAACGCTTGGTAGTCCTGGACTTTGGAGTCCCTTTGCAATGCATTTATTTCAAGCACTGTTAAGACAATAATCATAATAAAACACCAGTCTGCATCAGATACCCACATGGTAGGCATTTCATAAAGGCCAGCTTGTCATTTGGAAACAAACGGGTCAAATGGAAAGCAAACAAAGTGTTAGACCACAAACACACCAAGACATGTGTGGAAATGATGGAGAAGTCGGTTATGAAGACGTGGAGTGTATCGCACACTGGCAAGAAGAGTACTTGTGGAGCGTTTCATTTCGATGCTTGATGCCAAACCGCTGGTATAAGATCTCCACACAGCAAAGTCTTGATTGATCACAATGATACAACTTAGGGTCAAGAGACACTTTGCACGTTTGGTGGGAGTACAAAATGAAAACATCTAATCCTAAGAACATACCAAGATGTATATTGCATCAGAAATTCAGTGATAAATTCTACACAGACACACAGTTTTGTTCCCCCAAAGTACAACGGACAAACTTCTAACTTCTAATTTGAACCCCCAACAAATCTATAACCACGGTTCAAGGCTTAGTATGTACTAAACATCCATTATAAATTCCCACATTAACAGTTCCCTGAACATGGCAAAAAAAAAAAAAGTGTGCCTTGATAAAAACTTAAGCACACAGGACAAAAGTTTCTTCTGTGTAAGAAATTAATTTGATATAAGGCTGGATTCATGTTTGAATAGTTCCAAGAATAGAAAATGACGAACACCGCTGAAAACCAAATCCCAGCGACCGAGCAATTTAAGAATTCAAGACCCTTTGGATTAAAAAAAAAAATGAAATATGTTATAACATTGTGGGAATATTATGCTGGGATGTAAAGCATGCACAATCCTTTTGAGGCTGATCACAACATGAGATTAAGACCGTGTCACATATAAGTGACGTTAAACAATAAGAGTCCATCTACCCATACAAGGTCACTTTCAAAAACACACCAACAGCTGTTATAAGGTCCACCATTGTTTATACAACATACATCCACAGCAGAGGTTATTAGTACTGCAACAAGACTGTTTCCATATCAAAATATATATAAAAGAAAATCACCACTACTCATTCCTTCATCCACCCAGGGCCTCAGGTTGAATTTCATTCATATTTTTCATAATAATTTAACAAAAAACATGACATGTCCACACATATTTGCACTAAAATGTAAACATTCATTCATAACACGCCTTAATAAAAAAAAAAAAAACAGCGAAGGGAACTAGTTTTGTTTGTTGCATCCCCTGTGCAATTTTTCAATCCAACGCAGAAGGAAATCAACCTGAAATATAAATGTGCTCTAGCGGTTATACGGCTACTATAACTTGTGCAAACACTTCAGCAAGACTAGGTTTGTGAGGAGCTGGACGGCTTGATTCAACAACATACTAGAGGAACGAGACAACCGCCGGCGCCTGGTATCCGAAGGTAGTCACAAAGCTGTATCTACACACCTGTATGTCGATCAGGTTATGATTCAAACCACCACTAGAGGAGTGACATTTCTTTTTTACACAACAGACAGGAGGTGGAAGTAGAGCCCATGCATGCTTGAAGATTCTTATATACAACTATAGTACCTTTTTTAAAATGGTTGCTATGGCTAAACCATGCTTTGGCACCACAGCTAAGCTTCCAAGTATTGATGATATTTGTTTTCTTTAAAAATGTTCACACGAGGCCTGTGTTCAAGATCGACGAGTCCAAATGGTTGCCTCTGCAAACTGTAAGAGAGAGAGGCAGCATGGAATATCGTCTGAAATTTCATAATGTACAGTATGTGTGTGTATGCTGAACAAAGATCCAATCTGAACACGAAACAATACCCAGTTCTAGCAGGCATTGAGGTATTAAAAAAAAAGGTATGATATTTAACAGTTACCTGCCCTTAAAACCACACTGAGAAGTTGTTTTATGGAATTCATGAACTAAGAGCAGCTGAAGCGTCCGAGGCATTTTTTCAGCAACCGAAAAAAAAAAAAAAAAAAAAAAAGATGAGCATTAAAAAGTCATAAATAAGTTTCTTCATTTTAAACAAAAAATATTTACAAAACACGTCAGTTGCAGGTGCCACAGTGATTTGAGAACCAAGAGACAAAACAAGCAACTAGGAAGTAAACATGGTTTGGCAGTCATTATTCTGTTAACAGTGTTGCAGGATGCATATATTACTGAGAAACATCAATGTTAATTTGCTCTTCCGTCTTCAAGCAGTTGCTTGTGATGATTTGGGACTTGGTCACAGTTTTCTGGACACACATGCAAGGCCTTCAAATGTAACTACAGTAGCTGGTCAAAGACATAACTTCACTTTTCAGTCTCCTCACTGAGACTCCCTGGCAAACTGACAAAACTAAAACCCTTCTTTTTCTTTTGACTTGGCTTTCTGTGGTGGTGGTGGGGTTGCGGTACCCTGTGATGCTTTTCCTTCCAGCTTCACAGTGGATTCTGCCTGGGCCGGGTTGATCCACGACGCCTTGAATGCCTTCGGTTGCGCGAGAGGACGCGTTGGGCTCGGCGTAACCTCTCTCTCCTCCAAGTCGTCGAAACTCACTTCCTGCACCGCCTCCTGTTTCTTGAAGGAGTCCCTTCGCTCCGACAGCGCCAGCTTCCTCATCACCACCACCTCTTTAGAGTGGTGGTTGCCACCGCGGTGTTGTGGAGAGGCGGTAGCGCGGTAGTGCTCACTGCCTCCGCTGGCTGTGTCCTGGTGGCCTCTCTGCCCTCCTATGTACAGACCCTGACGGCCGTGCTCACCGACACAGACGAACCCCGTGGCGGTGTCCCCCTCCAGGTCCTCCAGTCCCTCCCCTTCGGACAGAGGCAACTCCATGGTGTGCCGGCGGGTGCTGTAGGCCTTCCTATCTCCATGGTACCCCCCTGTCATCTTGTCTCCCGTCAGCTTCTCCGCTGATTGGACCCTCTTGAGGAGCGGCGAGCGTGGCGGTTCTGCACTGCGGGGACGCACAGAATGACGGGTGATAGTGGGAGGGGACAAAGTCTTGCCATGGAAACCCTGTAAGGACTTGGGGTGACTCGGGAGGCAGGATGGAGAGCACTGGGGGGAGAGGGGCTGAGGAGGTGGGATGCAAGCTAGCGGCGAAGGAGGGATGCTGCTAGTGGACTTGCAGCGGCCAGCTTTGTTGTAGCGACCCAAGACATGTAGGGAGCTGGGACGGGCTTGAGGTACAGGAGAGTTAGGGGAGCTGGAGCAAGGAGAGGAGCTTGAATCTTAGAGAAAAAGAAAAAGAAAGTTCACCATCAGTAGATATTTTTCTCAAGACGTGACATAAAAACATCAGACAAAAAGAGATTCTGTTTTTGAGATGCAACTTACCTCCGGAGTGATCAGGAGCAGGAGAGCGACAAGGCGTAGACGGCCCAGGAGAGAGGCTCTGTGTCGGGGAGCCGGATAGGCTGTCGCTAGACGACTGGTGGAAACCCGAAGAAAAGCTACGACTGCTCTGCATGGGCGGAGGAGGCGTGTGCTTAGACAGCTTCTTTAAGATGCTACGTCGTCGGCTGTGGCAGAGGAAAGATGGGTTAGCCAAAGGACACAACTTATAGAAAACAAACATCCATATTATAGTTCATATTACTGGATTTTGTAACAATGCTTCATCAGTGCATTGGTCTATTTTGAGTCATGAATGAACCAATTCAAGTTAAGCCACTGCGGTTTTACTTCAATGCAGTCTCTAAGGCCAAATCGAATCAGACAGACTTGGAAAATGGAGTTTTATGAGTGTTATTAAAGTCTAAGTCGTCTATCTCAAATCTAATGCTAAGCTTCTGAGAGGATGTTCCAAATGTCATACAGAAATGAAGTTGCTTTTTTCCTTCTCCTCTCACATACCTGTCCTGTCCGTCTTTCCTCTTGCTCTTCTTGCTGCGCCGGGCCATCTTGGCCTTGTAACTCGACTTCCTGGCAGGGCCCACCTTGATAGAAGTGTTCTCCAGTGCAGTAGTCTGCAGGGTCACCCTGTTGCCACTCTGTTGAAACATATCATTAACATAAACACCTATCTGCAAGGCGTTCTCTCTTGGGAGTACACAAAATTATGTGTTATAAGTTATACAACTTATGTGTGTACATGTAGACTTTTCCCACTCCTCCCTACATTGTAATCATGAAAATATACAATTTGTATGCAGAAAAATGATATCCAAAGATACAAAAGTTATCTTCGTACCTTGAGGAGGAGCTCCACCACCTCAGTGTGGACAAGTCCCTGGACCGACTCCCCGTTGACGTGAGTGATGAGGTCACCGGCCCTCAATCCTGCCTCGTGTGCTGGACTGCCTTCCTCAACACACTGTTGACACAAACACACACACACAACCTGAGATTAAAATTACTGGTCAAACAACCACCTAATTGGCTGTCATCATGACTGCTCTATGCAATTATTTAAACAAATATGCTTTTGATTTACTTAGACATATTTCATATTAATGCACAGCATCAGAAAAGTTCAAATGCATACATAAAAACTATAACTTTAAACTTTTAGGACCATCTACAAGAAAATCTGAAGACCATGACATTTGTTTTAATATGTAATTTGTATAACCAAATGTTCACGTTTCAAAATTACACCCATAATGTGATAAATGCTACCAGCTACACCGGACATGAAGACACATACCCAGACCATGTGGTGAACAGTGTAGACGTCACTGTCTCCCATGTAGACTCTGATAGCTCGCAATGCGAAGCCAAACCTCTTCCCGGAGCTGTGGATGACTACAGGAGGCTTCAGGCAGCTGACGCTGACAGAGAGGTCCCTGCTGGGGGATGAATCTCTGGACGACGGGTTGGACGAGAGGGACAAGGATGATTTGGGGCTCGTAGGAGGACCTGCTGAATCATCTGGATCAGCGGAAGGAAGGTCATCAGATGAGTGCTTATAAATAGTATGCCTGATATCTTTTTTACAATTTGTATTGTCCGGTATTTGATGGAAATTATACCAAACTCTCATAATACTAATGTTAAAATCTTATTAGTCAAGTGACTTAATTATTATCTTGGCCACAGTATTAGTATTCATGATCTGTGAGTGTATGGTGTAAATTATACATCATCAGGCTGTAGGGGGTGCTGTAAACACATAGATAGTCATTATTATCCTGTTCACCTGGTGTGATGATGAGGGAGAGGCCTGAGACAGAGGCAGACTTGGGGACTTTTCCAGCTGGTGATCTGGGTTTCTCCGGGGTCTCTAGCTGGTGGGCGATGCGTCGGGACGCCCCCCTTCGGAAGGACGGCCTGGTTCCTGTGCTGTTGCTCCGGAGTCGAATGCGCCGCAGGTTGGAAACCATCCCGTCTTTAATCAGGAGGTACAGAGTTTGAGCATTGGTGTTCCATAATGGCTGAATAACAGGAAATGATGATGTATAGAAGTCTGCGTTTGTCGGACTCACCTTCCTCCTCGGCAGAGATGGCAAACCGAGGCATGATGTCGAGGCTCTGGGTGCTGTTCATCACTAGTGGGCTGGCGCTGCGCTCTGACTGGGAGGAGCTGGACGAAGCACGAGGACGCAGACTGGGAGGAAAACACAGTACACATGCAGGATTTCAGTAAAAACCTGTATGTATGTCTTATGTAGGTAACCTTTTTGAATTTCATGGTTTTCTGAATAAATTTGTCATAAAATGTGATCTGATCAAGGGTATTGACTAAGTCATGTCAGTATTTCATGTTAACAGTCAATTCTTCAGGGTCACGGGGGAAAAGAAAGGCTCAAACCAAATCGCATAAATACATTTTACATTCATCTCACATTTTTCATGAAATCAATAGCCAACAAGGCAACAATGAGGGCTGACTGTCATCATATTCCTCTCATAATAAGGATGTCACTTTCTCACGTTTCATCCTCCCACCTCCCCCTGTGTCCATCTGTCCTCCTCTCTCCACTAGCCAAGTGTTTGTGTCCATCGCCAGGGGAGAGCACTCCCCTGCCCTCCCATCGCTCCTCCTTCTCCTCACTGTGGCTTCGCTCGGACGACGACAGGCTCTGGTTGGATGGCGTGGAGGTGGACAGGTGCTCTGTGCTGCTGTACACCTAGATTTTAAGAAGTAGATGTTTAATCAAAATATATGAAGGACTGTTTTTTCAGGGTTCAAACCAATGTTGTATTCTATCAAAGAGTACATTGATATAAGATATATTGTTAAAATGATAAACCAATATATAATGCATGAAATAATCTCTAGATGAAGACCAATAAGCAGAGCAGTACCTTGCTGAAGCGGTGAGCCACAGAGGAGAACTGTCGGAGCTCCAGAGACGATTCATCGTCGTTGGTTTCATCATCATCGGAGTCCAGGTGACAGTAGCGCTCTGATCGGGCTGTCGGAAACACAATAACGCATTAAATATAAAAAATCTGATTACCTTTGGTTATAAATATAAACGGGGCTGCCACCTACTGTCAAAGTAACTGGTGTCCTCCTCAGTCTCTAGTTGAGGTATGAATTCAGCTTTCTGTCTCAGGAGGCCATTCCAGTCCAGACCCAGGAAGAACATGTGCATCTTCACCTCAGTGGTTCCACCTGGATAAAAAAAAAAAAATATATATATATATATATATATATATATATATATATATATAAACAGACAAATATGTTGTAGTTTCTTCTAGGAGTTTCTACCAGTCATCACAATCTTCTTTACCACAGCTCTGCCTCACTCCAGATGCTGCCTTGTTAACTCTCATTATCACATCTTGAGTGTTGGAAAATCAGATACAGCTATAAACACGGTTTAAACTGTCAACAAAGTGCTACAATGTGGTCTTTTAGGTGAAAGAGCAACTTTTACATTTCCCCACATATCTCTCCAGGGAATCTGTCACTGTAGGTGACAAGAAAATGTGTTTGTGCTTCTTTTTGGCCAGTAGAAGGTCACAGTGCTGTGCAGCCCGGCACTTTCAGGTTATACTCTATAGGGCCTTTCTAGCCATTCCTCATCAGTCACCCTGCAACCAACCTGTTCCTAGGCGCTCCAGAGGGCTCTGTCTCAGCAGTCTGGTGATAAGGTCCTGGGCATCAGCTGGCAGAGCGTCCTCTCCCTCTGGCCAGATGATGTCATCTGGAAAAAATAGCACATACCAGCGATGGAATGAAGGGATTTAAATACACACAAACACTGTGTTAACGTTCATGTCCAATGGCCAATCCAAGAGTAAAATAAACAAAATAATTTAAGTAATTAAGCAGAGCTAATGTGTGGAGAAGTAACATGTGATGACTCACAAACAATGCACTTACCGTTTACCACCTGACCAAAGAGCTGTTCTGGTGTGTCTCCAAAGAAGGGCACACAGCCCACCAAGAACTCATAGAGGATAATGCCCATAGCCCACCAGTCTACTGGCTTCCCGTAACCCTGCCTCAGGATCACCTCGGGAGCAATGTACTCTGGAGTGCCACACACCTGTACGGGGAAAACCAGACAAATAATGCAATGTTTGATAAGTTATGGATATAAACAGAGCAGAATGAGATGAAAAGAGATGAGAAGAGACAAACCTGTTTGTCAATGAACTCTCTGGTATCCTTTTCAATATGTCCTTCATACAAGTTGGTGGTCATGTTCATTAGACCAATCTTTGACAGCCCAAAGTCTGTCAATTTAATGTGTCCCATGGAGGTGATTAACAAACTACAAAAGAAGGAAACATAAAGGTTTCATTGTACATTTAACAATAACCCCAAAACATAGATCTCAGATTCAACGAAAAATATCAAAGGCCGTTTCAGAGAATTCTGTTCCAGCTTCAGAACGACTGCCAAGCTCTTAAAGATAGACAGCAAGTGCTTTAGTGCTGCCTTAAAGCAGAAAAGAAAAGAAAATGAAAAGGTGAAACGAGGACTCACTTGTCTGGTTTGAGGTCTCGGTGTACAATGCCATAGTTGTGAAGGTACTCCAAAGCCAGAACCGTCTCTGCAAAATACATCCGAGCCATGTCCACAGGCAGAGGACCAATGTTCTTCAATAGGTTGGCACAGTCCCCGCCTTAAAGTACAAAAAACAGTCAGATGCTTTGTTCTGTATCCCTGGCAAATAAATGCACCGACAATGGGAGGCTTACCTTCCACATACTCCATGACCATGCAGAGGTGCCGCCGCGTCTCAAAAGAGCAGAACATAGAAACCACAAATGGGTTTTCAGCAAAGGTGAGGATGTCTCGCTCCACAAACACCTGCTGGATTTGGTTCCTCAGCATCAAGTTCTGCCGGTTGATCTTCTTCATGGCGAAGCGCTGACGGGTATCCTTGTGGCGCACCAGAAATACAGTCCTGCGTGGTAGGAGAACGGAGGGAATAAGACAAAAGAAGAGAAATAAGGAAAATTAAAGGACGAGCAGGGTTAGGAAAGGGGATTTGTAGAGGTTATAAAAGGGAATGACAGTTACAGAGGGAGACACATTGAGCGATTTTACAGGGAAAAGAAGGCGGGGGGGAAAAAGAGGAGAAAACATACACATCACTTACTAGTGAACATCAGTTCAGACTTGAAATGAAATTGCCCAGACAAATTGTGTAGTGTGTAAACACAGAAATACTACTACAACACGTCCTCATTTCAGTTTCTATTCCTCTTTTATTGGACTCTCTGCGGTGTCCACAAAGAGACCGACTCAGTTGGATGCGAACAAAGGAGTCTGTCTTACTCACCCATAGGCACCATTGCTAATGAGCTTGATAGTCTCAAAGTCGCTCTCCAGTGGTTTCCTACGAGGAGGGGTGCAGACTGCTCGGCTCTGAATCACACATTCCAAAAAATAAATAAATAACCAAAGGAAAATAACAGGGACATAGTTGCTGCATTACTTCTGAAAAGCATGAATCCATGCACGTCATGACTTTATTGTGATAATGGAAAATGGACCTGCATCTAATGTGTCTGACTGTATTCTATTACACACTTAAACTCTATCTATCGTAACAGTCCTTCAGTATAACTGCCATGGTCTTAAACATTACTGCACCCACCACTGTTATTTATGTCATACCAAGAGTCCCATTAAAATCCATTAGAACTATATTATAAATGTTTAATATAAGCTTATACCTGTATAGATGTTGCATCACCCATGTCATCAGACTCTCTGCTGGATGCTCGGTGACTTGGACTCGTCTGCTCCAGGTGGACCATTTCTGTATCAGCAGCAGACACACAGATCAAACTAGTTTCACATCACATCAGTGAGGACAATACGAGCTTAATCAACTGCTCACAAATGACATAAACTAACTAATGATGCTAAACAAAATTACAACTGTCACTTTATTCAAAGTTTTTTTTATGTGATTCGTTTATAATGTCTCATTTCTGTCTACTGATTAAAGATTTCCTGTTTTACTGAACACTAAGGCATGGACTAAGACAAGGGAAGTGTGTACACAAAAACATCTGAAAAAGTCCCATCAAGAAAATGTTGTTCAGCATAATATCCCACATAAAAATAGCAATAATTCCTGCAACAATAAAAAATAGCAGCAGCAATAGGGCCATTAGCATTTCAACATGTAATTGAATTTTCTCTTATTGAGAGTTTTTTTTTTTTTCTTATTCTTATTCTGGTAAAATAGGTAAGCAGTACAATTAATCAAAAAAAAAGTATAGTAAAATGTCTAAATTGACAGTTTAGAAGGGAAAAAAAATCAACACCACACCTTCCAAGGGATCCCTGGTGAGGCCGAGCTGGCTGATGATGTATTTGGGAATATCGGTCTTGATGCCTTGGCCCACCTTGGCTTGACCCTCTGCTACCTCTAAACGCTGGTAAAACTCCTCTGGATCAAACTCCTGTAGAAAAGCAAAGGAAAGACGACTTGTGGTTACATTGTATTTTAAATATTGTTTAGTTGGCTTTGGCACAAAAAAAAGCGCACACTACAAAAATACTACAGAAAAATGACACGCTAGGAAAAACCAGGAAACACAATTGCAATGTGAAGACAGAGTTAGAAAGAAGGCTGAAAAAGTGATTCCAGCTTTCTCAAGGAACTGAATACTTGACTACAACACCACCCTATCCAACAGTTAATTATTCCATACAACAGTGTTATTGATACTGCTAAAATTATCATTAGGGTCTGTGTCGTAGTGCTTTTCTGAGCACCAGCTTCTTTTTTCAATTGTTTTTAATGGGAAGAGAGCGTATGCGGCTGCATGAGGCCACCTCAAGTTAAGACACTACACCCAATATTCTTTTTCCTTTGAGCCCGTTTTGTGCAGCCAATGCGAGCATTGGTGACATCACTGTAAGAAAATGGAGGAGAAACTTGTTTCGACTGCATCCGTCAGACAAATACTGTCTTGACGATGACTGAAAAGCCCTTTGTGGGAGCAGATCCTTGCTCTTATGTTGTACGGTGCTCATAGCGGGAAAAAATGTATCACACAGTGTTTATAGTAGTAACATATTCTTAAGATAATGTTGTCATAGTAATGTGAATAATGTGAATTATGAAATGCTGGGATAAGCGTTCCCCAGAGCCCTGCAGCTGCTTTTCTGCCAGAAAAGAGCACTATGTTGACCCTTACTACACCAGATCAGCAATGTATGTCAGCGGTCAAGTCTGCATTTGAAGGGACAGATATTTTCTTCATGTTGGTATTGTGCCACTACTTGGAACCATGATCGTTGTAAGTGAGTCTTACCAGACACTCCAGGAGCCTGGCAGGCCTGGAGATGATGATGAGTATCTTCTTTACCAGTTTAGTGATGACGGTTACCTCCTCGCTCTCTGAGCGCTCATACGCCTGATCGGGAAAGAACAAAAGCATGACAGATTATTATTTTGACTTAATCCAATTGGCACAAGCCATGAGGCAGCGCAGCCCACCCTCAGAGGCTGTCTGCACTTTGGCTCATATTATTTTTAGCATCCATTTCATCTTCTTACATTATCTGTTGATCCAATAGATCATGTCTGATATTTCAACATCTTGCATCGAAACTCATTTCTGTTCACTGCCTTGCCAGATTTATAAAATAGAAAACACTTGCAACCACTCTGTCATTAACATTGTCTCCATATCTCAGTCTAACATTGCCTTGCCTTGGTCAAACAGTAGGTTAAGAGTCAGTGAGTCATGTCATTCTGTATTCAGGTTAGCCAGCAGATCATTTGTAAAAGGCTATGCGTCTTACCCTGTCAAACCTGTTACAAGGTTTGTTTTTTAAAAAGGTATAGTCTTCCAAAAGTTGCAAAGAAAAAAGAACTACGAAGCAATAATTCCAGACAAGAAACTAGCGAGCACAGGGGCAAATCCCAACACTTTCACATGTGATAGCATGTGCAACCATTTACTTAAAATACACTGTCACTCTAAGCTGGAAAATCCATTTTATTGGCAAGATGGAAGATGATTTCAGAAATCTGGCTTTAGAAGAAATAATGGACAAAATGATGTTGTTGTACTGTAGGATGAACTAACCTATTGGGGGACTGAATGAAAGAAGAAAGTAGCTGATAAATTAACTGTACATCAATTTATTCAACTGTCTGATTAAAAAGGAGAAAGTCTTTCAAGTCTACACATCACAGCAGACACGGTTATCTGTTTTGCAGAACGCAGCATGTGCTTCAGTAAAATTGTTGATTTAAAACTTGTGTGCTAAATCATTATATAATCAAACATTTGACCACTGCACTTATCTTAGTAATGATATAAAATTACAACATAATTGCTGACTAATTAACTGTACACAGCATAGAATGAGAACCAATCATACATTTCAATTCAACTTGTCCTGGGAACCTACTGTGTGGCATCTATTGGCAATCTTAGCTAATAACAATACAAAATCCCGGAAGAGTTTTATGGCTGAATAACAATCAAATACAAAACAGTGTGTGTGTGTGTGTGTGTGTCTGTCCATTAATCACAATGAAAACCATCATTTAAATATGCGAAAATCTCACCTCATGCAGCAGCTTCTCTAGCTTCTCCTGCAGTTCCACAAAGTACCTGGAGGTGACCAGGCCTTTCTGGGACTTGTCCAGGCAGTCTCTAGCGAGCTCCACCAGCTGGTGCTGAATGAATCCCAGCACACCGTCGGCCAGGGGCAGAGCGGTGCCTGGGGAACACTCTGCAATGATGTCAAGCAGCCGACCCTCCATCTGGGCTGTCGCCTTGAAACAAGCAGGATGCAAGACTTCATTTAAAACAGTGACAGCCACATTGCATCAACGATTTCTTTTAAATAGGTTCCCACATGTGAGCGAATCAAGATTTTCAACTTCATCAGGTGTGTAAACATCTCTTGTCCTGGTTTCAATGCGTAAAAAACGTCCATGCACACGCTGGTAGATTCACTGAACTGAACATGTTAAGAAAATACATGACAGAGAGAGCAAGGCGAAAAAGCACCGACTATACCTTAGGAAAGCGTTCTTTGTAGACATGATTCATCATGACAATTTCATTGTCAAACGTTCCACAGGTCCGTCCGGGGCTGGAATAGAACAGACAATACACACAATAATTAATGGATGCCAAATTTGATTCATATAAAACACAGGAACTAATTTGCTTACTGATCAGGGCATGGAGGTGTGATAGACAGGTGAGGCTTACATTACATAAGTATTAGTTAAATACTTGCACTAGTTAAATACCTAACACTGATATATTACAATATTGTATATAAATAAAAACTGTCTTACAAAAGCTGTATAAAATATACACATTTCTTATGAGTAATTTGCAAATGTTTGACTTTACACGTTTACTGCTAGTGAGAGGTTGTTTGACTATAATATTAATACCATTTAGATCAGGTTGTCATCTGCAGTATCCATGACCACATTTGTTGTGTACGCGGGGCTTTAGTTACAGGAGGACACCTTTAAAACAGTCCATCCACATTACAAATCAATGTTCTGTCATCACAAATTCACAAAATAGCAACCCTGGGTGCACATACTACAAATAACAATATCAACTCATGACACGCCTTTTACTATTTCTGGGTAACACAACCGTTGCAGTTGCACAGCAATGGTTTTATTTGAGGGTGACAACAAAAGTTAACCCCTCGAGAGCTATTTAAGGCCAATAAGAAACACTATACACACCCTCTGGAGTTATTTTGGAGCAACATAGACACTTGTCAGCAATCTGACTCAACTGCCAATACATGCATATTTAGATGCGTTTTTTAATAGCATTGCAATAGTAGAAAGCCTGGTGGAGTTCTCTCTGTCTCTGATTAAATTAATAGAGGATTGTGGAATCTCATGTTCCATTTGTAAACAACTGATCAGGAGTCAAATTAACAGACCATCTGAAAGGAAATGCTTCATATATATACATTTTAAAAATCCCCCACTTGCCCCATGGGAAGTCTTGCGTTCCCTCCTTTAAGCTCGGGTCTGGCAGCCTGAGGGTTTCTGTGCAGTATCTTAGCTGTTCCTAGGACTGTACTGTCCACTTCTTTTCGAACTCCTCTTTCAGTCCTTGGTATTTTTCAAGAATCTCATGTTCCTTCTTCTTGATGTCGCTGTCACTTTGGATAGCTACATCTATCATTACTGCTGTCCACCACCACGATGTCCGGTTGGTTAGCCATCACCAGTTAATTAGTCTGGATCTGGAAGTCCCACAGGATCTTAGCTTGGTCATTCTCAACCATCTTTGGAAGCGTCTTTCATTTTTACTTCCAGCCCATAATACTCAGCACAGATGTTACTCTACACTATGCCAGCCACTTGGTCATGGTGCTCCATGTACCCGCCTGCCCACCCTGGTGTAATGTGCTGGACTGTCTCAGGGGCATCTCTGCACAGCCTGAACCTGGGTTCCTGTCTGGTGTAGACCCTGACCTCCATTGCGCTCAGCGTCTCTTCTTGTGCTGCCATGATTAGTGCCTCTGTGCTGTCCTTCAGACCAGCCTTCTCTAGTCACTGGTATGAGTTCTCCATGTCAGCCACTTCTTCCATCTGACGGTGGTACATGCCATGCAGGGGCTTGTCCTTCCTTGCACTGAAATAAAATGTATCATTATTCTGATGATGATGGTTCCCCCTCCTCCTCCTTGGGTTTCTGCTGTCTGAGATATTCACTTAGCAAGTCCTCACTTGGGGCCCATCTTCCCGAAGTACTCCTGGATCTTGGTTGTTTCATCTCGGATAATGGCTCTGAATCTCATTAGCCCTCATGATGACCAGCAGTGCATACATGTTCATGGCTCCGATTTCCGTTCCATTCAGCTGACTTTTCAGGACTTACTTTACTCTGTGTAGGTATTTGGCTGTGGCTCACTTTCTTGCGGCCTCTTCATGGGTAACATTTGCTTGCGGGACTCCAAGATATTTGTAGCTGTCCTTGACTTCTGCTAATTCAACCCCTTCAGTTGT
Organism: Chelidonichthys spinosus; assembly: GCA_029853015.1. Lineage (NCBI taxonomy): Eukaryota > Metazoa > Chordata > Actinopteri > Perciformes > Triglidae > Chelidonichthys > Chelidonichthys spinosus. Next base: position 13,696,326 of record CM056827.1, read on the forward strand.
GATCAGCTTGCCTCTCTTGGATACCATCCAACCACACTTATCTAGCCAGAATGACATCCCGATGTCTGTAGATTCTGGTGATGTGGATCAGTGAGTCCAAGTCATGCTCATTCCTAGCTTACAGCTCCAGGTCATCCATGCAGAGGAGGTGGCCGAGGTAACTACACTTCGGAGCCGGTATCTGTAGCCACTCTTAGTGGTGATATGGCTGAGGGGAACTTTTAATTGGCCTCTAGAGTCGTCTTCAACAGTCCCATTGAGTTATTGATGAAGGCTCTTAGTGTCCTGTTGATGTTGTACAGCTCCAAGCATCCCAGGGTCTAAGGCTGTGGCATCAAGTAATAGGTTTTCTTGAAATCAATCCAGGCCGTGTACAAGTTGGTGTGTCTGGTCTCACAGTCTCGAATGACTGCTTTCTCAACCAGTAGCTCATGTATTGATCCATCTGTCTACTCATCTTAGCCGCAATGATGACTGACAGGAGCTTCCATGTTGTGCAGAGGCAGGTTATTGACCGGCAGTAGGAAGGAGTTGCTTCCTTCTCGGGGCTCTTTATGGTCAGGACTGGCCGGCCTTGGGTAAACCACTCTGGGTGGGTCCCATCCATCAGCAGCTTGTTCATTTGTGCTGCCAGGCGTTGGTGGAGTGCAGTTAGTTTTTTTAGCCAGTAGGCGTGGATCATTTCAGGGCCTGGTGCTGTCCAGCGACACGTTGCAGAAAACACAACCACATCAAGATGCCAACACCCTCCCACTATAAAAGTCTCCAGCAACTGTAAAACTCCCCACCACAAGAGCTATTTAGAGGGTTTATTTAAGTGTTAAATGAGAGCTGCCATGCTTAATGATGAGGAAATGTGATCCCTGGATATGCTAATCAAGGGGAACCAGGACAGAGGCTTTTTTCCAGAACCACATAAAATAATTATCGCACCATATTCCAATCCTCCCAGTCAATATTGAATTATTTCTAATCATAAATGAAAGCTATTACGTAACATTAGGCATGTTTCTGTTGGTTTGATGCTGAGCAAACGCAAAGGTTTACATTGCTGTAGCACTCTGATGCTAACTGCTTGTTTGTCAGTGGTTGTAATACTGCTTAACAGTTTGTCGCTCATAGAATTATTTCAAATCCATGTTTGGTTAACAGAGGGTAAATTTACAGGAGGCCGTCACTACTGCTCATTGTGAGCCTAAAGCTTCTGGAGGTGACAGGATTTATATGAACTCTGCAGCATCTTCAATTAGTACAGCAGAAGTTCTCATGCACAGTGGAGCAAAAGCAGCACAGCATCGTATTATATATGGTTAGACATACCCTGACAGGGCATCAGGAACATTTTAATAGCAGACAAAAAAATAAAATAATAAAAATATCCCAATTTTTTCATTCATGCTTATGATATTGATCATCAACAGGTAAGCTATTAAACTATAACCATACATGAGAAGGTTAGATTGGCTAAGTAGCTAAACCAAGCAATATTATTCAGAAGGGCTTAACTGTATTTTAGCCACACTCCAGCTCAAGTGTGAGTCTGAGGTTTTAGTTTTACGAGCTGCAAGAAGCTCCTTTATTTCTTTATTTAAATAGTGTCAACAAACCACCACACTTGCAAAAACAATAACATTCCCTGCTTGTATACTGATATACGCTGGAACATTTGCAGTGTAATGACACTACCTATTTTAGGGTTAGGACAAACATGAAATTGTTTTGTTTCATAAATTAACATTAGTGGTGCTAGACTATGTCAGTGACGGGTCTCATGACATCATCTTCTCTCTTGCCCGATGTTCACTCATTTGTGGCTTAAAATTAATTAATAATTAACATTACACAACAAAAGTAACCCTTTTTCTTTCTCTTCTTCTAATTGTTCTTTCCATTCAAACCAAACTAATCTGATGAGATTATCATTGCTCCCAGTGGACTACAGCATCACAGAAATGTGACAAAGACATCCTTACACCTGTGCAATATTGTTATTGTTCCATTCAATTCCAAAGCTACCTGAGACTGCGAGAGCGGAGCCTGACAGGGGGTGAGGAGTGTGCTCCTTCCTCGTCCGCCACACTCTCCGTGCTCCGGAAATGCTTGAACAGGAAGTGGAGATCATCTTGCGTGGGTTGGAAGGGCAACTGGTGCAATAACTCCTGGGAAGAAGAGGACTATGGGGTAAAGAGAAAGGGGGGGGATGTAAAAGAGAGATGTAGAGGATGGGAGAAAATAGTGTACAGAAGTCATTGCACAGAAATAAATTGTAAATATGTAATAAAAACAACTGGCTGAAAGCTTATTTCCCCAGTTTGTCATTTATTTTATTTATTATATTTTATGTGCAAATTTGCATTCATGTCAGGTTGTGCTTCTGCTGCTTTGAGGATACAACATCCTGTTTTAAAGGCTCATTCTTCAAACAGAGCCACACCATTGCACTCTCAGATTCACTCATTATCCTGTTAATGCTCAGATTCCTAAAGGCTTTCATGTTAACTATAAATATGAATTAGATGAAACATTTAACAAGGACACATTGAGAAAGGCCACAGTCAAGTAAAAGATCATAACTCCATTTGGTTTTAAAAATGACTGAATTTTAGTGTTCTATTCTCCTAAAGCTGCATTTTTCCCCCTGCTGCAGCATGGACCGAGGCAGTTTTATCTTTATAAAGACAAAACGTGTGACATGCAGACTGGAATGTTTGTATGAGAACTGCCATCTGGCTGGGATCTTGTGCATCATTTGAGGAAGAGTTACGAGAGCAAAGAGAAGTGTGGCACATATGACTGGAGGAAAGAGACAAGCCTAACGGAGAGAAAAGGGAAAGGAAAACAGAGAGACAAGCACACCGGCTAACAGAACATAAAGGATGGAAATAGGGGGAGGAAGATACCCTGAGCAGGAAACCAGAGACGCTTCAGAACTGAGTGAGAGCAGCATAAAGACTTCACTGACAGCAGGCCTGAAAGGAGTATTGTGTGGGGAGGGCTGACCTCACTGTCTCCAAGCCATGTGGTTGGCCAGACAAAATTACAGCCGTGACAGAGGAGAACAGGTATTGTTTGTACAGGAAGCTGCAGTTTCAGTAATGGTTTTCTAGACAAAATCTCAAGATAATCAACACAGAAACCATCAAAAAAATAGCTAATGGGTGTTGCTGCCTGTGTGATTGAGGAAACGTTAAAGTCTGTACAGTCCCTAATCAGGTGTGATGTCATCCAGGAAGAAGAAACCATTGATTTCAACAAGAATCACATTATTTCAATGATAAGACTTCTAATTGTCATACTTCCCCCTCAGTCAAACGGGCTCGACACAGTATATTCAAATACTTATGGTATGAAGTCATTTATTTAATATGGATGGTCATGGTAAAATATTAACTAAGTCTCTTTGTTTCCACTAAAAATACTGATATTGTTGAATTCAGGATGAAAAACACACCATATGGAGTTGATATTTGTGTATTTCCATCGTCATGTACGTATCAAATTGTCCATCAATACTATAAATCATTCCAGGGAAACTCTGGGGAAAAGCATCCGATAATTCTTTCCTTTCCGATTCCCCCTCTGTCGTGGAAATGGGGATAAAAGACTGATGATGGAAAGATGCATCATCATTGGACATCCTGTTATGACTGAGTCATGAAGGCAAAACATCCATTTACAGTCAGCTGCTTTGTATTTATCAACTGGCTTCAGGGAGTGTGGTCGACCAGACTGTCAAGTCACCGTGTCAGAGTGGTGTGAAGTTTTCCAACTGCGTCTCAGAATGTATTCGGTGTCTTTATTTGCATCTGTTGAACAGATTATCCGTCTGCAGATGCCCCAAGCTATGTGTTAAGCGATACTCTGCATGAGATTGGAAATAAAATGGTTACCCTGTCCTTTAAAAGACGTTTGTTGGTTATGGTGGTGATCAGCATTTCCCAAACTTCTGCTGCACCATAATCTACCTCTATGTTTTCCATTAGGCTCAGTCATTGTGAAGCACTTTTATGTTTTGCCAAAATAGGGTTATTTAGACCACCTCACTTTTAAGCTTTTACATGACGAGCTGAATCTGCAGCAATTTACTTCACAAAGCTATTAAATATGTTTGCTGAGAGCAGTACGGTCTAGGTAGGTACAGAGCCCTAGAAAATATGTCACTCTGTAAGCTCTACTGTATATCAACAAGCATGTATAGGTGGTTTAGGTTTATAGGATTTACTTCCTACACTGTGTGTAATCTGATTGAATTCACAGTTCAATCAGTCAACACCATAAGCTTACAAGACACCATGACCCCATAAACGGATTGATACAATGAGTAGAAGTAACACAGGAAGCTAAATGGTCCCATGGCAGTGGTTTGGAAAGAGGTTGAATATCTGATGAAGGACAGAGAGAGACCTCACTGCCACTGACGAAATGCAGGGGAAATAAAGACAGACATGGAAAGGAACACCGAAAGAGACTCCGCTTACGGATACTGATGAACTGGGTGCATTGGTGCAATATCCAGATGAGGGAACCGACGCCACAGACCACCTTCGCCCATCCGCTCTGCAGAAACAAAAACAACAAACTGCTTAGCGGGAGCTCGCCCTCACATCTGAAACCTACACATCCTGTTGACTGATTGCAATCTTCAAAGCTTCATCTTTTTACACCTGCAAACCTCATTTCATGCAAATCTGCCCATGCAAGTTTAATGCAATAACACCTGATGATTGAAAGTGTATTGATTGACTGATTTCTTACCTTTCAGTGCGGGCCAGTTGGCTGTGCAGATGAAGAAATGAAGAACCATAGAGAGACAGAAAGGAACAGGGACAGGCAAGGAAAATATGTGAGACAGAAAATAAACACTGTTAAATGATGGAGACAGAGTAAGTCTGGCTGTCAGCGTCATAACATTGTTTGTCCGTCACAGCCAGTGACAGTCTGCTGCTGAACACCTGCCAAGCTGCATCATAATACTGCAGCACTGACACTCATAGACACTTGACTCGTGACAAAATGACACACACACACACACACACACACACACACACACACACACACACACACACACACACACACACACACACACACACAACACACACACACACACACACACACACACACACACACACACACACACACACACACACGTTTGTTTATTTATTTTTAATCTGGCTCATATCTGATTTGTATGTTATCTGCTATGCGTCACCTTACCAGTGATGCTAGGTTTTTGTATTAAGGTCCTGCAAGGCTGACGAGGATAGAAGCTAAGAACATAAATAAGGTTTTGAATCAATGTTACATATCAACGCCTGGGGTGTGAAAGGAGAAAAATAGGGTGTTGTCAGGGTAAAAACCCCAAGGTTAAAAACAAAAGTATCTTTATTGGTGAAGAGGGAGCTGAAGTTTAACACGTAGACCTCACATGAGGTGTTTCCTTGTCATTGTATGCCTTCATTTGCATAAATTCTTAATGGCAATTATTGCATGTCTGACTCTTCCATCTGTGTATGATCAAACTATTTCAGCAGCAGGGCTATACAGCTTGTGTGAATAACAAAAATACCCAGTGGAGCTCTCAAAAATATACAGCATCTGTCTCCACATTGGCAGCTTAAAAAGTCTCACTAAATATAGATGAGTCATGCAGGCTCGTGCAAGGCTCTCAATCCTCCAGCTGATGGTGCAATATGCCGTACTGCAACATTATATGCTAATTCGGAAGACATGGTATTTGAGAAAAGCAGCAGAGTACATTCAGCAATGAAGAAGCAGCACACTATTATCTGCTACAGGACAAGGATGCCAGTTATACAGCTACTACTCCTCTAAATCCCAGTGACACAGAGCCTTGATGACGGGGCAATAGTTGCAATTTTCCCCATAATTATGGAAGCCCTGAGTAATGAGTGTGTGCAACGACTTGCCGTCTTAATTGGCTTGACAAATGCCAAAGTCCATGTCCAGCAAGTGGCCCTGGGGCCTTTCAGCTGGTTTCACATGCTTCTTCATTGCCTCATTTCAACTACAGGAGCAAAAAGAAGCCAAGGCATGTTCACCACTCATGTAAATCAGTTTCTTTCATAACCAAGTTTCTTAGGTCTTATGTCTTATGTTTCAAAATCAAGCTGTCATCTTTGCAGGAAGAAGGATGAACCCACTCTAATATTAAAGCTTGGGCTGGTTATCTTGATAAACTCGAAAGAGTAAGCTAGATTTATAAAATGATCCGACCGGAATAAATCAGCCCAGTACTGAAAATTCTTTTTCAATGAAAGTAGCAAGCAAGTATTGCCAATTTTCCGGTTTCTGTATTAGGTGGGGGAAATTCTACTGCAATAATGTGCCTTAAAACAACTCTGCAAGAACAACTCAAAGCATTTCAGTTCATTCTTACCTGCGGGCAAACTGGAAGTTGGCAGATGTGCTGGCAGAGACATTTCTGGGGCTTTCGGAGGGGCTGCTGCCAGCTGATGAGACCAAAAAGGTTACAGTTACAAACTTTGAAAATTAACAAAAACTATGGATATGACTAATATGGCGACTATTTATAAAATATATTCCCTGACTAATAAAAAGTCTAAGTTCCAGCAAAAGGCAGGGACTCCTGTTGATCACACCCCATACATTTGAAAGTGTTTTCATGCCAGCAAAACACTGCCACACCCTGAGTCACTTAAAAAATGAGTGCAGCGAATGAACGAGTCTCCAGTTTAGCACTACTCACTATTCAGACTGCTGGGTGAAAGAATAAGTAGCCAAGAGGAAGCTACATGAAATACATCATCATGAGGAAAACTATTGAATGTCTTGTGCAGATTATCATCCAGCAGCAATGGAAACCCGATGAACACACCAGAGGGAAACCAGTGCGGCTCTTGTGACTAAAATCAGGCTGAAGGCACAATATAACAAACAAAAACGCTAATGTGGCGGTCTCCCCATTCCATCTACACCCGCTTGTCTGTTTTCCATGTGATCATGTCTATGTAAAGTATGTGTAATTAGCCTCAAGAGTAATTGCAAAACAATATCACACACTGAGCCGAGCAGATGCGCAACTGAAAGCAACACACAAGTACCTGTGGCAAGTGGGAGAGGTGAAAGAGGTCTTGAGAGAGTGGGCGACGGGGTCCCCACCGCCAAACTCCTTCTCTTGTTGTTACGGGAACTGTGAGGCGCAAAACAAACAGCAGAGAGAAAATGCTTATGCAAGACCATTACAAACATGATCACTCAGCAACAGTCTTTTATCAGTGCAGTAAACACTCAGATAAAATAAAACAGGTCAAACAAACAGAGTTCAACCTTCCGAACCCGAGTTGTTGATCGTGATAAGGAAAACACTGATAACCACTAGTAATGGTGTTTACACAAACAAAAACGCAAGCCTAGCTACAAACATGCATGTATGTAAATAAATAAACAGTACAGAAAGTGTGAACAGTGCATTGCATTTGGCTAATCGGTCAACACTAATTAAGCAGGTTGCATTTTTATGTTCTCTTATTGAAGACAATAATTGATAAACATAGCATTAATCAACAACCTGTGAATAATAAGTAATTATGTTGTAAGGTATTCTATTAAAGTATCAATGATGATACAATTATGTGTCTGGAAGTATTTTTATCTGAGAATATATGAAACATCTGGAAAGAGCAGTGCTTGTATTAGTGGGAGCACCTGATCCTATTAAAAAAAAGCCTTGGCTTGTTGTTATACAACCTAACACAAAGACATATTTGAACCCAATGACTGACATGACATAACTGTGCAGGCCATAACATACTGTCCACACAATCTCTATCCACATGTACAACATAAACTAATAATAATCTACATAAAATAGACAATTAATGATGATTTTTCCACAGTTGCACCTTGGATTCAAGTGCTGGTATTTTTGAAGCTGATTATTTGTGTTGTTTTGATTAAAGTTGGTTTACTCCCACCCTACTGGTTGGCTTCACTAGCAACCAGTGCTCCACTGTGTTTACCAGTTTTGTTCAAATGTGGTGTATTTCATTAGATTTCCTAACATTGCTACTGTGCAGCTTTTAAACAATCAGGCAATACTCTGGAGCCCTTATTAGGAAAGCTTTATCTCAGAAAAAGTCCCATATAAACATGACAACTGGCAACTGTTTATTAGCTGGAAGATGCTACAAGGTGGCATTTCTCGAAGCATGACTCACCCACACAGATATGTAATTATGATGAAGTCACTTCATTTTCTGATATTATTTTGTCCACTTCCTGTATATGTCTGCATGCATGGTGTATGTGTATGCTTCTCTGTCTTCATACAGGGGCTCTGATTTGCATTTACATTCCCCACTAAACTGGATGTTATTCCATCATGCTCTCTGTTTCATCCAGATGATGATGATGCCATCTCTTTTTTTCCCCTCTCTGGCAATGACCTAAAATTATTGAGGAGCTGAGACAAGAACAGAGCCTGACATTTCTGGGTCGATGCGGAGGCAGATTCACGCAGTATACGGCCCCCCAACCCAAAAAGGACTCAAAGTGGCAGAGATGGCACAGCAACAGAGGGAAGGGAGAGCCAATAAATGCTTGACTTTGGCTTCAGCTGCACACCAACCACAGAACGAGGCTAAGTGTGCACCATCTTCTTTCAATCAGAAAACACATAAACAGACACCCTTTTCACACTTTAAAGCCAGGACCAAAACAAATAAGGGGATGAAACTTAAGCAGCACTGTATCACACCACGACCACGAGAGAGCGTTATCAATACTTGGCAGTGATAAGGCTACTCATATATGCGACTAACAATAGCGGTTTGTGGGGACCGTGCAGGCAGCCATGTAGCATGATGAATGTAGGCCACTGAGATGCAGGCCTGCATGTTTCACATGTCTGCTGATGGTGAAGGGCTGCATTTATTCACTGAACCCCAGTCAAAGCCATGTGTTGAACGGGTTACAAGACTGATCCCAAGCTACACGGAAAAGGTGGATATTTTGATACTCCACACTCCAGCAGCCTGTCAATAGTTAACTATATTACATAGGTCTATATTTAAAACATGAAGTTTTATTCCAGCTCATTATCAATTTGTCTCGCAGTGTATGTCATTGACAGCAGCTAAAACAGACACACAGTGTACTAGAATCACGCAGAACGTTTCCCTATAGAAATATTGGAATTATGACTGATGAATATATTATATAAGCCATATATTATGATTAGGTCACTATAAACTAGCTGATAGCCAAACAGACACTGGGTCCTCGCAGGGCGTGAAAGGCTCATTTCCCTGCTCTACTTTGTCAGGGCTGATTACATTTATCCCGCAGATAAAAGCACATCTACGACACTATAGCCTAACCACTAACCAAATCAGTGTATCGATCCGCACTGGGACTGTGTGTCGCTTTATGCGACAGCTGGTATAGCAGACAATGCGGTCTGCTCCCATACACAACACTCATACAACGGCCACGTTTCTCCGTCGGAAACAAAAACTAGGGCGGATGTAGCAGGCGACACATACAGTAACGTAATGTTCCTGTGGGCTATCATATAGCCACACGATCACAACGGCATGATCAATCTCAGCTGTCCGCTGATCGCGTACACGGTGGGGGTTGCGTTTACGTGCTAGGAATCACAGAGCTCGACATAAACGTTCAACAAATTGTCAGACAGTGAATGGCACAGCTCAGCGGGGAGCTGATGACAACTAATTACAGACGGAGCAGACGTTTTCTGCTTCGCGACAGACCAGACGGTGTAGCTGCCGTCTGAGTGAGCGTAGGTATACCTCCAGGACGTCTGCGAAGAGAACAGGCTGTCTTCTTTACGTTTACGTTACCTTTTTGATCTTTTCATCATGGCCCCAGTCACAAAACTGGTTTTGTAGCTCGGCAACACGGTCCAGTAGTAGTTTTGGTCAGACATGGTGGCCGATAAATCCAATCCAACCCAGAAATGACAATTGTCCTCTTGTTAAAGCGGGGGCATCATGTTAAACGGTCTCTCCTGAGCAGTTAATATTGGCGGAGGTTAGGCCAGTACGCATTGTCCAACGGCTAAAACTCCATTTAGCTTCGTTAGAAACTGACCCGGGGCCCGCGGCTCGGCAGCTCGGTGATGATGAGCGACTGCAACTGCCATGTCCGCCTTTGCTCCTTCTCCCTGTTACCAGCAAACATTCAGGAATAGTCCGACTAGCGCAGGATGTGCCATTATCAAGCGATATCTTCGCCAAAATAAAGAGTGATACAAACTTTCCAGTAGCACCAGCAACGCCGCACTGCGCAGCCGCGTCAGCGCGCGCCGAAGGGAGGAGGGAGTAATGATGTCTTCAAGTACCGTCGGAAATAAGGGTAACGACGAGAGCACAAACCCATCGAAAACAGGAAGAAGACCGAGAAGTTGTGTTTGTGATATTGACCATAAAATGCAAGTTGCTTACCTGCAGCTAAATATATTTTTAAACGTGCATCAATGGAAAACGTACACAGCAAGCTGCATCTAGGCTACAACTTTGTCAACAGGTAATGTTGACATCCATGTGAGATTTGTAATGGATTTGCAGCACATGTATGATGTACAATAATGTATACTTCTTGGATGTTTAAACAGATTATGTTTGTGATATCATCCATTTTCTTGGTTCCAGTGGAAGCAGGCTAAATAAGATACTCCAGATTCCCTCTCTCCAGCAACGTTTTCCAGCTCTTCCTGGGGGAACCAGAGGCGTTCCCTAGTCCAATGAGATGATAATCTCTGTAGTTTGTTCTGAGTCTCCTACCGGTTTTAGGTGCCCAGAAAACCTCCAAAGCTGTGGACCCAAGCAGCACCCCTATCAGATGTAATAAACACCTCAACTGAGTTAGAACCACACAATCTGCAAAAGGGAAAAGCATTTCTGATGTTCCCAAAGTGGACGCTGAGATTTCGACACTATCACCATGATAATCGCAAACAGAATTGGTGACAAGCGACATTCCTGCCGGAGCTCAACACACATTGAAAAACTTTTAACTTCCTGCTAAGAATATGGACAATATGGAGATCTCACAACACCCTGGACCCACAGCAATACGTGATAGGCCTTCTCAAGGCCAAAACAACATGCGTAAACTGGATGGGCAAACTGTCATGACCCCTCTTTTAGACCTGTTCTACTCTTTCATGACTGAGAACACAATCTGCATTGCTCCTCCTGGATCTGAATTAACTAGTTCTACAAGCAAGGCTAAAATGGTTTTAAAACATCTTGTCAAAGAACTACAAATGGAAAATAGCCAGCTGGCTAACACTGGCGCATTCACAGTAATGTTAATTGATGTCCTTATATATTCCTTCTTAAACTAAATGAATACAAAGAAAAGGGACCAGAAGCTAATTTAGCACTATACCAAGTTAATCCTAAACTATTATAGGGTGCAACACAGAAATACTGTCCTCGATACATAAAATGAAACTTCCCTTGTTTGCTTTGTACACCTGTTTGCTTTTGACTGGCAGTGGAAAAGCATTATGTGAGCGACACAAACCTATTTAACCTTTTGGAATAGCCAAATCACCGGTGATCTGATGTTAGTGTGTCAAGTGATTTTAATCATTTTCTCTGATTCACAGATGGTGAAACTATAGACATCTCTTGTCTAAAGACTGAGTTATTCCCTGCAGGTGAGAGACAGCAAAGAGATTGATGTTGTTCTGACCTGACCTCCTATTTGAGCAGGAAATTCACAAGGAAGTTCCTTCAGGCTGTTCATGTGTGCCACTCTATTGATAGAACTTGATATGGACTGTAAGAGTCCCATTAATCATCAGACGACTACCTCTGAATTCTGGACAGGAAAACGTTTTAGACACAAACAAGCACTTAGTTTCATGTAGAGCTGGCTCAGCCTGTTTGCTCAGTTCAAGTATTTGAATACATAATCACATTGACACCATTATGAACTGCTGTTGCAGGAGAACTGATTCAGACATTCAAAGTATTTTCACAATAAGCAAGGGTTTCTTGCAATAACATTCATGCATGCAGAAACGCTTCCTCTTGTAACCACATCAGAGAGTTGTGCACCTCACCTATATCTCTGTTCTCCTTCTCTTAGTTTACATAAAACCTGTCTGAGCGGTGAGACTACTAGGTAAATGCGGTGTGAAATTTGACATGCATGCACAATAAAGATAACAAGTGACAGGTACCTTGCTGGAGACAGAGAGAGAACATAATAATGTGTAATACTTACACATTTCCCCTGCGAGGCAGACTCAGTTCTTTCTAGAAGATAAGAGATGGGAAACGTTAAAATGAGAACACCTTAAATCTTAAAGTTTTTTTCATGGTAACATTTCTTTGAAATGCAGATATCAGCTTTACATTTTAAATATCTTTTTATGTTACTGCTGTTACGAAAGGACACTCCTCAGAATAAACAGGGAGGAGTAACAATTTGTTTTAATGTCTATACATTCATTGTTTTTAAACGGGCTACAGCAGTTATTTAGATGGATTTCCCTTAATGCTAACCCGTCTCTGTCAGATCTTCCTTTCAATGCCGTGTAAATCTCATAAGCAGCATTATGGCCTAGTTTCTTGCATGGCAAGTGGGTCTTCGAGTCTTTTAATGGTGAGGATACAAATCCTTCCTAGCCCATAGCTATTGGGCTTTAGCTCAAACAACCCGTGCCAATCAGGACTTGAAAGACAGGGAGGGGTACCGCTCTGTTCGACTGAGAAAGCTTGTGCACAAAATTATTCTGAGGCTACTTTAACTGATTTAATTCAGTCACAGACACAAAAAACAAGGTGGGTAAAAACATACATAGACATTTCTGTAAAAGAAAAGATGTCATCACTAATCAGAATTAGAGGGGCTTAATAAAGACGAACATTATGCTGTCTTTTTCACAATATAGTGTATTTAAGGGAGAATAATGTCATCATAACATCATTATCAGCATGAGTATAATGGCATGGCTGCACTTACATTTAAATTGCAAATGAATGGAACGTGGAAAATAATCTAATTACGATAAGTGAATGGGGATGCCCAGTTTGGACCGGTGAGTCTAACACTCCATCACTTCGTCCACAATAGACCAGGAGGAGAAACAATACAGCTTTAAGTCATGCAGAAAATATACACATGAATGAACTAGATAACTACGCCCGAGTAGGCCTAATAAACATGGCACCCAGGAGAAGATAAAAGGGATTTTTCTGCCAATCACCCAGGTACCCTAGGGTTTTTAGCTCCTATCACCAAGGCAACCAGCTGCACAAAAGTGCCAATGGACGGCTCCAAAATAAACACCTCAGTCCTACATTAACTAATTGCATTATGCGCCTTGTTTTAATTTGGACACCAGATATGAGGTATATATATATATATATATATATATATATATATATATATATATATATATATATATATATATATATAAATATTTATTATTTTTATTATTATTTATTATGTTTCCTAGGCGATGTTACAAAATACAAATAAGCAGGAAAATTTAAGAATAAAAGAATAAACATCTCTGATTCTAATGGAGAAGCAACAGCTAAACGCAAAGCAATCCATGGAGAAATCCCTGGCTCACCACCACCACCGCCACCATCATCATCAACATCCTATCCATTTGCCTGGAAACCGCCGAGTTGGCATGGCATGCCAGCCTCCGTGTAGCCTACCTGTAGACCGCGGCGTCTCAGGATATTCGGCTCATCCATCACTGGACAATAAAAAAGCGGATCGCCGACCAGTCAGCCCATATTGTGCTCCGTCCACTCCCCAGGAGCATGAATAGAGTTCTCCTCGCCGCCGCCGCTGCTGCTCCAGCACAGCGCCTCCCCCTCCTCCTCCCCGGGGGCGAGCAGCGCGACCAGCCCAGAAGAGGTCGCCTCCTAAGCCGTCTGATGACCTGATCGTGAAGGGAGGAAGAGGCTGGTCGTTAACCTCGACCCAGTAATGAAGTGCCCCCACCCTCTTGTTCTGTTTAATCAGAGCAAACTACGCTACTGGGTGTAAGGGGAGTTTTTTTTTTTTTTTTTTTTTTAGATCATCAGATACTTTAGATAGATCTTGGATAGATCTATCTACTTTTCACACATGTGACAAAGTGTCAGTCTGGTGGTGGAATATCAGCAAGGTCGCAGAACAATTGTGCTTTGAAGTCAAACTCAATTGCAGTGATTGATCTGTCGCTCAGTGGTACCAAAGAGTTTTTCTTTCCTTCCACAACAATGGTCAGTCTCTTGTCCTGGGACGTCACGTGTCCCTTCATGTGGGCCAGAGGGACATGAATCTGTCATTGTTCGCTTGTGAAGTTCACTGTTCATCTGAAGCTGCTGAAAATGTTGGAAAACAAACATCTACAGAGCAAGTGTGTCCAACCGAGCGACCCAGTTAAATACCAGTGGGTTTTCAGGATTGTCCCCAAGTGACTACTTGGTATGAAACGCATTTGTGACCAAATGTTTTTGTGATATTCAAGCAGAAAATTATGGTCATAACACTTTCTCTCAATAGAAGATTTTTTTTATTTTTTATTTAGTGTCCTTAGCATTCCAACAACATTAATCTACGTAAAATGTGTTTTAATTTCAACAATTCGTTACATTGTATATATATATATATATATATATATATATATATATATATATATATATATATATATATATATATATATATATATATATATATATATATATTATTTTTATTTATTTATATATTTTTTGAATAATGCAGTTTAATATTTTATATATTTATCAATTCATTCAGACACAAATTGATACAAATTATGAAAAATACAATAAACTTCAAGTAAAATGAATACTGTCATTTGGTTTGTTTTGGATGGACATTATTACAAACTGAGGCAAAATGCTTGAAATAAAACATGTGCACATAAATGATGTCCTTCAACAGACCAGAGGACAGATTGTGTCTCTGTGTCCTGTTGTCTGCTCCTCTTCACATTTTCCATGTTCATTACTGAGACCAGTCAGGCAAGAAAGTCAGCTCTTCCTGTTTTTGCTGCCCTCTTCTTTTATAGTCACAAGTTCCTTTTTATCCTGTATATTTTTGTTTTAACCTCATTATTGCAAGGCTGAAAGTCCAACTCAGGATTTGGAGGATTTTGTATTCTGTAAACGGGAATTAAATTTCGCAAATGTAATATAATACAAATACAAATATGCATGTTACCAGTTAACCCTAGCCCCCCCCCGCGACCCTGAATACAGGATAAGCGGTAGACGATAGATGGATGTTACCAATTATGGTAAAAAATATTTATATCGAACTTGCAGGGTTTAATTACAGCCCTGGTCAGAACTCAACTCAACTCAAATTACATGGGAATCAATGAAGCAATCATCCACAAACATCAAGCTTGACCTTATTAAGTGGGTTTTTTTTTCCACATATCGCAACATTCTCCCTTCCATTCTCTGTCTATAAAATATCAAATGTTTTAATCTCAACAATATGAATAATCATATTAAGTTTTACTTTCCAAGCTCCTTCTGATTACCAATAAAGCTTTACTAATTTACTCTAAGTGTGTACTGTAGCTTTGTGGCCACTAGAGGGGGGAATATAGCTATTCATCAATTGACAAGTTACCCTCTCTGTTCAGTGCACTCTGTGAATGCCACCTTGAATGCAATATGATCAAAAGTAAAGGGAATATAACATAGCAAAAAAATGAAAGGATGAAAAAATGAAAGTAATGTTATGGCAGTCAAGCTCACCTTCTTTGCCACTAACACATACGTTGCAGTAAAAATAGCAGCAACATGTAATTTAAGTTGAGCTACTTGTGAACAGACTGCATGTTTGAGTTGAGTAGTTCAATCAAAACGGGTTTTGCATTTAAATCTTTGCAATTTAATTGTTTAGAGGCCTGGAGAGGTATAAGTAGAAAAGGCAAAAAAAAAAACCCAAACACTTAAATTCACTCCACCACCTGTGGCTGGATACCCTTGCACTATGTGAATAGTGCAATATGGCAAGACAAGGTAAGGCAATTTCATTTGTGTAGCACCTTTCAACATTGTAATTGAAAGTGCTTTACATTTAAAGCATTAGCAAGAAACACATATCAAATTACATTTAGAAGTAAGATGACATTCAGAAAAATAAAAACAACAAATAGAATAAAATAAATAAATAAAACCAAGAATATCAAATGAATAGAAGTTACAATACAGTATAGGCAATTGAGACATTATTATTATTGCTTCCTGAAAGTTAACAATTAACATAAAAGTCCTCAGTCTTGATTTAAAAGAGCTGAGATTTGCAGCAGACCTGCAGTTTTCTGGGGGTTTCTTCCAGATATGTGGTGCGTAAAAACTGAGCGCTGTCCATGACTCTGGGGACACAGAGCAGACCTATCCCAGACCATCTGAGAGGTTGGATGGTTTATAGTTAATCAGAAGGTCAGAAATGTATTTTGTCCCTAAACCGTTCAGCGCTTTGTAAACCAGCAGTAGTATTTTAAAAATAAATTATTTGACAGAGAGGAAGCCAGTGAAAAGATCAGAGAACCAGAGTAAAATGATCAACTTTTTTGGTCTGAGTGAGGACTCAAGCAGCAGCGTTCTGAATTAACTAAAGCTGTCTGATTGACTTTTTAGGGAGACCTGTAAAGACATCATTACAGTCAAGCCTGAAAATAAATACATGGACTAGTTTTTTCCAAATCCTGCTGAGACAGTCCTTTTATCTTTGATGTATTCATTAGGTTATAGGAGGATGACTTCGTAAAACGTTTCTTTTATTGTGGCTGTTGAAGTTCAAGGTCCATGCTACACCTAAGTTTCTGGTTTGGTTTGTGGTTTTTAGCATTACCATTCGAAGCTGGGTGCTAACTTTTGACCGTTCTTCCCTGGCTCCAAAAACAATTCTGCTCCATCCAATCGTTGATTTGCTGTTGAGTCTGTTCAGTGCTTGTATTGGAATATTAGTCCCCTGGTGATATTATAATGTAAATTTGTGTCTTCTCTGTTCATTATGGTAACTTATTTTGTTGCTCAAGATCTGAGCCAGTGGAAGCATGTAGATATTTAACAGCAGAGGCTCCAGAATGGAGCCTTGCAGAACTCCTAATATCTGCTTAGATGTGTAATTATCTATAGACACAAAGACCCACCCAGTTTGCCAGACAGTCTAGGAGTATTATGTTATGACGTTATGATGTTATGACTGACATTCTACCATTGTCTGTGTTTAAGTGGATGTCATTGAAGACTTTAACAATAGCCATCTCGGTGCTGTGGTGTGGTCTAAATCCTGACCATACGGCATCAAAACAGTTGTTTATTTCCATGAAGTCGTGCTGTCAATTTACGTTCATAACAGCTAGCGTCTCTGTGTCGCCTGATGGAATTCCCCCTCATTATTCAGAAACTCTTCTTTCTCATTGTGTCAAAGGAGAATTAGTTAGAAGAAGAGAGCGAGAGTCTTGACAGTTCAAACAACATGAGTCACTTTCCACTTTCCACACACTTTCACACACTTGCAACCTGTGAGGTAGGTTCACCTCGGAGAGCACATGATTGTCTAATTTTGTGACTCACTGCTCAGAAATCCTCTCGCAGTGAGTCTTTGGTAACTTCCTTTCATGGTCAAATGTGTCCCTTATTTTTAATTTAGGAAATGATTACATTTACATTGAGATTTTTTAGGTCATTTACATTTACATTTAAATGAATCTTGATGTTGTGACAGGTACGAGACATCCTGTAGCTCTATATGTTATAAGTTGCCTTGGCGTGTGACCCTTTATAACCATTTCTAACCCCTGATCGCAGGTTACATAATGTCCATGAGCAGCTGTGAGAAGATCGACCAAAGAGATTGTTCTGTTCCAGTCCAAAAGAGGAAGTCTCCAGACTTTCACATGTAAAAAAAGAAGAGTCAGAAAAAGCAACCAGAAGTTTGTTCATGTGTCAATAAGTGTCAACTCACAAACCCACAAACGTATGTATTGCATAAGATTTCAATTACGACATTTAACGTGAATTTTATTTTCGCTTTTATTGTTTTATTATACAATAATGGATACATACCAGAATTTCATTCGATTTGTATTAACCCTCTGATGACTTAACAGTTTTACTATCTGTTTTTTAAAAAGTGGTCACAAATGTAATTTTCCCCAAAATTGAAATCCTTATCAGACTGCAGCTGCTGTGACGGGAATGCCATAAGAATAGGGGGAATGACATAGAGGGCCACTAGGGCGGGGAAACTACTTTGTAGTTAAGCAGTGCACTGACCCTTTTTACTGATATAGGTGAGGGTTTCCACATGCTGATAACTGCTTGGTGACGCTCCATGGTCTATGTTTAGCCCTTTATTGTGTCCAAACACTCGCAACTGAAAGAGGAGGAATGCTGCTCTTTCATCCAACTGCAGGAGCCTGTACTGAGATAAGATATGTTTATTTTAGTCATCATTAAAAGAAAGCACTGTCACACTCTGCTTGATCGTTGACAAGCTCCTTTTGTCATACTGTACATGATGTGATCACTGAAATAATAAAAGACTGAGATAGTTGACTCGAAAAGGTTATCTTTCAACAGTCAACTATTTTGATTGTTTATCGCCTTTTTAATGTACAGATACGTAACTCTCCACCTTTTTCTGTCTTAATGTCTCACAAAAAGCATATACACAGCGAGGCTGCACTGTTCTTATATTGGCTTGCAGTCTTTGACAGAATTATCTATGGCATTTAAAGACGGACCTTCCCAAGACTCTAAATGCCTCCTCGGTCTGCACCTGTTCCTGACCTCCAACCATATTTAGGGAACAGAGAGATACAGCCTTTTATAGATAAACTATCACATTATCATTATTAACCCTAGAGGCGCTAATATAATTGCCCATTGTCCTCCTTGGGACTGTTAACTGTAAGACATATGGTCATTTATTTGATTAAGTGGCGCCTAACTTGACAATCATGGTGACATTACGTTCTGAGGTGCACACCATGTACTTATGACGCAACCGAATCTTGTCCAGAAATCCCTTTCGTTTATGTCTCTCTAATCTGTCTAAATATCCAGCCGATGTGCTAATAGAACTGGTAAAAAAAACTGTAACGTTGAAATTAATTTCCCAGATTCCTAATTTCGCAACACAGAACACCACTGCTTCAAATTGTTACCACATAATGACCCTAACTGAGCCCATCACATGCTCACCTGACAAGCCAGGGGTGTGGCAACTCAGACGCTCTATAAATAAAAGCATGTCAAGAATTTCATTCATAACATGGACAAACCCCATCCGCAGAGCTTCACCACTCTCAAACCAAACCTACCTGTTGGGCTCAGGATGCACAGATCACGCACACTCCACCTACTCGTCTCCTGCAAGCTGCTGCTCCTCGTTTCTGTCTCCAGCCCGGGGGAGAGCCGGCCTCAAGTGGCCCACGAAGGCACACCTGATGTGGACAGAACGGACAGCCAGAGGATCCTGCTCATGGAGGCAATAAAGACGGGGATCCTGGGTTCGTTGGGTATGGACAGGGAGCCCCGGCCGCCCCGAAAGGCCTCGGAGGACGAGCTCAGGAAGATGTATCAGCTCTACAGGGAAAAAGTGAGAGAGATGAGAGGAAATTCCAGCCAGCCGATAAGGGAAACCTGGCATTCGACCATGTCTACTGTGCTTTTTCCAGCTACAGGTGAGATATTTGTTAGACAGGGAGACATCAGGAAGACAAGCAGGCTGATTTTAGTCTTTGTCACGCTTAAAAGACTGATGTGAAAAGCAGATGTGGAATGTTTGAGTGGGAGTATAAGAACGTTGCATGACTAAGGGAATCTCACACTGGGAATTTACCATTGCAATGTCAGCCAAAAGGTGTTGTGGCGAAATAGTTTAGAATAATCCTCACAGTTCACGCTCCAGGTAAAGATTTCTGACTTCCTGGAATGTATCTGTGTAGAGTTTAAACATTTGCGAAAGGCAGAAATAAAGGCACACCTTGTACATGATGTTACACTTTGAGCACAGGTTTTTTATCAAGGTCATCCACGAGCCAATAAATGACGAGAGAACATTGAGAGTCAAAATGACTATGCATTATTTTTCCACTCTCAGTTGTTCCAGATCATGATGTTTCCCCAAAGTACTTTGTCAAATCATTACAGGTAGTTGCCAACTTTGGTTCTAATGAAGTGTTTCTTAATGTTTCAGTGGAGCCAATAGAAGTGGTTCGGAGGGGAGAACACCCACATCCACGTACAGGTCAACGCCTCCAGTGGTACAGAGCTGTCTTCCACAAGAACCCCAATATCCAGACTGAGGTGACACTAGCTCGGGCTGAGCTGAAGATTTCCTGGCACATTTTAGACAAACCCACTTCGGTCGAGTCTGGGGCAAGACGAGAGATTAAAGTAAAAGTCAACAGGATGAAGCCGACCAACTCTGCTGTGTGGACACACATAAACGCTCTAATCCGTGTCAATGGGTCCAGCACTCGAGATGCGATATTGGACATCAGCCCCGAGGTGGAGCGGTGGAAGAGGACTGATGGCGATGAAGCGCTAGTTGTGGATGTGGGGATAGCCGTGAGAGGAAAAGACGCCCTCAGGGCAAATCCAACCATATCTTTGGAATTAGGCCTCACGCAGCCCAGACCAGCCCGGAAGACGAGGCGGCCTCGCTCCAACAAGGAGGACATCTGCGATGAGCGAGGATGGTGCTGCCGGAAGTCGGTCACCGTGTCCTTCAAAGACATCGGCTGGACGGACTGGGTGGTGGCCCCGACTGAGTACACCATGCATTTCTGCGACGGCACCTGCCCCCACAACTACAAGCCGGCGAGCATGCACGCGCAGGTGAAGTCGCGGCTGCATCAGATCACTAAAGGGGGGTCGCCTCGCCCCTGCTGTGTGCCGGCGGCCTACGAGCCCATGGTCCTTATGCACTATGGCAGTAGGGGGGATTTGAAGCTGACTCCCTTCGAGGACTTGATTGTCAGTAAATGTCACTGTGCCTGAGGAACTGTGCCTTTTTCATTTTTTTGCCACTAAAAGAAACATGTTACATGCTGGTTCTCAAGGGAACTTTGTATTGCAGCTGCATCATTGGTGTTATTACTGGTTAACTAAATAAAAAAATGCAGTTATTCACTATTACTTTATTTTGAAGACAAACACTAAACTGCTGCACAGAGCCCCTGTTTTGTCCTTTGCATTGTGGATCAAGCAGTAGATCTGTTCATTCATAGTTTTAGTTCTTCTATTTTATTTTTTCTTTCAACAAACGTACTTATTGTAAATGCCTTAAATGTATGTAAATGTATTTATTTCACGTTTTATGTATGGTCCGAAACTTATATGTGTTATGTTGCTGTAATTGTTTTGACTCACAGCATATTTTAGTACTATTTAATTTGATTGTCACTGTTATTATTTGAAGTACTGTATTGTTTTGTTATTTGTTGTCTTATACATTTCACTAATAATATGAAGACCTAAATAAATGATCTGATTCATTCACACTGAACTGTTGCACTTGAATATATCAACATTTACGTTTCATAATAAACACAGGAGCATGATAAGTTCTCATATTTGTCATTTATCCGAAGAAATACAACCACTGTGGATGACAAAGGTCAGAGAGAGAAAAAGCTTGTAAAGATATGATCACTTCTATCTAACCATGAATGACCTTGAGGTTGTGCTCACTGTGGCCTTGACCAGTAAATTAGGGGTCAAATCACTAGTTTACTTTGAAAGGGAAAAGCACCAAAAAAAGAGAGAAATATTTACTTGTGTAAACTCCAGACTGCTCAGATTACATATCAACGACGATACTGTAAATGCATTTTCATTGCAGATTATCAAAGCTTCTAGTTGTAATATTTACTCTCAAGTGCTGTTGAGATAAGTTATTAGAAAAAGAACAAATGATTACGTGAGATAGCCTACGATAAGTACGATCGCCAAGACAAGAAAAAGTTATTCAGATTGGAGAGATCCATCCATCGTCTACCGCTTATCCTGTATTCAGGGTCACGGGGGGGCTGGAGCCGATCCCAGCTGTCACTGGGCGAAGGCAGGGTACACCCTGGACAGGACGCCAGTCTATCACAGGGCCGTCATGTAGAGACAAACAACCATTCACACTCACATTCACAACTACGGCCAATTTAGAGTCATCAATGAACCTATCCCCATTCTGCATGTCTTTGGACTGTGGGAGGAAGCCAGAGAACCCAGAGAGAACCCACACTTACACGGGGAGAACATCCAAACTCCACACAGAAGGAACCCGGGCCGACCCGGGGATCGAACCCGGGACCCTCTTGCTGTGAGGCGAGAGTGCTACCCACTACATCACCCTAGACCCATTGGAGAGATATGAACTGAAAAAGTGCAGCTCTGGGTTTTGGTATCGAGCGGAGCACCAGGATGAGGTGTGATACGAAGTGAGTGAACTGACGTGAACTGAGTCAACTCCTCTGAAATGTTTATAGTTGAATCATTCCAAGTCGTGACACCACCACCCCTAACGAGTTATTAATGGTTTTTATCTTTGTATAGGTAAAGGTCACTGAAACATGAGCATGTGTTGTTTTACAATTAATAAAGTAGATGTATTTAAAAGTGGGGCGTTTTGAGTGACCCTGAACGACTGAATAAATAGGCAGACAAATAAAGAGGTGATTAATCAGAGCTGTAGACGCTGCAATTACGTTTTTCTGATGGTAAATCCAGACGTGTGCCCAGAAACCACTCACTCACCTCCTTGTTTTTATCCTGTTACTCTTTGTTTCAGGGACGGCATCCTCAGTTATTAAACAACTGTGGGTGGATGGAAAGCTTCTCAATCTTACATTCTGAAAGGTCCTGAGTTGCAGTACCACCCAAAGTATACACGTATAAAAGAATTAGGGACGGTATTTATCAAGGAACTTCTGTGTGTAATCTCAGATAGACAGCATGAACTCATTAGCCTTTGGTATTTGGCTTTCTCCCTGTTTTAAACTTCACCTTCCTGGAAATCTATTGATGAAATGAAATCCGGGATGGCAGGATACACAAATATAAAAATAATAGCGAAGAAAATCATGGTATGTAAACATCACAACCAGTCTCTTGTCATTACCCATCAGGAGAAGCAAACATCACACCTCTCCATTTTGTCACAAGCTTTATCTCTTTGTCTCTCTTCTCCGAATAGATATTTTAATTTTAATTAAACTTACACTTATATTTAGGTCATTTAGCAAACGCTTTTGTCCAAAGCATCATTTGTCAAAAGACGGAAACAAAGAAACCACAACGTATCATTGCCGATAAAGTAAGAGCTAAAAATAGAACAAGTGTCCTCATCTGAGTAAAGTAGTACCTTAAGAGCAACAGTGCTATATGTGTGTGTATGCAAAGAAAACATGCAGTGTTTATTTTGTCTGTATTTACGGTGTTTTATTGAAGATGAGCAAGAAAATAATATTTTCAATTTTTTTTCTATAACCTAATAAGAAACACAGAACAATATCAGTTTAGTTAAGACTTTTCAGGAAACACGATAGTTGAAATTAAGATAAAACAAAATGTCCTTAATATTGTGTTATTTGTGTTTCATCTTCATAGACTTATCTCAATAATTTGGTCTGAATAATAATAATAATGAAACCCTTGCAAATTGTGAATAATGAATCTGTCATTTTAAATTTACATTCTTTTAATTGTGGCTGGTAATCACAATTTACAGAACATTTTCTGAAAGCAAAACAAGTTTCAATGCAGTAAAATATATCGCATTTCTATAACATATAATACTATACATACCGTATAAATGCATACATACATGTATGCATATGCAGAAAGGTGGAGTGTTTAACATTCACATATACTCTTTTTATGCTTTTCAGTGTATCAAAAATCGTTTGTATTTCAAGATGTATTCATTTTTATTATTAAAAATATAATATTTTAATATGAATTCTCTTTGCTGCTAAAATATTTCCCAAATGCAACATTGCTGATAGAAAAAAGTAAATCTTGCAAGAGTTTACCACGCATGGGTAAATTACTGAACAATAATTAACAATTAGTAATTCCAGGCACATCCAGAGGAAGCAATAAAATGAAGAAATGTTATCAAACAATATCTCAAATGGATTGTTTTCAAAATGTTGTCCAATGTGATGTTAAATGAACTGTACCAAAAAAACAGCAGTAATCAAAGACCTAACAGAATATCTACAACAGCTCAAACATAATCGATTGACAACTTCAGACAGTATTTGTTTTTGTTTACATAAAAGAAGTTACACATTTTGGCCTTGAAAAGAAAGTATAACATTAACAATAATTAGAGATGTGAATCTGGCACAATATACACGTCTTCTTCTACGGAATCCGGGAGGATGGAGAGGTTACACGCCAGATCGTTACTGTATATTGCATCATCTGGTGAATCACACTGCAAGTACACATCCTCTTCGGCTTCACCGGGAAACCTGCAGACAAACAAGCGCAGCTGATAATGTTCCCATTAGAAAGCACTTTTTCAGCGACCCAAGGCAAATATTGTGTAAACTGTGTGGATTTCTCTTTCCCACTTTCTGTTCTTTGCTCAGAGGAAAACTCCCACACTGAGTCATCAGCTGACACGTTTGATAAATAGACTCTAAATCGTAGGCTACACAACAGCAGAAGGGATCACTACCAGATTCCAGCCAAGTTATGTGCATATAGTACGACTGGATTGTGCAAAATGGGGAAATTCAAAGAGCGCAGGCTACACAGTGTTTCATCATCTGTTTCCGTTCTGATCTCTTTTTGGCTGCAGTTTCATCTAAGTCATTTCAGCCTTGACGTTTCCTCCTGTTGTCCGACAAAGATCCTGCCTGAAAAACATTGACTAAAAGCTAAAAGCATGTAAATAGTTCAACCATAGCTCACCTGCTCCTGATGACTGCAGGCCTGTTGTGCCCAGTGGTAGTTGTCAGGTTTTCATAAATAGGGTTCTGTCCTGTTGGCTCGCCACTGATCATGCTGGTGTAATGATGGGAGTCATCTTGTGGCGTCTCTATATAATTCTCCCTTTTCTGGCTTTTCTTCTGTGCAGGCTGGAACATATTTCTTATTCTACTCTGGTATTTGTACACGATTACTCCAATTACGACTGCAAGCAGTAAAAAGAATAAGGTCAGCCCGACAGCTAGACCTGCCTGGGAGCTGCTGGTCCCCGGAGATGTGTGATTTCCAGGGATAATAGTGTGATTGAAGACCATGATCTGCACGTCTGAAAGTGACAACATGAAACTGAATAACTGAATGTCATTGTTCAAACTTGTTTACATTCCTAGATCATTTTAATCAAACGTTTTTAGTTACTTATTATTGCTCATTCAAAATGCCCTCTACAAAAAGATCATATATATTAGCTTCATGCGTCACTTGTAATTAAGTCACAAACAGAATTAAAGAAAAATTATTTAACTTCACAATACGTTCCAGGAAATGTTGTGGAAAAACCCTGCAAATTAAGCCAAGTTAAAGAGTTTTCTGTCCAAGTGTAGAGCAATAAAAACAGGGAACCTACCATACAAGGCTTCAACGTTGTGGGTCAAGGTCTGAGTGATGAGTGAAGTCATGAAGTCTGCCTTCAACACCTCACACTTGAAACGGTTAAGTTCCCTTTTTTCGAAATCATGGAAATGAGCAACGAAAACGCTGAAACTAGAAGATTTCCTTGTAAAAGCTCTTTCTGAAAATAGACAGCTGCTGACAGCATTGTTATATGAAACCTCATAACTCAATAGACCCCTTTCCTGAGCACTGAAATAGTTTTAACTTTTGCTTGATGAGACAATAATTATGATGAAATAATTGATTATGAACAACCAAAGAGTTTGGGCTAAATTGATATTGATTACTTTCGCTGGTTGAATATTTAATTCCACACCGTCTCCGTCACCCTTCCTTTCAAGCTCAACATCGTAGTGATCTATTGCCCACCTGGTCCTCTCTGTGACTCTTTAGATGAGATGATGCCCGCCTAAGCTGCTCCCCTGATGATGGCACACCACTCGTCATCCTCGGTGACTTCAACATCCAACCAGGGAAGCTGCACTCATCTGAATTCATTGACATCTTCTCCACATTTGACCTCACACTCCCCCCTTTCTCCACCCAACCACCGGGCGGGGAAAAACCGAACAGGTTGGGGGTCATGCTTGATGAGCAACAATCATTGGGATAAACATAAATAATAGCTGCAATCGGAGGGAAGAGAGATATCTGTTACAAGACGGTGCTCCCCGTGTCTGAGTCCAAGTTACACCTGGAATATTTGTCTCATCTTCATCACTGATCAGTAATATAGCGAAGTCCTGCCAAAACAGATGAAGCAAAGTTTCAGTAGCATTGATCTCACACGAAGAACAGTTCAATGGTTAGGAAATGTGAGTTTGGGTCTGGGCTGGAAGGAACGCATATACTCTTATTACTCTCATCGAGTCATTTTTGGGGTACTTGGCCTACTTTTAAGAGTCTTCTTTCAAGTGTGTTATTTCACTCATACTATGCATCACATCATGTTATCTACTTTGCTACTTTTTAAATCACCATTCAGATACCTGTCTTTTTTTTTTAAGATAAACTGACATTATTGTCAATATGATGTAATCTAATTATTGGATGCAGTTTTCAATGTTGAGTTTATGTTTATTATTCCGATAAACTATAAACACACGAAGATAAAAACAAGTTCACTCACAGTTAAAGTAGTGTTTGCTCTCATCTGCATGTCAAGCTACATTAATAAATGATATGAGAACCTGTCATCATGCTGTTAAAGGTGAAACTCAACCCCCCCTCACATACACATACATGAACAGCTGGTCATCTCCTTCAACAGGAACTTTAACCCCCCCTGCTGTTAAATTCACTCACCACATGCACAATACACCAAACTATAATCGGACTATATTTCCCATCATATTTGTGCTACAGAATTTGAAGAAAAGGGGATAAACTGATGCTTGAAGTGGTGATTTCCTCCATTGCTGTCTGGTTATTTCCTGGTTAACCCAAGTCACACATCTACCGGTGTCAGGTGGTGCAAGAGAAAGTTTCGGTCTTGAAACAGTAACACCATTAACAGTATTAAAATAGCACGATGGATCTGCAGGCCTCCTTTGGTGGGTTCATCTGTCACCGTAGCTCCTCACTGATCCTCATGTCATGCCAAATCTACAAGAAAGATCCCTCCTCCGTTGATTTAGCACATGTGTTTAGTTTTTTCTGTTACTGTTTTTTAAAGGTGCCTTTTTCTGCATGAAGTATGCTATATAAATAACCTTGACCTGACTGGATCTTTGGGTGTTTTGCCTGCTGGGCCAAAAATGTTCAATTTAACATTTGATCAGAACATAATTCATCTGTGGCTCTTGCATATGTTAAGAGTGGACTCAACTGGGTTACCATTAGGATTTGGGACAAAGAAAAAAAATGTCAGCTATTGTTGGAGACACAAAAACGTTGTTTGGGTGAAAAAATCTGGGTTTACTGAAAGCAGGCGTGTTTATTTCAATTCAAATGGTAACAGGAACATTATGGAAACATCTAGTCCACATGATGGTGGTCTCAACAATGAACTTTCTATACTTGTCTTTGGTTTTCTCATGCCTTCACTCCACACCACATACACCAACAACCTTCTGTACAGTGCAAATAATTGCGCAAAATAGTGGTTTAGTGGTGAAAAAAAAAAAAAAAAAAAAAACCAAGAGAGGAGGCTCTCAGACTTTCAGGTGTAAGTGAGAAAGTGAAGTGAAAGTTTCCCTTTGTGCTGTTCACTACTTCAACCCTCTGAGATGTAGCATTAATGTGGTGTGTTTGCATAAAAGATTAAGGTTAACAATATCTGGTCAAGGACAGCTGCAGAACATGGTTTCCCTCATTTTTCCAGGCCGTTACAAACAGACTCAACGTCAAGGCTTCCCTCACGAGGGCTTATTCAGCAATAACAGACTCCCCCCATCTGCCCTGGAGTCGCTTCTCTTTCTATGTTACCATGGTTACCTTACAACCAAATTACACTCTCCTGGATGGCAAGGGAAACATCTCCACTGTGCCTTCAGTGCCTGTAAAGACAACCAAATAGAAACCATCAATGTAGGTGTGGGATTTGGACTCTCAAACCAAATGCTTGAGATGTTTTATGTGCTTTGTGCATTTTAATTTGCATATATATATATATATATATATATATATATATATATATATATATATATATATATATATATATATATATATAAAGCTCATAGGCTGCTTTCTGCTGTGCATGCAGCTGAAAGTGAAATTCCCAATGCAGTGAGGAAAGATGACTGGACACGAAAAGGTATTTTTACTCCTGATTGATTTATTATATCATTAATTGCGGGAAAGGCTTAACACACGTGAAATTCTTTCTCTGTCATAGGGCTAATTTGTCTCCACGTGAGTACGTCTCTCACAGACGGGCCATTCACCTTTTGAATCTATTCATCTGGAAAGCAGTGGGATACACTGTTGTGACAGGTTTTATCTTGAGTCAGCAGGGAGTCATACATCTCCAGAGGAGGCCACTTTGCCTAATGTCACTTATATTGAGGCCAATTCAGACAGGGAAGGTAATTCTTTCAATAAAAAAAAAGAAAAAGAAAAAAAAGAAAGAAGCCTAAGCTTAATTTAGCTTTATACACAAACACATCCTCAACTTCCTCACAGCCCACATTTAGGTGTCAAAACGTCTGTGACAGAATCCTCCATCTGGTGCCACTAATAACCGTGTTCTCACAGACTTGTCACACTGGGTGAGAGCATCGCTACAGAGACTAAAAGTCACCGCCAACAACAACAACAACAACAACAACAACAATATTCTGTTGTAATGTTAAGTAATTTGTTTTAACACAAATTCGTGTTCAAAAAGTGAAATGTGCGGTTGTTCCGCAGTCCAGATGTGCGGTGCGCCTCCACAACACCCCCGCGCAACGACGTGAGCACGCAAAGCTTCAATGACTCGGCTGCGTCAAGTGGGCCAGAAACAACGGAGTTCATACCGGAAACTAGACGATTGCGGCTTCAAAACAAAAGCAGGCTGTATCTTGTCGCAAACCTGCCCAACAACAAATCTGTTTCAGTCAGGCAAGAATGCTATATAAATTGACTATATAATCACATAATTAACATAAAGGTGAGCAGCTGCAGTGTTATCAAGGGCTATCAAGGACACAAGAAATGCAGGGATTTACTAATGTGAAGGAGTGACGGTTATGATTAACAACACAATGAGCAAACTACAAATATATTTCTCCCATAACCGTACCAGTGAGAGTGCCTTCTGTTTATTTCAGCCTAAACTGCCACACATAACCTCTGGATATTATCATGGCAAACTCTCTCCATCCATCCATCGTAGCTCTCTCTTAAAAATAAATGAAAGACCTTTTTTGTTTAAATCTTTTTTTTTTTTGAGTAATGTTATTTGTATCGCTGTTGTTTATTCTCATTCTGTTGACTTTAATTTATTTTCAACATGTTATTGTGAATGAAGCAGGGGCGGATTGGCTCCTGATGGCCAATCCGCAACTGGCCTAGGCAGCCCAAAGCTGTGGCCATTGTGGTTAACATTCGTTGACTTGGGTTTGCCACGCCCCCTTCACCTGTCAATGAAACACTGCCTGCGACAGAGAGATGCATGTGGCTGCCAGGTTTGGCTGTTGGTTTTCAGGAGTGAAACTCGATGGAACAGAAAAAACATAACGCAAAGGTGCCACAAAAATCCTTATCCCTAAAACCAGTATAAAAGAGAAACATTGCAACAACAAACAAATAATTGAATGTCTGTTTTATTTTTAAGACTCTTACAGTAGATATCAGTAGATAAGTTTAGTTTAAATATGTTTTTCTTGGTGGTCTAAACAAAAGAGATACTGAAGAAGGATGATGATTATCTGTGAGAGTATGTTAGTTACTTAGGGAGTCAAGGGTCAATAGCTAAAGTTGCCCCCTAGTGGCTGATTGGGTCACAGGCAGTATCATTTTATTCTAATTTTGTTTGGTATCATTTATGCCTGGCAAATTGATGAGTCCAGTCCAAAGTATTGCAGTAATGATCTATTAACATCTGTTAAAATCACAGATGCTGCTAAGTTTGTATCTTACATATACGGCATAATTAATTTACAGCTAATTGGTGTTATATTAAACTCAAAAACGAATTTTTTTTTGTATTTTTTTTTTATGGGAAATATGGTTTAATATGACGTTAAAATGCATGATTTTTTTTTTTCAAATACTGTGGGTTTTTTTTGCCACCTCTGCCTCCCCATTCCCGCCCCCTGTAGAGGGGGCCAATAAGGAACAAATTCCCAGGCCGCTTTTCGCCCCAGTCCGCCCCTGGATTGAAGCATGACAAACCAAAGAGACCAAAACAAAGAAGGTAAATGTTTACCAGCAGCAGTGCTGCTTTATTAAATTGGTTACGGTGGTCAGAAACCTCTTAACACAACTTTACACCTCAGCTCCTCCGTGGTTGTGTTTTGTTTTGCTCAGTTCGTCCTCTCTAACCGGAAGTGGCGCGTGCTCGTCGCGTGCCTCTTGACTCTGACCATTGAGGGAAAACGGAGCAGAAGAGCGAAACATGGCGACTTCGAACAATCCGCGGAAATTCAGCGAGAAAATCGCTTTGCATAACCAGAAGCAGGCGGAGGAGACAGCCGCGTTTGAAGAAGTGATGAAGGACCTCAGCATTACCCGGGCGGCGAGGGTAACGACCACACTTTTTTTACACCCCTCTTTCCCTCTCCTCCCGCCTCTTCTTCGTTTGTTTTCGGCGAGCTGTCAAATAATTGTGCATTTGTCGCGCGGAGCCGCACGCAGCCTGGGCAGTGGAGGTAAACAATAACAAACGACGCCTCCTGCCAGCTGTGGCCCCCTTTTTCTCCCGCGGAGGACGACCAGCAGAGGTGGCAGGAGCTAACAGTCCTGTAGCGTACATATCGGTGACAGGGACCCTCGTCCGAAAAAGTTATTCGTTTTTTTTGTCCCACGCAAGTCGAAAGCAAAGGGGCGTGCACGCGGATCTGACAGCCCGCGTCCGACTGCAGCGAGGATTCTCTCCTCGTCTCTGCTCTTGAGGCGGATCGACTAATCGACGTTATCCACTACAATAGTGATATGTATTCTGTAATGTTAAATAATCGATGGTGTGCTGTGTGTGGGGCGTACGTGGTGGTGATATACGGCGAGGTGCTCGTGACTTGTAAACTTGTCTGACAGGTCTTCAGGCCCGTGCGCACCGCAACATGATAGACGGACATAAACAGCAAAGATGAAGGCAGGCAGATTATGTGGAAAATTAAACCACATACAGCGCAGGCCTCCAAAATAAATCCTTCGGAGGCAGGGCTTCAATGGTGACTGCTGCTGCTGCTGCTGGGCGAGAGCATGATGGGTAGACAGACTACAACTATACAGTCAACATGGAGCTAATGCAGCTTGTTGTGTGCCTTCACTGTCAATAGAAGAAGAATGTGCAAACACAAATCTGCATGTGTTGTCATCCTATATATGGAGCTGCTACAGGATTCTCTCTCTGATGAAGAGGCTACCTGAAATATATTATAGCACACAACTCTTCCTCAAGGTCTTTTCCACAAAAGGCACTTTGACTTGTCACCATATGGTGTAAAATAATACAGTTAATTATGGCAGAAATCTATTTAGGTGTGTTGGTTTCAGGGTCTTGGTGTTGTTATTCCTGACACCTGTGCTTTCCCTACAATGTGATGTCAAAATGTCCTGTTTATGCAGCTTTAGCATATCTGTGGATTAATCCCTGATTAATGACTAAAACTGCACTTTATTTGTTTAATGATGACTCGGTTTGGTTGGAATGACCATGTTGTTATTGATGTGGAGACATACTGGCTCATCTTGAGTGATTTTGTTTGTTTTTTTAGATTTTATTTTTCATTGAATGCGCCGTCAAATAACAGGAGGCTCTAGCCAAAGTTAGACTTGTGTGAAGTGGGCCTCCGGTTTAGAGTTTCATCCCTTTCACCCCTCTCTCCCCCCCCCCCCCCCCCTCTCTCCGCCTCTCTTCTTTCTCTACTCGTCTTGCCCTTGTTGAAAAGATTTGGATTGTCTTCTTCCTGATCCTGAAATGTTCCAATAAGTAATCCTTTGTCAACAGAGCATAGCTACAAATGCGGTTAAAGAGATGCACTGTGAGGTCGGAGGCTTATCAAAAGTAATGCAGCCGTAGTAAATGTTATTATTAGATTTTCTGCCCTGCCAACAGTGAGCAGTGGGCTTGCATGAGACAATTTAATTGACCGGTTATAGGTTCTCCAATGGGAGATGGAACTGGAGGTTGTTTGGAAATAAACGCGGTTTTAAGGCTTGAACGAGTTTGCTTTTGGAAAATGCGGCTGCGTGCGAGTTGGGCCCCTGTTGAATCATCCCGTCTTTACCACCTGAAGTGTCTCATCTTTTCACATGTAAAAGTGTCTGAATTCACACTGCAGTGCTGTGGGGACTGCTGCAAATGTAGAAGCGTACATCAAACTATGCCAGACAGGCGCGAACAGGTGAAGAAGAAAAAGATCAATAAGCATGGGCGTTTCAGTGTTGCTGTCTCATTCGCTCATTTACAAGTACTGGGGTTGGATCGCTATAACGGTGGATAAATATCCCTTTTGCTTTCTTTTTGCTGTCATTATTGATGTTATTATTGATTGTTGTTGTAGGCCTGTGGTGAGTTTAGTGCCACTTCATTGTTTTTCTGTTGCTGGAGCCTGAACTTGCGTTGACTGAGAAACAGCCATATTTATTCCTCTTGTAAAGTTCACACAACGGCCTCTCGTCTTACCGGTGCTGTTCTGCTTCCAGTTACAGTTGCAGAAAACTCAGTACTTGCAGCTGGGACCGAACCGTGGCCAGTACTATGGAGGATCTCTGCCAAATGTCAATCAGATTGGAAACAGCACTATGGATATGCCTTTTCAGGTGAGGGACTGTTTGCATGCATTTATTTTTCTATCTTTTCAACAACAATCGAAACACCGCATGAGTACTGGATTTGCTTTGAATGTTGGCGAAGGAGCATTCTATTTCTACCAGGACCTGTTATCCATTATCTCTGTGGCTGAGTAATATCCTGCAATATTTATTCAACCTGTAGCTGCTCTGTAAAAATGTTTACATTTGCTTTTTTAAGCAGCTGGTTAATGAGATCCTTGTTTCCTGGGTTAAACACTCTGCTCCACAGGAGATGCATACTCCCTGTTTACATATGAGCAACAAGAGCACTTTGTTTACAATAAATAGCAGAAGGCAAAGTAAAGAGACCAACCCACAGACTACATGAGTTGTCTGTTGTACCTTAGTATAGAGGATTTCTAGCTCCTCTACAGAGGTCTATGGCAAAATAACAAACACTGTAATCAACATGATGGTGTTATTGATATGTATGAGATAAAGCAATGGTGTTCTGTAGCATACCAAAAATAAATCGGCTATATTTTCTGTGGAAGGAGTCCCTCAACACATTCATTGAACAAACATGGGTTGGAAACACAATGTCCTTGCTTTTTATTTTCTGAAGTTGTGTCAAAGACAGGAAGAACTGTTGCCACAATTTATTTTTATTAGGTTTGTGTGGGGAAATAATGATGTTATGTTAATTTAAAATGACAAGTGAACAGTGGTATGTTCTAAATGGGCCGTGGGGGAATTTTGAAGTTGTGTAATAATGAATCTTCTTAAAAAAAAAGAAAATATGAAAGATTTGAAGGTTGTGTCTTATGAAAATTATAGGAAATAATTGGGAATGTGTTCCTTGTTGTAGTGTCTCTTCATGATGTCCACACGCACAAGCTGGGAATCACGCTAACTTATTCTTTCACATTTTTTATTTTTCTGTGTGATGACGGCTATGTTGTCAACTCTGCCAGTCTGTTTCTTAGTTTTTCTTTTTTTCAGTCAAAATGCACTTGAAACAATCTCTTGCTTTAGGAATCCAAAGGTATTGAAGCTTAACATCAAAATATGTCATTTCCAACCTTTGCCCTATATATCTTCATTTCCCATTCTATCCTTAAATGTATCTGATATATTGCTATGACATGCATGCAACATAAATATGATGCTGTTTTAAGGTTAAATGTACGGTGGCCCTGAAGGGCAAACGACAACCGCAAATAGAAAAACACAACAACATTAACAAAAACACAATCACATTAACAAAAACACAATCACAAAAACAAAATCACAACAACATTAACAAAAACACAATCACATTAACAAAAACACAATCACAACAACATTAACAAAAACACAATCACATTAACAAAAACACAATCACAAAAACAAAATCACAACGACATTAACAAAAACACAATCACATTAACAAAAACACAATCACAAAAACAAAATCACAACGACATTAACAAAAACACAATCACATTAACAAAAACACAATCACATTAACAAAAACACAATCACAAAAACAAAATCACAACGACATTAACAAAAACACAATCACATTAACAAAAACACAATCACAAAAACAAAATCACAACAACATTAACAAAAACACAATCACATTAACAAAAACAAAATCACAACAACATTAACAAAAACACAATCACATTAACAAAAACACAATCACAACAACATTAACAAAAACACAATCACATTAATAAAAACACAATCACAACAACATTAACAAAAACACAATCACATTAACAAAAACACAATCACAAAAACAAAATCACAACGACATTAACAAAAACACAATCACATTAACTTCTACCGGAAAAGGAAGGTACCTTCAACGACATGGACCAATGCTGATTGGACCAAAGAATGTCCGTCTTTTTAACAGGTGGGAAGGGCTGCTTTACGCCACACCAGGTAGTTTACGGCTCGAACGGCTTTCATTTAGCATCAGATGAAGAGTTGAGATGTATTGCCCTCACTGTGGCAGAAAGGTGCCTGAAAACCTTGTTGAAAGGCCTAACTTTTGTGGGTATTGTGGCAAGGGGCTTCAAGAAATGCTTGGCGATGAACTCACCGACACAGCTACGCCTTCAGGTAAGTTAAACTAATGAAACGTTAATTGTGGCCAATGAAGTAGTGAATGGGCTCTTCAGACCCGGTGATCCGCAGGCAGGCTACATGGCTGCATAAAATGAAGAATAGTGTTGAAAACGATATATTCTGGCACGTCATTGGTGTATAGCCGGTAACATTGAATATCATGGAGTATACTGGCTTTACTTGTAGGAAGGGGGGACATTTATCTCTGTTTGATAACTTGAGACGTAGAAAGGCCAGGTTTGCTAGTTATCAAAGAAAAAGGTTGAAGGTGTCTCGTTTTTTTTTCTTTGATAACTAGCAAACCTGGCCTTTCTACGTCTCAAGTTATCAAACAGAGATAAATGTCGTTTTCAACACTATTCTTCATTTTATGCAGCCATGTAGCCTGCCTGCGGATCACCGGGTCTGAAGAGCCCATTCACTACTTCATTGGCCACAATTAACGTTTCATTAGTTTAACTTACCTGAAGGCGTAGGTGTGTCGGTGAGTTCATCGCCAAGCATTTCTTGAAGCCCCTTGCCACAATACCCACAAAAGTTAGGCCTTTCGACAAGGTTTTCAGGCACCTTTCTGCCACAGTGAGGGCAATACATCTCAACTCTTCATCTGATGCTAAATGAAAGCCGTTCGAGCCGTAAACTACCTGGTGTGGTGTAAAGCAGCCCTTCCCACCTGTTAAAAAGACGGACATTCTTTGGTCCAATCAGCATTGGTCCATGTCGTTGAAGGTACCTTCCTTTTCCGGTAGAAGTTAATGTGATTGTGTTTTTGTTAATGTCGTTGTGTTTTTTGTTAATGTGATTGTGTTTTTGTTAATGTTGTTGTGATTTTGTTTTTGTGATTGTGTTTTTGTTAATGTCGTTGTGATTTTGTTTTTGTGATTGTGTTTTTGTTAATGTGATTGTGTTTTTGTTAATGTTGTTGTGATTTTGTTTTTGTGATTGTGTTTTTGTTAATGTGATTGTGTTTTTGTTAATGTCGTTGTGATTTTGTTTTTGTGATTGTGTTTTTGTTAATGTGATTGTGTTTTTGTTAATGTTGTTGTGATTTTGTTTTTGTGATTGTGTTTTTGTTAATGTGATTGTGTTTTTGTTAATGTTGTTGTGATTTTGTTTTTGTGATTGTGATTTTGTTAATGTTGTTGTGTTTTTCTATTTGCGGTTGTCGTTTGCCCTTCAGGGCCACCGTATAAATGTGACTGAAACGCTCCAATTGACATCCAAGTAGGGGAAGTACTTATTTGGACGTTTCCGCAGATGGAGCTCGGTGTGACTTAACGCTGTTGTTTCCCCATCAAAGCTCAGTTCTTCCACGAATCAGCTGATGAATGATGGCCCATGCAATTATTTCTCAAAAAAAAAAATACTTCAAGAAACTCATGTGGACAGAATGGAACGGGCACCTCCCAGATCTTCATTTTTAGTTTCACAGGCATTTTCCAATTTTCCGCTGTCATTTTTGCCCCGAGCTCCAATGGCTTTCATCCCTGTTCTGCATGCAGCTCATTTGATGCCGGAGCTCAGATCACAGGTTTATACTCTGTGGGCCAAGGACAGTGGAACTGGTGCTAGGCTACATGAACTGATTTTTTTTTTCTTTTTTTTTTAATTAATGACTTCAAAGCTCAAGATAGGATTTAGTTGTTTTTGCATTTAATATTCAGCCCCTGTCCAATACAGCAGACTGAACACACAAAGAAGATTACTTATAACTGGAGTGTAATGCTCATACTTTGATCAATTAATTCTATTTTCTTCTGCCTTTATTTGTCAGAATTCAGGGCTGGACTCGAATAGATCGACGCGTCACCACGGGCTTGTAGACAGAGTCTACCGGGACCGAAACCGCATCACATCACCCCACCAGAAACCCCTGTCCGTGGACAAACATGGACGCCAGATATCCTTTAAAACCCTCCATTTGTTATGCTGATCACGTAGATACTGAGGTTAGATACCGTCTTTGAGGTGGAAAGCTGTTGAATCTATACCCACTGTAGGAATTTTAATTATTCTGGTTGATGATTCTTCGTAGTGTACAAGCAAGAATAATAAAGATGGAAGCTGTCCCGTCCTCACATTGGCTTTAGGGAGACGTTAATCACACCGTGCACGCCCACGCGGGCCTGAGAAGAGGTCTAATCAGGTAACGGGAGTGAAAACACCTGGGGGGGGATTTGCAGGGCCTTCGCTCTCATTACTGTGCTGTAGAATTAGGTTTATTCAAGTCTGTGGGTTGACTGTGTGACATTTCATCAAGATAACCAGCAGGTGCTCGCTGTGCAAATTGAAGTCAAAAATATGAAGCAGAGCTCATACAATTTTCGAAGCTACGTTTATGATTTTTTTAATTTTTTTTATTCCAGTGACACACATTAAATGTAGCTCTTGGATGTAACAGATGTGTCCGTGGAATTATTGAACCTGTAATGAATTATGATTCTGTCTGTAATAAGCATGTAGAATGAGCCTGTCGGGATTGTAGATTACGCCCTGACAAGTGTCGGATTGTGATGTTAAACTCGCCGTTCATTATCCCTCACTTTTGTCACGTTCTGCTTGATTTTATCTCCCTGCGTTGAAATGTTTCACAGGACTGAATGCTTTCAATGTGCCAAAGACTCTCCAGCTGTATTTTCTTAACCTGCCTCTCACATTGACAGCTGTCCATATGGTTCAGTATATCTGTCACCACCACCTGATACCAGCTGGAGGAGGTAAGACGGCATGCGGAGTACAGGTCCCACATGACTGTATATCCTCCTGTTTACTCCTTTAATAATCATCGTCATAAACACTAATTATTCTGACTTACACCACGCTGCTTTGCGTTATCCGTATTGCATTATTTCCTGGATGGTAGAACATGCAGGGTCCAATCAGCACAAGACACAATGGGAACATAATAATAATCTTAACTGCTTCATTGCACATTTAGTGACTTCAAAATTGTATATATATACAGGATGACGCATCAGATTATTTTAGATCATTGTGCTAAAAATCTTTGATATAATGCCTAAAGTGTGTTGATTGTTGGCTTATAATATTATTTTAAAAATTATATGAATTTATGTTGCATACTTTTTGCTTGTTTCTTTACTTTTCTTGATTATATAACTTCATGTTTACTGAGGTGAGATTCCTGCTATTTGTTTTTTTTAAATCCTTCCAAAATCTTAGTTAATAATTATCAAAAGAGTTGGCAATTATTTTTCTGCCTATCGACTAATTGATTAGTCAACTAGTCCTGGTTCAATGGTAATAATTTGTTTGTGCTGTATTTGTGCATTGCGTATGAGTGATGAGTCGGGTCTTTGCTCGACAACAGACCCTATGTCTTCCTTAGATTTTACAATTTGTTGTGCTGTGTCATTTCTTTTTTTAATTCTTGTGCCGCAGGACAAACTCTGACTCAGCACTGCACCAGAGCACATTAACTCCTGCCCAGCAGGCCTCTTTCACTGGAGGATCACAGGAGCTCCAGCCAAAAAGAGGTACGCATTATCTCAACATGTTCTTTTTTAAGGAGGAACTTTCAAGAAGTCAGTGTACATGGGAACCCGCCCAGTAAATTCATGAAATACTGACCAGTACATGGAGATAAGTGTAACACTGTGTTATAGTAAGCTCATATAGTATCCAGTTAACACATATCTGTAAAC
The DNA here is from genome assembly GCA_029853015.1 of Chelidonichthys spinosus. NCBI lineage: Eukaryota > Metazoa > Chordata > Actinopteri > Perciformes > Triglidae > Chelidonichthys > Chelidonichthys spinosus. Next base: position 13,735,126 of record CM056827.1, read on the forward strand.
AGGTTTGCTTCTTAATCCGACTGCTCTGGTGTTTTCCCTCTATTATCTGCTGTAGGGACAGTAGGTGGTGGGCGGCCCTGCTTTCTTATAAGCCTATTCTTTTTTTTTTTTTGGTTTTATTTTTTGGTTCAGTCGAGTGCCCTCCAACGTGTAATAAAAGGGTTTGAATCTGGCTCTGAAGGCAGAGGAGGAAATGACTGCTGAGAAGACGGAGTGCATCCAAGTGTCTGATGAATTTTACTGCTAATGGATGATATTTTTAGTATTTTAGTTTGAGGAGCAGTTTGGTTGAGTTTGAATAAATCACTCTGATCCATTATTGCCATTCTTATCTTTTTTGCTTTCTTTCGTCTCAATGCTTTTTCTATTGCATTTAAATATCACTTATCATATTAACCGAGGACATTGGGGCTGTGATTGTTATGAGCTCAAACATTCTGGATATTTGTAAACCCGGGAGACTAAGGACATGTATTTGTTGTCTCTCCTTCTCCCCCAGTTCTCTTGCTCACTGTGCCAGGAGCTGAAGCAATTAAACAGGAGGATGATGAAGACGGACAAAACCAGAACTGGGAGTGCAAAAAGGTGGAACACATACATATTCATCTATCAGTTTTTATCTGTGGTCTTCATAATACTCCAGTTTTATTATTTATTTGTCTCTATAGAACATTTCAAGGTCTAAGCCTGGCAAAGTTCCAGGGATCCAGTGAGTATTTTATTGTTTTTCTTTGTGTGGAACTGGTGTGAGGAAATGTTTCCTACGGTATTTAAGCTTAAACTTAAAGTGCACATTTACGTATGAACACAACAGAGCTTTAAATTGAAGCCATCTGACTGCAGTTAAACATCATTTTCATTTACTCTGCCAAAGAAATAAGTGTGTGCAGCCAAAGCATTTGCAAAAAAAGTACCAATGGCCAAATATCTCTGGAGTTGTTTGTATTGGAAAACATTCCCAAGCTCAGTGATAAGAAGCCCAGTGTTTAGGTTTCTGTGCCTACATTTCGTCATCGGAATCAGCCAGCTGGGTGTGACAAGACGTGTTCACTGCATCCATCTGTTGTCTGCAGCATATTCCCGTCTCCGGACCAGCAGCTGATCGCCTCACTAAAACCAGCAACCTACAACACCGGCGGTTCTCTTCCGGACCTGACCAACATCCAGTTTCCTCCTCCGCTGCCCACGCCGCTCGACTTAGATGATGCGGCGGTCGCCTCGTTCGGCTCCTCCGACAGCACACAGGCCCTGGCAAACACGCAAGGTAACACCGCCAACAGCGGTCCGCTCACGTTGAACACCGAAAAACAGTCTCAGAGATAGTGAAGGATATTAATTAGTTTTAGTTGTTCAACATTTAGCACTCTCTGGTGCCAGTTTCTCCATGACTTTTGTGTGTGCTTTTCAAACCCTCTTTACTTGTGTCGTTTTTCTGTGTACTGGGTAGGAGTGAACACCTCTCAGCCCACAGTAACCATGGAAATGCAGCCTGGGCAGCACAACATGGTTCCTCTCATCCTAAATGACTCCCACCAGCACCAGAACCTGCAGCTCTCCCCGACATCTCCACCTCTGTCTCTGTCTCAGGTGCAGCCATGACCTCAGCTTTCCTTACAAAAGCAATCATGCTGGCTTCATTGATTATTATTTCAATTTATGGTCATTTATGTTTAACAATCCCTGACGATTCAAAATGACCTTCTGCTGTGTTAGGGTTATGAGGTTATGTTTGTGGTGTAAAAATGCCAAGAATACGCAATGTGTCAGTAGGTTTGTATTAAATAATTGGTTTTATAGATCCCGCGACCCTGAATACAGGATAAGCGGTAGACAATGGATGGATGGATGGGTTTTATAGATTGATTTATGGCTTATAAAGGGGAAATCAGTCATTTAAGCAGGGATAAATGAATTTTGCATAAAGCATCAGAACCTCATGTCTTATGTGTTGCTGTGCTCCCCAAGGCGGCCATCAACGCCATGAACCTTGAGCAGCAGCTGTCCCAGTATGCCTTTTTCAACCAGCAGCCGTCGTCCCAGACCCACCAGAGCCAGCAGGTGAGTTTCCCTCCGGTTCTCGATCCTTCAGCCTTGCAATCACAACTATTCAACTCAACTCCTCTGTGAATTACGTGCAAGAGTGTTTGTACAATTATTGCAGTATTTATGCAAAGTGGTTACATTGGAACACTTGATTTTACCAATCACTGCTGTTCAATGCAAAAAAACAGTCCATTTGGAGACTAAGTCCAAAGGGTTTGGAGTCTAAAAGGTCATCTTCTTTGTAAATCTGTTCATGCTTATGGGATTTTATTAACCCCAATGTAGATCTCAAATCTAAATCCAGCAAGCTTTCAATAGTTGGGACAGCATCCAGATGTGAGCAGAATGACTAAATCAGTGAAATAAACAACATCTGGGGAAAATATATCCTGTATATCAGGCTCTTTGTTCTTAATGAAAGCAAAGTGACCTTCAGTTATTTTTTTCAGTTGTATTAGTTTTATTTATCTGAAGAAAGGGAACATTTTATTCCAGAAAATACTACCTTAAATACATTTATAGACATTTAGTCTCACACTAAATGGCACAGACCTCGAACATATTTCTTCATTCTGGTTTAGTTGTGGTTGAACATAAATCGACTGCATATGAATGCAGAATCAGTAGACAACCGGACAAGATTTTGGTATGGGAAGCATTGCGGTTTCCATTTGTCGTCTCAGTAGTGTTGACCAATCGCAGCAGGCTTTGGTTGAATGGGGAGAGTAAATGAGGCGGGACACATTAGCTGAAAATGAAATCTCAAAACCCACCAGCTACTGTCTGATGTTGATATTGCTTTTTATTATACATATAATCGTTTATAGAGATGAGCCGTTGCCATTACGACCCCCCAAAATATTGTCCGTTCTCCCCAGAGGTTGCATCGTCTGCTGATGTGTTCTGAGATTGGAGGAGACAAAACTGTTACCGTCTCTCCATCAATGATTGCACTACGTGCAGAGTTCCCACCAGAGAACATTTTAAAAGTAAAAGCAAATATATATCTGCTCATTAAGATGTTGCACCCAGATCCATCAACTTACCACAGCAATGTGTCCTCAGATCCCAGATCACTTCACTTGCTGAAGAAAACTCCTTTGAAGAAATTTTCTCTGATGTACAGAAACAGCAGATCATGAATAATGAAATAATGATTCAACCGTGGTTTGTTGATCAGGTCATGAGTAAAAGAATGAAGCCTCTATGATGTATTATTCTGAGTAAAGTTAAGTGTTCTCAATAGAGTTATCAATATTTTGTGCAGAAAAAATGCCATGGTCATATTTGATGTTTATGTGGATACAAACACATATCAGCCAACATCCTATAAAAACAGATAGTGATGTGCTTAATGTGTGATATTAAATATTAAAATAATTGACGGCGACACAATGTCTGTCTTATGACCCCACTCTTGATTCTCCAGCAGACAGGTCTGGTCCAGCTGGCGTCCTCCATGAACTCCTGCTCTACGTCGGACAACCAGACGTCCTCCCAAGACAACATGACCATGGACATGAACACGGTGAGCGGTGGACACGCCCGTCTGCATCACATGAGTGTAGCGCAGCGATGCCGGGTTCGTCCTGGCTGGTTTGCTCGTCTTTTCTCAGACTATCGATGTGCGGGTCTCAACAACTCCGCCTCGGAGTATTTAGACTCCTTGATAACATGTATTTTGTTGTGATACACATTTTTCATGGGAAGTCTTGAGTGACGAAACATGATGTTTTTTATTGACACTGGCATAATTTATATATTTGTTCACACATGACGAAGATAAAAGCTCCCACATTTAAAACATCAAGGGGTCTAAATGCTTTGGCGAGGCACGGCGTGTCCTTCAGATCTTGGCTCTCGCTGCTCCTATTCTGCTGCAGTGCGATGCGTTTGGATAACCGCAGAAATTACAAAGTGGCCTGCATTCTCTCGGTCTCAGAGATTGCAGCGTGAGGTCAAGTGAAGCATCGTGAGGAAACGCATCACCAGCTTAGAGCTAATGTTCTGTTTTTACCACAAATGTGTGGTTTGTGGTTTGTGGATTTAACCACAAATACCAAACTCTCCCAGCCTGTATATTAAGTACTACTTTGTTTTGAGAGGTGGTTTTTAGATGTTTACCTCCCTTTCTAATCTGTAGGTTGGAGGTCAGAAGCAAATCCAGTTACAGAAAGATAATGGAAAATACTCATTCATATTAATAGATTAGGAATGGGGAGATTTGAACTCCTGTTTTTGACCAATCAGAGATGATCGGTCTTGTCTGATACACCTCTAAATCTAAAGTACTTTACTATTACATCACGTTTATCTGTTATTTATTATAACAGTAACTTTATTTTTTCTTTCCACAGTCATGGTCACGTATTTCTGAAGTCAAGTGGATGTTCAGAGTGTGATCAGAATAGAAATGGTAGTTTTTTCTGTGCAAATGTTCTTCCTTTGACTTTGTCGGATACGTAGATTGAAAAGAGCAGATATGACAAAACAGAACAAAAGAGTGTCGACTTTCTCTGATCCTCCACT